>OX638358.1:32903592-34103592 GCA_951812935.1 Hermaeophaga mercurialis
TTCCAAAAAATGAAACTCTCCCTATAGTTAAAAATCTTTTATTAAAAAACAATATCAATCCAGATACAATAACATTCACCCTTGAACTCTTAAAAATCTGTCTGGACCAAGATTTCTTCCTTTTTAATAATAAATTTTACCAGCAACCTCATGGCTTAAGTATGGGTAATCCTCTGAGTTGCCTGATGGCTGATCTCTTCCTAGATCATCTTGAAAATGAAAAAATTCTTATTCCTACTAATAACCAATTTATTCTTAATTGGCATAGATATGTTGACGACATTTTTGTTATCTTCAAAGGTAACTCTTCAGATATTAATAACTTTCTTCTTTTTTTGAACAATCTCCACCCTAACATTTCCTTCACAGTTGAAATTGAAGTGAATTCCTCGATTAATTTTCTTGATCTGTCCATTACCCTTTCGAATAACCAACTTTCTTTTGACATATATAGGAAACCTACTCAAACTGATCATCTTATCAATTTCCATTCCAATCACTCTTTCCAACATAAAATGTCCGCTATTTACTGCTATGTTCACCGCTTACTCAATGTTCCTTTATCCCCAGACAATTTTTCCAAAGAAGTTAATATCTTAAAACAATTAGCTGTTAACAACAGTTTCCAGCCAAATATTATCGATAAAGTCCTCCATAAATTAAAACTAAAACGTAACATACAACAAGCATATAATGTAAGTCCTGTCCCTTCGACTAATTTAAAATATTTCTCATTACCTTACCTAGGAAAAATTTCCCATGACATTTCCAAAATCTTCCGAAATTTAGACAATATCAAGATATCCTTCAAAAACAACCTTTCCATTAAATCGTTACTTAGTCACACAAAAGATTCTCTTCCCATCCTTGACAAAAGCGGTATTTACAAACTTTCTTGTTTAGATTGTAATTCAACTTACATTGGAAAAACTGTTCGAAAACTGGACATTCGAATCAAAGAACACATCAGATACCCTGATAAGTCCACCTTTGGACACCATTTAAAATTTAACAAACACAATTTCAACCCCCCTGAAAACGTTAAAATTTTACACAACATCTTCAATTGTAACTTTAAACTTGATCTTCTCGAAGATCTTGAAATCCTTCGTGAACTAAATAAACCTTCCTCCTCCTGTTTAAACACCCAAATTCACCTAAATATTAACAAATTTAACCCATTATTCAAAAGTTTGTAAGTGTGTGGTAAGTAATCACTTCTTTTATTTTAAAACCTATTTAAATTAACCACTAGTCAACATATTCTTCTCTCCTACATCCACCTTCATATTTGAACGTCTCTCAGATCTATTCTTCCTTTTTATTGTCCTGGCCTTTTACCTTTCCCTTTACTTAAAAATAACCTTACTCTTTTTCTAACTTTGTCAAAAACCGCATGTTCATAATTTTCTCACGTAAAACATCTTAATTTTTTATTTATTTTACATGTTTTTAAAAAACACTTGTTGTCTTTTATTGGGACAACTTTCAGGCCTGGGCCTTTAAAAACCAAATTTTTTAAAAATGTTACTGTTTTCTACTATATTAATGTCGTTTTTTAAAAAGTTAATTTAAGATGTATTGTTACTGCGTTGATGTTCTCTACTTTTGTTTTATAACCAACCTTCTCTACTTTTTTGCACTTTTGTAAGTATCATGTTTGCTTTATGTATGATCTTCTATCATCAATTATTTTTTCAGTTTGTCCTGATGATGGCATTGTTTTGCCGAAAGCGCTTGACACTCTTTTGACTTTGAGAAATATATATATTTCTTTTACACATATCTTTAAATAAAGAATCTTACACACTTTAAAATACAACTTATTCAGCCTTTCTTTCAATAAAAGAGAGGTTGAAAACTAAAATAATTTGCAAATCGAAAGTGGAGCAAAAAAAATAATACAATTGTGAATTTCTCCAGATATAAATTCTATAATGGTAACTATAATATGACTAGTTACAAATTATTAGCAATGATTTATATTAAAGGGAATAAATAGCAATACATATCTAAATATATTTGGATTCCAGATGAATTATATCATTAAATAATCAAATTAATGTTGTGGCGTTTTAAATAGTGAGGCAACTTTATGAATTACTTTAAAACGAAGCAAATATTTTCCATATGAGGTAACTTTTCTTCTCTGAAATACATATAACTCATAAAAACAAATACGAATGAATGGTAGATAATAATTGTGTAATTGGGAATAAAGATAATTTGGCTAGAATATCGAAAAAAATTGTAAAATTTTAACATCTCTTAAGGTTTACAACTGTAGAAAAAAATAGTACTGAATTTTAACCACTTAATTCAATAAATTTACTCAAATTAAAAATTGGATAACTATATATTTCTCAAAAGATTTAATTTAAAATTACTGGTTTCATTAATCTAATAGTTATTGACAATCTTTAATTCTTTTGAAAGTAATTCATGTTTTTTTAGTGGTGTGTTAAGGGTAACAATAGCCCTTATATTTTCTAAGCATTTGTCAAAAAGTTGATAATTTATAATTTGAACGTATTGTGTTTTCCTATTTAATTCTATTCTATTCTATTCTAATACGAAAAATTTTTAAGTATCCAAAAATGAACTGCTTGTAAATTATTTCACAAAAAGTAAAGGGTCTGTATGTTCATTTTTGAAATGGTTTTCTATTTGTGAAATAATTTAATTTTCATACAATTAGATTCTTTTCGTGTATGCGCTATTTAAAACCCTGTAAAGGGGAATCTAAACATATCTTCAATAAAAACAAATTCAGTTCAAATAGATAAATAATTAATTTATTTTCTGCAGATGTTAATAATTTTTAGAAAATGTTTTATTGTGCATTTTATTTCGGTAAATTCAATATTTTTTATTAAAAAAAAAGGTAATATATAAGGTGTCTCATAAGCTCCCAATCTTAACTTTTCAAGTTCTATGCTATGGCATAAAAAATATTTGATACAGTGTGATTAAAAATCAGATAAGATTTCAAATTTTTTCCATTAAAAAAACATAACTTTGATATGCTGTGACCTTATGAGACACCCTGTATATTACGAAATAATTTTAAAATCTGAACCTTGACTCTATCATTAACTTTTATCGAAAACATTCTTTCCTATTTCTCAAGATAACGGAGATATCAAACTTCGGAGTATAGTTGATCACCCTGTACAGTAATTACTATACCATTAAATATTTATTTGTCATAATTTTATTTAAAATTTGTACAACGTGGAAACCTTTTCAGAATAAAATTAATTTCGCTGTTTTTTTTAGAGAAAGAAAATCTAAAAAATATACAAAGTGATTCATTTAAGTTCAACACAGCCGGTATCGAGTTTTTTCAATTGATCACCCTGTATTACAAGTTTCTCAATATTGTGACTTCAATGACTTATAAAATAATTATAGAATAAATTAATAAGTACAGGGTGAATTTTTTATTACTACGATCAAATATTTTTAATTATTATTATATTAATTGAAAAGTGCTGATTTTACCATGAAATATTTAACATTAAATTTTAGAAAATAAATTTGTTAAATATTTTGAATAATTTAGGAAAAACGTTGTAATAAATTAACTAGGGAAATTGTATATTTTTATATAAACAATAAATCATTAAAATTAATAAAAATAATCAAATATAAAATTATAAATATTGCATTTGTGAAAATAAAATATTGATATTTTAAATAATGTGTTTTATTAATGGGTATCGGTCATATACTTAAAAGACGTTTCGGTTAAGTACACTTGATAAAATTATCTTCAGAAAAATTAAAATTACAAATATTCTGTTTTTAAATAATAACATAAAAAATTAAAACTTACCTTTTATTAATTAATATAGGGCACAATTTTATGTTTAACCTATCAAAGTTTAGGTTAATTAAATTAAAATCTTTAAAAATGAGGACTGGCTTATACGCATAAATAAGTTAAAAAAAATGTTTACAAATAAAAAAGATCCATAAAAAATTTCTTTAATAAAATAATTATATACAGGGTTTTCCAGAAGTCCTGGGACGAAGATTATAGGTTTCTAACGAGTGAAAAAAAAATCTGAAAATTTGGAGATCACTAAAGGGCCATAAAACTACATTATTAATTAGTTTAAAAATTTCATACACTGGGGAGTATTTTCAGGGGGTGATAACCCCAAAATTTTTAAATTGTAACTTCTATAGAGTTTCACCTTATTTTAAAGGTAATGAAAAAAGAAACACATCTCTAAAATCAAAACCCGATATTTTGACACGTTGACTGCGATGTGTATCAAAACTGATACACACTTGTTCAGTCCAATACGCCGCCCTGTATCATTTTGTAACACAAATAATTTCGTTCTGGCCGTAGTATTTTATCAGTTTAGCTTAGCTTTTTGCAATAAAAACAAAAATGAAGATAAAAGTAGGTCTAAATTTAATAAACAGTTTGTGACAGTGACAATTTATTCATTGTTGAATTGTTGTGTTAAATTTGTGTATGAAACTTTGAAACCATCTAAAAATGTCGTTTTTATGGCTCTTTAGTGATCCCCAAAATTCCAGATTTTTTCTTCACTCGTTAGAAACTTATGGCTCCCGGGACTTTCGGGAAACCCTGTATATACAGATTGGAAAGATATAAATATTTATTAACTCAGGTTGTTGTAAATTTTACTTAATATCTTTCTTGATGTGGATCATTTCTTTTATAAAGTAAAGAAGGTTCTACATTGGGCTCAAATGTGGTATAGTGGATTAACCAAAAAAGCTACAAATCATTACCACATAATAACGTATAAATAGAGACGACTAGTTTCGACTACATAGAGTCATCTTCAGGTAAGTAGAAACAGCAAAATTAAATAATTACTGTTAAACTAAGTTGATATGTGGTATTAATAAATAAAAAAGTGAAAAATTAAGAAAATTTAACAATAATATGTGGTAAACTTAACATCAAAATTAAACAATTAAAATTTGTAGTTAATTAATATACTTCAAATAAAAATAACACGAAGTAAGAATTAGTTAAGTGTTAAGTATATTTGTGAATTATTTTTGTAAAATACATTAAAAATCAACGTTTTGGTACCTACCTACTTAATTTTTTTACCATACCTTTCCATTTTCTATTTTAAAATTAACATATTTACCCAACACCTTGATTTATTTGCAATGTTAAATGTTACCTAAACATATTTATATCCTTAAATCTAATATTTACTCTGGTAAATTCTGAATATGAGCACAGTCGTTTTATTTAAATTTCCCTTAAAAATCACCATAAATTATACTTGACACAAATTCATATTTAATTCCAAAAATGTTGTTCACATACTAAAAATAGGTATGTACTATGATACTTAATATTCCTCTCTATTTTTGTTAAAAATTATTAGTTATTGTACAAATAATATCTACAATTTGAATTATTTGATTCAAAACAACGTCGCTCTACTTACTATTAGGTTAAATTTTCAAAGCAGTTATAAATGTGTTCATTGACAACGTTAGATTAACAGAAGAAATAGAAAGCGGTAGTAAAAATAATGCAAAATAATACCACAACAAAAGTTACAGCAAATATTGACAGTAAGGAATGAGTAAAACATTTTGAACACCTGCTGACAGAAAACAACGATGATGTACATAAGAAAGAAGAGAGAAAATGGATTTACTTTGATGAAACTCCCACAACACAAGAATTGAAGAAGTTCATAGAAAATCTGAAACAAGGCAAAGCAGGGTACCAAAAGGAATAGTTAACGAGTTAATAAAATATAGGGGACAAACACTCAGTGAAAAATTATATAAAAATAAAACAGAAATATGGAAGAAGGAAAGAACGCACGAAGAATGCAAAAACCATAGAGGCATTACACTTTTAAACGTTGATAAATAACAAAATGAAAAATATGTATAAATAAAAATAGGCAAATACCAATATGAAATAGATCAGGCAATAGACGCTATTAACATCATGTTTGTCGATTTTAAGAAAGCATTCGATACCATAAAATGAACAAAGATCCTAAAGGATACACAACATTTAGACATACCAAAGAAACTCATAACACTGACAAAGATTACAAAGAACAAATCGTTATGAAAGAGAGAGAGAACTAATATCTTAAAGACGTTATAAAGAAGTTCAAAATGGACAGAACGCATATTCTTGAAATGGCAAATCTTAAGACCGAAGCTGTAAGTACCTAAAATTCAATAACAAGAGAGAAAGAAGCATAAAATTTTTACAAAACACTAATAACACCAGTGACTACATATGAATGAATACTATGAATATTACGAAATCAAGAATGATTAACGAGGTTTAAGAGAGAAATAGTTACGAGGATATGTAAAGCTAAGAAAATAAGCGAAGGAAACTACCAAAGACTTGTTAATCACAAAATAGAGAAAATACTAAAGTAAGATTCATAAAGGGTAATAAGAAGGTAAAACATATTACAAAATAGAGACCACTTGGAGTTATACCCAAGGGAAGACCAAAAAGTAGACGAGAAGATCAAATAGAAAAAGATATTTCGAGTATGGGAATAAGAAGATGATGGAAGCAAATAGAGAAAGTGCAAAAAATATTACTTATGTCATAATTCCAAGTTCCATTTCTTTAGTGGAGCACCAAGTCATATGGTTTTCCCTAACCCATCTTTATTTCAATTATTAAATCTAGATTTTTCCTTTATTCAATGTTCTTATTTTCTAAAATCTTTCTCGACTCCAAATGAATACTTAAATGCCCGCAGAGTATGTTGACCATATTGGACCATTTTTGCAGTTAAAAAAGAACAACAACTACTGCAAAAAATATGCTTCTATTTTATCTTGTGCATGATTCACTGTACATATTGAGTTCAGTACAATCTTCAGTAATTTAGAAACTTGTAAAGGCAAGAAGCAATTTTTTGATCAACTCTACCGACTACTGATTCATCCCACAAGAAGCAATGAGGGGAAATTTTACCTATTGTGTAGATTGTTAAATTCAGTGTCCAGAAGCATCTTTTATAAAAGGATACTCCACATTAGATTAGTGGGGTTTGAAAAAGTTTGGAGAACGAAAGATGAAATAATTATTTTTGTATTGTGTTGACTTTCAACATTATCCTTTTTATTTCTTTATGAAATTCTTCAGCTAGTTTTAGATACAATATTCAGTGAAGACACGTCACAAACCTGTAGATATCGTCTTTGTTTTTTCAATCACTGCTTTGATTTTTTCTCCTTTAATATCAATTATTTAAAAACGTTTTACAAACTTCTGCTTCTTTGTAAAGTCTTTGTGTTTTCTTCGTTTTTGACTAGTTATAACCTGCCGAAATCAAATTTTATTTTTGCAGTTCAGTCATTATTGACAGACATTTCATCCTACAAACGCATTATTTTTTCAACGTTTTTACTGGCGGGAGAGAAAAACAAATTAGAGCAAAAATAAAGAAAAATGAGTATGCAAAATAAAATTTATAGTTTGTAGATGTTTTAAGATCAAATAATCATAGAAATTAAAAGACATTAGAAAGGAAAAAAGTACTTTTGGTTAAATGCTATATTTTTATTGAAAAGCATTTTTTTTACATTACAGGAAAACCAGATTGTAGAAAACGCTACTTTTTCACACTAGCTCGTGTACTAATTTTATTTTCGAACACCCTGTATTTTATAATGACCAAAAAAGGAACATTATTTAATTTTCCGATAAAATAACATTTTTTTAACTCTTTGCCGATCCCTCATAGTGTGGATGATTTTTTAGTATAATTTTGGTGTTTATTCTTCGCTTTCAATAAAAAAATTAATATTACATTTTTAAAAATATCGTCTACGCCTTGGATAATCGTTATTTTAAAATGATTAAAGCGTTTTATTTTGGACCGTAACGAGTATAATTCGTACAAATTCTATAGTTATTTTACATAGTACGTTTAAGCCTACAAATTAATATTAAACAGACTTTTATGAAAAATGTGAAGACAACCCTGAATTTCCAAAAATTAAGAAATAGGATTAACATCGGGTAAATGTCATCATTTAGTCACTAATACCATTTCAAAGAAGCAATAACTGCAGGTTTTCCAGTTTACTCTTATCTGTGTTGCCCTTCTGCCCATTTAAAATGCATGTTAGGTATTACTTTAATCTCTAATCCTTTTACCACTTTTATATTATTAAGTTGCTTTTAAATTTGGAATAATAATTATTTTGTAGGATGCTGAGTGGTTATCGTGAATTATTTTTAGATTTTCAGTGGACTTGCAATTTATAGGTTGGTACTTAATTACAAATAATTCGAATAATTGTGTGTGTCACATTTTAAATGGATCAAATTAAGGATTTATTTTTCAATCGTTAGTTGGACCTTAAGTGAAAACTACAAATTATTATTACTATTATCAAAGCAGTACACAAAGTTGTGTATATACATAAAAGCCAACTTCTTGTTAACGTTAAAGCTCGGTTCAAACACATTAGAAAAAAAATATTTTTACACCAAAATTTTGTATAGATACAAATTAATTTCACGCAAATTAGTGCTCAAGCCATACGAAACGGATGGAGGTAAAATTCCTGTTGTTTACTATGTTTAAAATCATATTCAAGTAACGCTCACTTAAAGTTAAAACTCAAAACTTTGCTGTGCATCGCCATGAGCCTAACAGTTAAAACATACATACTCCACTCTCAATTAAAGTTGTTGCTCATTCACGTTAATGTAAAATTGTCTCACAGTTTAAAAAGTAAACAACTTTTTGTAACCACGATACATTTCTCGATTACAGTTCATTTTATAGACAATAAAAATTTACCCTACGGATAAAAGAGCGATATGTTTAAGTACGAATGATAAAAATTGGGAAAGGAAGAGTAAAAAATATACGGATAAAAGAGCAAATAATGAAACAGTAGACAGAAGCGACATGTTTAAGTACGAATGAAAAAAATTGGGAAAGGAAGAGTAAAAAATATACGGATAAAAGAGCAAATAATGAAACAATGGACAGAAGCGATATTGTGTCCAATATACAGAGTGTCCTCCTAAATAATTCATATATTTAAGAAATTGGTCTAGTTTTGCCAACACTGAATCATTGAAAATTTTATATTTTACATTTGTTAGAAGTAAGCCGGAGTACTGTACATCAGTTTGGTCGCTTGTCTATCAAAATTCTATACAAAATATTGAGGCCATCCAAAGAAAATGTTTGAAATATCTGTATTTTAAGGCTTATGGTCATTATCCCGAAATAGGATATGATCACCAAAGTCTAATACAAATTTTTATTATAGAACTTTTGGTGGATAGGCGTAACTGGATCTCACTTTCTTTTTTGTGCAAACTGGTACATAATGCTACCGATTGCCCTTATATTTTTAGTAAACTAATTTTTTACTCCCAGAATAGGATCACGCAATCAATTGTATTTCTATAATCAGCCTTATCGCACCAATGTGTTGCTCAAATCTCCTGTGGTAAATGTGTGTAGTTTTTACAACAATATATGTAAGGTTTATGATTTAAATAATGCAAATGTATCTGTGATATAAGTCATAAGGATGTCTAATGCTTCTGTAGTTTTGTATAATGCACTTCTTCTTTAACATAATTTCTTTGTATTGATCTATTTATATTTGTATTTACTTAGAATTAAAGCTATAAATTTTGTGATATTTTCTGTTATTGGTTGTATAACTCTTGAAAATAAACATATTATTATTATTATTATTATTATTATTAGAATGTAGAACGTACGCTATGCAACAAAATATTCTATTTTTTTTTTCTAATATCATTAGTTTACACAAAAATTCACTTTCAACATTTATAGGAGAATTTAGACAAGGCAACACCTCACACTTTTAATAAAAATATGTGTCATGTAACCAAGAAATATCTACATCATGAATCATAAAATTGTGTTAGTTTAGAGATGATTCGGATCGTTTAATCGTTTGGTAAAATAGTTTCAAAAATTTATTGAAAAATGGCATTTTATTCATATCAAGAATATCACGACATGGTAATTAATCTAATCCGCGATTAAATTTTTAAGATAGAAAGTACACTTTATGTTTTGTATTTTTTAAATATGCAGTAAATAAATCCAAAATAATTTCCCTAAAACAACAATATTCCAATTTTTCTAATAGATATTTATATGGTACACAGTCGAATGCTTTTGTTAGATCAATTAAATGATACTTTTATAGTGGATTTATTTTCTCTATACCGAACTTGGTGCTTTGTAAATACTTTCTGCTTTTTTACTTTCTTTTTATTTTTTCAAAAATATTAGTACGTAGAATTTTTTTTGAGTAAAAGCACAACCCGATATTTTAAAGAAAATCTGGAAGTGACTCTTTTAATGAACAATTGTTAAAAATATATTAAAATGTTGCATCTAAATCTTCACTAATAAACTTAAATAATTAATTTATATTATATTATATCCATAATATCCATAAGTTCATAAATACCTCGACCGTGGGATTTTATTCCTTTAATGGTTAATTATTTTTAATATATCAGTTCGAGCTACAACTAACTAAGCTAATACCTAACAAAATAACTGCATCTAATATTAGTTTAATATAATTTTTATTAGAGAACTAACATTTCTAAAATTAACAAAAAATCAACACAGAGAATTAAGTGATGTAAATAAGCGTTAGACTGTATTTAATATTTTATGGTATATAATCGCGTTAAGAAATAAATTAGGATTTCAGCTCTTTATGAAAATATTAAATTGCTCAGTTAAATCAAATCCAAACAAACACGAGAATCAAATAATTCATAATCACTTGTTTAAACAAGTCGAAGAAGGTCAAAATTATAAATAATTTTGAAATTAAATCGAAAATCCTTTGTAATATAGTATTAAAAATTAGAGATGACCATTTTTGGAACCACTCTGTATATTAATATTAAATTATATTAAAATTTCGGCATATTCGTTGAATCAGAGTGACTATATTTTCTATAAAAAAATCAAATGTGTGGCTCTCTAAAATAAATTCATGATTTTTTGAGTCTATAATTAATATTTTTTAATTCGATTAACAATATTATTAATGATTTTATTTCGTTTACCTATTGCCAAGAACGTAACCCACAAACCAGTAAAACTTAATAAGATCACATTAAATTTATAATATATTATTAGAATAAATATTGAAAATAAAATTTAGCACTCATTATATAATTACTCTATGGTCAATATTTTTATTGCATTTCAAACTAATGCCTCATGGATGCTGATGAATCATAAAATAAGGCGACGGTGTCTAAATATACAAATTTTCTGCCTTTAACTAAAATAAGATTAAGCCGGGATTACAAGACTAAGTAGAAATATCCCTGTTGCTCACTTACAAACAAATTTACCAATAAAATCTCATAAATATTCATAATGGTACAGGTATAAGGATAAAGTGCACGATAACGTTCGTAATCTGGGTATAAAGACCTGGATAATACCCTTTTTATTTTGCCTCAAAAGAGATTTTGCTTACAACAAATTTCATGGGATTTTCGCAATGTTTATCTAAAAGGTCTAATTAGTAAGAAACATTTTATTTTATTTTGCACCACAAATTTAGTTGGGAAACACATTTAAAAAAAAATTAAATATCATAGAAACCGTGTTAGAAAATAATAAAAATATAAGATTAAAAAAGATTTAGATTAACATTTTTTC
Source organism: Hermaeophaga mercurialis (assembly GCA_951812935.1). Lineage (NCBI taxonomy): Eukaryota > Metazoa > Arthropoda > Insecta > Coleoptera > Chrysomelidae > Hermaeophaga > Hermaeophaga mercurialis. The sequence goes on from OX638358.1 coordinate 32,915,304, forward strand.
AAAACAATTTACTTAAAATGCAAAATAATGGAACAAAGAAACAAGGAAAGATAAAGACAAAAAAATAAACGCAATTGGACAAAGGAAAATACAAAGTGGAAGAAGAAAACCGCCAAAATAAAAAAGAGCGAAAATAAACAAAATGCTTAGAGAATACATTTTGGACAAGAAAAAAGTAGAAACAAAATACAATCAAAAATGAAGATAACAAGTTGAAATGTTATAGCACAGTTTGGAGAACTGATTATGTTTACAAAATTTTATGGAAGAAGAATTGAACATTGAAGAAGAAGTAACTATAATAACAAGATATAAAAAAAGATAAATTAGAAGAAGTTATACAACTTAAAATCTTAGAAGAAGATAGCAAAAACCGATAAAATATGAGATTTTAAAAAAGATAAAAATTTAGATTTAATGGTACATTTTTTCAATATAATTAATATTGAAATAAGGAAACGAACAACATAAAGACGTAAAAATGGCATATGGAGAAAAAAGTATATCCAAACTAAATCGCATTCGGAGAAAGGAAATTACAAAGTGAGAAAAAAAATGATGAAAACTACCAAAAAATCAAAAAAGGATTCTAATCAAAATACTTAAAGAATACATAAAGAATTTTGGACAAGAAAAAAATAGCAAGAAAATATAATCAAAAATGGAGAAAACAAGTTGAAAAGTTATAGCACAGTTTAAAGCAATGATTATATTTACAAAATTTTATGGAAGAAGAAATGAACATGGAAGAAGAAGTAACTGCAATAACAAGATATAAAAAAAGATAAATTAGAAGAAGTTATACAACAAAAATATTAGAAAAATATAGCAGAAACCGATAAGCTATGAGCTTTTAAAGAAGATAAAAATTTAGATTTAATGATACACTTTATCAAAACAATTTACTTAAGATGTGGAATAGTGAAACAAAGAAATGAACAGTACAAGAAACTATAAAGATATTAAAAATAGTATATAGAGAAAAAAGTATATCCAAACCAAAACGCAATTGGACAAAGGAAATTACAAACTCAGAAAAAATGAGGAAAACTGCCAAAAAAGCAAACAAGGAAAATTAACGAAATACGTAGATAATACATATAGAATTTTAGACAAAGAAGCAAAAAATAACAATAAAATTCACTTAAAGATGAAGATAACCAAATGAAAAGTGATAGTATAAAAGAATCATTATATTTATAATAGTTGATGAAAAATATATTCAAACAACTACAAGATGAAAAAAAGAAGAATTGGAAGAAGCTATACAATAAAAAATCTTTAACGAAGATGGAATAATTCCAACAAAAAGGCCTAGACTGGATATGAACCACTTTAAAAAAAAAAGGAAAACGCGGAAAATTAATAACGAATCCATCTAATATGGCATTTTATAAAAATAACATTTATAAGAAAATCTTTTACAAACCTATTTTATGTTAAACAATTGAATTTAATTTTTGACTAAAATAATTTACGAGTTGGTAATGAATTTATATACCCATTGTATGAGACATAATAATGGAAAACGTTCTTTAAAAGTTGATTTTTATTTGATACTTATTAAGTTTCAAAACGACTCTTTTACATCCACGTTTAAAAAAATATTTGATAAAATTGAAGATGACATAAAATAGTTGTAAATCTAAAAATTTTTTTTCACATTTTTAGTAATTTTGGGTACAGTTTTCGAAAAATTTTTCTTTAATGCTCGATTGCAAAATTTTTTTGCCTTCTCGAATATTTATTTTTGGCATGTTTTTCATTCTAAGAGGTGGAAGGGATTTTGAAATATGTTTTATTTAAACTTGAATTTTTATTTTTTTATTTGAAAAAATGAATTTGAATTTCAAATATTTTCAAGCTATGGTAATTCTTTTTTTTTCTGATAATTAAGTGAACATTTTTTGTAATTAATAGTTTTTACAAATTCATACTTAATCCAGCCTCATATTTTTTTATTATTAATGTGTTTCTTTCTCTGCAATTAGAAGTTCAATTAAGACTTATTTTTCGTTTAGTTTTTTGCATGCAATATTTTTAATTCAGAGCGTAGTCAAAAATGTTTCAAAATTTTCGAGTTTCAGTAGGGAATGAATGAAACTTGAATGGTCCTAATGACATTTTCGAAAATGTTTTAATCTCACGAACCTAATAAGTCCTTTGTTTCATTTTAAATAGTCCAGTTTTACGGGAAACAAATTTCTGAATTTTGTCTAAAAAATGGATTTTAATCAATTATTATTATTAATATTTTATGAATTTTCGATTTATGATAATTTTTTTTTCCGGTAATAAAATCAACATTTCTCTTTTAAAAGAAAACGATTTCACAGTCTCAATTTCAATCGTGCGTTTTGAACGATATTTTAAATAATAAAATAGCCTCATATTTATTTGTTATTAGAGTTTCATTTCTTTACAATTCGGAGTTTAATTGAAATCCATGTCTTTTTGTTAACAAATTTTATAAATTTAGGTCTTGGTCAAAATTTTAAAAAAATTTTTTGGTTTTCGGCAGGAAAATGGATGAAAATTGAACTTTACCAAATACATCCATAAAACCACTTTTGTGTGTACTTTAATTAATATCAAACCTTTGTTTTATTGTAAGTGAACTAGTTTTCCAGAAAAACACAAATTTCCTACAAATTTATGAATTTTCCATTTTCTTCTGGTGACAAAAAGAATACTTTTCTTAAAAAAAATGATTTCATAGTTTTAGTTTTAATCGTTTGTGTGCAACGGTGTTATAAATTAGTGTATGTAATAAAATTCTTTTTAGCAAGTTTGATCTTTAATATTTTTTACAAATTTATTCTTGCAGCTGCCTCATATTTTTTTATGATTAGAGTAATTCTTTGTGTAAGATTTTAAGATTAATTAAAGTCTATATCTCTTTTAGTTTTTTGTTAACAAATTTTATAAATTTAGGTCTTGGTCAAAATTTAAAAAATATTTTTTGGTTTTCGGCAGGAAAATGAATGAAAATTGAATTTTCCCAAAGTCATCCAAAAAACCACTTTTAGGTGTACTTTAATCTCTTTAATCTATATCAGACCTTTGTTTTATTGTAAGTGAACTAGTTTTCCAGAAAAATAAATTTCCTACAAATTTATGAATTTTCCATTTTCTTCTGGTGATAAAAAGAATACTTTACTTTTAATCGTTTGTTTTCAACGGTGTTATAATTTATTGTACGTAATCAAATTGTTTTTAACAAGTTTGATCTTTAATATTTTTTACAAATTTATTCTTAAAGCAGCCTCAAATTTTTTTATGATTAGAATTCTTTGTGTAAGATTTTAAGTTTAATTCAAGTCCATATTGCTATTAGTTATTTACTGGCAATTTTTTTTAAATTAGTGTCGTCAAAATTTTTTTTAAATTTTCGGGTTTCTGCAAGAATAAAAGTTGAATTATTAATTAAATTGGCTAAATTTTTTTTATAATTAGAGTCCTCGTTCCTTTATTATTTGGTGTTTAATTGAAATCCATGTCTCTTTTAGATTTTTGTTGGAAAATTTTTAACAAAAGTTAATCAAAAAATTTTTTTTTGTTCTTTCCATCTTCTTCTTTTTCTATTACATATTTATTTTGTGTAGAATTAATATTAATTCTTCTTGAAACAACACATATTCATATACATATTTATTTTCTGTTACAATTAGCTTTTTTTCCTTATTTTAAGCTATCTTTTGTTATGAAAAATAATTGTCTTATAAAATGTATCTACAAGCTACAATATTGTATTTGTTGCTTTTCTTAATTCCTTTTCAAATATTCAATTTATTATCCTAGCTATTGTTTTTGTATAATTATTAATAAACTGTTGTTATTGCCAAATTTGCTGTGAATTACATCTTATAAATTTTCAAATATTGTTCTAAAATTGAACCTAAAAAAATACCCTTTTTTATCGCAACTTTAATATAAATTCCTGGAAGTATTCCGTTGTCTTCTGATAATGGAGTCTAGTTTTACTAACATATTTATTCCTTATCATATGTTTGTTTTTGATTTACGACAAACCTGTCTCATCTAGAACATAAAATCTGCTGAGATAAAATATAAGTGTGTCGGCTTGTTTCAAAACAACGTTTACTTAAAATTATCTAGATATGTCTTATCCTTTTATTCGCTAGATATCATTTTTGACAAACTTAAAAAAATATACACACCAAATTATTATTTTAGCTTCTCTTTGGGTCTTGTTTATTACTATTTAATTCTCCTGATATGTTTAAAACAAGCCAACAGGATTAAATAAACTCTGGAAAATATTCTGAATGTACTTTTTTATTTATGTTCCTTTTTCTTTATCTCCTTTTGTCAATCTGTCTAATTGGAAACCGATTAATATTTCTTGTACAAAGTGGTCCAAAATTGTCCAGTGGATTTATTTTCTCTATACCCAAATTGGTGCTTCGTAAATACTTTCTACTTTCTACTTTTTTCAAAAATTTTCAAAAATATTAGTACGACTGAATTGGTCGGTAATTATTGATATTTTCGAAGAATTTTTTATTTGAGTAAAAGCACAACCCGATATTTTAAAGAAAATCTGGAAGTGACTCTTTTAATAAACAATTGTTAAAAATATAAATGTTGCATCTAAATCTTCACTAATAAACTTAATTCATTAATATTATATTATATCAAAGTCCATAAATACCTCGACCGTGGGATTTTTTCCTTTAATGGTTAATTATTTTGAATACATCAGTTCGAGCTACAACTAACTAAGCAAATACAACAAAATAACTGCATCTAATATTAGTTTAAATACCTATTATTAATCATTAAATATAATACTTATTAGAGAACTAACGTTTCTTAAATTAACAAAAAATCGATAGAGAGAATTAATTGATGTAAATAAGCGTTAGACTGTATTTAATATTTTATGGTATATAATCGCGTAAAGAAATAAATGAAGATTTCAGCTTTTTATGAAAATATTAAATTGCTCAGTTAAATCTAATCCAAGCAAACACGATAATTAAATAATTCATAATCACTTGTATAAACAAGTCGAAGAAAGTCAAAATTACAAATAATTTTGAAATTAAATCGAAAATCCTTTGTAATTTAGTATTAAAAATTAGAGATGACCCATTTTTGGAACCACTCTGTATATTAATATTAAATTATATTAAAATTTCGGCATATTTGTTGAATCAGAGTGACTAAATTTTCTAAAAAAAAAAAGAAATGTGTTTTGAAATTAAATTGAAAATAATTTGTAACTCGATTTTGGAATCACTCTGTATATTTAATAACATATATACCCATTAAATTATCAAGATATTCATTGAATTAGATCGCCTTGTATATTTCCAAAGTAAATAAATGATTAACATGTTATGGAATGAAATATTTATATCTGAGCCACTAATACAAAAAAAATAAAGGTAGCTTTTAATATACACTCAATAGCTCAAATAATACTTTTAAGTTTAAATTACTCGAAAACGGTGCTATTTAAGGAAACGTATCAAGAGTACTTTTTTGCCAAAGAAGACACTAACTTTTTATTCCGAACAATTCTTATTTTCTGTTGTAGAAAATTCTTCTTTTTCAGCAAAAATATATTTTTTTATTATAGAAAATTCTTTTTATTTAGCAAACAATTCTTATTGACCATTTAAGAATATCTTTTTTTTTCGCGGAACGTTTTTTTCTGAAAAATCCTTTTTTTTTGTTGCCAACATTTTTGTTTATTTAGAAAAAGTTTTCTTACCTTTTAGAAAACTTTTTTGAATACAATTCTTGGTGTTTATTTAAGACATTTTTTTAATTATTTTTTTAGTATTAAAAAATATAATTTTTATAAAAAAAATATGACAAAAATAACTAATTTTTATTTTTTTCAAAATTAAATATAAATTCACAGCCAGTTTTGTAATAAGAAAAATTTATTCCCTAATGTTTTTTTATTTTTGGAAATGCAGCATCTAAAAATTAAATAAAAAATAAAATTTAATCGTCTATTTTTTTTATTTTTTGACATTCAAATTCTTTTTATTTTTAAAAATATTTAAAAAATATGAATTCAGCGCCAACTAGACAGAATTAAAAAAAAACAAAACTTTCATTACCAATTTTTTTTGTTTTTTAAAATTCAAGCTTTTGTAAATGTAAAAAAAATCGTTCTGTATACATTGCATTTAAAAATTATTTTTAGGAATTTTAAAAAAAGGGTTATATCTGATTTTTTTGAAAAATAAAAAAAAATTTTTTTTTCATAAATATGAATAATAGAAACTCATAGTTTACTTTATTATAGAAAATATAAGTGTTGCTTATTTGAGTAAATTCTTTTTTTTTAACACAATGTCCCCTTTTTTATTATAATTAATTCCTTTTTAATTTTTTATCCCAAACGTAATTAATTATATAATGATATGATTCAATAATGAAATTTTTTTGAACACCACTTCATTATACAGGGTGATCCACCACATATTAACACTTTTATTACAAACAATAGTAATTAATTGTGTACAGGGTGAATTTTATCACAAATCTAATGACAACTAACGATATATATATTTTTTCTCCTCAGTGAAAAAAATATAATAAAAGTAGTATTTTATTCTGGGATAAAAACTGTCTCCAGAAAATATTTTTCTAGATTATAAATGATTTGGTTTTAGTACTTTCTATAGATTATTAAAAACGATATAAAATATAGAAAGAAAAACATCAAATGAAATCGGTTTAATTTCGCCCCTTTTGCGGATCGCCATCCAAACGCAAATAAATTGTTTTACGACCCGACTAGTAATTATTCTAGCTTTGTTTTCATCGGTGGATGTTGGTGTTGACAAATTTGAATTGTTATGTTAGAGAGACAGGGCATTAGTGGACCCATGAATCATATCTGCGCGTATGAAGAAGTTCGACGACGACTGAACCGACTCGAATTCGTCCCAAAGGTTCGCTTAGAGCGGTGATTTATGCCGCCCCGTCGGTTTCGGAGCTCCTCCTGGGGTTTCACATCATGCCGTTCTACCGATTCTCGTGCTCTGCATTTTTAGCTTTACGTCTAATAATCGAAACCGAATTTGAGGGGTCGTTCACTTTTATTGCCCTCATTTTTTACCTTTAAGAGGATCATTTGTTAAAAATATTGCTTTTACTAATTTTGACACAAATGTCTCTATTGGTTCAATATTGGATAAAAATATGAAGGGATTTTTTCCGCCAAATGTAAAAATGTATTTTTATTTCCCCTACATCCTACAAATAGTTGAAAGTTTAGCTAAAAAGTTCTACGACATAATTTTTTAATTTCGAAGCATCGATTTATTCGATATTTATCGCATATTTCACAATAGCCAATTTCGAATTTTTTTAGAGGATTTAATTATCATATTGATTGAATATATTTGGAAAATATTATAAAATAAAAAATGTTTATGAATTTTCAAAATTAATGTTTTTTAATATATTTTAATAGTATAGATATTCAGTCTATATTAGCTAATAGCCAGGATTTTGCTATAATAATCCAATATTTTTCACATTGATATTTATTATTTATATATATCCATATAATCCAAAAAACTAAATTTTGTAATAATTTGAATTTATATTCTCCCTCACAAATTTTTTAACACGTAGTGACATCTTTAGAGAACTAACAAAATCAATACACCAAATTAAAAATGTTTTCTGCGAACCAATTCTGCCAACATCACAATTCACAAACTACTATGTTTAAAAGTGACTGTAATTATCACTCACTACCAAACTAAATACAAGGAAAAACATAAGAAAATACCGAACACCCGAGGTAGGGACTAATTTCTTGAAGAAAGACGATATTCGAATCACAGAAAATAGCTAACCAAATAACCAATACAGTTTAAGCACTGAAGAAGATGAAGAAGAACTTGTCACTCACGAAGCATAACCTTATTCTTTACGTGTGTTAACCTCTACACAGAAGGTGTCAGATCGGCTCTAATTTTCTCATTCAATTCAAACCATATTTTATGAATAAGTAATATTGACTAAACTTTAAAACCTAGGTTTTCCGTAAGCAATATAAGTAATGGTAAGTAAGCCTACTTAATACCAACATATGGAAATTAAAGGATGATGAAATTTTAATTATTTTAGGCCAATATTGAAAGAAAAGGTACATTTAAGGTAGAATACCTCCAAAAAATTGAACGGGAAATACAGCAACGTTGGAAAGAACAAAATATATTTGAAGTAGATGCTCCGGTTGATCCCAAAAAATCCAATGACGAAAAATTCTTTTGTACCTTCCCATATCCTTACATGAATGGGCGGTTACATTTAGGACATGCATTTAGTTTGTCGAAATGTGAATTTGCTGTGCGGTATCATCGCCTCAAAGGCAAAAAGGTAAATTTTATTATAGCTTAATCAAATTGAAGTTAAAACATTTTTCCCTTTTAAGGTGCAATTTCCATTTGGGTTTCATTGTACTGGTATGCCAATTAAAGCTTGCGCTGATATGTTGAAAAGAGAAATGGAATTGTTTGGAAATCCGCCACAATTTCCAGAAATAGAAGCAATAAAAGTTGAAGAAGAGACTGAGGCTGTTGTCCTAGATAAAAGTAAATCAAAAAAGGTAATATTTATTTAACTCTTTATTAACAGATACATTTTTTACAACTACGAATATAAATACTTATAGAAAAATAGATACATATAAAAAAAATAAAGTCAATATATTTTAGAATTCCATTGAAAATTTGCTCACATTCTTGTATTTCTCTAGAAATACTATTAAATAATTTGTAACTTACATTGTTACATAAGAGTGTTAAATTCATTTCATTATCATTTATACACAAATGTAGTTTACTTGATCAATTAAATAAACATGGTATTCATTCTTATTTAAAAACAACTTTAATAAAAATCACAATGAAAAGGTTCATGAAAATGTTATGTACAAATTATTTTGTGTAGAAACCCTATGACTAGATTTCTTTTAAAATTCAAATAGAAAGTGATTTTGGGAGAATAAATAAGTGAAGCTAACATTAAAATATTTAGCTAAAAATTCACAATTTAATCTTTAATTCATACTTCAATACTGTTAGTAATTAATTTATGAACGTATTTCCATTTTATTATAGAGTAAGGCTGTAGCTAAAGCTGGTACATCAAAATTCCAATGGCAAATTATGCAAAGTATTGGTATCACTGAAGAGGAAATTCCAAAATTTTCTGATGCTTTGTATTGGTGTGAGTATTTCCCACCTAGGGCTGTTCAAGATCTCAACAACTTTGGAATACATGTAAGTCTTCATTTATATATATTCATATGTTTCCACTTAGATTCCTCCTCCATTCTCCTGACTTTTTTATTTTCACAATAGTTTTGTCTTCAGGTGAATACTAATAAATCAAATCTCAAGTGGTTCTTTTACTTTCATCAAAAATGCAATGGAGCTTGAAAATACTTTTGAATGAACAATTTGTTATTTTTTAGACTGACTGGAGAAGAACATTCATTACAACAGATGCTAATCCCTTCTATGATTCTTTTGTAAGATGGCAATTTATAAGACTTAAAGAACGTAATAAAATCAAATTTGGAAAAAGATACACAATCTTCTCTGAAAGAGATGGTCAACCTTGTATGGATCACGATCGTTCCACAGGAGAGGGTGTAGGGCCCCAAGAATACACTCTCGTTAAAATGAAATTACTTGTACCATATCCCAAAAAACTAAGGTATATCCTCTATTCAAATTATTGTAATATTCGAAAATATTTATGATTTTATTTCTAATGTTTTAGTTCTTTTTCAAATAAGTCGGTATATTTAGTAGCTGCAACTTTAAGACCTGAAACTATGTATGGGCAAACTAATTGTTGGGTAAGACCCGATATGAAATACATAGCATTTGAAACAAAAACTGGTGAAATTTTTGTTTGTACGCATCGAGCTGCTAGAAATATGGCTTATCAAGAGTTTACAAAAACACTAGGAAAGTTTATTGTGCTCGCTAATTTATTAGGGGAGGTATGTTTATAAATTAATGTTAATACTAATAGTTGTCAAAGTGATGCTGTTGATTTTTAGGATTTACTGGGTCATGTTTTAACTAGTCCTTTATCAGAATACAAAAAAATCTATGTCCTTCCTATGTTGACTATAAAAGAAGATAAAGGAACTGGAGTTGTTACTTGTGTACCATCTGATTCTCCAGATGATTACGCAGCTTTAACAGATTTAAAGAAGAAACCTGCTTTAAGAGAAAAATATAATATCACTGATGAGATGGTTCTACCTTTTGAACCTGTACCTGTTGTTGAAATACCAGGATATGGAAACCTTGCTGCCATCACTATCTGTGAACAACTGAAAATTCAGAGTCAAAATGATAAGGATAAACTTCTGGAAGCTAAAGAAACATTATATACCAAAGGATTTTATGAAGGAGTAAGTATGAACTGCACCAAAGATAAAACTCAATTTCACAAAATAATAAACTTAATCTATGAAATAGAGCATATACAATGGAGATTTTTTTCCTAATTCTTTTACAGATTATGGCTATTGGACCATTCAAAGGCCAAAAGATTCAAGATGTTAAAAAGGCGATCCAAAAAGATTTGGTTGACAAAAACGATGCTGTAATCTACTATGAACCCGAGAAGAAAGTCATGTCACGATCTGGTGATGAATGCGTCGTAGCTCTTTGTGACCAGTGGTTCTTAGATTATGGAAATCCAGAATGGAAAAGTCAAGCTTTAAAGGCACTGGACAGCATGAACATTTATTATGATGAAGTTAGGAAAAATTTCGTTAGATGTATAAATTGGCTTCACGAATATGCTTGTTCTAGAACTTATGGTTTAGGTACGAAGTTACCATGGGATACTCAGTGGTTAATTGAATCTTTATCTGATTCAACAATTTATATGGCGTATTATACAATTTCTCATTTTCTACAAGGAGGAACTTTTAAGTAAGTTTTTTTTGTTAATGATTACATTAATGGTCATCTGAATTTCACTGATTTACATTGAGGTTTATTTTTTACTTCAGAGCTACAAAACCAAATGCTTTTAACATTAAACCTGAACAAATGACTCTAGAAGTGTGGGATTACATTTTCTTCAAAGATGCTAAATATCCCACCAACTGTGGTATAAAAAAAGAGTATCTTGATAAAATGAAACACGAATTCGAATATTGGATGCCATTTGATTTGAGAGTTTCAGGTATAAAAATAAATTAATCATTAAATCTAATTAAAAAAAATAACGTATTAAAAAATAGAAACTATTTTAATTTTCTTTCTCTAACAGGTAAAGATCTTATCCAAAACCACTTGACATTTTGCATATTCAACCATTGTGCGATATGGCCCAAAGATGAATCGAAATGGCCTAGAAGCATTTGGGCTAATGGACTGCTGATGTTAAATTCTGCTAAAATGTCTAAATCCTCTGGTAATTTTCTCACATTATCAGAAGCTATCCAAAAATTTAGCTCCGACGGAATGAGATTGTGTTTAGCCGATGCCGGCGATACAATTGAAGACGCCAATTTTGTAGAAAGTAACGCTGACGCCGCTATTTTAAGGCTTTACACTTTCATTGAATGGGTGAAGGAGGTTCTTGCTAATAAATCATCTTATAGGTTTGTGCAAAATAAATTTTTCATTATTTTGTTCCTTTTGTTCTTACTAATCTACAAATATTAATACCACCTGGTTTGTTAAATTAATCATGATTAGCATTTAGTGTTTTAGACTATAATCAGTGATTATTATTAATCACAAATGCCCTTATTTTTTTTACATTTTTCTTTAGTCTATATACTAAAACGAGCTTTTTAGGAAAGGACTTTTTAATTCGTTCAGTGACGTGGTATTCCAAAATGAAATGAATCTAAAAATCAAGGAAACTGATGAATTTTATAACAAAATGTTATTCAAAGAAGCCTTAAGAACTGGTGTATTTGAATTTCAAGCTGCGAGAGATAAATATAGGGAGATTAGTTCGGATGGAATGCACATTGATTTGGTGCTGAAATTTATTGAAGTACAAACGAAAATTATGGCTCCAATTTGTCCTCACGTCGCCGAACATGTTTGGGAACTTTTAGGAAATGTAATTATTTCAATTTTATTAACCCATGAAATTTTAGTTCATTTTTAATATATTTTTTAGAAAACTAGTGTGATTAACGGACCTTGGCCAGTTGCGGGTTCTATTGAAGAGATCAAAATTAAATCTTCTGAATATTTAATGGAAACTGCTCATTCGTTCCGTGTGCATTTAAAAACCTATATGCAAGGAATTAAAACTAAAAAAAATCCGAATCCTGCTCCTGTTGAAAAACCTAATGTTATAGAAATCTGGGTAGCAAAAACTTTTCCTCCCTGGCAGGCTAGCGTATTGACTACTTTAAAAAAACATTTCGATGTGAGTTCCCAATAACTTTTATCATGCTGTTTTTTAAATTTTAATACATGGAATCGTGTTTTCATGTAATGTTTTGCCTTACAGGATAGCCAAAGGGATATTTAATAATAAATGTTTATATTTTTTCATTTGCAGGCAAATAACGGCTCTCTTCCAGATAACAAAACTCTTTCTGTCGAATTTGGTAAAATGGGTGATCTGAAAAAGTATATGAAAAAAGTAATGCCGTTTGTACAAGCAACGAGAGAAAAACTTGATAAAATCGGAGTTAAAGCACTCGCTTTAACTCTAGAATTTGATGAAGCAGAAGTACTAAAAATAAACAGTACTTATTTGGCCAATACTTTAGATGTAACTGTAATTCTAAATCGTTATAGACTCTTTTAATATCATTAATTGTTTTTAGGTTGAAGATGTGATTATTAAATTCACTGATGACCCAGAAGCTTCAGAAAAAATGAAGGAGTGTTGTCCCGGCGCTCCATTTATATCGTTTTTGACCAAACCGGGCGTAAAATTAGAATTTGTTAACCCGCAAGCTCAAAACGGATTATTTTCAAAAATAATTATAATTAGTGAAGGAGATACCTACGCTCAAGTAATAAATAGACTTGTTAAAGATACAAAAGCTTTGAAAAGTAAGTTACAACACACAAAATATGTTTTTACTATATCTCTCCCGTCCAATATGGTTGTCATGCTTATTCTATACATTTTTTGTGTATTTGTAGAGCCTGAGTCGGTTGAACTTTGGAGATTTGAAGATCCGGTTCTAGGACCAAGAAAGATTCCAGGTTTTAACGAACAGACGAAATATAAAATGAAGATACCAACAGATGCAGTATTTAATGTGGAGCAATCTCGAGTTAAATTGTTGTTAGGAAAAGAAATTGTAGAAATAGGAAACCAAATTACTTATGTCGTTGTTTAACAATAAGTTGAAAATGTTATTTAACAATAAGTTGAAAATGTTATTTATTTCTTACATTTTAATAAAACGTGGCTATTTATTTAATTCTTATATCTTATCATTATGAGTATTGGCTTTAAAAAATGGTTCAATAGTTAGTCTGTACCCTAGGGGTTAAGAGTTGGCCACTCGGTCACCAACTCAGGGGTATAGTGGAGAAGGCAAGACAAACCTTCGAGGAGACTATACCCAAGACCGCCCGTGTACTTGCACGTGGTGACCCTGCTTCTACGAAACACGGCGGATCGAGACAAGGAAAGTCTTTAAACTCCCCCAATCCAAGGTGTAAGGCAACGTGCTGAAGGATGAATGGCCGCGGGGAATGCGGTTGCAAACGTTCCCCTGGGGACACCAGGCGAAATCCCCTTGTATAACAGCCTTACCTGGCCATAGGGGGCTCTGGTCAGGCGGACACGCTTTCCCTAGCTATTCGTGGGACCAGTATGAGTTCAGATATTAAAATTTCTAAAAGAAAAAAGAAAAATCCATCAACCGCAGAGGCGTCGACAAGCACTAGCAGAAGCAGGCCGAATAAGGTTCTAATAAAACTGGATCTGATGTCGGACGAAGAAGTGCGAGCAGCCCGCTTGGGCGGATCCTCACGTCTGAGGCTCAAAGACGTCCTAACTTCTGTCAAGATTGCGGTTGTGCATGCCGGGCACCCGGAGAGCAGAATGAACACAAACCAACTTTTGGCTGTCCAGGACGCAAACGTGTGCACAACATTCGTCCCTGACGAGAAGACGTCCAAACCAGAGGCAGACAAAATATTGCACAGGTTGAAAGTCAGCAATCACGGACTGAACACACCACTATGGAAAGTGTGGGGCAAAACAGCCACAGACAAAGGACAGGTGTGGAGTTTCTCAGTTGACCAGGAGTCATTATGGGAATTGAAAAAACTTAATATGTCCCCTTACTACAGGCTAAGGAGGCTAAAATTCCGCTTAAAAGAGGACAAGAAAATGGAGTCGCAGGCAAAGACCTCCAAAAAGGACCCTCGATCCAGCGACTCTAAAGGAGGCCAAAGGAAATGGCAGAACCCCACTAAAGCTCCAGAAGACACCAGAAGCTCCGACGAATAAGAGATCCCAGACCAAAGTGGCGACAGTCCACTCAAGAGGCAAGAAGCACATGAGTTGGACGACGTCGCCATGGAGGCTGGCAACTCCTCGGAGGAAGGAGTCTCCAACCCGGAACAGTAGATCTGGTAACGGAGGGAATCAAGGTACTGCAAGCGATTCTTCAGCATGCCAAGGCTGCTTCAGCTGTGCTTTGCAGGAGATTTGACAAGGAAGGATTACACCTAGCCCTCCTGCAGGAACCCTGGGTAAATGGTGGGAAGGTAGCAGGCCTCAAACCAACACAAGGTAAGATCCTTTACCGGCAAGCAGGCAAAAAGCCGCGAGCCTGTATAATATATAGTAAGGAAGTTAACTGTATTCTAATACCGTCGCTGTGTACCGCGGATATTGTTACAGCACTCTTAACGGCACCTACAAAGGAAGGGCCTAGAAGCAGGATAGTATGCTCAGCCTATTTCCCAGGTGATGAAGTCTGTCCTCCGCAGAAATTGAGTGAAATAGCCGCCTACTCTGTGGAAGCAAATCTTCAGCTTATCATCAGTGCAGGTGCCAATTCACATCAAACGATTTGGGGAAGTAACGACATCAAAGCTAGAGGTGAGTCTCTACTACAATCTATCTTAATAGAGGGTTTAATAATATCCAACATAGGTAATAAACCAACCTTCGTCGTAGCCACAAGGAAAGAGGTTCTAGACATAACCCTGAGTTCCAGCAGAATCTGTAACAAAATATCAAACTGGCATATGTCTGAGGAACCATCGTGTTCAGATCACAAGCACATCCGATTCGATATACTTACTACCCTTACGCTAACTACGTATAGAGACTAACTGGGAAGAATTCACGCAGTCACTCAGAAGGTCACTCGACGGGACAAAGGACAAGAAAGCCTTGAAAAGGCAGTGTATGAGGTAAGGCTATAATGGCCGCCTACCCTGACAACTGCCGAGAGAAAATAATGAAACAAAGGAACAAAATAGTCTGGTGGAATAAACGCTTAGAGAGCTTCAGAGTTCAAGTGCGAAGCTATGGATCGGTGGTTTGGTGGCCCAAGACCCAACAGGCGGGAACTGTAAAACTACTCAACAGCATCCAAAGGCTAGCTTGCCTAAGTGCCACAGGAGCGATGAAAACAGCAACACCATTACATATTTTTATACAAGCTGAAGCCAGAGTTATCACCAATAAACTACTCCGAGGAACATCTCCCATGGTTAGGCGACACATGGCAATATACACAAAACTACATGAAGAGTTAAAAAATAACCAAATGTTGAGGATGCCATTAGACGGCATGTCCCCAAAATACAGCTTTGAAAAGAATTTTGAGGTAATAATTCCAGATAAAGACACCTGGGAAGAAGGACCTCCCGTACAGGCAGAAATAGTCTGATATACAGACGGCTCCAAAACCCACCACGGAGGGGGAGCGGGTATATACGGCAATAAGCCAAAGACAAGAATCTCACTGAACTTAGGCAGATATGCAACCATGTTTCAAGCAGAAATTACTGCAATACAGCACTGCGCAGAAGAGCTATCTAGGCAAGAGTTTAATAAAAAGACCATAGCTATCTACTCCGACAGCCAAGTAGCGCTAAAAGCATTAAGCCTATGCAGGTCGAATCAAGACTTGTGTGGGACGTTTAGAATAATGACCGGTCTCCTGACGGGGCACTGCAGACTAAATAAACACATGCACACAATAGGGCTGGCAGAAGAAGCTATATGCAGGTTCTGCCAGGAGGAAGAAGAAACGGCAGTACACATACTGTGTTACTGCGAAGGCCTTGCAAGGCTAAGGTTTCTGACACTAGGCGAAGAAAAGCCCTGGGCAGGCAGCTACACAGAGGAATCTCTCTCTAGATTGTGGAGTCTAATCAAAAAGACCCACCTGGACAAGATACTCTGACTTAAGAGGATAGCCACATAAGCCAGTATCCCAGTATATAATCTAATCTAATCTGTACCCTTTGAAAATTTTATGGGAGGTCTAAAAAATGTAATTTTCAAAAAACTGACCTGTCTAGTAGATTTATTTCTCTACAAACCCCTCTGCGAAATTTCAGCAAAATTAAGACATTCTATTTTTTTTTTAAATTAGGAGTATACATTCTGAAAATTTTGTGACCTTTTCCTAGTTACCTCCTGGTATATGCAAAATCAAAATTTTAGGATCTGAACAATAAAATACAAATTGGTTTCAATGCTCTTTATTGACTAGAATACAAAATGTTTATAATGACTAGACATGACATTAGAAAAGTAGATTTACATTGGTTTTGGTAGTTACTTATAACTATATTGTAGGATGAGGTAAAAACCAAAAATAATTTATCAGCCTTATATTTGTCCTTGTTTGAAAATATGTTTAAAAATAATTTATTAGAACATATTCTTCTTCATTCCATTTTACCATTAAATACTTCTGTATATGAAAAACATTTTTCCTAAAAAATATCAAATATTGTCATTTTCATTCACTTTATTTAACTATTACTCAGATAGCACTCAAATATTCATCTAGACATATAATGAATGTTCATTTATAGTTCGTTGTTCAATAAAGATTACAATACAAGAAAAAAAGTAAGGATTTAAGGGAAAGTTTATTCTGGATATATTATAAACCTGTAACTATGTAAAATTTTATTATGAAATTTATTTTGGATATTAAATGGAGATATCATGGATGTTAGGGTAATATACTGGAAATGGATGTTCATAGGATATCTATCAATGCTATCTTAATTTTAATATAAAATGTAAACTTACATTCGGGTAATAAGTATTGTACATTTCTGCATCTTCCAAAACTATTTGTAGCTCCTGAATATATCTAATCGCATTGTGGAGAGTTTTCACCTTACTTATTCTTTTTCCTCTAAAAAATAATGCAATATATATCACATTTTTTATCTGAAAAACTAGATGGAATTTTTTTGCAAATTCCGGTTTCAATATCGAAAAAAAAGTTCCTATGCCCTTCTTAACTAATTCATTTGCACAAATTTGTCAATAACAATAACGAAGGTAAATAAGTTAAATACTTTTAAAGGAATATTTTTTGAAAATTTTATTTTTATTTAAGAAAAGTACTTCTTTTTTTTAAGAAAAGTTTTTTGTTTCCTTTGGAAACATAAATAAAAAAAAATGTCACCTTTGAAAATTTTAAAGGAATATTTTTATTTTCCATTAAAAAGTATTTTTTTCTAAAAAAAATAAATAAATAAAGATTTCATTTAATTGAAAGCAGAAAGTTTTCTATTCACATTTTAAACTTTCTTTTTATTAAAAATAGATAAATTAGGATTCAATTTGAGATTTCCGGAAATAGAAATTTTTAAATAACATTTGAGACTTTTAAAGAAAAATTATTTGAAAACTTACATTTCCTTAAAAAATAAATGTTAAAGATTTAATTTAAGATTTTTGAAAATATAATTGTTTCTCTTCACATTTGAAATGGAATTTGTTTTTGAATATTTTTATTTTCTTTAAAAAAAGTAGTTTTTTCATTAAAATGAAAATAAATAAGGATATCATTTGAGGTTTTTGTAAATAGAATTTTTTCCATTCACATTTGAAACTTGTAAATGAATATTTTTTGAAAATTTTTCTTTTCTTTATAAAAGTACCTACTTTTTTTATTAAAATAAATTAATGATTAATTTGAGATTTTTGGGAATAGAAATTTCTAACTTTTAATCAAGGAATATTTTTAAAAAAGTTTTTGGTTTAATTAGAAAAAAATTAATTAAGGATTTAATCTGAGTTTTAGGGGATTAGAAATTTTTAATTCACATTTGAAACTTTTCAAGAACATTTTTTTAGAATATTTGTATGTTTTTTTAAAGTATATTGTTTCCTTTAAAGATTTCATTTGAATTTCACATTTGAAACTTTTAGAGGAATAATTTTTCAAAATTTGCATTTTTTTAAAAAAGTATCTTGTTTCCTTTAAAAAATTAATAATGCGGATTTAAATTGAGGTTTTTAAAAATAGATTTTTTTCACTTCACCTTTATGTACTTATAAAAAAAATAATAATTTAATTTCAGATTTTTTGGATTACATATGAATCTTTTTAAACAATCTTTTGAAAATAAATAAATAATGATTTAATTTGAGATTTTTAAGCACAGAAATTTTTTCATTCACATTTGAAACCTGACTCTTTGCTTACTTTCACAACTATGACGGGCATTGGAAACGTTCAAAAATCGTATCGAATTACCTCGAATTTTGATACGGAATGACCTTTTTCAATCTAACAAAAGCCATGTTGACAGCTTGGACTCTTCTCCTTTCTCGAGCGTTTCGTTTCGCCACCACTTGTGGAGCTTTTTCTTTATGGGGCACGTGTTTGTACACATTTTTTGGATTTTTTTCTCTCAACGGTCTCTTGTTGGCGCTGCTGTCTTTTGTAAAATCCAAATGCAGTCTAGCATCTGTCGAAATATAATCTCTGGGAGACGTCCAAGGATCTTCTTCGTTTTGTTTCGAGTGATTTGAATACATACATGAGTGGTGCACGTATTGCATGGTTTTTTGTTTGTCTGCAAATGGTTTAAAAGGCTATTCATTATTATTAGTGCAGGTGTAAATAATTCAAAATCCATTTTCAGATGAGCTTTTCATAGTATCGGGCATAGCGTAGAGTTTGAAAATTGTAACAACCTCTGGTATTGTTTGAAACAAAAATAAATGAGCATGTCATGTAAAAGGAAAATGAGAATAATGTGTTACCCCTTGTACAACTTATTTATTCTTAGACTAAATGACGATTCTTCTTTAGAATTTGTGTACGAACATTTATAAAGAATATTTTTTTTTAATAACCAAAGAACTAGTTTTTTGTATGTTACATATCTTTCTTTTATTATTCACAGGAATATCAAATGTATGTAGATATTTAAGCACCTACGCCCATGGATTTTCTTTGTTTCTTGGATATTTATGAGCTTATTATTTGACGCTTTGCAATTTAGAATAAAAATACTGTACATTATTTGAATAGAGTATTAAAATATCTTTCAAACAAAGTATCACATGACCCATTTTTCTATTTTAAAACATTGTAGATGGAGGGGTAATTGTAACTAATATTTAACCGGTATAACTATATAATAAAACTTGAAAACAGCATTAAAGACAAGATTTTATTATATTTTTGTTTTTTAATGTAAAATAATACTTCTCTATGTCTTGTATTCATTTAATGAAATTTGAAAAAATTTTAAAGTGGAAATCTTGAAATTATAGTGTTTTTTTACTCAAGATCTCGACTTTTGAATTCCAGTTTTCGACAAATCTCGCAAAAGTATGAAAAATATTCTCTTGTACTTCAAAAATATCGATTTTACGGTAATTTTTTATATTGTAATACATCTCGTCGTTAAAACAGAAATCTTAGAATATCTTATTTTTTTCTTCAAGATCCCAATCACGTAATCGAGAATTTTAAAGTCAAAATTTTATTGAGTCTCAATTTTAAAGCAGAAATTTTAAAAATATCTCATTTTCTAAATCTCCACTTTATTAAAGTTAATGTTTCAAAAAATCTCGATTTCAAGTCAGAAATCTTAAAAAATCGTGTTTTATTTTTTCAAGTTAATTTTTCAAGGGATTTTAAATTGAAATTCGAAAGCTTGAGAAATTTCGACTTTAATTCAAGGAATATCAAAAAAAATCTCTGGTTTTTCTTTAAGATCGCGAATTTAAAGAAACTTGATTTTAAAGTTCAGATTTGAATTAATTTTAAAGAAGAAACCTTAACAAAATCCTTTTGTTTCTTTGAGTTTTTGATATTATAGTTGAAATTTTAATGAATCTTGTAAAAATATTTGAAAGAAAAAACACTTGAAAACATATTTTCTTTAAAAAAGTACTTTGTTTCCTTAAAAAAATAAATATTAAAGATTTAGTTTAAGAAATTTGAAAATAGAATTGTTTCTCTTCATATTTGACACTTTTAATTTAATTTTTTTGAAATTTATATTTTCTTTTAAAAAGAAATAAATTAATATTTAATTTGAGATTTTTGGGAATAGAAATTTGTAATTCATATTTGAAACTTCCGTTTTATTGTAAATCTCGAATTTAAGCTCAAGATTTAATGAACCTCCAAATTTAAGCTAAAACAATAAAAGTTTATTGTTTTTCTTTACGATCTCGATAATGAAGTTAAGATTTTGATATAAAGTTGAAATTTTAATTAATTTTGCATATATATGTGGAACATTTTCTATTTTATTTTAAATCTCGACTTTAAGCTCAATATTTTAATGATTCTCGAAATTCAAGCAAAAATAGTGAACATTAATTGTTTTTCTGAAAGATCTCGATTGTGAAGTCGAGTTTTTGATAAATCTTAATTTAAAAGTCGTCATCTTAATAAATCATGTAAAATTGTTTGAAACATTTTCTGGTTTACTTTAAATTTCGACTTTAAGCTCAATATTTTAATGAATCTCGAAATTCAAGCAGAAATATTAAAAATTGTTAATTATTTTTTAGGTTTCCATTATGAAGTAACTAAAATTTGGTTTTAAAGTTAAGATTTTAATGAATCTTGCAAAAATATTTGAAATTTCTTCTATTTTACTTTAAATCTCGATATTTTAATGAATCTCGATTTTCTAGCAAAAATATTAAACATTGATTGCTTTTCTTTTCTAATGATTTCTGATTTTAAAGGAAGAAATTTCATATTTTACTTCAAAATATAAAACTTTTTGAGAGGAGATTTTGATGAATCTCGACTTTAGATCGAATTTTATGAATCTTGATTTTAAAAACAGAAAAAATTTCAAATCTTAACTCTGATATCGATATTTTAATTAACCTCGACTTTAAGGATAATAAACCTCGATTTTAAACCAAAAATCTTATATACGGGGTGAAAAACATTTCCAAAAATACAGATGTTTCAAAAAGATAGTTTTCAATGTAAGGAATGTATTTACAACAATTTTTGACTACTGAATCGGTATAAAATTATTGTAGAAATTTATGAAGAATGGTGAAGATTAGACGACTTCAGTTAGATTAACAAACAACTCAGAATACTCGAGAATAGAATATCTTAAAGAGAAATTTTTTTGGTAGACATTTGGTATACCCTTGGCCACCAAGATCACCAGATCTAAGGTGATACCTAAATATTAAGACATCAGCATTAAATCTATGAAAAAATAAATTTTCAAAAAAAGCTATTTATTTAAAACCATTTTTGACTACTGAATGGGTACAAAATAATTGCCAAAATTTATGAAGAAAGAGAAGATTGGATGGTTTCACTTGAATGGACAAACAATTCAGAATGCTCTAAAAGAGATTATTTTTATTCGCAATTTTTTGGTAGAGATTTTTTAAATCTTTGGCCATCCGGATCACCAGATCTATGGCCATGTCTTAATAAAAAGACCTCTAAGTAAATGTGTGAAGATAAAACAATAATTTCTTCACTCATTGGATCATTATCATTTTAAACCAATGAATTATTTGTACAACATAAGAATTATTTTGAAATAATCCAAATCTTAAGAAACATTCTTAATTACTGTATCAGCTTTTCTTTTTAATAAAATTCTAATAGTTACTCTTACCTGTATTAAAAAACTAAACTTTGACCTAACAAAATAACCTCGTGTACTTTTGTTGGTGTTATTATTTGAACTGAAGGGAATCTACCATTAGTAAGCATAGATGCTAAAAAATACATTTACTTTTAAATCACCCGCATACACCTGGTCAAGGCGGGGTTAAGTCGTAATTTTTCGATCCTATTAGGCATTATCTTTTAACACTTTCAGCTGTTGTTTGCGGCTGTTATTAATCTAAATGACCTTCGAAAAAATTATTGACCACCAATGGTTCAGAGGTGGATGTCTAAATACTTCCCTTGAATTGATTGATTTTTTTTAACAAAGATGTATTATTAAGTAGATAATTCTGTTTTCGAAGGGAGTACTAAAAGTTGAGAATTTAAGTTTGATAAAGAGCGTGTTAATTTTAAAATTTTTATGAGGAACTATATAATTTCCTTGGTCTTCCACTTTATTTCTAAGAACTTCCAGTTAATTTTCAGAAACTTTCAGTTGATTTTCAGACACTCCCAGTTGATTTTCAGACACTCCCAGTTGATTTTTAGGAACTCTCACTTAATTTTCAGGGCCTTCCATTTGATTTTTAGGAACTTGCATTTGGTTTTCAAGGATTTCCATTTGGTTTTCAAGGACATTCACTTAATTTTCAATGTCTTCCATTTAATTTTCATTGATTTCCACTTGATTTTTAGGGACTCCCATTGGATTTTCAAGAACTTCCCCTTAATTTTCAGAGACTTCCACTTGATTTTTAGGGACTTCCATTAGGTTTTCAAGGACTTCTATTTGGTTTTCAAGGACTTTCACTTTATTTTCATGGTCTTCCATTTAATTTTCATTGATTTCCACTTGATTTTTAGGGACTCCTATTTGATTTTCAAGGGCTTCCATTTGGTTTTCAATGACTTCCCTTTAATTTTAAACAAACTAAAAATTATTTTAAAAAGTCCTAGAGAACATGAAATTGGGAAAAAATACATCCAGAACGGAACGAAAATATATGAAAGAATACCAGAGAAAATACTGAAAAACTCCACATTGTAGGAATTGTAAAGAATACAAAATATAAAGAAGAAAAATTAGTGATTGAGCAAAAAAGGAAATTTAATAGTATCACAAGTTACACACTAAGAGACATAGAAATAGCTACAAAATAGATAAAAATAGTAGGAAAAAATAGAAATAAAAAATACAATGGACGTAGAATAAACCAGGCAGATACTAAAACGAACAATATTAGATGCAGTTAAGTCGACATATGTTGAAATGAAGGGAATAAATAAAGAGAACTTAATGGTTTGGTGGAAATAAGGAGAGCTAAGAAGTTAAAATAAAAAAACTGTGTATGGAAAACAAACTAGAATAGAAACCAAATACAGTAGTTACGAAGAACAAAAACATTAATACCATTTGGAGAAAAATTGGAAGCACATTGTAAACAATATCATATCAAAAAGAGAACAAATAGAAATAGTATAAATAGACAAAAACGAGAAAAAAGAAGAATTATCGACAATAACACATGAAGAAATAATAAACTGAAAATTATCGACCTTACATCGCAAAGTGCTTTCAGAAAAAATTGTATAAGAAGACATCTTCTCAACAAATTATAGAGAAAATCAGATTGAGCTAGTTGAAAGTAAAAAAAGTACAAAAATTTTATGTGTATGACTTTATTATCATGCGATTTTTAAAATTTTACATACATGGTTGGGATAAAGTATGTAACCAAGTAAATATTTTTAAAACGAAACGGACGATATTTATGAAATTTTGTAGGTAAGTGCAACGGGGCAAAATGCATCTGATGTATATTTTTTTGTTAATAATATACTTCCGGTTTAACCGGAAATACCCTCTACTTTTTTAATTTAAATGGGGCACCCTGTATATTTTTGCAGATTTTGACAGAGCTTTCTCGAATTTGTACATATTAGGTTTAGTGGAAATAATTTGAAAAAACGAGAAATTACTCACTTTTAGTTGTAGAATAAGTAAATTTATTTACTTCAGGGTCATCAATAATTCTTTGTCTCAATTCCTGCAAGCATATTGGTTGTTTAACGTAAACACGTGTTTTTAGATAACCCCAAAGAAAAAAAATCTAATGAGCTTAGATCCGGACAAAGAGCAGGTCACTCTATGAATAGATCACCATAACCGATCATCATTAATGTTTCAATACGATCTTTTTCAATTTATTTCCGTAAATTACAATTTGACAGTTTGGCAACACTTACTAGATAGTACTCCTTTATTTCTTACTATTAATACAAACAATATCAATTTGTTTATCTAAATTGTATTTTACTCTAATGTATAAAAACGTAAAAGTGGTTTATTAAAGTACTGTACTCCTCGTTTTTACAGGTTTTTTACACTAAACCTAGTATGTACGAATTTAAAATAACAATATCTTTCAAAATCTCCAAAAATATACAGGGTGTCCTATTTAAATTAAAAAAGTTGAGGGTATTTCCGGTTAAACCGGAAGTATATTAATAACAAAAAATTGTACATTTTGGACCATTGCACTTACTTGCAAAATTTTATAAATATCGTCCGTTTCATTTTAAAGATATTTAGTTCGTTCCATACTTTATCCCAACCGTGTAAGTACTTGTTAATGTTAAGAACTTAATAAGAAATGGCCATTTAAATATTGTATATACCACCTATAAACACTTGATGTCTGAGATAGTGAAGTTCTGTTGGCCAAATCAATTTTATTGTATTTGACTGGGCTTCTATGATGGTTCCATACTTTATCCCAACCATGTATAAACAATTTGTATAATTTCAAGGAATTCAATTTGATTTTTTTGGACAGTTAATTTCATAGGACTTTCAGCGATATTTCTTCACTTTCAGAATTTGCAAGGATTTCCACCACCTACCATGAAATTTCAACTGATTTCTGTGAAATATTAGATTAACCAAAACAAATATGTAAAATTTGTATGGAAATCAGAAATAGAATCACACATAAAGAATGCCCGCTCGTAAATCATAACGAGTTGTCAAGTGGTCATGAATTTATTATATACATGCGTGATTTTTTCAACATGCCACGGAGAGATCAACGATTCATACCTATTACAAGGGAATAAATAATTCATGGGCTTTGCACTAAACACCACCAACAAATGCTTATAACAATTGCTCTCCTGACTTGACTGTATCATGTTCATTACAAGGATTACGAGCGTTGTATATTAAATTTTATAAATGGCTCCGGTAGTTCCAATATAAGGAACAACGGACTGGCCAGCGGCCATAGAATCTTTCCACCAATAGTAACAAATCCAAGTTTACCGAAAAATATATCATATAATAGGTACAAATGGACAAAATATGTAGAATATAAAAAAAAGTAATTTGTGAGAATACCTTATATGTGACAAACATAAAAACGCTCCTATTAATGGCATTTAACTAATTTTTTTACAACCGAACTGGCATTTCCTGCAGGAAAAATTATTTTTCTGAAAGTTAGTTTGATTCTCACCTTTTAGCCAAGATTGGATTTTTGCAACCTCGTTGCAAACTACTAAAAATAATTCCTTGTCCAAAGAACCCATTTCTTCTCTTAAATAACATAAAAGTCTAAGTATTTACCAATTGGCTGTGGGCTATCCGACTTTGAATCCAAATTATAAAAAGTCCGTTCAGTTTTTAATAGTAAATAATTATGAAACTGATTTTATAATCACTAGATACACTTAAAACAAAATCATAAAAATTATTTAGGTGAATATAACCAGGATTTTTTACTTTTATCAAACATATTACCTCGTATTTCACTAGTTCCAAAATTGATTTATGTCGATTTATCTAATAATTCGAAGATAATGATTGACAAATAGAATCAATTTCAAGTAAATGCGCATTTTGACTGAAATAAATTGTTCAAAGCATGTATAACACATAATTCTCTGATTTGTTTTTCATATTAGATATTTATAGACCTTGCATACATTTTAAAATTTATAAAAAAAACTCTATAAAACTGAATTTGTATGAGTTGCGTCTGCGCTAATTGTCACGTTCTGTCTTTTCAAGATTAATCACTCTCGGCCAGTCCCCTACTATTTCGACAGTACGTTTTGTGTGTTGCATAATACTGCTCTGTTTGTAGAGAAAAAGGACATAAATAAAGAACTTTTGATGGGAATTACTGAACCATCCATCATACAGTTCTGATGTAGCACCATCAGAATTTAATCTTTTTCCTTTTTAGCATTATTGTTAATTTTCCACTCTATTCGGTGGGTCGAGACCACTTTACAAAACTATCGAAAACAGTTCAATTGTAATATAGATTAAACAGCATTAACTTAAATATTCAACATAAAACCAAAGTAGATTCTCTCAGTTTGCGTCATTCACTTCTTTTTTTTTCTATATTTCATCTGTCGTGTCAAACTACCTGTCAAAATTTAAAATGGCTTACTACATTCCAAAGCTTTTTTGTAGGAACGCGTTTAGAAAATGGAAAACTTTCGATGGGAATTACTGGACCATCCATCATACAGTCCTGATGTAGCACCATCAGAATTTAATTTTTTTCCTGTAGCATGAATGTTTATTTTCCACACTACTCCGTGGGTCACCATTTTATTTAATAATTTAGTTTTAATATATATTTTAAAAAACATTAACTTGAACATTCAACATAAAACCAAAGTACATTTTCTCTTTTTCGCGCCATTCATCTCTACATTTTAATCTCACTTCTTCTCTTTTTTCTATATTTCATCTAGCATGTCAAACTACCCGACAACTATTTCTACATTTCAAAAGTTTTTTACAAGAAAACCTTTAGAGAATGACGACAAATTGAATAAAAAACTGTTACATAGTGGTTAAATATGCCACGACTTAACAAGTGGTTAGATATTAATATTCGTTTTTTTGTATTTAGTAAAAGTTATGTTCATAAATTAAATTTCTCTTATATTATTGAAAAGCGGATTAAACTTTAAAAATTATCCTGGTAACTAGAGAAAAACATCTACAAAAATTCGCACTTAAAAGAAAAAGATTGATTGCTGCATCTATTTTTAAAGTTTCTTTAGCTTCTTTAACTATTTTGTTCTTGATCTACCTTTTCTCCTCTTCCTTGCTGTAGACTCTCGTTTTATATTTTACGACTGATCTGATTCTAAATTAATTTTTCAGTAGTCCCAGTACTGCTGTAATTACTTTTCTGATTAAGTTTGGTTTACATGTTAGTAATTTGCATCTTACAGTTATTCTTTTTGGTTAGCATAATATTTTGTTTAACTTCCTCTCCATTCTTTAGTATTTGTCAACATGAGTTACACATATTTATACTTTTCCGCGTTTTCCGGCGAATTATACGATGGGATAACAATCTGAACGACATCTTTTTTTATTGAAGGAAAAATCCCATAAAAACCTTTCCAGATGCAGCTCAGTTTCTCCTATTTTTTAATTCTCAAACCAGTTTGTTTTTTTTGACCATTGAATTTGTATATTTGAAAATAATTGTAAGTACTTTTAATGAAATATTCCTAGAAAAATAAAAAGTACCAGCTTTCAGCTGTAATCTTGTTCTTAGAGCAAATCCGTATTTCCAAAGCAAGAATCAACATTTTCTTCAATAAAGTACCTTAACTTGAATAAAACCTTTTACTTTTCATTACCCTCAATGGAAAGGAAAAATATTACAAACGTCTGAACCACTGGTGGAACGATCCTCCACTTAAACGTCTTTCCTTACGGTATTCCCACACATATCTTTCAGATATTTCTCAGAATAAAGCGAACAAAATAAACATTACATAGCCGTTGTTAAAAGTCACTTCCGCCCGTTGCTTGAATATTTTCACGCGTCATTTTCAAAGAATTTATCTACCAACAAAGTCCAACAACATTGACAATAACATTTTCCATATTCAAGTTATTGTTTTTATTTTACTAATAAACGAACTGTATTTTTTGAATTAATTTAATAAATAAATTAGAGAGACATATTTATGAAGTATCACCGAAGGTAATAAATAATTCCCACAGCTGTTGCAGCTCTCAAGTTTCTATTGTTAATTTTAAACGAGTTTATCTTGTAACCGTGATTTCAAATACATAAACGTCATTTTCTTAATAATCCTAAAGTTGGAAATGTAAAAACGGCGAAACACGACAATCCTTTCCTGGGGTATGAGGCTAATGACAGAAAATCAGCATCAATGTCTTAAGATCTACCGAAATACCGGAAACAATAACTGTCTTAGCAATTATCGTGGCTGTTCATGCCCCAAGGACGTACACAAATAAATTAATTTCTACAGGAAATACTTTTTTGTTTGATCGGTAGATTTTTTTCTCAGCCACGGTAAAAAATCTTAAAATGATGTACAAAATCGTATAAATATATTAATCACTCTTAAATATCATAAGAGTGACTGACCATGAGCGTCAATTACAAAAGAAAGAAGGTTAAAAAACTGCCAATAAAATCTGGTTAGATAAACAGTGCTAAATTTCCTAGTTGAATAAAGTTTCACATTTACTCATTACTCTTTGTTTTCATTTTGGTCTGTTAACGAGTAGATTGTAAGTTTTGCAAAAAAAATAAACTTTTCTTCTCCTTGTTAATTGCACATTTGGCGGTACTGCTGTTACAATCCTTACTGATCTGAATATCTTTCATTAGCTCTCTCTTTAGGATTGTAGCAAACATTTTGTAGCCACATTTAACGATTAGCAACAGATCATCTGGTTCATCTGTATTTCTGATGTCCTCATTGATCTAACATTTCAAAGAAGATGGATCAAGACCGTTCCTGGAAGTTGTAAATTATGCAAAAAAAAAATTAAGAAAACATTCTATTTTACTTGTTAATTGGATTTTTCTCGAGACGGTACTGCTATCCCAATCTCTACTGATCTGATTATCCTTCATTGGCCATTTAGGATTGTAGCATACATTTTGTAGCCAACTTTAACGATTAGCAACAGATCATTTGGTTCATCTGTAGTTCTGATTTCTTCATTGAGCTAACATTCCAAAGAAGAGGGATCAAGACCGTTCCTGGAAGTTGTAAATTATGCAAAAAAAAATTAAGAAAACATTGTATTTTACTTGTTAATTGGATATTTGGCGAGACGGTACTGCTGACACAATCGTTACTGATCTGATTATCCTTCATTGGCCATTTAGGATTGTAGCAAACATTTTGTAGCCAGCTTTAACAATTAACAACAGATCATTTGGTTCATCTGTAGTTCTGATTTCTTCATTGAGCTAACATTCCAAAGAAGAGGGATCAAGACCGTTCCTGGAAGTTGTAAATTATGCAAAAAAAAATTAAGAAAACATTGTATTTTACTTGTTAATTGGATATTTGGCGAGACGGTACTGCTGACACAATCGTTACTGATCTGAATATCCTTCATTAGCTCTTTAGGATTGTAGTAAATATTTTGGAGCCAGCTTTAACGATTAGCAACAGATTACCTGGTTCAGCTGTAGTTCTGATTTCCTCATTCATCCTATATTTCAAAGGAGAGGGCCCAAGATAGCACCTTGAGGGACTGCAGATGGTACCTGCAATAAATTTATCGTAGTAGAAAATGTAGAATTATTTAGAAACAGATTATTATATATATATATATATATATATATATATATATTATATTATTAAGTTATAAACTAGATTAACAAACCACATTATTTTTCATATATTTCAATACAACTCTGTAATCGAATTTGATGATTCTATTTATCATTTTTAAAAAAGTAAAAAGTTATCCTTAGTAGGTAATTGTTAAAAAATTGTTACATAAAGCCATGGAAAGCGGAAATGATTAGATTTAATTCGTTCTAATTTGCGATCATCGGGATAAAATAGATGAAAGAGTACAATCTGCGACTGTGAATTTACCGCCAATTAAAAGCATCACTTGGTATTAACAAGCAACAAGCATTTCGAAATGGAATCAGGTGACAAGCATCATTGAGTAAATAATCTTTAATTATCTCCAATGGTCAGTTATTTCATACTTGGCATGCAATTCTTTTCCGGTAACCTTTAAAACTATCCTTGTACGCCAGAATGAAAATTTTAGTCTTATCTTTATGTTTATCCGTCATTTATACAGTGTACTTATTTAATATCGTGTCGTAGTAAGTTGAAGTTGTTAACATAAATAATATATCCTGAAAATATTTTCTGGCATAAAGGAGTTTGTTTAAAGTAACAACAATTTCTAAGAAGTTAGAGGGAAAAGGGTATTTTCGTCTATTAGAATATAATTTCACTACAGGTACATTAGGGATTTTTAAGTATTTTTTTTTTATCTAATACACCTTTTCTCAGTATAAATTAGAGATTTTCGTCTAGAATAATAGAATGTCAATACAGTTTAGAGATTTCGATCTAAAATAGTACATATTCAAGTTTTTTTTTAGAATATATATTTCAATAGTGCTCATATGTTTGTGCCTAAAGTAGCACATTTATAAGAATTTTTTTATCTAACACACGATTTTTCAGTATAATTTAGAGATTTTCGTTTAAACTAGTACATTTTCAATAAAATTTACTTATTTTTGCCAAAAGTAACGCATTTCCAAGGGATTTTTTATCTAACACACCATTTTTCAGCATAATTCAGAGACTTTGGTATAAAATAGTACATTGTCAATAGAGTACAGAAATTTCTAGCCCAAAGTAGCACATTTTTAAGATTTTTTATGTAACACACAATTTTTCAGTACAATTTAGAGATTTTCGTCTAAAGTAGTACATTGTCAATATAGTTTAGAGATTTTTACTTAAAGTAGAACATTTTCAACAGATTTTTTTATCTACCACACTATTTTTCAGCACAATTTAGAGATTTTCTTCTAAAATAGTACATTGTCAATAGAGTACAGAAATTTCTAGCCCAAAGTAGCACATTTTCAAGATTTTTTATGTAACATACAATTTTTCAGTACAATTTACAGATTTTCGTCTAAAATAGTACATTGCCAATATAGTTTAGAGATTTTTACTTAAAGTAGAACATTTTCAACAGATTTTTTTATCTACCACACTATTTTTCAGCACAATTTAGAGATTTTCTTCTAAAATAGTACATTGTCAATAGAGTACAGAAATTTCTAGCCCAAAGTAGCACATTTTCAAGATTTTTTATGTAACATACAATTTTTCAGTACAATTTACAGATTTTCGTCTAAAATAGTACATTGCCAATATAGTTTAGAGATTTTTACTTAAAGTATAACATTTTCAAGAGATTTTTTTTATCTACCACACCATTTTTCAGCACAATTTAGAGATTTTCTTCTAAAATAGCACATTGTCAATAGAGTACAGAAATTGTTAGCCCAAAGTAGCACATTTTCAAGATTTTTTATGTAACACACAATTTTTCAGTACAATTTAGAGATTTTCGTCTAAAGGAGTACATTGTTAATATAGTTTAGAGATTTTTACTTAAAGTAGAACATTTTCAAGAGATTTTTTTTATATGCCACACCATTTTTCAGCACAATTTAGAAATTTTCTTCTAAAATAGTACATTGTCGATATAGTCTAAAGATTTGTACTTAAAGTAGCACATTTTCAAGAGATTTTTTATCTAACACAGCATTTTTCATTATAAGTTAGAGAATTTCGTCTGCAATAGTATAATTTCACTATAATTTTGGGGATTTATTTTAAAGGATTATATTTACAAGAATGTTTTTTCTGAAATAACATATTTTCATTATAATTTATAGATTTTGGTCTAAAATACTTAATTTACATTTATAGCACATTTTTACTACTATTTGTTAATTTTAATCTAAAATAATACGATTTCCACTAAATTCTCTTGGTTTTTGCTACTAATTTCATATTTCTTTGTTAACACAAAGGAGATGTTTATTATATTTTCTACAAATGTATCTTACAGAATATTGGGTCATATGATACTTCATTTAAAAGGTGTTTTAATTCCTTATTCAACATTGTTTTGCAATTATATTTTTGTTCCTACATCGTCTTTATGCCCTTACCTTAATAAAAAATGAACAGCGCTTCACATTTACTTCATATTTTCTACTCAGTATTTATCTCTGTCAAGTACTTTTTAACTTGAACAAAAAAATAATGTTAAATAATATTTTGCACTTGTTAATTATGTTATTTACAAAACAACCAGAACTTTAATATAATCACACTGTACACAGTGCAAATTTACTTATATTTTTTACTTTATTGAAATCGTTATTATTAATATTTATTAGTACATAATCGATTATTTATCAATAATATGCAAACGATTTGAGAGATTGGACAAAAATTGCGTCAAACTTGTAACGTTTGCGCATTTAACAAGTCTACTGGCGTACGTTTTGTTTAACTTAAATATTAAAGATATGTAATAATTTCCCGGTAGCTTCTGAACGACTTGTATAAGATTCATTTTAATAATTTCCTCTGAACCAGATCTACCAACTGCAGTTTACAGCATCCGGATTATTTAAATTTTTTCTGCACTTCCTGTGTAATAGAAAGTATTTTAATAAATTAAATATTTTTTAAACTGGCTGATTAATCGATTTTTGTTTTCACATAGCCGCTATCTTTAACGACAATGTTTGACGAATTTAATTTGTTTTCCCACGGAATTTTTCCTGTTTCAAAACTTTTAAACAAATAATTTTAACTACAGTCAAACAACTCTGAGTAAATAATTACCAACTCAATTTTCTCTGGAATGTACTTTAAAAATAATTTCAACAATATCCGGTGCTAAGATCGCCGTTAAACCCAGACTCTTTTTTCCTTTTTCATAAGTGGTGCTTGAATACCTGTTCGTTTTTTTCGAAGAGGGGCATTTCGAAAATGATTTTAATAATGTCCTCGAGTTGGTAGCGTGGTCGGGCACGTCTGCTTCGTGTGGATTTCTTTCTTTTCTCGTTTCTTTTTTTGTGGTTCGGTGCTCGGTACATCCGGTTGTAGCTGCGTGGTAGTCCGGCTTGGAAGACCTGAGAGGCCGTCATGCAAGGTCAGCGACTGATCACCAGCATCCAACTTAAGTCATTTCACGGTGTTGCCACGGTTTATTCATCTATAACAATACCATTCAAACATTCTAAATTAGAACCATTTCCATAATCAACAACAGTAATAAAATAGTCACAAATCTAAAAGCTAAAACATACTTACCTTAAAATTCCACGATATTCTAAAGTTCTTTAAATATTCTTGTGACAATTGTTTCACCAGCGTTCTTTGGCATTGTCAGATAAGATTATTAGAAATTGACAGGTATTTGACATACACACTTTGATCATAAACGTTCTAACCAATAATATTCTTCACTTTCCGAAACATTTGACTAGGGAGAGTAGGAGAAGATGGAGGGTATCGAAAAGAACTTATGGGGAAGGTGTACGAGATGATCCTTTTAAAGAAGAATGTTCGTAGTTTAATATATATACAATTATGCTTCTGTTGTTCCAATCATATTCTTTGCGGCTTCTAGTCTGTATAGCTTTTTCTATTTCTTCTTTCCACTTTTTCATAGGCTTACCTCTTCTTCTTTTTTATTTGGGATCCACTGGGAAGGTAGTCTTTCATTTTCCACGAGCAGTAGGTGGCCATACCACATCAGCTATTTGGTTTCTATATTTTCTGTCGTTGTTTTCTTCCCCTCCATTCTTCGTCTTAGTTCTTCATATCTTTTAGAGTTTTCCAAAACCCTTTCTCCACTGTATTTCATATCTTTATTTAAGGTCCATACATTGGCTCCATATGTCACACAACTAATTTTATTTTTACGCGAAATTTACTTTCCCCACATTAGATAGTAGCGTTGTTTCGTTATTGTTTTTTCTCTTCCTATTTTTTAATGACGTCATTGTTATCTCCACCATTTGCAATTACGTTCACGATGAGGTATCTATATTCCGATGTTCTTTTTATCTTTCCTATTTAGACCAGGCCTTTGAAAATGGTAAAAAGTGGAAAAATATAATAGTGGGATGAAATCCATTGGAAAAGAAAGAGAATATAATAAAAATGAAAGGAAAAATAATTTACGGGCGATCTGAGGTCGGGAAGTGGAAGGGGGTGAGTTTTTAAGGGTAGAAAACTGTTTATCTCGATTTCCGGCAAAACTGCAAGTCCTATGGAAAAAAGTTAAATGGCAAAGTTGTAGGTAATAAAAAGATCTACTACTTTTGTATTTACACTATTTTCACATAACCTCAAAATTTATGTGAAAAATTCAAATAACCAAGTTTTTGGTTTTTTATTTCTATCTTTTACAAAAAAAATTTTTTTTTTCACGAAATTTGGTAATAGCTTGCCTTTTTATGTCTCAAACACACTGTAATTTTTTTGATTTAAAATATTTATTTTTTCACCTTATTTTGACTTAATATCGAAAAAGCACCCTAATTTTCAAACGAAAATTCTCGCATCAAAATATCTGATTTTTTAAAAAACTCCTTTTCTTCAAATCTATATACTATATCTTTATTTTGAAGCTGTTTTGGTCATATTTGTTATTCTCCACTGTTGATCCATTCTTTCCTGGACTTTCATTACTTTTTAAGCAGCTTATAATTTCGGTAATTTCCACTCTTTTTGCATCTTTTATTTTCTGCTCGTCTTGTTCTTTTTATCCATTTATTTCTTCCTGCCCTAGCATTTCCGTCATTCAATATTACACAAAAGTATTCTTGTTTTAATTTTATCTTAATTTCCTAAACGGTTCCTTCAATATCCTTAATGAATACAATATGGTATTTTTCTTGTTCTCCTTTTTTACTTTCCTTTAATTTCTCTACATTATATTTGCTATTTTGTAAACTAAGCAGTTTTTTTGCCATTATTCTTTACTTCTGTAGGCTACTTTATCTTAATTTCTGTTTGTCTGTAGAGCTAAATTGGAACTGTTAGTAAATTTTCTTGAATAATAATGTTTCTGTTTCAAATTCACTGAGTGCGTATAAAGTGCCCTGCGGATTTCCCCTATTAAGAAATATATTAATGATGGTATCCACATTGCAAGAAAAATCCAAAATCTACCAAAAAAGCAGCAATTTTTGTTAAATTTGTATTTAAAAATGTTCCCCTTAGGCCAGTAATTTATTATAATTTTTAAAAATAATATCAATAAGAGAGTTTACTCACTAACTGATTGATGTGGTTTCATAAACAATTAAAATATAAAAAATACAGATGACATAATTGAGATCAGATAGATGATCTCACGTATAAAAATAATATTTAATGAATCACGCATTTAAAAATAAAAATTGAGCGGTCTTAACATTTTTTACAAAATTTGTGATTTATGAAATAAAGAATTTATTACTTCCGCTTGTGACATACTCTCTATAATTAAATTTCACAATTAAAAAAATCATTTAAAATCCTCTTCGAAATTAGTAACCAATTAATTCAGTTACAAAAGTTCGGCTCTGGCTTACTCTACCACTATCTTTGGTACGATCAACAAAAACGAAATAGTAAGATGTTAAAAAATCTCCAATTCATAAATTTACAGATTTCTTGTTTCTTAAACGAATATTATTTTGATGGTAACTACAACTTTTCCTAAACAATTTTCTAACTTCCAAAACTTCATCACTCAAAATGACATAATCACGTATGCTGTAATTGGTGGTTTATTAAAGGATTGCAAGAATGGAGAGGGGAAAGGGTAGGTTGAGTAGTAACGTGGGTTCTATCTAACGTTTCCATTGTCAAAGACAACAACAGAGTTTTCTGCTTTTAACCGGAACCACAATTTTTATATCCTAAAGGTTACTCGCGTTTTTCTTTGGATTGTATCAAAAATCGTCCTTTTTTAAGGCGCAATATTAGAATTGTAACACATTACTTATTACTTTATACAAAATATATAAATACTCGTTTTCAGATGTATGTAACTACTCATGGGTGTATAATGTGGACTTTCTGGAGCCAAAACCAATTAAATTTTTCTTGAAACCAATTCACATTTCTCTATAACTTTTTCCTGTTTATATTGCAAAGTGTCGAATTCATAGCAACTCAAGACTATGACTCTTAAGATAAAGGTTACATTTCTGGTACCCAAAACAGTTTTGCAAGATTATATCCCATCCAGGTTCACATGGATCACATTGAACCATGAATGAGATAAGACCTAATTTAGTTGTATATATGGTTTAATTTTAACCAATAAAATAATTAAAAGTTCTTGAAGTAGTGATTTGTTTAAAATGTTAAAAAGCACAATTACATTGGTGTCCGAAGTGAGCTACGAGGGTGATTCAAATAAACGGGAAAGGTGGTAGGTTGGGGGGTTGAACTGTGGTGTGTTAGGAGTGGAGAACCAGCTTGAGTAGCAGCTGCACTCTGTTCTGTCCTCAGTACATCTATGTCTGAGCAACAGGTTCCTTCGTCCGTCGCGCAACGAATTATTGTAACGTTTTTAACCAATGAAGGGATTAAACCATCGAAGGCCTACAAAAACAAAAGACGAGGCAGACCCATCCTAGACGTCGTTCTTCTCCATGACAACGCTAGGCCTCAATACCGCGGTTTTGACTAGAGAGCAGTTGGAGAAAATGCGATGGGAAACCATGGAACACCCTCCTTACAGTCCAGATTTGTCCCCCTGTGATTATTTTTTGTTTGAGGCCATGAAAGAACCGCTCGGAGGGCAAATATTTCAATGCAACGAAGTTCAAGAGCACGAAAACTTTCTTTGAATAAGGACTGTTCAAACTTCCACATCGTTGGCAAAAGTGTGTAAACGGTGAAGGGGGCTATGTAGAAAAAACTGAAATTTTTGTTTGTATATATTATCGTTGTCGTTCTGTTGAACAGTTTTGAATGCGATTTTTTCAATTTATTTAAAACCTCGTATCGGTTTGGCAACATTGAATGCCGGTTCCCGGTATTTTACGTCTTCCCCCGCCTTTCCTTCCTTCCTCAAGAGCCATTGGCAGGCAACCACATTCCAAGGCGATGCTCCTAGTTGCCAAGTTTTTTGTGTTATTTGGCAGTTTTAAATTGGATGGAGCTCGTCTGGAAATATGCATAACTATTTTGATTTCAAATGACTGGTGGGTGTTTGGGTTATATTTAACATTGTAAGACAGTGTATTTTTACGAAATTACATATTAACCGGTGTGTTTATAGTTACAATTCCACGAAATTATTCATAAAAATTATGTTTTAGAGACAGACGGGCTTTTGAAACTTTCGGGCGCTTTTATTAAAAACTATCATTTTTCTCACAATTTTTCAGAATATTTTTTTTGCCAAATAGAATAAGTGGAAGAAATATACAAATACCGTTAAATACATATTGATTTTGGAGATATTGGCCAAAAGCGTACACAGGGAAATTCGTAAAATTTAATACTGATAGAACTTAATTTTTCTTTTTTTAGTTTGTTTCTAATAATCCCAAAGTTTTGTTGTCAAAATATCGTTTTTTATTTAGGATTTTTTTGGATAAAATCTATGGTTTTACTTAGATTCTGAAATGTAGGTTTCATAAATCTGATATTTTAGATCGAAGAAGTTCACCAAAATTAGTAAGAAATGGTACATTCTTCGAAAAATGCAAAACGTAGATCTACTAGTATTGAAAAGGCCATATTCAGAATGGCTAACTCTTGTTTATAGTTCAAACGATGTTTTGGAAACAAAAGCTCTAAAAGCAGGGTATGAGTGCATCTCATTGACAGATTAGCTGTGAAAGTTCAGAAAGGAGATGATTTATCAATTAAATTAAATTAAAAGAGTTTTGTTAATGTTACTAATACTTTTTATTTTTTGTTTCTTAAGAGCCAACATCACCATGTGACTTTTTCCGACTTTGTCTCCTTATAGACCATATAATACATATAGACCTACAAAGACTCTAACTACAAACACGTCTCCTTTTTTCCGTTTTGATTACATGAAACAAAACGAGAAACGAATACAATTTCAACAAAACTGCTTTGGCAACATTGCTTTTTCAAAAATTGAATTTATTAAAATAAAAATTTCGATAATATACAGTAACCTAAAAAGCACTTACCTATTATTAATGGCATTTCGCGTTAATTTCCGAGAACTCACTCGTTTAAGCCACAAAAGTCTTTTGTGACTTTTATCATTCCATTTTTGTACGCTCCATGATTACTTAAGTCTAACTCAAATTGTTTACAATTTCCACAAACGGTACTGGATAAATAATAATTCAAATTTTCCGAAAACATATCCTAGGACATAGTCAACGTCAGACGTAAATGATTAATAATTTGTCAGAATGTATAAACACCGTTGCCAAATTATAGAGTTGTATATTTCTAGTGGTACCCCGACAAAATAGCCCTGGACAAAAAAGCCACCGATAAAATAGCCCGGGACAAAAAAGCCACAATAAAATAGTCCCCACCAAATAATACTTAACATTAAAGTCCACCAAAAAACTAATTTTTCAAATATTAAGCAATGAATTTTTTATTGTTGTTACT
The DNA here is from genome assembly GCA_951812935.1 of Hermaeophaga mercurialis. Classification (NCBI taxonomy): domain Eukaryota; kingdom Metazoa; phylum Arthropoda; class Insecta; order Coleoptera; family Chrysomelidae; genus Hermaeophaga; species Hermaeophaga mercurialis. Next base: position 32,953,906 of record OX638358.1, read on the forward strand.
TTATTTCGAAATAATTAAAATTTAAAAAACAAAGTGATCCGGGAATTTCAAAATTTTGTAGTAGCTACAGAAACGGATCTTTATGGTAAGGTTTTAAAAATTGTTATACCAGGTAGCCCTAATGGCTAAATAAATGATTAGGAATTGCTTTGAGTTTTGTACCAGTAGAGGATGTTATAAGAATTTTTGAAGAAGTAATTGAAAACTGCCCAATTATCGATTATTGGGAAGATACGTACATAGAACGATTAAGATGCAACAATAATTTCAATATTATGATAGATGATGAAAAAATAGAGCAAGTTTCTAAAACAAAATATCTAGGTATTCAATTAGACCCGCAGTTAACTTTATGTCAACATGTTGAACATGTTTGTAAAAAACTAGGAAAAAGAATTGGATATTTTGGTAAACTAGCCTATAGGTTGTCTGATTGGTCAAAACGCATTATATATAACGCAGTAATTTACCCTCAATTTACGTATTGTTTGTCTTTGTTTATATTTTGTAGTAGAGAGGATATTCATAAAATGCAAGTGTTACAAAATAGGGCAATGAGGATTTTGTTGGGATGTAATAAATATGTTAGAATAGAAGATATGTTAAGTGGATTGCGTTTCTTAAAAATGGATCAGATGATTTAAATAATTTTTTTATAAGGAGAGCTAATTTGTTAGATCTGCTGACAGTTTTAATGTTGAATGTTTTAACACTCAGACCTTGCAAAAAACGTTTCTGATTGAATGTTTGAAATTGTATAACGGTCTTCCTTTAAAGGTTAAAATGTCAAAATATTTCAAAAAAGGCTGCGAGAAATATATTTCCAAATCTAATATTGTGTTCTTCTCAACGTGATATTTTTCTTTTAAGATACTTAGAAAAATCTGTGATGTGTGCTTTGATTTTTATTTACATTGCAAATTTGTATATATTTCTTTATGCTAATTTTTGTATTTATGAAGAAATAGTTATTGCTAAATAAAGATATTATTATTATTATTATTATCGAATTTCTTCGTGTGTTTCATATAACCTCGACATGTAGTCTACCATTCTTTTTGTAAAAGCATTTTGTAATATATATCTTAGATTTTCAGAATGTGTTTTTTATGAATTTAAAATTCCCCGATGCATTTGTTTTCTCGTTTGACCTGTATTTACATCACTAAAATGCAGTGTACTCCATTAAAAAATGCATATAAGGTCTTTACAAAAACATATTAAATTGAAATAATTAAATGTCTATAAATGTACAATTATCTCGGAAACGGTGGACGATTTTTTTGAAATATAAGTATAAGTTGTTTATTTCTATTTGTACCTATTCGCATACAGCCATCATATTTAAAACCAATTTTATTCGTTGTGATATTCATTGTAAACAACTGTCCCGTGCATCCTATACTTCTTAAAATTATTATATATATTCTTAATCCTAAAATAATTCTTAACCAATTTTGCCAGGGGCTATTTTGACGGGTTACGATTTCTGGTATATAGGTGTAATCTACTAACTAATTTTTTTCAGTATTTGAAATTTCGTTTTACTCCTAAGCGGTTGAAATTAAAAAAAGTTGCATTACCTTGAAATGTAAAAAATCTGCATGAAGGGGGGGACGTATTTCTGTTTTTGTTTTGATAGTTTTTTGTAATTTTCTCCGGTTTTTAAAATTATTTTTAAAAAAAGGAATACGTCCTCCCTTTGGTGTAAAAATGGGGTATTGTTGCCTCTTAAACCGATCTTAGAACGATCATTGTGTCTATGTCGGTTTTCTTATTGGACAGGTATGTTTATTTTTAGCTATCTATAATAAAAAATCCAGTACTATCTCCATTTTTTTTTGATAAATGGGTTACATTACAGTATTTGCAGGTTTGCTTCAAATGTTTTAATCACCAACTATTATTTCGTATTTATTTATGTCGACTTTGTTTGTTGATAAAATCTAGATACAAGTACATAAAAGATGAATTGTAATTACACTATAATGAATAAGATTTAAAAATAGCCCAAATTGGTAATATCCTCTTTTGAAAAGCGTATTGCAACAAAGAATGGCGTCAGTTCTTAAACGAACTTCCACGTTCTTTTTCCACCGATTTGCTTATGATTAATAAAAGGGGCATTTAAGCGAATAGAAACTCCGGCTCGCAGCGAACGACGCCACTTTTATTATTGAGGCATTCTTTAACTGAACTAACCTTTATGATCTCCACAATTGATTCTATTAGCCTCATTGCTGCATGCCTATGGCGTAATTTGGTAATGCTCGAAAAGGTGCTACTTTTAGTTCGTATTATGTATATTTATCGAGATATAAATAGTTAAAAAGCAGCTGCACAGTTAAATGTTTAATTAACTGTTAGTTCCTAGTTTGTATACAGTGAGATCCACAAAAAACTTCAAATTCAGACATTGGAAAAGCTTTCAAATATTTTGTTTGTCAAAGAGTAGTAAAAGAGAATATCACAAAAAAATAAAATTTTGGAAAAATATTCAAAAAAGCAGAAATGAACGAGAGAAAAGACATTTTAATATAGCAAATAAGTGAGCAAAATTTCAATAAATGAAAAAAAATCACTTAAAATGCGCCGCTTCGAAGTCCTGTACAAGCGTTGGCGAAACAACTTAAAATTAATATGATTTTTGCGTTAGGCCAATGCATTTCCAATAGAATTAAATGAGATGAATCATTCAGACATGTTAAGAAGGTATTAATTAATTAATTAGTGATGAAATTTCATATTTCGTGGATGTTATAAAATAACAATAGAAACGTTTTTTGCAATGTCTGAGTGTTAAAACATTCAACATTAAAACTGTCAGCAGATCTAACAAATTAGCTCTCCTTATAAAAAAATTATTTAAATCATCTGATCCATTTTTAAGAAACGTAATCCACTTAACATATCTTCTATTCTAACATATTTATTACATCCCAACAAAATCCTCATTGCCCTATTTTGTAACACTTGCATTTTATGAATACCCTCTCTACTACAAAATATAAACAAAGACAAACAATACGTAAATTGAGGGTAAATTACTGCGTTATATATAATCCGTTTTGACCAATCAGACAACCTATAGGCTAGTTTACCAAAATATCCAATTCTTTTTCCTAGTTTTTTACAAACATGTTCAACATGTTGACATAAAGTTAACTGCGGGTCTAATTGAATACCTAGATATTTTGTTTTAGAAACTTGCTCTATTTTTTCATCATCTATCATAATATTGAAATTATTGTTGCATCTTAATCGTTCTATGTACGTATCTTCCCAATAATCGATAATTGGGCAGTTTTCAATTACTTCTTCAAAAATTCTTATAACATCCTCTACTGGTACAAAACTCAAAGCAATTCCTAATCATTTATTTAGCCATTAGGGCTACCTGGTATAACAATTTTTAAAACCTTACCATAAAGATCCGTTTCTGTAGCTACTACAAAATTTTGAAATTCCCGGATCACTTTGTTTTTTAAATTTTAATTATTTCGAAATAAAGTAACAACAATAAAAAATTCATTGCTTAATATTTGAAAAATTAGTTTTTTGGTGGACTTTAATGTTAAGTATTATTTGGTGGGGACTATTTTATTGTGGCTTTTTTGTCCCGGGCTATTTTATCGGTGGCTTTTTTGTCCAGGGCTATTTTGTCGGGGTACCACTAGAAATATACAACTCTATAATTTGGCAACGGTGTTTATACATTTTGACAAATTATTAATCATTTACGTCTGACGTTGACTATGTCCTAGGATATGTTTTCGGGAAAATTTGACTACCCCAGCCTATCCAATTTGAGTGAGAATTTTAATAAGCTTGGAAATATACATGATAGCCAATGGGAGAGATGAAAAAGGAGACAAAGTTTAAGTGGCTACCATTCTAAACTTAATAGGAAAGGAGGGTGTCGAAATTTTTTACACTAACAGAAACATAAAGACAAGATTATAAAACTGTACTAACCGAGCTTGAAAAATACTTCACACCCCAAAAAATAAGGTTTCTGAAAGATATATTTTTTATAATTGTAAGCAAAAAGAAGCCGAAACATCTGATCATTTTGTAAAAGACCTTAAAATTTTGGTGAAAAGTTGTGAATTTGGAGATCAGCAAGAATAGATGGTGCGTGACAAAATAGTATTAGGGGTTAGTCCAAGAGTACATGCTGGAAACAACAGATTTGAATCTTGCTAAAGCTTTTGAAATTCGCCGTAATAAAGAGGTAAAAAAAGCCAGAGTAAAAGAAATACAAAGAGAAAAAGAAAGAATTGATGCAATGCACAAAAATGTTATTAAAAACAAGTCAAAGTTAGAGATAGAAGACAGACAAGAGATTCAGTGCAGAAGATGTTAGGTTATGTTAAAACGTGATTGTTAAAAAACAACTTATTTTATTTAAAAACAACATAATATTATATTGGGTGTTATAAGTACTTATATAAAATACAAGAGACTACTGATTTATTTACTTAATTGCATCCTAATGATTAGTTTTTTTGTATGCAAATAAAATAGTTTTTTTAGCTCTATGTTTTAGATTTATTGCGATAGGTAATGGTTCATCGCTAAAATAGTGCTATTTCATAATCAACTTGTTGAAATAATATTTTTATGCAACATTTTTTAATTTCTGACAAAGTGTTGCCTTAATTGATCCATCGTAAAAACCACCAACCCAATGATTTGTAAATATTTTCGCATTTGGTGAGTCCTTTCTCTAGAATTTATTTTTTTGTATAACACGTAATTCTTATGTTTCTTTAAGTATTATAAAATTTGTCTTTCACTTTCAATTCATGTAAAGACGTTAAATAATTCAAGAAGTAATGAAAAGAGATTTTCTTCATTTGTCTATGTCTATTTTCCATTTCATTATATTTCGTATTATGTATGTTATTAATTAGTTTATTTGCTTACTCTCTATATGTGTCTATTTCTACTTTATTTTATTGCTGTTGTCACTATTGTTGTGTAAACTTAAATGTCACAGGTAAATAAACATTCCTCTAAATTGTCACAAATATTCTGTATGTTCTTGAGAATATAGTCTCATTGTTTTGGTGTATTTCAGTTCGCTTTTCTTCTTTCTTTCAATATTTAGCACCTACTTTTTCCTAATTAATAATTTAGAATCGAATTCCAATCTTTGTGTTTTTTATAGTTTTATTTTTCCTAAAGTTTTCACATTCTGTCAATGTTATCAGATTCAACGTTCTTATTAATGTTTTCTGTTTCTGTTTTTTTAGGTTTTTATTTCCTATTAGTTATCTTTTGTTTTGTGATCTGATTATATTTCAGAGTCTGCTGATATTTTTTTCGATTTGATTTATTTATTTTCCATATAAAGGACTTCCAACGATACTTTTCCTTATTCTGATTTTTGTATTTTTTTACACAGATACTTTTTCAGGTCCGTATCTATTATTTGATACTCCTTGTTATTATTTCTTTGTTCCACCACCTGATTTTTTTCAAATTTGCATTATATGTATTTTAAAGGTATTCTCTCGTTTCAAAATGCTCCTTTTTACATCTCCTTGCAGCACCCCAATCTCAAATAAAAGTGGTGTCGATTGGAAGATGAGGATAGTTAGAATGGCCATCGAGGTTACCAGATCTTAATCTCTTAGATTTTTACTTAAGAGGATATCTGAAGAGTACTATTTACAAATCTAAACTACACGTCACACTTGTTAAACAATGCCACACACGGAGATATTGAATTTATTCTATTTGATTGGAATACAGTATATACAGGGTGCGGCATTAGTGCCTAAACTCGAAAACATGATTTAAAAAAAAATCTCTTTTTGTTATTAAATTGAAAATATCTCAGAAATTAACGAGTTTAGCTACAGGGAATGCTTAATAAAAATGAAAGAACATAAAGTGTATTTTCACTTTTTAAAATAAAATACAGGGTGATTCATTTGAAAAAATTGACAAAATCATGTGTTCTAGTTTTGGCTCGCTCTATATTCAATTGATGCAATAATAAAAAAATAGTACTTTCACGCAATACTGTACTGGACTGTAAAAAAGTTATGCTTGGAGAAAATTATTGTTAGGTTGTTCTGTCTAGGGTATACAGGACGTTGAAATGAGAATGATTTTCGTATAGAATTGACCATAACTTTTGAAATACCCTGTATAACGTAGTAAAACCCTATATTAGAAGTAGGGGCGAAATGAAAAAATAAATAAAAATGTTTATTTCATAAGATGAATAAAATATTCGTTAAACTACGAATCAAATATATTTGTCTCAGTCTCAGTTAAACCCGGATGTAGTAAATAGTCACAGGTGTTAAAAATATTAAATGTTAATATAAATAAATTATTTCTACTATGAAAGGCTTACTTTATGAGTTCTCATGAAATACCGTTTAATATGTGATAATGATTCAATTAATAGCATTAATGTCTACAATATCGCATTGTAATTATATTGAAAATTTATTTTATATGCGGGTAGATTCTTAACTACAATAGAATGTACTGGCGTTTAAACTGGTTGCGTAACACAAAGTATATTTTTTTTATTAATATCAAGTTTTAGGGAATAATTGCAAAATGTTTAATACTAAGAATTTTCACTGCATTTTTAATTATCTCTTTCCGGTTAAACCGGAAGTGAACCATTTTAATTATGTCCGATTCTTATTAAATAATAAGTATAATAGAAACATATTTTCCTAATCATTCATTCATTAAAGTGTTAATTATTTAAGGATGTACCTAAGTTGCTCTGATATTTTGATGATTGTTATTAGTTTTCCTCAGCGTCTTTAATTTCCAACAACCAAGTTACATAGTAGGTGAAACCCCCTAAAATAATATTTAGATTCTTTCACATGTTTATTAAAGAAAGAAACCAGTTGCGTAACAATATTCTCAAACCTAACCTAACGTGGTATTTTATTTTATATTATTGTGTTTACATTTCAAATTTCAATTTAGAAGATGTACTAAAAAATTTTAAACATTGCTGATAAAGCTGATATTCAAGAGAATATACACGACTGTCATTAAAAAAAAACTAACTATGATATTGAAGAAACTCTCAACAGAATCAGAGATAAATATTATTAATACAATGTGAAAAAATCAATAGAATCATTTATTAACGATTGCGAAATTGGTTAATAAAGTAAATATGACAAAGACACTCTGAAAACTCAAATAGATGAAACAACAACTGAAACCAAACCTTTCGAAATAACAATAACATCATTACAAAATAAATAATAAGCGATAATATTATTAAAACAGATTCATCAACATAATATTTTATAGATATTTCTGATGTAAATAAAAATAATATTTTGAATAATGAAACTGCCACTAAAATTTAACTGGAAATTGTGAAGAAAACTTTTGGAAACATTATTAAAGAATCCATAATATCGAATTATTCAGTCGAAGCAAAAGATACAGGAAAATTTGAGGAAACCTAGAAGTAAAATATTTCGATCCAAATAAAATTGATGTTAATTAAACTGTTACAGTAGTTGAGAACGATATATTACACGAAATTTATATTGAAGATAACATTAATGAAAAAGATAGTAATGAAATTGTTAAAAATAAACCAGCAATGGACGAAAAACCTTTTGAAATAAATGAACATAAAAATATAGTTTCTAAAAGTGAAATTCATGCTATGGAAAAAACAAATACTGAAGAAGTAACAAAAGATCGTGAATATATTGAAGTAAATAATAAAGACCACGAAAACGAATTCTCAGAAACATTGATCACAAAGGTTCACAAATAATGAGAATTTAAAATTAGTGAAACTGATTTCAGCAAAGAAGCACTAGTCGAAAATAAATCTGATAAACTAAATAATTAATAAAACTATAGAGCACTGAACCTCCTCAGAAAACTCGAAAATGAATCTATTGGCATAAATAATAAAACGTTAGAAAATCAAGAATCGTTAGAAGATGGAATAATTAAAACAAGTCATACACATGATGAAAATAATAAAGATGCAGATCTACCTGAAAGAAATTACTGAAAAGTAATAAAGTGACCACTGAAATGAATAAAGAAGAAGAGCTACTCCAAAATAAAGTTGAGGAAAAAACAGATGATACCAATAAAAAGAATAATAATACAGCCTTAGAAATGGTGATAGTCACCACCACTAAAGTTCTTCTTTGTCATATCCTTATCCTAATTATTCAATATTAGTGCTAATTTTTTCATTGCGTTTATTTCCCTGGTTGTGGTGTTTGTTTGTCCCTGTATAAAGCAATCAACAACCCGCTGTTTCGATTTGTCGTTGATGATTTACAAAAAAAGAAACGTTAACGATTGCATCGAATCACTCGACTGAGCATGTATTATTCCGGATTTTTTCTGTTCCTTTCCGTATGACTAAACACCCAGTATCTCAAAGTATGCGGTAATCACGAACAAACCTAAGGATTTATACCATCGCTAGTAATTGTTGTCGGTCCGTAGAGTTGAATCTAGATAAAGGATTGAAAGAGTAGCGATCCGTTCCATACTAACGACTCTGGTTTACTTCCGACAAAACGCCATTTATTAATTACTGGAAGATTTGAACTTCCTGCCGGGTATGGTAAGTAGCCCGGTAAGTGGTTACACATCCGATGCAATTACCTTTTCCTGGATCTCACGCAAATCAACAACCGGGATAAAATAATGCGAACGCTGCATTCGTCGATGAATTATGGATGAAGATGAATGCAGGAACGATCACGATTGAATTTTCATGACTAAGTCATTAGCAGGATATTTTGTAAACAGTTAGAATTTTTTTTACATAGTTTTTTATGGTTTATTAAAGCGGATGTAATAGACTACTAACAATTAGTGATCATTGTTTTAATATAAATATTTTTTATTGATATTAATATTGGTACTTTAAATTTGCAGCTGTTAATATTATGGTGCAATAAAAATTATCAAAACTAAAGTGTGGTAAATAAAAAGAGTGAGCCAAAATGGTGATTCAGTGTTCACAGGTGAACCAATTTACTAATTTTTCAGTGTATTCAAGTTTTTCCAAGTTAACCATTAATTTTTGAAGGGCTTTGATTTGTCCCCGAAGGTTCCTTTATGCAAAATTTGAGCTAATTAGAAGATGTTCAAATTTAAAATATTTTTTCGATTTGATCGATTGGCATTTTTACAATTTTGATATAGATAAATTTACATTTTTTGGCTGTAAAATGGATATTTCTTTATCGAAAGTACGTGGTATTTTGTAATTTTCATTTTTATTGCTGTGTTGTTGTAATTTTTTACATAATTCTGTGTCGTGAATTTTTTACAACTTTGAACTTTATTATTTTAATAAAGCCACGCGCCAATCATTATTTTATATATTTCTAATTAGCATAAAAATTACTTATGTTATAGTATTTTTTTCAGGTCAATATGATTAATTGTTTTTGATTGGCATATTTTTCAAGTAGAAAGTGTTTTAAAATTCTCGAAAATTCAAATATCACCAGGACATGCAAAAAATAGAATTTTCATATTTAATTCGACCTCCTGAATGCTTTTGATTTGAGGAAATGAAAAAAATTAAAGTTGCTAATTAGTGTTTAAAGTAATTTATTCAGTCTGTCTCAATTTTTTTATTTATTGAGTTGATCAACCATTGGTTTCCTCTAAACTTTTCAGTTTATTTCCTAGCATTTTTGAATTTTACTGATTCCGTTATTATGTTCCTAAAATAGAAAAAATATAAGCAACAAAATACAACTACACTATTTGAAAAGTACTAAGATTATCTATAACTTTATTAAGATATCGACAACTTGAAGCTTTTGTTTAAGGATTAGAACAGTAGAACTTCCTAGAACATATAAAGATGATTAAGAATTAAAAGAAAAACAATTTTCATTCACTAAAATAACAAGCAAATTTTGCACTGGCAACATTATCATCAATTGAAATTATACTTGTTTTAAGTAAAAACTGTATTTTTCTTTCAAATTTCAATAAAAACCAAGTCTTTTTCGTTTAGTTTTAATAAAAAATGGACTTTTTTAATAAAAACTGTAGTTGTTTTATCAAATTATAATGAAAGTTAAACTTATTTCTTAAGTATTGGTCGAAATTTTACTTGTTTTTAGTAAAAACTGTATTTTTCCATCAAATTTCAATAAAAACAATTTTTCTTCGTTAACTTTTAATAAAAAATGGACTTTTTTAAATAAAAATTGTAGTTTTTTTATGAAATTATAAATAAATTTAAACTTATTTCTTAAGTATTGGTCGAAATTATACTTGTTTTTAGTAAAAGCTGTATTTTTCCTTGAAATTTGAATAAAAACTATTTTTTTCGTTAAGTTTAAATAAAAAATGTACTTTTTTAATAAAAAGTGTAGTTGTTTTATCAAATTTTAATGAAATTTAAATTTATTTCTTAAGTATTGGTCGAAATTATGCTTGTTTTTAGTAAAAATTTCAATAAACACCACAATTTTTTCGTTAAGTTTTAATAAAAAAATAGACTCTTTTAACAAAAATTGTAGTTTTTTATAAAATTTTAATAAAATTTGAAATAAGTTCTTAAGTATTGTTCGAAATTAAGCTTGTTTTAGTAAAAACTGTATTTTTCCGTGAAATTTCAATAAAAACCAATTATTTTTCGTAAATTTTAATCAAAAACGGAATTTTTTAATAAAAATAGTAGATTTTTATCGAATTTTAATTAAATTTTAACTTATTTCTTAAGTATTGTCGAAATTAAACTTGTTTTTAGTAAAAACGGTATTTTTCCGACAAATTTTTTTAAAAACCAACTGACCAACACTTTAAGTTCACTTTAATACGGGTTTTCTGGGCGTACAAATTTTCAAAATTATTTAAGGTAAAGTATGGATTAATCAACAGTAAATTTGCAATATTTTGTAAATAAGGATTATAAAAGATGTGTATGTCAGTATTACTATTATTATTATTATTATTATTATTATTATTATTATTATTATTATTATTATTATTATTATTTTTGTTTTCTGTTTCTGTTTGGTCTGGATGCGGCATTAGAACAATTCGATATTTGGTAGTATCTACTATGACCTAATAAAAAATATTTTGTATGACGTCTATTGTTTTTTGTAACAAACATTTTATACGTTTAATGGTTGTAACGATTGTGCTATAATTTAAAAGACGAAAGCTATATCGTAAAAAACAGTTGACGTACTCCATAAAAATGTTCAAAAAATGACGTCAATTTAACATTGACCTGCCCGCTGGCAAGAATAACTTCCTATTTATTATCTGACACAACTAAATAAATTTCCTAATAGATTTCAAACACATAAAAGAATCCAATTGAGTACGTCGCTTGTTGTAAAACGACTCAATTAAAATTTAACGGCAAACCATTCACAAAAAGTTATGCAAAATTTAATCGAGAAGAAATAGTTGAATAATTAATTAAAGTAAACAATTTATGCGGAACCCGAGAAGCGAAACGTCGAGTTGAATGTTGTCGATTGTAGTCACTATTAATTTAAGTGTCGGTTACAGAGAGAGGGACGGATAAGTTGCTTCTATTCGTAGTTCACTAACCTCATGATATTTGTGTCCCGCATCTTTCAGAATTAGGCATAAAGTACGTATGCACATTACTTCTATAGTGGGTTTATTTTAAGCCGACCTGCATTTGTCTCCAAAGTACACAAAGATTCAGTAACAAGTAGACACATTTAAATAGTGAACGTCACAATAAAATCCTTGCACTTTAAAATTTTCAGAACGCGTACCAAAACAATGTAACATTGTGTTTAATTTGATTTATCGATATAATATAACAGGTTGGTATGTTTGTAACTTAAAAACTTTTACACCAGCAGAAGCAGCAGATGCTGTATTAAAAGAAAATTGATACTTACTCTCAACTTCGTTTTAGCCTTGAAGGACCATTTCTGAGCTTTCGTCCAGTCTTCTTTCGCGCCCAATCCAAGCAACACATTTGGTATCAGGAACAGATATTATAGAAAACGAAACTTTATAAAAGTAAATTCTTAAAACCTGTGACCTATTTTTTAACTTAAAAAGATTAAAAACTTTGTGGTGTTGAAAAAGTGTAGCAGTTACCTATTTGCTACTTAAATTGACTACGACAAAGGTTCGCCACATTGAAGACATTTTTAAATTTAATGTAACTACCCGGCTACTATTAAAGTAGCTTTTAAAAAAACTACTACTTTGAAACGGCAAAGCTTTGAGGCAGTTACTAGTTTGTGGAACTAAATTGAGACATACAAGATATGGTACTTTATAGTTCCAGATAGCGGTTCTAGCAACGTACCTGGAATAAGTAAGGGAACTTAAAAGTATAGAAACTTTAAGTAACATACATAGAACCCGGGTACCTCCCAGTAGAAGACTGTGTTCTCTCGAAAGTAGCCGCTTCTTTCACATGCCACTATATAGTGAATTATACTTAAAATCATCGCTACCCTATGGTATCATTATACTATTTAGTAACATCAAGTTTAACAAAATGGCAAAATTAATTCGTTTGATAGATTTTCATCTAGTTTTTATAGAAAGATGAATCTCTTACAATAAAGTTATAAATAAATAAGGTAAGAATAGCTAAAGAAGAATCAGTAAAAAGTCTTGTTTGTAAAGGTTTCAGCTACCAAGTTTTTAGGAAAATAGTCGACTGTAAGAAATGCACTTTAAACATCCCTTGTATAAAAGGTTTTGTAGTGAAGGTGTTTAGTGTTACCAAAAACGTATGCAGTACGTTTTTGATAGAGTCCCAGGCATCTTTTTTTTCCCTAATTGATTCTGAAAAGAAGGGATCAGGTAATAGTTTTAGTATGTCAGGGCTAGTAAAAACTCGCTATTTGAACTTGGTTTCAGACATTCCCATCTTTTCGCAATGATTTGACAAATTGCTTTAAAAACTCCCAGTTTAATATGAATAGGTAGTAAAAAATGTTTTCAGGAAGAAACCAAGTCGTATTAATGACATGATTTTTATTTATTAATTATTGAATTGTCAATGTTTTGCGTACCAGTCGAAAAAATTAAAGTGGACAAAAGATATGCGATAAAATTTTGTGTTCGGATGGGTCAAACACCAACTGAAACGGTTGAAATGATTAAAGTGCATAATCAGATAATAGTCTATTACGATGTAGATTGCTTGAGTGGCATAAGAAGTTTAAAGACGGTTCTGAATCAGTTGAAGATGAATCTCGTTCTGGTTGACCACAAACTGCGCGAACTGATACAAAAATTACAGAAATTAACGACTTGATACAAAATGATCGCCGGATTGGCATAAAACGAATTTCTGACATTGTTAATTTGTCTTACGATTCCACTCAAAAAATTATTCATGAAGATTTAGGGTACCGGAAAGTCGCAGCAAGATGGATTCCAAAAGTGATCAATGAACAAAAAGCGAATTGAGTGACAATTTGTCAGCAGTGGAAAAGGCAACTGCAACGTAATCCACAGTTTTTAAATAATGTGGTTACATGTGACGTAAGTTGGTTTTATCATTACGATCCTGAATTGAAGTCTCAAAGTATGCAATGGAAGCATAAAGGCAGCCCGAGACCGCAGAAGGCTAAAACTTTTAAAAGCGTTGATAAAGTAATGCACTTGATTTTTTTTTATAAATATAGCGTTATTTACGAGCACATTGTAATTGGAGAGTACTATTCTAATGTACTTCGAGGACCCTTAAAGGCAAAATTAAAGTAAAAACGACCGCTTTATCAATATTTTCGTTGGACGCTGCATCACGACAATGCTCCGGCTCACAGATCAGCGATATGTCAACGAACAATTGAAGAATTAGGGGTAGAAATTATGGTTCACCCCCCTACGCTCCCGACCTTGCTCCATTGGATTTCCATTTGTTTCCTAAAGTCAAAAAAAAATTGAGAGGTCGAAGATTTGAGTCGGATTTAGAACTCAACAATGCTGTGATGGGTAAACAGACTATCAACAAATGCTTTCTCAGAAGTTTATGACAAGTGGATAAAGCGATGGGATAAGTGTATTGAACAGAATGGGGAGTACTTTGAAGGATAGTTGTTGAAGTGTTTTAAATAAATGTTTCATTGTTATACTATAGCACCAGTTTCGTTATTTTCTGATACATCCTTGTATAACAAACACTCTATACATTTCCTGTGTTAAAAGTTAGTTTAGCTGATTGAAATATAGTGTTGATTTTCTGGAACTAAAACTAATTTTCTATCACCCTTTTTTAGATGTTACAAATTTCCGAACGGCGTGAGAATCATAAAGAAGATATTACCCTCTTGGGTATCGTTCATTCAAGATAAAGATTTCTTGGTTACCAAAATTGTTTTGTAAGATTGGTTACAAAAGCTTGAATTATAGTTTACACAACAGGTCTACGTTCTAGTAACCAAAATTATATCATTTCTATAAACATGACACAAGTGCGTATGACCATAAAACTCAAAATCCAAAAGCGTAATTTCTTTCACAACACTCATATTCAATAATTTTTTTATAGTAAACCGATGGGGTATAACGACTATTACGTCGTAACTGATATGTAGATTTATTGTCATTAAATACTTCCTGCAAGTACACCCAAAGTCCCAAAAACCTGAATAACGCTAATATGGCTGGCGGCGAGTTAAAGAGAATAAGGAAGGACCAAGAATTGAATCGAGTTAACTTAACCGCATTGGCGTTCACTGAAAGAATATTTTATCAGACAATAGAGCGATTAATGTTCAATTTAAATTAATTCTTATTTTTAATGTATAACGAAAAAGTGTTTTCTTGAAACAGCTAGTTAGTTTCAATTGTATTTCGTTAAAATTTGAATTCTGTATTATCATTAGCTTTATTTATCCAGAGAAATGTTTTATAAACACAAAAATCATCGATATAGTATTTTTTAGTTACTTATTTCTTACAAAATAATGTAAATAACAACCTTCAGTTGTTTATTGTAATTTAGACTTTTGTGAATTATTCAAACACTGAAAAGTTTGGACGACTCTGTATATGAATTTTTTCAATACTACAAGGAAAAAGAAAAATATATACATCTTTAATGGATTTATTGCTTTTTGTTCTTTATTATTGGATTTTTTTTTTATTTTTGAACGTTGTGTGTATAATTTTTTTAGTAAATAAAAATTTCGATAGTCTCTCATGTCCAAATCGCTTATTTTAGTTCCAAACTTTGAAACACCTTTGAAATCGTATCAATAAAGAAGAAATAATAATAATAAAGAAGAAAAACGCAACTTCCTGTCTATTTGAAAACGATTTTGGGTGTATTATAAGTATTTTTTCTTGAATAGCATTATGAGTATTTAACTGTAAATTTAAATAATTCAATTTAAATAAGAGATAAACTCTAAAATTTATATTATTTTACGACAGTTAGGAATAAACAGGACACTTTCAATTTTATTTACATATTTAATAACACTTTTGGTATGTGCGGCTATAAATTAACCATAAAATTGGATGATACTTTGACCTCTAGATAAGAACCAGTGAGAGAAACATAAATATAAAAAACTGGAATATAACGTTATATTCTTAAGGCGATAAATCACTTTGAAATAATCTGAGAGCCCTAAAACTCGTTAAAAATTAATTAACAGCATCCATATAAAAAAAATTCTTATAGAAAGGAGTCGCTTAGTTTTGATTACTTGTGGATTTTATTTTGGTAGTGGCCCTCGATGGTGCACGCCCATGTGGACCAGCCATATAATGACACAACAAGTAAAAGTGTGTTTCGCAAATACTTACCGCCCGCGGATGCTATTTCATGAAATTATGTCACAACGACTGATATTGTTCCGATTATATAAGTTCCTTTATGAACTACAAAAATGCTATTATTAATACAACACAAGGAAAATCGATACTTCCATGAATTATCTTCCTCGTCTATAATTAAATCATATATTAATCATTAAATTAATAATAAATTACATAAAATTATTACAACGTTTGAAAATATGTAGAAGAATGAAAAATTTATTCTCTGCAATTATTACACGTTTCTAACAATCTATGCGATACTGATACAAAACATCGTGGATTAGATTAATCAAAATGTAGTGATTTGAATAAAATGCCCCTTTTTGTCTGAATTATTGAAGCTACTTTACCAAACGATAAACTTAAAACGATTAAACGATCTGAAACATCTGCAAACTAACACAATTTTATGATTCACCTGGTAGATATTTCTTGGTTATATGACGCATATTTTTATAAAAAGTGTGAGGTGTTGCCACGTATAAATTTTCGAGTAAATGTTTAAAGTAAATTTTTTTGTAAACTAATGATGTTAGAAAAAAAATTATTAGAATTTTTTGTTGCAAATGTTCTACATGCCATTTAAAAATAGGCATAATTTTCTAGGGCCCCCTGTATACAGATAATTTTATATGTAGCGGGACTAAACAGTACATTTAAAAAAAAATAAGACAAATAAAAATATAGGGCCAAAATTTTCCAAAATCCATCATACTGGATGAAATATTTTTTTGATATTAAGTAGCAGGAATATCTAAAGTTTTTCATGACTCATCCTGTACTTACAGGGTTACACATACTGTAAAATTTAATATGACACTTCAAGAAAAACAAACTCAAGCTAGACGATCCAGGATAGTGTTTTTATCTCAAGAATGTCTTGAAGGATTATTGGCTAATTTTTTTCAGCGAAATATTTTTAATTTCTATTTAGTTATTTTTGAGAACATGTACACGATTTTGAGAGATTTTACATTTTCGAGAACTTTTAAACAATTTTAAATACTATTTAAGAGCATAACATTGATTTTGATAGTGTGAAATTATTTTTAAAATCTGGTAATCATTTTTGAAAGCTGCTGATAATTTTTTATACCTCCGACTATTTTTTAGAACTACTGATTATTTTTTGGAGATCCTGACCATATTTGAGAACTTTTATTCGTTTTTTAGAGTTTTTATGGCCCTTTTCGAGGTTCTTTTTAGATCTTTCGAAAGATTTTTAGATATCCTGTTGGTTTTTGATGTCTTGATTTCCATTAAGAGCTATAAATTATTTTTAAAAGCTTATGATTATTTTTGGGAGCTCATGATTGTTTTGGTAGTGTAAGTTATTTTTTAATATCTGATAACCTTTTTTAAAAGTCACAGACAATTTTTTTGATCTCCGACTATTTTCTAGAACTACTGATCATTTTTTGGAGATCCTGATCAGTTGTAAAGAAAAGAGGGGGATGGTTTTTAATAATTTTTTGATATTAATTATCAGAAATATATACAGTTCCTCATAACTCATCTTATATATACAGGTTGGTCCACTCTGTAGAATTTAATATACAATCTCCTTCAAGAAAAACTAACTTAAGTTAAACGGTCCAGTAAATCCGTTTTAATAATGCTTTATTAATAAGTAGCAGGAATATGGAGGTCCTTATGACCCATCGTGCACACACTGTAGAATTTAATATGAAATGAAAGAAAAACGAACTCAAGTTAGACAGTCCAGGGCCGGCTCCTCTATTAGTTAAAACAAGTTTGTTTATGCCGACTTTGTAAATGATTAATAAATGAATAATGAATAAACAATGTATAAATTTATCGCAATAGAAAAAAATCCTTGCGTCTAATTTAGCGAAACAAATCTTGATTGTTGTTACGACTTCCGCATGGTCGAAAAAACGGTCGCTTCATTGAGAGGAATATTAATCATTCTTAATTTCTATTCTTTTAAAAAAGTTTACGAGTTTAAATTACAAAACGTGCAACCTATGTACAATGGTGTAATTGATAAGGATCCTTATAGTTATGCATGTTCACTGGACACGTGTTTCGCATAACAACAACGCTGACACTGGCGTACAAACCTCGTGTTAATGCTTTTAATGTTGTCATGTCGATTATAAACAATTTAAAATAAACTAGGAGTATTTTCTAATACCCTTTTTTTTTGGTGCAATTATCATGATTGAATTACTAGTTGTTTATTGGTAACTGATTAATGACTGTTATTTAGCCGGTTTCAAGTTTGTTTTCTATCGAGGTTAATTAGCAACTAAAAAATAACTTCGCAGGAAAATATAGGCGAGGTCTTAAAGTTGTCAAAACTTGAGGATCGATCCCGTTAGATATTTTATGAGCCGATTTTTTTTCCAAAATTTAGTAAAGACAATTTTTGTAGGGATACCCTCTTTCATTCTTATTATTCCCTTTTTGATAAAAGTGCTCATTTTGTATTGTGGGGCTCTTGTTATTCGATAAAGCGATTTATCAAAATTATACCATAATACAATAATAAAAAATTGTTTTTTAAAATATTTGAGCCACATCAAGACATATTTTTTATTTTCGAAAAATTTTAGAAGGTGTATCTTTGAATTTTTGATGAATTTTGACGAACCGAACTTTTTTCCAAAATTAATGCTAAATAATCTTCTGTCTCTCTCTCCCTCTCTCTTTCATCCCTAATATTCCCTTTTTGTTGAAAGAGCCGTAACTTTAAAGCGAAACAATATTTCAGTGAAATTAAAAGATATTTTATTGACTATCTAGTGCCAATTGCATCAAATCTAATTGTGTATCATTTGAATGTTCAATTTCGTGTGTATTTTTTTGTTGCTTTGTATTCTATTGAGTTTTATTTATTTATTTTTATTTAAGTATATGTAACGAACACATTGCAAATTAAGGAAAATAGGATCATAAATTACTGGGTAACTTTAGAAAAGTCCTTTAAACTTCCACCAGAAACTCATCTGGATGGACATGTACGGTCTCAAAACAGAAAATCTTTAAGAATATCTGTTTAGAAAGGATTTTAAGAAGTCATAATAAGAATCTATAATAAACTATATAAAATTTTAAGGCACATTTTTGCAAATCGCTATACTTTGACTTTAGGATTCCAGTACTACTTTATATACAATTTATTATTGGACACTTTGTATTTATAGGTGAAATTATTAAAGAAAATTAATTTTTAAATTAACAGACTTACTACTTCAAGCTAATCAAGATTAAAGAAAGTCTACTTTTTATCTCAGACGAAATTGAATGTTTTTTCTTACTATTTTATTTCCACATTATTTTTATAGTAGAGTTTATTTTCCAATTATCTCATTCTACATTATTACATCCCAATATTCTTAGTGTCCATAGTACCTCCAAAAATAAATAGGATTTGTCTAATAAACTTAAAATTTAGCGCCTACCATTTTTGATATACGGAGGGTTAAAGTTTAAAATCCAAAAATGAATATTACCTACTTTGTATTTTTTTTTAAAATTTGTCATCCAGTTTAATCAACTTAAAGGGTTTTTTTTTGGCAAAAAAGCCTTTTTAATTGGTGTAGCCAGTGGCGGGCTGTTGGATTGAAGAATCCCTTTTCCCCCCCAAACATGGACGCTACTGAATAAATCATTTAGATTTATTTTTACATTTCATAGAATTTTGTAAGTAAATTATGTACTCCTGTCATACTTCCATAAAATGATTATTTTTCGAGATATTAGGGCTTGAAGAAATGGTGTCAACGAAATGAGGAATTTAATGCATGGACATAATAAAACAAACATCAAAACTCTATTGGGAGCCAAAGGAAATAATTAAAGAAAACAATCAACATTAAAGTGTCCGCTATTTTCTATGAAATGATTTATTCAGTAACGTCTAAGTTAGGGATAGGGAAAGGGATCCTTCAATCCAACAGTACGCCACTGGTTGCACCAATTAAGAAGCCTTTTTACCAAAAAATCTCCTTAAGTTAATTAAACTGCCCTAAGAATATTAGGATGTTTTTTTGAAACACCTTGTATATGCAAAAAATCCCGAAATTTATTCTTTTTAAACTCTATACTAAACACGATTTGTGCGACCTTTAATTTAAAATTTTCATTTAATAGTCAATTATAAAATATCCCTTGCTTTCACTAAAAGGCAGCAACACCTTTTAAAACAAATATTTTTTATATCAATAATTTTATTACGGTTCTTAAAGTATTCATCGATTAAAAAATGTCGCAGTTTAGGTTTAGTTTTTTATTCTTTTCTTGTTTATTTTATTTTATTGTGTAACGATTTTATGGTTTAGGTACGTTATATTTTTTTGTCATTAGCAGCGTCTACTTTTGTCGTTAGTCTTTCATTCTGTGTAGACTTTGTTACATTTTCATCACATCAATTTAATCAGAACAGTACTATATAAACTGATTTTTTTATGGAGGGAATCGAACCCAAAATCTCTGCATCTAAAGAGGAGAAACTATAGGGTTTTCCATTAGGGACGCAATTTTTTGTGAGGTGATGAATTTTCAAAAAAAATCATCTTTTGTGACGAAGCACATTTTCATTTGAGTGGTTATGTAAACAAGCAAAATTGCCGTATTTGAAGTGAGGAAAATCCAAGACAGATTCATGAACTTCAAATGCACCTACAAAGAGACAATGTTTGGTGTGCGTTGTGGTCTGGTGGTGTAATTGGACCATACTTCTTTCAAAATGAAGATGGTGCTGCTGTAACTGTAAATGGAGCATGCTATCGAAACACGATAAACAATTTTTTATTGCCAGAGCTTGAAAATATTAATATCAGAGACAAATGGTTCCAACAAGATGGTGCAACATGTCATACAGCTGGTGAAACGATCAATTTATTGCATCAAACTTTGCCTCAGCGTGAATCTCCAAAAATGGTGATGTTAATTGGCCAGCAAGATCGTGCGATTTAACACTATTGGACTATTTTCTTTGGGGCTACGTTAAAAGTCTTGTCTATCGGAACAATCCACGAACAATTGGTGAATTAAAAGCTGAAATAATTCGAGTTATTGGTGAGTTTGAACCTCAATTGTGTGAAAATGTTATCAACAATTTTGACAAAAGAATAACCTATTGTAGAGCAGCTAGAAATGGTCATTTGTCAGATATTCTTTTCACGCTGCAATTGCCGTACCTTAAACATTTATTTTAAATAAAAATTTGAATCATTACAATTGACATACTGTGTTTTTTTAATAAATAAAAAATTCCGCTCTTAATGGAACACCCTATATAACGTATGGGCTCGAGACGTAGTTCAAACAAAATATGAATTGCAGCGTAGTTACTTATCGACACCACTGTCCTCGTTCGCATTACTGTTTCTCGAAAAGCATCAGAAGAACAGCTATGACCCGAAGTTAAGTGAGTGACCTTGACTGGAACTTCCGGAAAGTGGCCGCACCTCTTTCTCGATTTGATGCGAGAACGATACCCAACAAACCAGAATAATGTCGATGATACCTCCAGCTATTGATAAATAAATGATTCGGTTTACAACTTGCATTCGAACGGATTCAATTTGGGCACCATTCCGGAACGAATCAAGTCTTACAGTACTGTTTTTAGGTGTATGAGAATAACTAAAGCATGTTGAATTAGAAAAAAATTGAGTTTTAATCTTTGCAATTCAAATTTTAGTTGTAAATTGTATAATACAGCCGATCTTAAAAATGTGACATGAGAGCCCAAAAATTATTATTATTGGAATATCCCACACCTAGAGTTAATTTTTATATATTTTATTCTGAAATACCTTTAGTAATATTACAAGTTGTAAGCTTCAAGATAGCATATGGGGTAGTATAATGTAAACACATAAATAAAATAAAAATTAGTTAAAAGAATATATAAGAACAATTTCAATGATTATAAGAGAATTCTCAAAATAGACAACAACTATTACTGTAATTTATCATGATAGTCCTATATTGTAAACATGTGGACGTGAAGCCTAAATTAATGTATTCATGTAATATTTATAAATATTAAATTTCTCATAATTGCGTCAAATTAATGGAAAATTGTTAAATCGACATTATTCACTATTTAAAATTTTTCATTGTAAGAAAAGACTGTTGTACCTGAATAATAAGCTAAATTTTAATGTAGAAATGAAAATCATAATCTCAAGATGCAAGTAAAATCATCAAATTTTGATTATAAATAGTTATCTCTTTGGATACAACTAAAATAAGTAAAATTCATATCGTTATTTGAAGTTCAAAATGATTAAGTGTCAAAACTAAAAAAGCTAAACATATAATTTCGAAAAACTATTTAAGCTCCGTCAGAATTTGACACAGCTCTCTGAGGAAGTTGCTACTGATACGTTCCATAATCATCCCGATTATGACATACGCATCGGTAGCATGGGGACACGCGGCAAAGACTCCAGAGGTAACAAAACATCACACTTAGAATGGCAGTAAACGTCCCCTGGTATGTTCGGAACAACCAAATATACAGGGAAACGGAGGCCACACCACTGCTAGAGGTGATGACTGACAGAGCGAGAAAGCTCTTCGAAGAGTTGCAAAACCATCCAAACCAGGAACAGGAACTAAGGGAGCTAGTGGACTACACCAGAGAGGACTAAAGGAGGCACGCAAGGCCCAAGAAACAAATAGAAGAGGACGAAGAACAGGACCAAAACCAGTAAGAGGTAAGTAAACCCAACCAAGAGGACCACACATGAGGAACCAAACACACACAGCCAAGAAGAGGATTCAACCAAAAGAAGAAAAAGTAGGCGAGGTGACAACGAGGGAAGATCAAGGAAGAAAAGCGCTGGCCGCTACCCTAAGACAACGAAAGGTAGGACAGGTTGTATCACCCCACTTAGCCCTTGGCCCCTTGCGAGAGCACCTGTTTACAGGGGGTGGTGGAATGGGTTCCCCATCTTCTATATCAGTAAACCCGATATGGAAGATAGAAGACCAGGGCTCAGAATGCATGTGTGTGTGTATGTGTGACACAGCTCTCTTCAGTTTGAGACCTGATAGAAGAAACACCATTGTTCGTAAGAAATTTAAAATTTATTACTTAACCTCAATTTCAATGTTCGTAAAAAAGCAAACAAACTAAAAGTAACCGATATTACCTGTTGATTCAAAACTTAAAGCATTCAGTTAGTGTTGTTTATTATTATAAAGGCAATTGTATAAATATAAACTATATAGTATATAACCTAAAAAAAAATAAGGAAATATTAAGAAAACGACAGAAGGATCATCAATACAAGTGAATTAATCTTACCTGCTGCAGATGGACTCCAAAAAGAGGGTAAAATTTGGACTTTTTAGAAATTTGGGACAATTGAGTTATTGATAAACTTTATGTGGTCAACAGACGTGATTTGACAGAAAATGTAAACAGACAAGCAAGAAGAATTGGACTTTTACTTATTGAAAAGGACACAACAAAGTGGTAACTGTTAATGATTTATTTAAAAAATTAGGTTATCATATTGATTATATTATACATTTTTACATTTTCTTATCTCCAGTTCTCGTTGTTCGTTTTGACACCTTTTAGCATTTGGTTTTTACTTATAGTGTCAAAAACATTTAAAAACTCAATAAACAGAAGTCGACTGACATTTTTTAGCTATTCTGAAATTATTTTCTATTCATTTATTGCATATATTAAGACATTATTAGTTAGTTTCCAAAATTTTTATCGCCGATATTGGATATTTCAAGGCAGTCGAAAGGTTTTAAAAAATGTATACGTACATTTATAAATAAGAGTTAATTTCAAGTTTATAATAATAATAAAAGCCACTAAGTCACTTAGGGTCTAAGACAAAATATACTAAAACAACGACCTTTCAGCAAACTCATGAGGTATGGTTTCCACAGTTTAACGATAAATCAACTGCCCGAAAAATGCAAATATTTTTTCATGGGCTCTAAGAGAGTAAGTACACTAAAAAATATACAATAATAAATAAACATAATAAATGCCATATAATTTATTTAAATAATCATTTCCGAACGTTTTATTATTAATATTATTTTTTTCTTATTCTTTATATAAGAGAATGTACGAGGGTCAATCAAATATAAACCACTAAAGGCTTGTTTATATTTGATTGACCCTCGTATGTTTAACTTTTCTTCTTTGATTATTATAGATTCTCATGTTTTCTTCACTTCTGTTCTATAAAATTTTCACCTAAAATATCCTTTTGTTTTACGTTTTTGTCACATTTCTTTTCAATCCATTTTTTCTTGTCTTGGTCCTTTTTCTGTTTTTCATAGCTTCTATCACTTCTCTCTTTTTTCCCGTTGTTATTTTTATGGAGCCCAGATTGGGCCTCACAAAGACAATTCTATATAGAAACAGTATAACAAATACATCAACAATTGAGTAGAAAACAATAAATCCTAATTTCAAATATTCCTCTCAAATTCCTTTCCTTCCTAAAAAAACTGGGCCACATTAGAGAAATATCCTAGAGCAAGTTTTACGTTTGCAAGTTAAATGCATTAGATCAAACACGGTGATCTTTGATCTGGTTGTAGGTCAATTACATAAGCGACAAGAACTATTCTGAAATGATTATATCTGCATAAAAATATAGTGAGACTTTTTTTTCAAAATCGTTGTTGGCAGCCCACGAAACGACTTCCTACTGGATTCAATGACCCCCTTGAGGCGGATCAGTGAGATATGAAACGTATTATATTATCCATAATGTAGTTTCCCGTTAAGTCTTACATCAATAGCTGAAATGCTTGTATAATTTCGAAAACTTGTTCGATAAATGTACAAGACTAGCTTCCTGCCCGCCTTTGGCCACGCTACGCGCCATCGAGTTTAGAGATCGGAGGTTTATGGCTATTGTCGAATATTTTAAATCAATCACTGCCAAAAATTCGTTTTCAATGTAATTATCGATTTTTTTTCGTAATTGAACGTCTGTCTAAAATTTAAAACCAGGATATGTCAAACTTAAATTTTAAAAGAAATAAGAGCAAGTTTCTTCGGCTTACTAATTAGAAATATAGTTTTATTTATATCTTACAAACTTATTGAAAATATTGTGGACTTTCAAAATGGTATTTTTTTACTTCTAAGGAACCTTAAAGAAGTTAGAATGGACTGACTCACCTGCTAAAAAATGGCGAGTGCCCAGGTTTATCTTCAAATTAATTTATAATCTAAAATTGTAATATACGTAGGTAATTGTAATATGTGTAATTGCTATTAATTATAATATATTGTGATTAGATAGTCCAAATGTTTATAAACATATGTATAACAGCACACGTAATATTGTAATGGTTTTACCGAGTGGAAGCAAAACGTGGTTCTTACAATAGATTTGTTAACGAAACAGGTGGATTAATTAGTCGATAGCCATATTATATTAATAAGGAAAATTGACTTAGACTCTGTGCCATATAGAATTCTACTTTTCGACTCGTTTTCATTTGGACTGTACATAAATCGCACTCTGTGGACCACTGGAATCGAGTTTATAAATTGTAGTTTCAATTCTACATAAACAGAGCTATCGAGTTCTATTTTACTATTGATTTTTTATAGTTCTATGGACACAAAACAAATGTTTTATAGTTTCTTAGAGACCTATCAATCCCATCATTATCATAAATAAGAGTACTAGGTTAAAGTATTATTAATTTTTCTTTAATTAATTAGGTTTTCCAATAAATGGTTTTAATGTATTAATTCCGGCAGAAGAAGAAAGATTGGGTGAAATTAGAAGAGAAAATATTGAAAAAAGGTTGATGCGAAATAGTAGTGATTGCTATAAATGATAATAGATTTAAAGAACTTTTTAGACTAAATAAAGATATGGCGCAATATATACTTAATGGAATATTGTCTGAATTACACCAAAATAATAATTCAGTCTCTAAACCTCTTCATGTAAAATTTTTTGGGACTTTACATTTTTACGCTACAGGGACACATCAACGGACAATTGGTCAAAGTTACAATATATCTAATGTTTTAAATAATTTCTTTTTCTCCTAACTCTACTGTGACTAATCACAGAATATGTAAATTGTAACGTAATGTCAACATTAATACAGAAAAATGACTGAATTTGTAGAAAATTTCCGAGTTCTTAAATAAACCGTTTGACTCTCTAATTCAGAAAATTACCGGCAAATTATAACTTCAAATCCAATAAAATACAAAATCAAGCCACATAAATTTTATTAAAAGACAACTAGTTTCGACCCCTTAAGGTCATTTTCAGGTCTGAAAAGAATATAAAACACCCATCACAATTTTTTTATATAAAATACGTTAATAAACTTACCAAATAAAACAACAGTAAAAAACAACAATGTTAAAATTCAAAGTAAAAGGAGACTCTCCCAATCTCTCACAAAATTATAAAACTTAACTAAATTACAAAATCCATAAATAACATTTATGAAACATATTTAGATGTATGTAAACTTTGAAAATTATTGTAACAATAAACGAAAAAACAGGTAATAATGTCAAACTAAAGGTTTTGCAACAAAAATTTAAGAATTCAAGTTTAGTAATAATAGTTATAAAAATTGGAAACAGGAACATGGAAAAACAAGAGTAGGGGTTTAATAAAATCCCAACAAAAGAATAATAACCCAGTTTTGGGTAGGGAAAAATTGTAACCCCTAATAAGAGTAGAGACAATATGGAAGAAGAAAATAAACGAAAAGGGAAGCAGAGCTTAACAGCAGCCACCCGACCTTCTTAGATGTTTTGCATCCGGTAACACCAGAAGAGATATCAATTTTAGGTTACAAAATTTAACAAGGCTAAAGACATTTTGCTTTTACAGATTTTTTATGACCTTTGAGTTTATTAAAAAACTTTTACAGATCTAGTCAATTCCTCAGTTCGGAAAATTATATGATGGGATAACAATCTGAACAACACCTTTAATGGAAGCAAAATTTCAAAAAACTGCCCTGATGCAACCTAGTTTCTACAATTTTTTTTATACAATTCAATCGCAAAACTCATCTGAGGAGTCATTTGAAAGGTTAGTAATACGCCTTTAAAAATTAAATTTAACATTAGTCAGCTGATATTGAACATCTTTGTATATTTTTCGTGAAAGAACCCGTGTATTAAAAGATTTATAACTCTTAGACCACATGTTTTTTGACTGTTGAATTTGTAAATTTGAAAATAACTTATATTTAAATATTCCTAGAAAAATAAAATTACTAGCTTTAAGGTTTAATCTTGCTTTAGTAGAGGCGGTTCTGTTACAAAATGAAATAGATTCTTAGTCAATATCACACAAATTTTTACTATCAAATTGTACTCGTAATTGATTGTTGCGATTCTTTGTATAACACTTTCTATAAGAATACTATTAAATAAATATACTTGTCAAATGTAAGAATTTTCGGGATAACAGTTTATTTATCTAAAGGATATTTACAGTTTTCTGTAAGAGCAAATATTAACAAACAATCAAAACTTTTACAATAACCATAATATTATGTTTTATTGGTAATAATTTTCTTTGCTGGAATATATGTTCCAAATGATATTTTGATAACAATATTCTTTGTTTGAACTTACACAGATGAATTTTTTCCAATACAAATTAAAACTATATAACTTGTCTATTTTTCGTAAATGTTTAATTACTTTTTCTTACAGAATCTTTGTCGGAAAACTGTTAATCCGGCTGTGATATAATTTTCCTAAAGTGTATACCGAATCCGAGTCCCTATCGGCGAATGAGATATTTACTACTAATTGAACGCTGTATAAAGAAGAGAACGAAATTGATATTAGCAAGTTATGAAAAACCGGATTTCGTGATTTGCATTCTTAAAAAACCGTGTGAAAAATACCTAGTTATATAAGTTTATCTGGGAATTTACATATTTACAAATCCATATTCATTTTGCAGAGTAAGCTAATATACGGAAGATACCGATATGAAGGTTGAAGAATTAAATTTTTTTTCTATAAAATTAAAATTTTTTATTTAACTGCTTTTTAAATCTAAAAAAATATCGGGCCTTTTAGACTTTCTAACTCTTCTTTTTAGATGAAACATTTTGTATTACCAGAAAGAACTAATTTGATGCATTATATTTTTATTAATGTTAAGACCAATCAAAATATCCTCAACTAGAAATAATAAATCTAAGGACAAAATGATAAATTTGTATATATATAAAAATTCAAACATTAAGAAGCAAGAGCCTAATTTCAAATCAAATAAATTAATGGTTTATTATACAGAGGGATTCACTAGTATTGTGCTAATTGTAGGATACCATTTTTTTATGAAAATTTGAAAAAATAGCATTTTCTGACATACAGATTTTTAAGGTTTCTTAAAAAAATCGTGGGGAGAAATTCATTAGTTTTTATTCAAAAAAATAACCATTAGAAGATTTTGTATTTTTTTTATTAAAGAACTTGAAATCGAATTTTTTTTGTATCTTGGTTCGCCAAGAAAAAAATACTCGTATCTGTTCTTATTCATTTAAAAACAAGAAAAATAATAGATTACTTTTTTCTAAACTAAAGCGGAATATAAAGAAGCTGAAGTCACTAAAAAGTTGTATTTTGTATTTGTATTATTCATAACAACTAAAAAATTGTAAAAAATATACAATTCACCATTAGATCAATAGTACCTACTACAATTTAACATAGAGTAAAGTAAAATACAATAACTTTTAAACATACATTTACGATAAAATATTATTTAAAAAAAAGTAATGAATCATTACCATCATCGAAAAATAGAACTGTTTATCACAAAATAAATAAAAAAATATATACTATTCCAAATTGTTGTAAAAATGACATTTTTAATTCCGAATTTATCGAAATAAAAAACACTTGTTTGGTATTCAGGGGGTTCGATTACTTAAGAAAATCTAATTTTTCGCCCGCTTTGCAACATTTTAATTTTCGGGAAATTTTGAAAATTTATCAGAATTCGAATTTTTTTGAACATTCACTACTTCCTCAATATAATCCTTCAGGGCTAATCGACCTCGAATTGCCGACAAAGAGTAAAGTAATGTTTGTTCTAAATAGAGACAGAAAAAAAATGGACCGACGCTTTACACTAGTAGGTAAATAGGACTTCGCTTTCCTGATTTCTACGAATTTCGCCTATTCTATGTTTTGTGTGTGTTTTTCCGTTGAACAATAGTTTAGTTTTTTGATCATATTACACGTTATCCTGCTGCTTCATATTCCAATAGTTTTAAATTTTACAAGGACACTCGGAGGAGCTCTTGTCCTTATCGCAGGAATTCTTCAACCGAGTTTTTTTTTAGACAAACTCGTTTGACTTTTTGCTTCGGCAGACGTTATTAAATTTTATTTATAAACAACGAGTTACATATTAAAATGACCCTCTCTTCGTTGAGGTTACGGTGCTTGCCCAATCTATAGAATTGAACGATCATCGAAAATATTTGATTATATTGTTGAAAATTATTATAAAATAAAAAACGAATCGTCAGGAAAAGATTAATGAATTTTGTATCACTTACATTTTTAAATTTGAAAATCCCTTGGAAAAGAAGTGTTTTAATATAAGATTTGGAATTATTTATTATTAGGCCGTCATATAGGAATTTGTGACAGTATAATGAGGTGAAAATAAATAGAAATAATCACAGAAGTTTTTGTGTTGAAAATGATATAATAAAAAGAAAACTTATTTTGGGATCAAGGAAAAGGACAACAATATACTTTAACGGAGGAAAGAAATGCAAAATTAAAGAAAAAGTGGAGGAAATCGAAGAATACAAAATAGACCAAGAATTGATGAAACTAAAATTATAGTTGAATATAAACATTTATACCTAATAATTCCAAAAAAAATACTTGAGTAAATTATCAAGATATGAAAATATTAAAACTGTTTAAAAACGATTTTTTGATGAAACTTTAACTACCTAAGTTTATGTGAACTTTATTTCATATTTATATTTGTTAACAGAATTATTCGGCCTAAAATACAATAAGACAAGTGACAATTGACAACCTTTTAACAGATCGTCAATAATCAACAAAAAACTTTCATTAAATAAGTTATTTTGGTATGCGTGTGGTTTTTTATATATATTGCCATAAACATGGTTTTGCAGGATACGAAAAAGCTCAGAAGACTAAAACATATTAACAAAATAATCTTTTAATTGACTAAATTATGAACATTTTTTGATAACGTTGTTTCAGGATTTTTATT
Organism: Hermaeophaga mercurialis; assembly: GCA_951812935.1. Classification (NCBI taxonomy): domain Eukaryota; kingdom Metazoa; phylum Arthropoda; class Insecta; order Coleoptera; family Chrysomelidae; genus Hermaeophaga; species Hermaeophaga mercurialis. The sequence continues at coordinate 32,983,962 of OX638358.1, forward strand.
TAAAATGATGGTGCATCAACAGGAAAACATTTATTAATTATAACTCTTTCGGGCGAAAATTTTAGGTTAGAAAAATACATTTAAACAATTGATAATTAACAAGGTTTTGATGCATCGAAATATTTTCTAATAATGTTCTCGGTCCAAAATAAATATTTTACTATCCTCTTTACTGTCAATTTTCTCTACTTCTATACTCTTCCTGGCTTCTCGAATATTCCAAATAACTCCTGACGTAAATATTACGAATGATCTTTTGATTTTCAGTTTACCTATTTTAATAATTTTTAATCTTTATTTCTTACTTTACCGAAAATATGTTCAATTAACGGTGGCCCACATTTTAAAATTTGTTTCAGTTAAAATATCGTTGACCTAAGTCAATTTTTTACGTGTAGAGGTCAAACTACACTCCGGTGATCTTTGATCCGTTGTTTTATCAATTATATAAGCGACAACTAGAAGGCATATCAAGCCCACTTTTGAAATGATTACATGCACTTAGAAAACTGGGCGAAGCAGTTGATTGTACTGTTTTCTTATTCTCTACTGCTTACAAAATTTATGTAGATAACTATTTTATTAGTAAACATATTAACTTTAAATTTCAATATGGTCAAAAAGAGAAAATTTAGTAATTAGATTACTTTAAAGAGTTTTATATAATCTAAATTACGTTCTGCAAAAAAAGGCTATACAGTAGAGTTTGTATAAATCTTAAGGCAAGTTTGGTATCAAGATATAGATTTTAACTACATACTATTTATAAATATACAGAGTTTCCCAAAAGTCTCGGGACGAAGCCATAAGTTTCTAACGAGTGAAAAAAACAATCTGAAAATTTGGAGATCACTGAAGGGCCATAAAAACTACATTTTTACATGATTTAAAACTTTCATACAATGGGGAGATTTTTAAGGGGGTTATAATCCCTAAATTTTCAAATTACGACACCTATCGAGGTTCACATTATTTTAAAGGTAATAAAAAAAGAAACACATCCCCTAAACCAAAATCCGGTATCTTAGTTATTTTAAGAGTTATAGACCAAGTGAGAAAGAAGCATGTTTACTACGATTTTTATAATAAATTTTCAAATTGTCGACTTTCCTCGACTTCGAAATAACTCAAACGCTCATACATGTAATTTTGAACCCTTTGGAACATATCCCTAGTGATTTTGGTGATTTCTTCAAGTATGAGATTTTGCAAATCATTTATTGTTTCAGGATTTGTTGCATACACTCTACTTTTTAGAAACCCCCCCAAAGAAAAAATCGAGTGGTGTAAGATCCGGAGATCGTGGTGGCCACTCGATTTCACCTCTTCTCCTAATCCAATAGTTTGGAAACGTGCGACTTAAGAAATCTCGGACTGATCGGCTAAAATGTGGAGGAGCACCAACTTGTTGGGACCACTTATTGTCAATACCATTATGGCATACAGCACGAACACTTGGACCACTTGACTTTCCAACAGTTCTATATATCAGCCTCCGCCCAAATTTCCATTAATAAAAAAAGAACCAATTACTCTTTCTCCCATAATTCCAGCCCACGCATTAATTTTCTGCAGTGTCTGAGTATGATCTTCTTTTTATTAAATGTTGATTTTCGTCAGCCCAATAACGAGAATTGTGCCTATTAACTTTACCATTTAAGTAAACAATAGCTTCATCAGAGAAAACAATATTGAGAAGAAAATGTCTGTCACCATCACATGATTCACGCATTATTTCGCAGAATTCCAACCTTCTATCGAAGTCATCTTCGTTCAATTTCTGAACTAGGTGAAACATATAGGGGAAATAATTATTTTCTTGCAAAATTCTGTGAACAGAACTTTTACTGATTTCATGTACCTGATACGCTTTTAATAATGATCTTGAAGGTTCTTCAACAAAAGACAGTAACACTTTTTCTGCAGTTGTTGCAGATTTCGGACTTCCAGTTCTCGGAAGATCTTTCACAGTTCTCTCTTCTTGAAATTTTCGAACAGTTCTTTCGTCTGTTGATTAGGAAATCGGTGGTCGTTCAGGAAAAAAATCATTGAAGACTTGCCGCACTTCATCGTAGAGTAATTCTTTCTTTTTCGGTCAGTTTTTGGGCCATTTTTAACAGATTATTTTAACGAATTTAAAAAAAGGAAATAAATAGGCTCAAATTTAACACAACAATTCAACCATCAATAAATTGTCACTATCACAAAGTGTTTATTAAATTTGCACTTACTTATCTTCATATTTGTTTTTATTGCAAAAAATCTAAGCTAAGCTAAGCTAAACTGATGTCATACTACGGCCAGAACGAAATTATTTGTGTTACAAAATTATACAGGGCGGCGTACTGGACTCAACAAGTGTGATCAGTTTTGATATGAGAATCTGAATAAGTCACAGTTGGCCAATTCCGGTAAATAAGGTGTCTGAGGCATGATTATTGTTTTTTTTGACCAAAAAATCACGAACAAGCAACGATGTGTGAGCAGGTGCATTATCGTGATGCAAAAGGCATGAATTATTATTATTTATTCACTGTACGACCTTCTGGTCAGAACTCATGATGCACCATGTCATTATAATCGAAAAACACAATGAGCAAAACCTTCACATTTGACCGAACTTGACGTGCTTTTTTCGGTCGTGGCTCTTCTGGCCGCTTCCATTGGGATAATGGGGCTTTGGTATCAATGTCAAAATCATATACCCATGTTTCGTCACCAGTTATAACCCTTTTGAGCAAATCTGAATTGTCGTTGACGTCATTCAACAGCTCCTGGGCGATGCTCATGCGACGGTTCTTTTGGTTCAAATTTAGCAATTTCGGAACAAACTTCGCTAACACACATTTCATGCCCAAAACATCCGAAAAAATTGCATGGCATAAGCCAATCGATATGTAAATTTCCTCAGCAACTTCTCTAATAGTGACTCGAGGATTCTCCATAACAATTTTCTTCACTGCTTCAACGTTTTTATCGGTTGTTGATGTGCTGGGGCGTCCAGAGCGATCATCGTCATTAACATCTTCTCGCCCTTCTGTGAAGAGCTTGTACCACTTATAAACATTTTTTTGGTGAAAGTAGATTCGCCAAATGCCACAGACAAAATTTTATACAGATTTTTGGTCCATTTTTTTCTATGACAATAAATCGACAAGTATAGCAACAATAAATCGACAAGTATAGCAAAACACGTCTAACCTTTATCTCTATCAAAAACAAACTAATAATGCAAAATAGCTGATAATGTCAAGATATGTTAGGAACATATGTACCAACATACCAAAAAAAGAAAATCGAAAATTGAAAGTACGTAGCCCGCGAAATTTGAAAAGTCACCTTTTTTTTGAAGAAACCTCGTACATAGTTGATGATGATGGATAAACTTGATAACGGATACGACAAAAAGCCAACAACGGGAAGTTATTTTCCATCTTTGTTCATCTCCGGCAACCTGATCTCGTACCAGTCTAGTACCAATTAGTACTTTCATTAAGCTTGAATTAAAACTTAATAAAATAATTTAAAAGATAATTGAAAGGGAACTTCAATAGGTTGTGGAATGTACGTAAATACTTTGCCGTGAGAATTTTAGTAATATGTATTAGTGATAGAAGAATAAAAAACTGTATACGTACTTTGTTTAGAAAAATAAAAATAACTTGATTTATGAGGTTCGTTTGACAAGTTAGTTATAAATGAATGAATGAGGTATTGTGCAAAATTAATTTTTTTTTCATCTGTACTAATTAAACTAATTTATTCCAAAATAATTATGAAAAAGTGTACTAAGGTTATATTTTGCAAATCGTCATATTTTGACACCAGGTAGATGGGGTTCATTCAAGCAAAGTTGTGAAACATAACAGAAGTACTGTAAAGCAAGATTAGATCTCAAGATGCGTGTGGACAAATCAGACAAGAACAGGCAGGAGCTCATTTTCTCTTTATGTTGTATATCGCAAAGTAGATGTAAAAACCGCATTGACCTTTGGTTTTCATTTAAAAATAATACAGCAAAAAATATCATGTTTTGATGCACAGTACGATCTTTTAAATGCAAACATGTATATAAACTATAACATTACCATTTCTCCTTCCTTTGTAAAGACTCTTCACCCAACTTAACTTCTAATTTACAAATCTTCATTGTAGGTCTTTTTAGAATACCACTCTTTGTCTTCACATTCACTATTCTTACTGTTTTGTCATGTCCAGAATAAGTTTTAATGACTTTGCCCATTGGTCTGTCTTCTTTGGCAACGCTTTATCTACGATTAAAACTATACCTTCTTCTTCCAATTTTTTTCCTTTCTCGAACCCATTCCAAAAGTGTTGTGTTCTTCTGACTTTCTCTACTAATTTTAAAATTATGGCTTAACAACATCGCTAGCTTTATCTATAAGACACTTTGAATCCTTACTAAATTCTAATCTGCTGTAAAATTACACTTTTCAGTAGATCGTTTAAATTCTGAAATAAATAGTATCTCTCCCCTTGGATCTTTTGACAATAGGATTAAATATTTTACGTTTTATTTAAAAAGGTATTTTTCTATCTTGTTATATAGAATTAACCTAAAAATGAATTAGACAATAAATCATTTAAGAAAAGTCACGGAAATCCAAAAATAAAATACCTCAAAAACAGCCTTATACCTAAATCAAATTTCAGGAAAAAATAAGTCTGACCCTTTCCAAGCTTCGTAATTATAAAATAGAAAACATATTTTTCCATTTACTAATTTACTTATTAACCTTTTGCTAATAATTAAAATTGGTGAACTAACACTTATCTGTATTGGTATAATTAAAAATACATTAGTGCTAACAAAACATTTCCGATTAAACAACCTATTGTCTTCAACATTTCCTTCGTGGTAATTATCGATTTGAAGGATAATTTTAACAAAAGTTACTATGCGTAATATCATCTGGATAATTCAAATGACGTAAATGACATTTATACAGGTTTCTCAACAAAAGATTTTAAACAACCAGATCATGGTATTCTTCTTAAAAAAAAATTCCACCTCAGAAATACCACAGGGGTCTGTTTTGAGACCTCTATTATTTATAATTTTCATAAATGACATCTGCCTTTGTCTTGCCTGAAATATTTTATTATATGCATATGACTGCAAACTTTATGATGATATTACCGACATAAATGATGCTCAACAACTTCAGAGTAATTAAATAAAATTAAATCAATAGTACAAACTTAATTTTCTTTCTTTAAATAATAAAAAATGTAATTGCTTATCGTTTAATGTGATTATAATATTAATATATATGACTAATGGTATTAACTTGCCAAGAATTACTAATTTTTATGATTTAGGAGTTGATTTTGATAGCAAATTAACTTTTAATAGGACATGTATATGGCATTGTTTACTCAACTTACAAAACTATTGGTTTTTTTTTTATTATAAACTCAAAATCTTTGACTGATAACAATTCTCTTAAACTTTTTTTTAATACATCTATTAGATCGAATGTCTTCGAAAAAAGGAGTATGCACAATAGGCCAAATGTGGTCTACAGAAACAGATACAAAATGTATCAATGTTTTATCCTAACAAAATTAATGGTAATATAAATTTTCATGTAACACTGACAGCGTAGTAATCATTTTGACGAACAGTACCATGTTAGTTTAATTGAGGTTTCATGGGCATATATATTCAGTTATATTTAAAATAAATTATAGATTAATTAATAACAAATTTACAATATTTAGTCCATAAATTTTATAAAAGATGTACGGTCAGTATTCTAGTACTACTCTGTGTGTAATTCATTACGGAGCACCCTATATATTCTCTAATAATTGCAAAACACATAAGGAAGTAGAAAGTAGTAATTAAAATCATTGAAATACTGAACATCTCTAGGAATAAAATAAAACCATAATAATCTGTATCTGAAATGGTTTAAGGAAATTATTAAACTATGTTGACATACTATTTTAGATAAACATAATTCAAGAACAAATTACACGCTCTTGACGTATAACATTTATAAATTTACGAATTGCGTAACACTGCCAGGTATTACATTTTATTATTTTGATTAAGTATGGTAATAGATAAATATTTATCAAAACAAGAAATTTCCTTAACAAGTAGATGTCAATAAAAGATAAGACCGCTTTTATCTGCATTTAGACGAATTTTCTATAATATGTACCATTTTAAGTTCATTTAGAAGAAGGCTCCAACAACGCATAAAAAAGAGGAAATCGTAAAACACACATTAAAACCTAAGTGAAACCGTTCGAATTTATTTCCTTCGTTAATTTGTATGGCCTACCAAATAAAGAGTACATTATTTGACTAAAACAACAATATATACCCTAAATAAATTACTTCTCAAGTTCTAGTTTTTTAAGATTCAACTAGTAACGCTGATGTAGTGTGTATTCAAACTTGTTATAGGAGGAGCGATATGCAGCAAAATTTATTCTATTGGGACATAATTTAATTTTTCAAATTATAAATATGAAATTTTTATGCCATTCAATAAATATCTAATTGATATCCACATTATATCATGTGTATCATTGAAACTTTAATAAATATCCAATAAATATAAAAAAACAAATTATACTTATCTTTAATTTCCATAGTATTTATCAAATTCTTTATGTGACTCGAGTTTCGCTAGTTGCATTTTCAAAGAGTAACAGAAGAAAATTCAACTAGCCAAGCCATCTAAAAGGATCACTAATACTTATTCCATCATGTGAATGTTACCACCATCCAGTTATAACATTAAAGAAAAAGAAGTAATCAACAAGACGAAGCTATTTGAATTAATGTAGTTACCGTTTAAATTGAAGAACTTGTAAAGTGTACATGCTAAGATTAGTGTCACTAATTATCAAAATACAATGAGAAATACCTTGTTTTAACTTTTAACCTTGGTTAGTTTAAGTTAGTGTTGGCCAGGCCATTAAAAGTTTGTCCAAGAGTCAGGAAGACCTATTCCATCATATGAATATTGAGGCCATCCAGTTTCTTGACAACACTGTACTAAAAAGAAGACTCAAGAGGACGAAACTCTTTGAACTAATATAGTGTAAAAAAACAGAATTTGTAAATAGTTTTAGATTTAATCTCAGATTAATCTAGAATAAAATTGTTCGTTGGTTATTATTATCAGATTGTAATTATACTAATATTTGAAAATTCAAACAGCCGCTTTTAATTGAAATTGAAATTAGATCAATGTGTAATTTACAAAAATGTAATTAAATACTGGGTGTTTAAAAAATCAAGATTTTCATATGTGTTTATTGAAACATCTTATATATTATAAAATATTTTTAAATATTTGTCAGTATTTGTGATCATAATGCTGCATTAAAACAACTGAAGTTCCGTTTTGACACAACTAGACTGACCATAATTTTTTCAGCAAAAACGAATACTTTTTTGGCCAATTATATTATTCAAATAATATTTCTCTTAGAATATCCATTTTTCCGAATGGTTTAATTTTTCCTTAACTCTTTAACTAAGTTTTGCCGTCCATATTTAAACAGTTCTGATGTTATTGCATTACTTCCTGAGCTCTTAATAGTTTATAATTTTCACTATTTTCTCTATTTTTTCCTTGCTTGGGAAAGCTGAGTCGATCTAATCTTGACTTGTTTTATTATTATTTTCTACTGTTTCATTTGCTATCTCATTTTTCTTCATTCATTCATAAAGAATGTTAGAATAGGTTGTAAATTGTAACTTTTTCACTGGGATACTTGGCACGACTCCATTTTGAAAATCCAATGTGATTTTTCTAGCAAAATTTCTAAAATATTTGACGGATCAAAGTCGTAAGTGTATTTATTTTATGTATAGAATCAAATATAAAAACTTCCATTCAAAAATGAGTACTTCACATTTTCATGGTTAAGTACAAAATAATTTTGATACCGCCGCAACTATTGAGATAACATGTGTTTCATTTTAGTTAAAACAGAGCTGCGGTGCTAGAAAGGGGCACCTAAAGGAAATTTATTGGGACCACATGTTGGCATTTCGTCAGATCATTTTCACGAAAACTAAACAACCGTACCTACGTAACACAGTGAGGACGGGTACTAAATCTATCGTGCGGGATTTGTATACATAAAACAGTCTGTCGTGGAATAACTACATCATTACGTGCAGCTCACCGAATTTTAGTTAGTTCCACTGACACCGGAATATTATTATCTTCTTTGATCTATCCAACACCAATTTCTAACCAGACGTTATCATTTATAATTTAAAATACATGTTTTTCTCAACTTACTGGTAAGTTTAGTTGGTTGAAGTTAGCAAAATTAGATGGGTGCAATTATTTTTTTGGTATATGTCCTAAGTACCATTTCAACATTCTAAGTTAGTAAATGACAGCAGTGTTTACACTTTCTTTTCAATTCGTATAATAAGGCAGCAAAAAATGTTTCGTTAACGTTTAATTTCGAAATAGGAAGAGTGAAAATAAATGTAGAGGAAAAATATTTTCTGGCAGCATTGGAAGGATTAGCAGAGTGCGTTTTCAATTCGAGCTAATGTATTTGCAATTTCAATCTTTCATGCATTCTTACCTTTTTACCTTTATAAGCAAAGATACTGTATAGAGGAAAATGAATGAACTCGGAATGAAAATGAGCATACATACGCAACAAAGAAAAAAACAGGAAACAAAAAGCTCACACATCACATAAAATAATCCCCACGTCCATTAGAGCAAATGAAGTGAAATAATTGTAAGTGCGCTAGATGCTCGCTGGTATTTATCAAAATGCGAAACAATGTGTTTTTGTTTGAAAAATTTGAAATGGGATACCGTAAAAACTGCATCAGAAGATTAAATGGGTTCTGTAAAATTGCAAAAACAACGTTTTCAATATAATTCTAAGCAATGCTACCTTATGGACATTAATAAAGTAAATTGTAAGAAATGTTTGCAATAAATACTAATTAGGTAAACAAATCATTGTAAAACTTATAGTAACATTTATAACTAATTCTAAGATGATGGTTATGGCCCAACATCAGCGTGAAGACTTAAATATTCTTGAAAATATTATATTCTTTTCACTTAAGAAGAAAATCTAATCACAGTTTTGATGTCACTATTATTTGTAACTTTGTTTTTATTACACTTTATGCACTTAAAAATTGTTTGACCTTTTTTAAGGTTATGCAAGTTCCATAAAAATTTTATTAATTCACGATGAAATACCTCTAAAGGTTTTATCAAACAATAGAAACAATTCGAAAATCACCATTTCTTTCCAAATAAGTATTTTTTGGTAATTTCAATAAATGGAACAATTTTAAATGCTATATTTCAGAAATGATACAAATTCTCAAAAATAAATAAAAAAATATATTTACATGTGTCATTCTACTTATTATTTATGGATATTTATGTAATTTTAATTAAATTTGTAAATTTTTTTGATAATTTATATTATTATATTATTAGTATAGTCAAAGATCTGAACCTTCTTTGAATATATTAAAATGTTTCTAATCTGTAATATTACAATATAGAATTAAAAATCATTTCAAATGCAGTACTACTGGACCCTTTTACTATTTAATATTTTTCTAGTGTAGGGAGGATTCAAAAAATAATTCATTGAATATTGAACGAAAAAAGGGCGAGGAGAGTTATGATGCACATTGTATATTAACGGATGTTTACTTTATCATTTTTGTATAAAATATTAATTCGTTTTATTAAAATTTTGGGCAATCAAATTTTAAAGTGTAGATTAGATAAGGTATGGAAGCGGATAGAGATTCTAATCTCGATGATAATTTGACAAAAACAATACAAATGTAACCCTTGAAAGATAAATTTTGTCATCACTGACGTATATTATTAGAAATATTTTTCAAATAAACAATAAAAAACATCAATTTAAAAGTAGGTATTTCAAGATATTAGATAAAATTGGTGATATAAACATTAAAAAAGCAAATTTTAATGAAGATCATGCATCTCTCGAATGTACTATGTGAAAATATTTTTTGACAAACATATCCAAAAAAATTTTTTAGTCTATGTTATGAAAACTCATAACATTCTCTATTTCTCGTCCAATCATTGCCCTTCAGTAATATCCAGAAATAGGATTAATACAAATGATTACAAGAAAACAGTAAAAGGATTTATACATATCTAAAAAAAATACACATTTATGGATGTCTTAGAACGAGCTTAACTTCAAACCTTTTTGAAACATTCTTCTTAATATTCCATTTGCAGTTTGTACATCTTTTGTCAAGTTATTTTTTTCGAAAATTTAGAATATTCTAGAGCCTCGTAGAATTTGCGTCTATTTATGGTGTCATATGCTTGCCAGAAGTCTATATACAGCATTTTCACGGGCAAATTGTGCTTATAGGAGCTTGCCATTATTTGTTTCATGATAAATTTTTTTTCCATTATTGATTTATTGGATTTAAAACCAGCTTGGTGCTTGGTATTCCCTCAGTATATTTTTTTAATTAGTTCTTTAAACAATGTTGTTCACTATATCTTCTGTAGTTTTTACATTCCATGTTATAAATATCCTTTTTTATGTATGGGACATAAAACTGCTTCCAACCATGTCTTTTTTCTTCACTTCTCCAAACATTTTTTATTAATACTCTTACCTTACATTGTAGAGGGTATCTCTTCCTGCCTTCAACATTTCTGTTATCATACCATTTTCTCCTGGTTTGTTATTTTTGAAACTATTTATTGTACCTGTGATTTCATTGCTGATTGGAGCTTGTTGATCGGTGCCCATGTTTCTTCTTATTATGTATTTTAATATTGTTGTGCGGTGTCTCTTTGATTCTCGTTATTTAGAACTCCTATAAAGTATTCTGCTTATATTCTTAATTTATCTTCAAGTACCATTTTCATCCTTATAAAATCTTAATTGGTTCCTTTTTAGTTCCCTTGATTTCCTGGTAGTCATTTATAACTCATTTATTTCTGTTACTCAAATCTCTGTATTTTGTTTGAATTACAATATTGTATACTATTTGGTATTACAATATTATAAGAGATTATTCCGGATTTAATTAGAATATGAACGTCGGGGTGAGTAAATAATTAAAATAAAGAATTAGATGTTTGTTCTCTTCCTGCAACTAAAGAGATGTTTTTGTCAACCTAAACTATAGTAATTGCTACTGCTAAATCTGGAAAAGATTGTAAAAATGAAACAGTTAAAATAAATAATGGTATTTGATCTATTTTTATTTCTTCTGGTCGCATATTAATAATAATAGTGGAAATAAAATTAATAGTAATATGATGAATAAATACACTACAATTAAACTACTGTACTTATTTTCCTCATTATTTTTTTATTTTATTTTCTTCGTCTTCCAAAAACTGTTTGCTATTTTTTTTTACTTTAAAATTATGTAGTAAAATCCTCAAAATCTCTTTGTATTGTAATTTTCTAATATCTTCTCTATTGGCGTATTTGATTTTGTCTACTCCAATTCTTCATCAAATCGAGAAAAAACTTTTTGTTGAACCTTTGTAGCGAACTTGACGAACAAACTGTACATTCTAGATCCAAATTGTCCTTAAATCATATTAATATTTTTATGGATAATTTGGAAGAAAACATTTTTAATTCAAATATCTCCAAGAATGGATTGTTTTCGTATAAATATGATATTTTGGCTGGTTTTACAGGTAGTGATGGACAATTGGATGTTTTCTTTAATTAAAAACTCAAATCGCATAAATTAGCAGCTGATAATTCAATGATGTAGAGTTTTTTCAAAACCAAAGGGTGGGGATGATTGTAAAAGGGAAATTAATATAATGTATAATGTATAATATTAACCAAATGGTTTATAGGAAAAGAAAATTATTCTATTTTAAAAATTTTTTGGCAAGAAATCATAAGATACAAATTGCTTGATAATGATTGGTTGAAATGAAAAATCTGTCAATCTCATGTCACTTTTTGAAAATACAATTTAGCGAAACCTAGTTAGAGAAAGATATTAAAAAATAAAAATGACTTCTTATAGTAAAAATAATATAAATATAACTGTAATAACAAAATAAAGATTGTTATACACCGATCTATAAAAATCAAAACAAATAGTTATTTTTAAAAAAATGTAATGGTAATTTAAAAATGCAAATGGTTATCCATTTTCTTAAATTAAAGAAGCAAACCAGTACAACTCTTAAACTCAGTATAGATATCTCAATTACAATTTGATCGAAAAAACCCAACCTTGCTTAATGATCCATTATTACCGGTTCACCCTATATTCGTTGAGCAACATTATGGCTTCTATGTGCGTTCAGTGGTTGAGTTTGTCAATGAATACCAATCAAAGACTTCTTTTTCAAGATTCGAGCCTTATTTCGGTGAAGCCTTAACATAACACGATCGGCGCTGCAGCTGGTGTCAGGAAGTCTAAAGTTTCACACATGTTGGTGCATGTTACAACGACTTTGAGATGTTTATTCAAGCCGTACGCTTTATTTACTTTATAATATTCCGGTTGTTTTTCGTAATTAACAGGTTTTAATAATTTGTGGTCGGACTGGGAATGTCGGCACGTCGCGGTTGCTATTCGGGAAAATCCAGTAGTTTTATTTTATTGGAGATCACGAGTGGTTTTCAGTAAAATTGTGTTTTGCAAAAAACCGGATTTTAAGAGTATTCCGAAAAATTATATAATATTGAAATAACCAGTGATCTTATAAAATAAAATACTAATGATTCTTTATGGAAACGGATTTCATATTATCTTTGTATATGTCATAAATATGGATTATGCCAGTTTGGAGAATTCCTCCTACATTTCTTTTTACTTAAAAAATATATTTAATAGTGTTAAATTAAAGTTTAGTTAAACAATAACAATTTAATTATCTTCAAAACAACTATTGTTTTAAAAATGTTAGGGTATCTTACATTTTGAAATAACTGACACTCTTAATCGCAGGGGTAGGCACTCTTGAGTTCCCAAAGTTGACTTTTTAATCTATTTTTATTTTCAAACCAAGAAAACTCCAGTTCTTAATAATTTTGATAACTCTAATAAAAATGTTTATTTATTATCCGATCGCGATCTTGATTATAACATAACTTTCGCTCACGTAATATTAAATAAGTGGTAAAAGTTTTAATTTTGAAAATGTTAAATAAAAATTAAGTTCTATATACAGGGTGCGTTATTTAACTAAACATACTGTCGGAACAATTGTTAATAAATCGTTATGTACAGTTTAAATGCTCAACTTCTTCTAGCTTAAAAAAAATATTGAATATTAAATCATAATTTTCAAATTGTTTATTCCATAATTTTATTTCCCCTATTGACATAACGATAAAATAATAGAAAATACAAAATTATTTTTATCATATTAGAAACAGTTATGGTAAAGAAAATTTGAATGACATATGTGAACATCTCAGTAGCGATTTTCATATGTAAAATTAAAAATTTATTAAAATATAAAATTACGACTATTACAATATTCTCTAAAAATGAAATATTGATATTTGAGTTTATTTCATTTTGGCTGCACTTCGTAGAGGTACAATATTTCAAAATAGTTGGGAGCCCGGCACGACCAGAGCCATTTCATAAAAATGGTTTCTTATATTTTCCTTAGAGTTGAAAGCACGAAATTTAACTAGAATTAAGAGCAAAGAATATGTTTATGGTGCACTTATTACGTTATAATAATTTGAACCAAGATTGTCTAGAACATTTTTTTTTTGTCGAATTAAAAACAATTAATAAAAAATGAATTCCAATACTTCTCCCATAATAATTTACAAAATTTAAATAAGCATTAAATTGAGTGACACCCCATAAACACTCTTTAGATGCTTGTACGCCCATGGAAAGCTTTCAACTTTGAATCTCAGCGTTGGTCACCCCCTGGGGCGACGTTCCGGGCAGATGTGCAACCTGTAGAAAGAAAAAATAACACACTTGCTGCGTTTCGATATTGCCCCACGCTTGGCTTCCTTTAGTTCGGTTCAAGGGCGGGTCTCGTTAAAAAATCCAGGGTAAAACACCCTCTTTTAAGTTCTTAGGTTTTATGATAGGGATTAAACGGGGTTACAGGTGAGTGTTATTTTATATGGGGTAAGGGTAATTCCGTAACCACTAATTTATTTTTTAGCTTCCGTTAATTGTTGACGATGTTAATGATAAATTGGAAAGTTAATGTACCTTAAAAAAATAAATTGTTTAGTGAACTACTACCGAAATATTTTTGTATAGGTAATTGTTAATAGAAATTTAGAGAACTTTTATAAAATAAATTTAAAAACTTTTGAGAAATTACCATTAAGTAATTGAAACAAAGTGTTTAAACATTAAGAAATTTGATTTGAAATGTATAAGAATCACAAACATGAAAATATTTTTTCATTAGAAAATTTTAATCTGTTAATATTTTTCTTTCCAACACTGGAACAAACTACTTAATATTTAAATCTTAATGATTGCTTTTACCTTTCCTTTGTGGAATCTATTTTTAAATGTAAAATATACTTATCTTAAAATTCCACGATTTTTCAAAACTTTTAAATATTCTTATAACAACTGTTTCAACTTTGGACCTATTTTGTATATAGTAAACTTAGTTAATAAAATAATTCAATAATAATAATAATTCAACCAGTCTGTTGCAGTTTTATTTTTAAGCTGGAGGAATGATTTTTCTCGTGCAGTTTCAAGTCGATAAAAATCTTAGAAACAAAGTTTCTATTACTTTTTACCCCTGCTTTCTCGAGAACCAATTTGGAGATTCTCTTTTTTGGAGATGTATGGGAGTTTCAAATATATCCCTAATTATAAGGACCCGCAACTTCCTACGAAGTTCCTAAATACCTCATCAAAGTGCAAATCCACCAATAGGTAAATAGAGAAATCTGGAGACAGAAATATATCGTAAACATTTACTTTTATTTGAATGAATAAATAATTTATTAATGACAATACAATATCCAATCACAAGGAACTTTTCTACTCTATTTTAATGTTTTGTTCATCCTTCTAGTTTGCTCTATAATTAAGTTTTCCACAATCAAGTAAAACGGTCCTTTCTACTCTTTTTAGTACTTCTTTATCTTTATAGTATGGTCTATTATTAAGATTTTTCCATCCACCTAGAATGATATTTTCTATTATTTTTAATATTTTATTCATCCTACTAGTTTGGTACATCTTTACGATTTTTGAGTACGACTAGAACGGTCTTTTTTTTACTTTTTAATAATTTGTTCATGCATTTAGTTTGGTTTGTAATTAAGATTTTCGCAACCGTCTAGAACGATCCTTTCTACTCTTTTTAGTATTTTATTTTTCTTTTTTGGTTTATTTTTATGATTTCTGCATACTACTCGGATGGTCTTTTCTACTCTTTTTAGTACTTTCTTAATATTTTTTTATCATAGTTTTGTCTGTTATTATGATTTTCTACATCCAATTAGAATGGTCTTTTTTAATACTTTGTTCGTCCTTGTAGTTTGGTTCATCTTTACGATTTCTGAGGACAACTACTCTTTTTTAGTATCTTGTTCATTCTTGTCGATTTGTTTATTACTACGATTTCTGCATCCAACTAGACTGGTCTTTTCTCCTTGTTCTAATACTTTGTTTATTCTTATAGTTTTATATAAATTTTATGTTTTTACTAGTTACATTTTAATAATTTTTAATAAAAAGTTTTAAAAGTCAAAGTGCATCAAATATTATTACTATGAAGCCAGTCAGTGTTCTTGAGTCTATTACATAAACAACCAGACCTTACGTTGGTGGCGCAAAACAAATATATTATTTCTGAAGATGACTTTTGTGAAATTAACTAATTCAGTCGAACAGATTTGCAGGTTCTGACATTCTTTGATATTTTCAAAAGATTTCCAACTCTTCTAAAGCCAAAACATTCCAGATCCTGAACTGAATTAAATCTGAGCTGCAAAAAGGAAAACTTAATAAAAACGACTCCTTCAATAAATATTAATTAGTTCAGTTGCCAGACAACAAGATGATGAAATATATCAAGAAGGAATCAATACAGAAATTAGTTGCTAAATACATTATCAAATTGCAGATTTTCCAATAGGTAAACTACCAAATTTTACGTTGGTAGCTAGAAACTAAAGATTCTAAACCACCCTTTGAATGTGATAAAGAAAGCACAATATAGCTACGCTAAAACAGAATATCTAAAAGGCCGAGATGACCAACAAAATTATTTTAACCTATTGAGTTACTAAAGACAATCTTCCCTTTTGCTCCATTCGAAGTCTTTTATTTTCAACCATTCTAAGAGCAAAGAATTAAACATAATCTAGTAGAAAAATTCAGTCTCCGAACAACAGAAAATCAAAAACCATAATTAGGCTGACGAACTAGCCAAATAGGAATCAGTTCAGGAATTATAAGGACCTGAACCATGGACTTGCTGATTCTCCATCAAAGTACAGATCCACCAGCGGGTAAACAACCAAACTTTACATTGGTGGCCAGAAACAAGACATATTTCTAAAGAAACCATGTGTCATATTAACTCATTCAAAGTTGAACACTTGCAAGAAATGACCAACAAAATAATTACAAACTAGTTCTAAATTAGAGAGATCTACCGATTTGCTCACTCATTGTTTACTAATCTTTCTAAAATCAAAACCTTACAGATCCTACGTTGGATTAAACCAAACCTGGTAGACCATAAACTAGTATAAGACGACACTAAGGTCTCTAGGCTAGAAAAATAATAATAGCCTCGTTAGCAGTAATAGTGAGACTGCTGACAAGAGTCTGTGTACTAATGAAACATATAAATTGGATTAGTAGGCAAGCTGATATCGGTCCAGTGTTGTATATCGTCTTTTATACTGAGGTAAAAGCCGAGAAACCCTTCCACCCCACATCACTTTTTGACCTCAGTCAGTCTTGTTATGTACCCTGGTTATTCCTACTCGTTGAGAAGAGAATAAAAGTTTACCAGATCTTCTTTTCTTCTGCCTGCTCTTCATGTTCTCGTACGTTGGTGGTGTGTGTTTGTTCTTCTAATTCTGCTTTGATCCCTCATTGATCTATATCGAAATCTATATCCTGATCCTCATCCTGGTCCACGTCCTCTTCTAGTTATTTCCTTGGTCTACCACAAGATTCACCTGGCAGATAGCCTTTATAGGTTGAACTAGGAAGAAGAATAAAACCTGAAGGAGGAGTGCGTAAATGAACCAGTATCAAAACTAAAAAGCCTAATCAGGAGGTTGAAGCTAAAAAGCAAAATTCTAAGTACGTGGAACATAATAACTCTTCAAAGATAGCATTGGATTATAATAGAAAGATACTTCAAACCTAATCAAATTTTTAATGTTAGGCTTTGACATTACTTAAATTTTTTGCAGTTTTTTATTATTATAATTTCAGCACGTCACTGTTGTAGTTTGTTGTAGCGGTCTCGTTTCTACCCTTACCCTCTCTAAATCCGATGCACAATAGACACAATGCCATACTTTTCAAGCTTGATTGCCTGTTTAGTGGGCCTTTTGCCCTCGTACTCCCCTTCCGGATTGCCACCGGCTATGGGGAATAAATTTCGGGGATGTACATGTGCATGTGTGCGGGTGACATGTATTTTTTCTTCTATTTCATTTTTTTATGGGAATATTGGGAATGTTGCGACAGGGAGATTTCGTTAACCAAAGGGGATCATCCTCGATGAAAGCGATTATTTGGGGTGTGGTGAAATACGGAAATTTTGGATGATCATGAAAATGGAAAAAATAATTAGATTTTATGTGAATTTTCATTAATATATTAATTACTGTACAATGTGTATTTGTAATGTAACTCAAATTCACTTCACTTTGGATACTAGTGTATTCTAACTTTATAAGTTTTTTAAATGCTTTTGATATAAATACACTGCTTTTAGTTAATTATTAACTATGATTCAAATTTTCTTTAATACAAATCAGATAAAAATCATTAGAATTATGAATCAATCGTTTCGCATGTTGGAAATAGAATATCGAAATTTATGTTTAACTCAACTGGTCATCGGTTTAGGAAAGTTAACTACCATCGTTAAAATTATCCATTTTAAGTTTTCTAGATCGATATTTTTCTAGGGCAATTAATTATGTATGTAAAATAACCGTTGGGGGACCTAAGAATTAGGATTTTTAATTTATTTTATTCAACACCAGATGAATTAGTCACTAGGGATTTACATGATTTTATTTGGTAATTTGATAATTAGAATATTGCCCAAATAAGTAACGTTCTTCATCCTTGGAAAGGAGTAAAATCTATGCATGTCTTGTAAAAACATTTTTGTACCATCCAGACTAATATTGAACTATTTAGGTAGGTGTTTCCAATAAATTGATATAATATTGGGTAATTCCTTATAGCATAAAATTAATTCAAATTTGAATATATTTAAATATTTATACTAACTAATACTAAAGCTCTTAATTTGGTTTATATAATTATCATAAAAGATTTTTATTAGTTTTATGACAGGAACTAACCAGTTTATCCAAATTTATTACTAGATTGACCGATAGATAGATTTATATTTAAATAACCATCTAGTTATTTTTAAGTGGAGAAATATTACTAATAAGTTGTTAAAAATAGTCTTGTTAAACACATACATATATAGCATTAAAAATAATTGAATAATTTCACCAAAATAGATATAAATATTACGGTACACGTATATATTTTAACGACAATGAATCTTTAATTGATAAATAAGAGAGAACAAAATATTTATTTTATCGTTTTTATAACACTTAAATCTACAAAATGTGATCCATAAAAAATGTGAACAATCAACATTGTGTTCATTTTTAATTTTATGGTAGTATTAAGAGTACTTAGATAATAAAAAATATGCAGATTAGTAACAATTAGTGTAATAAAGTAAACTATTTTTTAGATAAAGAAATTGTGAATAGAAAATGTTAGCAAATCTTCAGGTTGATTAAATAGTACATTAATAAAATCATCAACGGCATTCGTCAACTACAGATAATTGGCCGTTAAAATCCCTTTCATAAAGGTACGTGTTTAAGTTAAATAAGAATAAGATTAGTGAATTGTGTTGGATCAATAGAATTTTAAGTACCATTTTTAAAATTATCGTTTTTTAATTATGTAATCCAAAAAAAAAGCTTTAAGTCGTACCACAACAAATTTATTATTATTAGTATCGACTAGTATCGACTTCTCAGAAAAGTCATCATCAGGTCTGTAATCTTAGAAATAATAACAACGTTACAATAGATTAAAAAACAATCATTTAAAAATAGGCACACAGAATAAACTTACCAAATAATAAGGACGCAGGAACAGTAATAGTGAGATATTGTTAATAACTAAATTAACTTAAAAAAGGTTAAGTGGTAATGAAAATTTTGATATAAAACTAAAATTGAAAAGTATTAAACGTAGGTACCAACTAGTGGACTTAAAACATTGAACATTTTAAGAACAATTACAAAAGTTATTGAAACTGACTTTTGGTATTAACAATATCTCACTTTTACTGTTCTTATGTTTTTATTATTAGGAAAGTTTAATCTGTATGCCTACTTTTAACTTATTATTTTTTGATCTATTGTAACGTTGTTATTATTTCCAACATTACAGGCCTGATGATGACTTTTGTTAGAAGTCGAAACTAGTTGTCTTTTAGAACACTTTGAATTGTCAATAAATTTGTAGTGGTACGATTTTGAGTTCTTTTGGATTATTCCACTTTACCACATAGGAGCAACGTGGAGAACCTTTTGTATTTTAATTATGTGCTACGCCACTGATTATAAAAAAACTACCTAAATCTGTGGGAGCAATAATTATTCAAGATAGACCTGCTACTATATGGTGAACATGCCGACCATATCCTTAAAAATATTTTTTATACACAAAACACACATGTTCACATTCACATATAAATCGTCGTGAAACGTTATACCCCGGGACCTTAATGACACTAACCCCCTATTTGGGTTCAATTTCAATCCGAACCATTTTTTATGATTTTAATACTTTGGGGAATGCAAAGGGAGTAAAACGACCGAAGCGAAGCCGTGGTGCCAGATTTAATCTAAACCAGACACTTGTTTAGTCGTTTCATTATTATTCAATTAATCAACACAGAAATAACAAAACAAACAAAATTGCGGAGTTCGCAAAATTAAATTGCAGAATGTAGAAGATTCTTTTAGGCCCCTCTTCTGTAGTTAATTGAGGCCTATTATTACTTATCTCTAAAGATTACACTTCACCATATCATCAACACCTTCTTAGTTAATTGCAAATTTTGGTGAAGAGTTCTTTAAGTTGTTAGATTCTATCTGTACGACCACCTCAATCGTATTGAACCAAATGTGTTACACTCCATTCCAAGATATCCCCCTACCTGAGGGTTTGGACATAAATTCTCCAAAGTGAGCTAAATCCTGTATATTTTTACAGATTTTGAAAGAAATTTTCAGACTCCGCATTGGGAGGTCAATTGTAAATTAAGAACTTTGGAGATTTTTGTAATTAATAAATGAAATTCAAATTTAAATTTAAAATTAAAATATTTAACAATCATTGATCTTTTGGATAACCAATAAAGATGTTTCCTTGTTGTTGTTATTAAATTTATTAAATACAAAATACATTTTTTTTATTTTCTGTTAACTCCAAATTGGTCATTATTCCCCAACAAGCTGAAGAAACACACATGATACAAAAATCGAGTTTTTAACCAGTTTTACTTTCTTATAGCAATTTAAGGTTAGGTTATGTTAAGTTAGGTTAAGTTAGGTTAAGTTAGGTTAAGTTAGGTTGTTAGGTTAGGTTAGGATAGGTTAGGTTAGGTTATGTTGTTAGGTTAGGTTAGGATAGGTTAGGTTAGGTTAAGTTAGGTTAGGTTAGGTTTTGTTTTCATTTAGACATTAACAATAATACAAATATCTTTGAATCTAGTAAGCCACAAATTTTTGAGCAGTGTAACAATGTGGACTTCAAGCATTCCAAACTGGAAGAGAGAGAATGTCAAATTTTCTACTTCCTTTTTTATTAAAGCTTACTTATGAACAAATTTGATGATTTTACACTTTATAAAGTTAATATTCATACAAAATCAAATGTTTAACACCCAGAATTTTATTATAGATTATGTTTCTTCATTGCATTCTGATATCACATAAAAATTCTACTTTCTTCTTCGATCTGTGCTACTTTATTTGGTTATTCATATTTGTGAAGACACATTTGACTATTTTTCAATATAAAAACAACGTTAATATTACATAAATTAAGTCTCTTTTATAATGTGAAATTAATTGCCAAGATTACAATAAAATTTGAAATTTAATAACCTCATGTGACTAGGTTTAATTTTTAAATTCTAAAACTTGTAAGTGTTTTTTCAAAACAAAATTCTTTCAATATATTGTACTAACTGAGGATTAAAACCGGAACAATGGGTTACATTAATTTATAAAAACTCATAACAGAATTATTTCCCCTATCCGTCTCCCCCACGATGCAGTTTCTATAAAACGCGTACAAATCAAATCATTTCGGTTGACCGGATTTCCTTAAGAAACCAACGAACGTCTTAAAGACGGAAGACCCGATTTCTTTCCCACGGTACGACACAATACCAATAACTTCTTCAAATAAGGATTGCGCATTCTTTTCTTTTCTTCAAAAGGATCGCACACACATGCTCTGGTTCCCCATATCTTTTGACAGAACCAGTCCCATTTTAGCGACGTCTTATTGTTATGTAATTTTCTTCGAAGGTACACAAAATGCTGTAACAATTCGGATCTAACCTCGTTTCGCTCGCTGTTGATAAATGTTGGGAAATTTTATTCCCACTATTGTTCAAAAGTTTTGTGTAAATGAAAGGATAGTTAAGATTTGGAAAATAAATAATCAGGATAATGTAGAAGGTGATAAGTGTGAATGTGTATACAATGTTACGTAAACATATAGATTTTAATGTTTTTTTGTTGTGTCATTTTTAATATGCATATGAATTTTTTTCACTTACTTCATTTCCACTGCTTCTGGAAATTTTCGTTCTGGCCATAGCCTATAAAAAGATTATAGAGGAAAGAAGAATATTTCTACAGCTTTTATTTGTCTAGCTTTTTATTGTTTATTGTTTTCTTTCTTATTTATTATTTAATTGTTTCTCTTCTCTCAAAACCCTGTTTGATTTTCTTTCATATGTCTTTATCCTGCTTATCTGTAGAATACTTTCTTGACTCTTTCTACGATTTATTTTGCTACTTCCAAATTATGTTTTTTCTGCTTCTTCTATTGTTCTTTCTATTAGAATTCTATTTATAAAATTGATATCTGCTGATTTACTTCTTTCCATTTCACTGTCATTTCATTTGTTTTCCTTGTGATTTCCATAATTGTTATTTGCATCTTCTTCCATTCATTGGATCATTTCCAGTTCTGAATTAGCGGTACTAAATACTTTCGCTGTTTGTATTGTCAAAATTGGCTCCTTCTAAAATGAATTCGTTATTGTGATTGGTTCACTCTTCTTCTTGGTCTATTTCTTTTAGTTTGTTGAACATTTTTTTCTTACTAAGTTATCTCTAAAAAAGTATGTACTTTTAGGTTTTTTTCTTCGTTTTTAATAATTATATTTTTTTAACTCTCTCATAGCTTTCAAATTAGTTTCGAATTCTTTGTATCTCTTCTATTTTCAGTTTTTTATATTTTGCAATTTTTCTCTCTCTTTTTGGTACTGTGTTTTATTTTGATGGAATTTGATTTTTAGGTATGTTCCTCTTCTCTATATTATTTCTTCAAATCTATTCTATTTATATCTTTCTAAAAATAATAAACCAGTTTTATTTCTTGATTTTTTAGCTTCTGTCTGTTCATCTATTTTGTTTTTGTTTTTCCTGCTGCTTCGTTCCTGCTAACTGCTAGAGTATAAATTGTTTCTAATTTCTATTCTTTCATTTTCTTCATTTTTGATACCTAAGTTTACGCAATAGTATCAATAATTGAAGCTTGGAAATTGTAAGCATTACATTTATTTTATTATTGAAACACGGTGCTGTAGATAAAAGTGTTTCAATCAATACAAAGTGGTTCAATTTGTAAAAATCAATGAAGAATAGTTTTTATATCTATTTAATTTATGGGGATTTTGAAGGTTGGATTTTAGAAAATCAATACAGAAGAAAGTTGATGGTATTTTTGATAACTTTAATTAAATGATAACCAACTGTTGACATTGATTATTACCTCTTTGCTAGTTTTTAATTCTGTCTTTTTGAATCATATAATAGTTTTTAGATTATTCACGATTTGTTTACATCTTTTCTGTTTTACTCTTTGTTTATTTTACACTTTGTCTCTTACTTTTTTAATGCCTTCTTTTATTTTAGATTTTATCCTGTCATGAAGTTGTATTGTCTATTATTTCTTTAAATTTGTTCCACTTATCTTCAAGGATATCTGTCTTTTTAATAACCCCGTTTTGTTTCTGGATTTTTTACCTTATGTGTTAAAATTGTTGTATATTTTTTTTGTTTCCTCCCTCTTCTTCCTGCTGAGACTTGTCTGTGATTTGTAGCTAAGTCCGCTTCTTTCTTTATCTTTTATTTGTATTTTTATATCCTGTGTATACACAATGGAATCTGTAATACTCTTTGCTTTCCCCTTTTCATTTTCTTTTATTGGGGGTGTTTGATATACAAGGCGTTAAAGCGCTTTAGAAAGATTTTAAACCACAAATACTTTTAAGCATAATTCTTTTAATATCTTCTGCTGCAATTGTTTATATTTTATAATTTGTCTCTTGCTTTTGGGGTTGTGTTTTATTTTGATCGAATTTTATGTTTAGGTAAATAAACTGTTTTCTTTTTTGTTGTTTTTTCTGTTTTAATTTTTTTATTCTACCACCTGCTCCATTTATTTCTTTTGTTTATAGTTATCCTACCACAAAGTTCTTTCGTTGTATTATTACTATTTGTTTAAATTTGTGCTACTTCATTCTTGCTGATTACTAAAGTGTGAATTGCTTCAAATTCCTCTTTATTCATTTATTTTACATTTTGTCTCTGGCTTTTTGGTGCTCTGTTTTATTTCAATGAAATTTAATTTTCAGGCAAATTTTTCCTCTTTCCTTTTTGTTGTTTTCTTCGGTTTTTACTTCTTTATTCCACCACTTGGTTTTTTTATTTCTTTAAATTTTTTCCAATTATCTCCAAGAATACCTACTTTTTAAATAAAACAATTTTCCTTCTGCATTATTTTCTTTTGATTTATGTATTACGATTTTTGTATATTTTTTTCCTGCTACTTCATTCCTGCTGGTCAGTAAAGTGTGATTTGTTTCAAATTCCTTTTTATTATTTTATTTTACATTTTGTCTCTGGCTTTTTGGTGCTCTGTTTTATTTCAATGAAATTTAATTTTCAGGCAAATTTTTCCTCTTTCCTTTTTGTTGTTTTCTTCGGTTTTTACTTCTTTATTCCACCATTTGGTATTTTATTTCTTTAAATTTTTTCCTATTATCTCCAAGAATACCTACTTTTTAAATAAAACAATTTTCTTTGTGCATTATTTTCTTTTGATTTATGTGTTACGATTTTTGTATATTTTTTCCTGCTACTTCATTCCTGCTGATTAGTAGAGTGTGATTTATTTCAAATTCCTTTTTATTATTTTATTTTACATTTTAACTCTTGCTTTTTAGTGCTCTGTTTGTTACTTTCATTTGCTTTTACGTTTTTATTGCACCACTTGGTTCTTTTATTTCTTTTTCATGTAGTTTCGAGCAATACATACTGGTTCAAAAAAAAAGGAAAAACATATTTTCTGTTTAACGCATGGGGATTTTGAAGGAAAGGTTTTAGAAAATCATTGCAGTACAGTTGATAATAGTCCTGATAACTTTGATCAAATAACCACCTGCTGACATTGATTATTACAGTAAGTGTTTTAGATTAGCCGTAATTACTTCAGTTAAACGACACAATCATGAGTAATCAATCATGATTTAATTCTCGGGCTGTAAAAACTAAAGATTTGTAGGAATGTAAAAGGAGCAATGGATAAATTTATTACCGATTTTTTCTATCATCGATAGTTTATAAGGAAAAATATTATTCCGTGTAAAATGTGGTTACATAATATTGTCATTTTCTCAAGATAATAAAATGAATTAGATCCAGTTCCACCAGTTAACGTATTATCGATGTTACATAGCGGATGTGAATTAAAGTATGATGAGATTTTTTTCGTGAGAATAACAACGAAAATAGTTTTTTTTGCAATATGCCGTATATTTAGTAATAGGTAAAATTATTCTATTATTCGTTATATCCTGCGAATTAGCTCACTGCTTCAAGGTATAAAGTTGTTTGGTGAATCCTTGTTTTATATACAGGGATTTTTTAATATAATGCTGATATGAAAATGGAAAACACACTGTAATTAAGAAAAAAATTATCATAGGTTTATGAACCACCCTGTATAAACCTAATTTTTTGTTTATCAGTTTTTCTCTGTTACTCTGAATTTCAGAAAAAAAGAATTTCAAAATTTCGAATATTTTTTATGATAAAAAGAACATATTTTTATCGACTTAAATTAAATACAGGTCCGTACTACAATTTAATTGACTCACACAATTTTTTGAATGGCTCTAGCTGTACTAAAAAATTTTGGTATTCCAGACACAAGAATTTAGCTTTCAAAATTTTAAAACTGATTTTATATATATTTTTTTAAGAAAATGAACATTTTTTTTATCGACTGAAATTAAACATAGGTCCGTAATACACTTTAGTTGGCTCAAAAAATGTTTTGAATGGCTCGCTATGTCTAAAATCTTAGACACAAGAGTTTAATTTTCAAAATTTTAAAACTATGATTATATATTTTTTGTAATAAAATGAACATATTCAGTTGTCTACCAATACCTGTAAAACCAGCCAAAACATCATCAACATCTCTATACCAAAACAATACATTCCTGGAGATATTTGAATCAAAAATGTTTTGTTTCAAGTTATCCATAAAAATATTTGCCAGAATTGGTGATATTGGTAGTCATTGGTAGACCTTTAATTTGAATAAAAAATATATAATCAAACACAAAGTAATTTTAATTGATACATAAATTAAATAAGTTTATAAATTCATTAATTAAAAATTTGATTAATGTATTTTCCAAGGAATTTTTGAAAACATATTACTAAGGTCAAATGAAACGAATTTTGTATTTTCATTTAATGTGTATGTATTTAGTTTATTTAGTTAAATCTAAAGGGATTTTTACTGAATATTTTGATATTTAACATCCACTAAAAATCATAATCTCATTTTCAAGAATTTTCCTAGTTACCAAAATCAAATTATTTTTATTATTCATTTATGAATTTCGATTACCAGCTTGCTCGAATTTTGTCCTACAATCTTATCATCATAAAATATTCATAGATATAGATATAGATGTATAAGAAAGGACCGATTATAGGGCTTCGTTTCAAAAACGGCCTGATTGGCCACGAAAACAGTAATTTTTTCTACCATTGAAACAACTGCACATTTATTTCTAAATTTCTGGAGGGTCCAACAGACGTACCCACTCGAAGAACTTGTAGCAGACTTGTCATCCACTAAAAATAGACCACAAGTAAAATCCTCTACTCCTCTACCTACTAGATAAAGACTTTCAACAGAGAGTTAAATATGCCGGAAGTTCACAGCATTCCGACACAAAATTCAGATAAAAAGAATAGATAGAGACGCTGCACCGTTTCTAAAATAAACGACTATTAATAAATATCTCTGAAAAAGCGCCGGGCATTTTAACGCGACCAGTTTCTGTCGGGAATCCGGAAATTTCTCTTCGAGATGATTAGTTTTAATCAGTCGAAGAGTTGGAATGGTTTATTTCGTGTTTAATTAGTAGCAGGAATTGTTTGTTTCGGTTTTACTACCATCGAAAAACATGTTTAAGGATGATTCTTAATTTTGTTAAGAGGAACGAGGGGTCATGTTTTTGTAGCTGCTCATTCCAGTACTCAAACAAAAATTTTGTTATTTTTATGTGAAAAGTGTCACGTAAAATAAACAAAAATTATATAATTTATTTTTAACGTAATGATGTTTATACTAGATAAAAATAAACAAGAGATAATCGGATTTAATTTTTTTAAATATTATATTTGTTTGATTGTAAACTGACTTCATACAATAATTTAAAAAGGTTTGCTTAAGTGTAAATCGACAAATATTCCTAAAGACTGCCAATGATAAATTAAAAAAAGTTTGGTAAAAACTTGTAACGAGAATTTTTTTGTGAATGAACGTCTTCCAAATGAACACTAAGTTCATTAATTTGTATGTATTAAATTAAAAATAATATATATATAAAAAAATTCATGTAACCAAAAGTAACTAAAAGTATTGACAAATAAAAAAATAAAGAATATTATAAATACAGTGTGTCCATGGATGGGGTCCCCAAGGGGGAAAAAATCTTTATTATTCATTTTACGACCAAAAGTCATTCTTTATAAAAAGTTCTGCTTGTTGAGAAAATGGAGTTGCCTTATAAAAATTTTAGATTAAATGTACAGGGTGTTAATAAATTAGGAAAATATGAAAATGCTTCAAGAGGGAAGTACCATTATTTATTATTTTTAACAAAAATTTTATAAAACAAAGTTGTTTATAAACTAGCATAGAGACTAAATACAAATTTTTAAATAAAAATTCCAATATTTTAAAATTATTCTACATAACTACCTCCCACCTCGACACATTTTTCCGCTAACTTAATAAATTTACCGTACACTTTACGAATGATTTGCGGCACATTCAGTTCATGGATTGCTTCTTCTATGCGCTCTTTTAATATTTCTCTATCATGTGGAAGATTATTTGAGTAAACCTTTTGTTTTAATGCACCCCACAAAAAGAAATCTAGTAATGAAAGATCAGGCGACCTAGCTGGATAATTAATTGGGCCGAACCTCCCTATCCACCTTGCGCCAAAATGATCATTTAACCATTGTCAGACCAAGGCTGTGCAATGAGCAGGACAGCCGTCTTGTTGCCAAAACATATTACTACGAACTTCTGGATCTAAAGTATTAAGAAATGGTAAGACAAAATTTTCCAAAATGTTCAAATACACGTGTTGGTTTAAATTTTCCTCTATAAAATATGGACCAATGATCCGATCCAAAAAAATTCCACACCATACATTAACTTTTTTGTAACGTTGACTTCGTTTGTTTATCACATAATTAGGATTCTCGTAAGCCCAATGACGACTATTTTGTGAAGATACGTGCCCATTTGTGCAAAATGTAGATTCATCGGTAAAAAAAATAAATCTATGAAATCTTCGGTTTTCAAGGAACTTTTCACCTATCCATAAACAAAACTCTAAACGTCTCTCTTCATCTCCAGGTTCAAGTGTATGCCGAATCTTTGGTTTAAACGGTATAATTTTGTTTTCCTTAAAAATTACGTGTAATTGACTTTTGCTTAAATCCAATGTTTGTGCACGCTTCCTTAAAGATAATTTCGGGTTATCTAAAACTGACCCTATTGCTAATAATGTAGCTGCGTCATTTTCGTCGTATTTTTTCTTTGATTTCTTTACATTCATCACCGATCCAGTTTCATTAAATTTTTTAAATAATTTTCGCAATGCTTTTTTTGACACGGGCGTATTAGGAAATTTTCCATGAAAAACATCTATAGCGTATTGATAAGACACATTTCCAATACCGTAACATTGTATTAAATAAATACGCTCTTCTTTGGTTAACATTTTCAAAAATACTGACAGATGTAAATAAAATGCTGACATAACATGAACGTATACAAAATCGGCTATCTTGATTTTTTTTGTAAAATGCAAATTATTACATGAAAGTAATAATTATTAATATTCTATTTTAAAATATTGGAATTTTTATTTAAAAATTTGTATTTAGTCTCTATGCTAGTTTATAAACAACTTTGTTTTATAAAATTTTTGTTAAAAATAATAAATAATGGTACTTCCCTCTTGAAGCATTTTCATATTTTCCTAATTTATTAACACCCTGTACATTTAATCTAAAATTTTTATAAGGCAACTCCATTTTCTCAACAAGCAGAACTTTTTATAAAGAATGACTTTTGGTCGTAAAATGAATAATAAAGATTTTTCCCCCTTGGGGACCCCATCCATGGACACACTGTATATATTGAAAGAAAAATAAAATGAAATTGAGCAAAAGAAAAACGTTAAAGAAATAGCCAAACTATAACAAACAAGAAGAATGAAGAAAATAATAATATAATATTACAAAAGAAGGAAGAAACAGAAACAATGAAAAAATAAATTTGAATATGAAAATTATCTGTTTGTAAATTCTAATTAATAAATTCATCTGGAACGTCAATTTTTGACATATTGTCTAAATTCAGCAATTAGTGTTTAATTAAACTTAGAATTTTAGATATGAGATTATGAATTTAAAATACGACATTAACTTTATTCTAAATATTGTTTTTGAAACAACATATACATGAAACACAGGTAAAATCATTAATTTTTATACTAATAACGCCAATTTATTATAATTTATAGGAAATTTTATAAAAAAAAATAAAGATACATGTTTTAATAAAAATAACAAATCTTAAATTATAGTTGGCTTTATTTTTAAAAAAGGCCATCAGATTTTTAACACTCTCTCTTTCATTTTAGACCTCTTAGTCTTAGTATAGCTGCAACATAACCTCAAATTTATCTAGAAATGAAAGTGTTTAAAAAATACTTCTAGATTTTGTTTTGGTGAAGTGATTCTTTAATTTTGTTTCTACACAACAACAAATTTGTATTTTCTAGAGAGGACAAGTCTTTCTGTTCAATATCACAAAAAAGTAAGTGAATCATTAATTTCTAAAATGATTGCCACTGATTATAGAGCAAAACTTTTATTAGAGAAAATAACTCTTTACCTGATTTCTGTTTGAAGGTATGCGGAAACAGACAATTAAATTTAAATTTACTAAACAGGTGATAGTTTATCTACAGATATGAAAATTAGACAATTTCGTGACAACAATAACAAGTTAAATGCAGGAAATTTAAATTAGTTTGCTTTTTTTAATATACGATCAGTGAAACTATAGAGAGAAACAGCATTCATTGAAAGACAAAAATAAAAGAAAAAGGAAGAATATCGTTTGTAAACTACAAATTAAGTAATGAAAAACATAGAAAAAGGAACAACAGAGAAAATACATTTAAAAACAGAGCAAAAAAGAGATATTTTATAAGAATTACTTTCTACGTTAACACTGGATAGAATAATAAAAGAATTAACTATAATCATCATAAAAATAAAAAAAATTATAGCTTATGTCAATGACATAGTAATTATTTTAAGATAAAGAAAAAATTTGAAAAAAAACGACGAGATTAAAAGAAAAAAGATAAAAAATGATCTTTAATTGTAAAAATTAATAAATTGAGTAAGTAGACACATTCACATATTTTAAGAGCGTTAGTAAACAAAAAAAATTAGAAGTAATGAAGCATTTTTGCTACAAAAAACCGTAAAGAGATAAAAAATAAAATAAAAAAAGTGTTTAACTTTAACTTCCAATAAATGAATGATTTAACGTTTTTGATAATGTAGATAGTTTAAATAAAAAAAAGCACGAATTGGTTGCGGTATTACATGGCAAAAATTAGGTCATATAATCAGGTTAACTTAAATTGCCCCTAATTTTTAGTTTGTAAAGCACGTGTAACTGTTAAAAAAAATAACAATTTACTAGTTTTATTAATTTTAGATTGCATGCCTTTATAACTTTAAACACAAAAATTGGTGGTCCCAAAATTTTACTTTTTTAAATGTGGTTTTTTTAGGGCCAATTTTAAGTTAAACGAAAGTCAATTTTAAATAAACATCTTTACCTAAAATTATGATTTTAAAAAAGTGTATATCTACATGATTCCAATATTTTTTGCACTTAAATTTCGAAATGTCGTATTTTTACAATAGTTATAGTTGTTTTTTATTATTTTAAAATAATTATTGTTGTCAGAAGATTAATTTTGTTAGCTTAATGATAAATTGCAAAATTTTAAAAACATTTAAAGAATCCTATTCTGCTAAGTTACATGTTTTGGAAACAATTTTTTCTAAGACCAAAAAATATTTGATTCTATAAAAATATTTTTAAATCTACAAACTTTGAAAGTAGTGGTTTCTTTATATAGGTTCAAAGATAAATTTTACTCTCCTAGACAGAAACTTAAGGAGTAGAAAAATCGAGAGAGGTAGACCTTACTCTCTCGAACTCCGATGTGCTGGAGGTACGATCACGACTGTTCGTACGTCACTATCGAATTCACTGGAACGTCCCATCTCTGATATTTCCACTTCAAGATATTAGAAGGAAATTGTAATTTATTCGTACTTCTTCATAATGCGTTCGCTTTTGCTCGCATGAATTCCTGTATGGTATCATTTTCATCATTTTCTATGACGCTGTATAGGTCTTGTCTTCAGTTTTTTCGTACCCAGACCAGTGAAAATCCATCTTTGCTAAGCACAAAGTATAAGTACCGGGATTTTCTCTTCTTCCTGGCAGACCATACAAAGACTTTCCTCTTCCATGCCCATTTTGTTATGTATTTATCCATGGATCATGGTCCTGATGGAACATTCATCTTTTCAAGAGAAGGAAAGCCTTATTAGGTTCTTCAAAGGTTCTTGTGATAATCTTTGGTTGATCTCGAATATCCTTGAATAAGAGGAGTATATATATAAGTGTGTATATATGATCTTGATACGATATTTAGCAACTCAGCAGGAGAAGAGTCCTATTAAGGACTGCAGACTTTACTTTGTTTTTGAATTGTTTTCAAAAGTTCTTGTAACAATCTTTGATTGATTTGGTATGCCCTTGAATAAGAACATGGAGGAGATTTAGAATTACCTCCACAACTGTAATTGGGGTCTTTCTCATAAAACCCCTGATACTTCCTACGCTCATTTAATATTGAACCAAACTAAAATAGTCCTACAACAGTATTTAATCCTTATTTCTATCCACACATATGTATATATAGTAGGGCTTTAGACCGTCTTTTAGCTTTGTTGGATATTTTTCTCCATTTCCATCGGTTGTCTGCCTCATCTCTCCACCTTGGAATTCAAAGTTTCTTTTAGTTGCTTTCTTCTAACTTTTTTAGGGTTTCCTTTTTTCTGTTTTCCTTCATTTGTACTTCCATCTAAAATGTTCTTGATAGATTTATTTTTAGGTTGCCTTTGTAAATGCCCTAGCCAGCCAACATGTCCATAATTTCTTGATTGGTTCGTCTTCTTTAGTGGTTATCATTTTAATTCTCCCGTATGTTCATCGCAATATTTTTTGTCCCTAGATGTTTAGAATATTTTCCCTGTTTTGATCTAAAGTCCAGATTTCAGCTCGCCTTGATTTCTGCTTGCATTTGGTGTTGGTCTGTTGTAATCTCATTAAGGTAGTTGAAAATCCTTGCTCTTTCAATGTTGAGTATTAGAACTTTCATCAGCTTTTCCTTCTTATGATCCCATTCTGAGAAGTTTTTGTCGCATTTACACTTAGACCAATCATTTCCATAGATCACCTAATAATTTCCAACGGCGTTTCTGTCTTTATGTATAAATTGCATGTCAAATTTTTGCTCAAATTTACTTTCCTTACCAATGAAACTTTTCTTTGTTTTAATATTCAACAATTAAAATAATGTTAATAATATTTTGATAAGATGATTCACGATCACTGGTTGGGTACGTCTTTAAAACACTTGCACTTTTATTTTTCATTCTCGGAAATAATGACAAGTCAGCAAGCCGCAAAGGAAATGCAGTGACTAATCGACGACTAATCTACATGTGAATTTAAACAACCAGATTCCACATGTCGGCTATGATTTGTGGAACGAACTAAATCTTATGTAAATATATGTTGAAATATCCGTACTAAATTTTTTATTATTTTAAATACTTGTGGTAATGATCAACGAGATATTGCAAATGTCAAGCTGCACACAGTAAAAAGCAATAAAAATAATTAATAACAGTTTTCGGTCCTACTAAATGACCTAAACGCCAACAATATGTCAAGAGAGAAAGATTCTTCTGAAATAACATGAGTTATGCCTAATGGTACCAATATCAAAAATATGTCAAGCTGAAAAGAATTTTTTCGATAATAACAGGGTACAAAACGTCTTCCGAAATAATTTATGGTTCAAGTTTGTCCGTGAAGTATCTTCTTCCGCTAACATTTCTAAAACTTTACCTGTGAAGAGTCATCGACAAAGTAGCTTTAGAATAAAAACAGCTTTGCGGGAACCTTTTATTAGGTACTCAAACACATTGACGTCCACTAAGGGAGGCATTAGCTAACGTACCTCGAATTTATTTTTTATAATTTTAGGCAACGAACTGAAGCTCCTGATAAAGTTCAAAGAACAAGATTATCTATTGAGTACCAAGAAAAAGATAACAAAAAAACAAGAGATAAATCTCCTCAAGGTAACTGTCATAATGGTTAGATTGGACTAATAACTAAAAAGTTGCGGGTTTATATCTCACCAAAGAAAAACATCAACATCAGCAGTTTTTATGTTCTAGATGTTACTCCTACTCGACCATTCACTGTTGGCTTCTTTAATTAACTGTGGCGTTGGGAACCAGAGACAAAGCTTCCACAAAACACGAGGCTAATCATCATGACAGTCGATGTCGATTACACCAAAAAAACAGACCTAGACCACCTAAGAATAAGAAATAACAAAACAAAAACTACATTCATTCATTCATTTTATTTATGTATTCATTAACTCTTACAAGGTAGATAATTCTACATAAGTTTCGGCAGTACAGAAAAAAATATATAAGAATACAAATCTAAACCTAATTTAATAAATTGTTATAACTTAATTAATTTTACATGACATATAATAAGTATAACAAGAAATAAAACCACATCGAAGGTTCATTATACTTACACTATTAAACAAACAAAGACAGTTGAAACTCTCAGCTGTTATTTTATAAATAGCATTGCCAAGTTGTTGAAAAAAATTCCTGTAGCAAATAAAAGCTGTATTTGAGCAACAACGTTTTTAGTTTACTTTTAAATGCCACAATTGTAGTGGTATCTTTAATATTATGTGGTATGTGATTAAATATTTTTGGAAGTATATAACTGCTATTAGTTGTATGTGCCCGAGTATATTGTGACATTGATCTTAAGTTATGGTATTGGGTAAAGTCAGCTATGGTTGAGTATTGATTAAGGTTATTTTTTATATATAAAGCACAATGTAGAATGTAAATAGAAATTACTGTGAGAAGTCCTAGGTTTTTAAATAAATCTCTACATGAGTAACCACTTTTTTAAACATGATGGTGCGAATGAGTCTCTTTTGTACGATTAATAAATCATACGTTTATTACCACCCCATGTAACTACCCCATAAGAAAGGATGGAGGCGACATGGGAATGCTAGTAAGATAATAGTACGTGCCTGTCAACATGGTACCTTAGTTTCCACAGGATGAAACAACTTGTGTTCATTTTTTTAAGTAAAGTGTCAACATGTGCACTCTAAGACAGATGTGAGGCGATTGTTATCCCAAGAACTTAACTGAGTAGGATTGGGCTATAGTCTCTGCACCTGCCTGAATCTGGATAGAATGCAGGAATTGCCTACAGGAAAATTGCATGATTTCTGTTTCATGAGAGTTGAGTAAAAGCTGATTCTCTACACTATAATCGTACATTATATTGAAGTACTCAGAGCCCTTTTCCATTTTCATCAGTAACAACTATATTGACACCATCAGCAAATACAGATAATATTTTGGCTGTGTTCAACCCCGAATACTTAATATTATCAATGAATAGAAGAAACAGCAGTGGGCCTAAAATGCTGCCCTGTGGTACACCCTTTTCGACATCCCTCGGCTCTATGGAAGAAACAAATGTAGAAAATTCATCATGGCGAGATAAAATAACCAATGAATGAATGCAAGAAGAAAACGAAGATACTATTATTTTGTCGGATAGTTAAAATAGAACAATAGAGAATTACAAAAATAATTATATAAATCAGTGGAAAATAAAAATCAGAGGAAAATAAAAATCAGAGGAAAATAACAAAAAAAATCTTTGAAGAATAAAAGTTCATTCAAAAATTAGAAGAATCACTGGAGAATACTATAATAATCCAAAAGAACAAAACAATGATTTGCACATAACAAAAATCAAAGGGAAAAATATCGCAGGAGAATACAAAACATTGAAAAATAATAAAAATCACTAGAGAATTATGCAAAAAAAAAGAAAAACTACATAAACCAATATAGAACACTAAAAAATCTTAGAAAACAACAAAAATCATTGGTGAATATTAGAAAACCACAGGGGACTGTAGAAGTAAATGGAAAATTAAAAAAATCACCAGAAAACAACAAAAATTATTGAAAAATATTAAATGTTACTAGAAAACAATATAAATCTCAAGAATACACAGAAAGCATTGAAAAATAACAAAAATCAGAGAAAAGTAATAAAAAAATTCAGTGAGGACAAAGATACTAGAAAATTACAAAAATCACTGGAAAATGAAAATCAGAGGAAAAAAACAAAAAAAAATCTGAAGAATAAAAGTTCACTCGAAAATTAGAAGGATTCTATAATATTCTGCAAAATAACAAAAAATAATTTTTAGGACAATAACAAAAATCACAGGGAAAAAAATCGCAGGAGAATAAGAAACACTGGAAAATAATAAAAATCACAATAACAAAAAAATAATTGGAAAATAACAAAAACTCGCTTTGAACTAAAAAAGACATTGGAAAATAAAAGTCAGAGGAAAATAACAAAAAAATCGCTGAAAACTGATAGCTCTGTAAGTAATTATTTTTTATTGCTTTACTAAGATATTGACAAATAAGTTTCATTTCTGAATCATGCTCTACCGCAGGTTTACCAATTTTGTAGTTTTAGATAAGGCGTTATCAAAACTTTGTTATTTATCAGCAATACCAGATGATTTAACCGAACTTGATTCTGAACTAAGATGTGTACTATTTGATTTTAATGATTTTTTTCGTTCAATGATACCATTTAACATTTACATTCGTTTTAACTCACTTATTTCAAGACTATGTTTAGCTTTTTCAAAAGTAAATATAAAGGGTTTTTGATATTTCTCTATTTTGATTTCTCCTAAAAAATTTCTAATTTTAACAGTTTGAAAGGAATTTACACCATGTACATTTTTTTGTTAAAGTAATATCTTGATCATTACTATGGTCAGAACAATTCATTTTTGGCCAAGCACC
This sequence comes from Hermaeophaga mercurialis, assembly GCA_951812935.1. Lineage (NCBI taxonomy): Eukaryota > Metazoa > Arthropoda > Insecta > Coleoptera > Chrysomelidae > Hermaeophaga > Hermaeophaga mercurialis. Next base: position 33,020,409 of record OX638358.1, read on the forward strand.
ATAATTAGTGATGGTACCACTCGTTTCGGTTCTTTTGTTCAGCTAACTTTTCACTAATAATTCCATCAAGGCACTAACTATCTCTAAATTAATAGAATGAACTAAAGTTTAAATCCAATTAGGTCCAACAAGTGGATTCTTGAAGATGAAAAAAATAAACTACTTAATTTACACATTACAGTGATGTAAGAAGATCTAGTGATGTTATTCATTACTTTAAAAACCAAAAGTTTTTTATGAATATCAGTATTTTCAAATCCTCTACTTTCCGATGTATTTTTCCATTTATTTTCCTCTCAGATCCATACATTGAATTTCAGGTTAAGTAGAAGTTCTCTATATTCCAGATCATATCTTCTTCCTATGTTAGTCAGTTTATCAGCAGCGTGGTTCCCTAGTATATCATTGTAACTCTGGGTCGATACAAGCTCTATTTCTAATTGTTTCTGAGGAGCTGCTCATAATAATTCCTTTGTGTTTACTTAAGTTAAGGAATTCTGTAAGTTTTAAAGTCATTTATATGGTATTCATTTTTGCTGCAATTATACTGAGATCTTTGGAACAACCATTTGACTCCTAAATTTAGTTGCTGCTGAGTAAACCACAATACCCACTCTACCATCTTGTCTTTTGGAAAAATTTTCTAAACGCGGTTTTCCCATTTCCTTACAACTTCTTGAACTTCATATCTATTAGTTTCAAACTTCTCCAGGTTCAACTCTAAAATTTAGAAATCCTTACATCGACATTTTTATTTGAGTTATTCAGATCAGTATTTAGTGGACGATTGGAAAATCAATGTTTCGTCTTGGACATTTTCTAGTCTAGTTTTTGTAAAAACGAGCTAAAAAGGAAGAAGCCAGCCAATGATCAGAAACCTGAAAATGTACTCTTAGGAAACCAAAACCAAGAAAGACATTACAATGAGAAATAAAAAAAGAGGATGCAATAAATTATAAATAATTGCACTCATGGGATTAGCGAACTCGCCTATATCGTGCGGTTAATTTGACAACTCGTGAATTCTACTTGATTGATTTGATTGATTTCCAGTTTACTTTTTTGCTGGTTTTGACTACCTTTGCGCAAAAGCTATAGTGAAGTAGCACTCAGCTACTTCTGGCTAAATCCAGTTTAATCAAATGTTCTATTTAGTTTTAGTTTTGTTTAGATATAATTCTTACATTATTATTATTAGTATTATTACTAGTATTATTACTAGTATTATTATTATTCTTATTATATTTGGTCCCGTTTATGATTTTATGAGTCTCCGCCAATGATATAAGTGGTTCTGAACGAAAACAGTTTTGCGGATACCTTTGAATAGGTACTCGTCCATTAATTTTTTTCTGTCCAGGTCCAATAATGGCACTGGCTCTTCGGAAACTAGAAAGCATTCATAGAAATTCTACGAAAAAACAAACTCCAATAAAGCAACAGGTAGAAAATGTACACAATTCTTGTATTATTCTCAGGTGATAATTTTCATGCTTAGTTGACTCCCTCGGCTTTTGTTAACATTAATCACACATGATCAAACGATTTTTTTTTTGACAAAAAGATCCCTTCCTTCTTACCTCGATTCACAAAGAAAAGTCGATTCAAGCGAAAGACATTAATTTCGCCATTCTCTTCATTTTCATAGATTTTTTTTGCTATTTCTGGAAAGAAATATAAATATGGGTGTCTATTGATTTTGTAATAAATTTAAATACGTCTAAGATTTCTAGTATCCCAAATAACACGAAAAAAAAATGTTTAATTGATTCCTCTACATACCAACAGGCTAAAAGGAAAATATATATTGTAATAAAATTTATATTTTAGAAAATTTTAACAAATATAAAGATTTTAAATTATAAAACAAATTAACGTTACAATTACACTTTACTTAAATTATAACAATCATAGAATTTTAGATATTAAGTTAAGCATCATATGGGGTTATTCATTTAAAATTAAGCATTCATTTTATTGTAGATTGTAAATTTGGAACAAAATTTATATGGAAGTGTAAATAGATTATTTTTTAATAATCATCATGCTAATTTAGTTAAAATATAAGCAAATTTTATAAATATTAATTAAATTTACCACAAAATTAAAGGAATGTATCTTCATAAAATTTAGGAATTTTTAAATAATTTAAATTATGAATCAAATTATGGCTTCCATATTAAAGAATAAATATAAAGTTACATTTTATATAATTGTCTAATGTAGAATTAGGTTTTATTAAAAATTCCAGGGAATTTGAAATTAATTTTATATATAATATTAAGTTTCAGAATATAAAGTAATATGGAAAGCATAAATAGCAAAATGACCAAAAATATTGAAAGAATAGAGAAAAAAGTTATAACCAAAGATAATATGATTGAAATTGAACCAGAAATAGAACAAATGGGAAACAATATTATTAAAATGGAAAATCGTACTGAAGAGAAAATTTAAAATCTTAGAAAAGAAAAGAGAGTAGAAGTGAAATTAGAAAATATCAGAATGGATCAAACTAATTTAGAAAAGAAAATAGATTATGTAACAAAAATTAAAAAAACGAAAATAGAAGATAAAATGAAAGGAGCAAACCTAAAATTAAGAAAAGAAACTCCAGAAATATTTTTCAGTATTAAATCAACAAAAATGATAAGAATTCTGAATTATAAAATAAATTATTATTACAATTGAACTAACTTTACTTAAATTATAACAAATTATAGAACAAATTTAGAATCTTGTTTCAAAAAAGAAAATGTTTCACAAGAAATTCTAAGCTCACGAGTTCGTTTAAAGGAATTTGTTTATTTTTTTAATTCTAATTAATAAGCTCATATGGCAAGTTAATTTTTGGTATTTAGTCTAAATTCAACAATTAGTGTTAGACGTAGAATTTTAGATATTAAGTGTAGCATCATGTGAGCTTATTAATTCAACATTAAATTTATTGTAAATAATATAAATAATATTTTTAAAACATTTTTTTTATAAAAAAAGTGTAAATTAATTGACATATAAACATAATATAAACATGTCTCTTTAAAATTTTAACAGTAACTGTTCTTTTATTAAGTTTCGTTGGAATTTTTTATAGATACGTCCAAAACATCAAAGTTTTTAAAAATATCTGGAAACAATATATTGGCTTATAGCAAATATTTTTAGGTTACATATTATGTCATGTATAAATTCAAGATGGCACTGTGGTTTTCATTGGATGCACATTTTTAATATGGCACCATGCAGCCATTTTGAATTTGAATAAGATGTAATATACCCTAAAAATGTTTATAATAGGCTAGAATTTTAAATTAAATTTAAATTATGAATAAAATTTATACATTCCAGATTATAGAGTAAAATACAAAATGCCATCTTATGTAGTTATTCACTCTGGAAATATGTGTAATAAATCCAGGATATTTAAAAATTAATTTTATACAGAGTTTAAGAAATATCAAATCAAAAATTACAGTACAGCTTTTAATTGGCTTTCACTTCCAACATTTATAAAAATATCGCGATTTGCTTTTATCTAAAGATATTATTTTTATTGTATATGTGTAACATAACCTCAAATTTATCTACGAATGAAAGTGTTAAAAAAAATTGAACTACCCTTTATAACGGATAAGAACACTTAAAAGAGTAACTCAATTTTAAAGCAGCTTCGAAATATAAAAAATAATTGATTGCAGTACCGATAACCGTGCCGATACTTATCCACTCCCATATTTTCTCTGTAAACACCACTTTGATACCGTGATCCGGTTAAACGATTTTTTTTTTACTGACAAGCTCAACAGATAACACGGCACCTATAACAGGAAGAAAACGATCAACCCAAATATACAAAAACATGCAACACCTGTTTCGCTTTGCTAACAGTTTGTAAATCACCGCTATACCCCAGTTCCTCTAGACATAAGGTTATTATAACGTTGTACAGTGGGTCATCAAAAGTTGTAAGACACTCTATTAGATCGTGTCGTTACATTACGTTTCCTTCCGGTCTGCTATTTTTTTAATTGAACCCCTGCTCCGGCCGACATGGTGTGTTAGCTTTGAAAAATATGTAGAGCAGTTTATAGTAATTGCTACCTTTCACCGTTTCAACTGGTCTAGTTGCGGATTTATTGGGCTAAATTTTAAGCTTTTTAAGGAAATTTTTTACTTCAAAATTATGGTAAAAAATCGTTAGTCAGAAATATTGATTTTGATCCTTATGGTGACAACAAAAATATCTAAAACACTTATACCAATTCAAAGAACGATATTGATGATAATATTAGGAATAGTAAAAGTAGAAAATAACGAGCATAGGTAAAGAATAAATTACGAAATGAAGCAATAATTGGAAGGAGTGGACATAATAAGAAAAATAAAAAGACGGAGAATGAAATCGTGTGGGGACATCTATAAACAGTAGAGAAATAAGCAATAATAGTACCAATAACACAACATCAAGCTGGTATAAAATACCGAATAGATAGAAGTACAATGAAATGGGTGAAGGAAGATATGAACAGAGAAGTAATAGATAATAGCCCTTTTTTTTCTTTGATTTTTACAATTTATAGTTATTAGCCAGTATTTTAAAGGGCACTTAACTATTCCTCCTTAATCAAATGGATTATTTATTTTATACACCACACACTTAAAATGGTCTATGTTAATTTTATAGATTTTACTCTTTTTACTTCTGATGAAGACTGTATAGATCGAGACTAGTTTATTTCCTAACTTTTATCTGCTGATATCTACTTAATTTAGTTAATCCTATGCTTTTTTCCCATTGGATGTAACGAGGATGGGGAAGTTGGGTTTCCATATTTGTCTTCTTCAATTAGTTGTTTAATTCCCTCCTCGGCCTCCATGAATTTTCCTTTTTTTGAACTTCTTCTCTTATATCATCTGTCCTCGATCTACGTTTTTTATTTTTTCCCGACAATTGTGCTTTATTCATTTTTCTTGTAAAGTCAATTTTTTTATCATTTGTTGGATACATATTTAATTTCTGTTTGTACACTTTGTTTCTTATTTTGTCCTTTTTAGTTTTATTATCAATCTTTCTCAAAAATCGCATGAATGTAGCATTGAGTCTTGATTTATTTGTACAACTTTTGTTTTTATTTCCGGTGGTATTCCCTTTTTTTTTCTAAAAACGTTGACTTCGTCCTATTATATATTTTTCCAGTTTTTCCTATACTCGTTCATTCATTTCGTTGTCTAATTTTCCATCATTAAATAACCACTGATCCTAGATATTTGTAACTATTTACTATTCAAGTGCTTTTCCATGTTATATTATGTTTTTTTGCGTCTTTCAAGATTATCATTGTTTTGTTCTTGTTTTCATTTATTTTCATGTTAATTTTTATTAGTACTCTATCTAGTCCTTCTGGTTGTATCATAAATTATGTTTTAAGTCGCTGGTAGTTCCATGTCATCTTCGAACATTATTTCGTATAGTTGTATATTTCTCAAAGTTTTCTTAGCTTTGTTTATTACTTCATCCAGTATTACTGAGAAAAATAGTTGGCTTAGCACACATCCCTTACTCTTACTTTTATTTTATATTTCTTTAACTCGTCGTTATTTGTTTTAACGATATTGGTGTTATCTTTATATTGCTTTTACTATTTTTATAAGGTCTTTATCTGTTTCTCGTTTTCTTGAAACTCTCGATAACCCCTCTCTTCCTACTCTATCGAATGCTTTTTCTAGCTCTATGAAACATATATGAATACATTTTTTATTATTTCATCCATTTCTTTTTTCTGTTTTACCATTTAAAGGGTCTATTCCTGGCGATTTTTCTGATTTTACACTTCTAAGTACTTTAATTTCTTCTTCCTTTATCATCTCTGTCTCTTTGGTTTCGTCTTTTCCAACTTCTTCCTCTTGTTCTTTTGTTATTATATTTGAATCTGTTAACTCGTCTAAATATTTCATTCACCTCTAAATAATTTTGGTTTTGGCTTCTTCTATATATTTCCATTTGTATCTTTTATATTCATCATGTTGCATTGTTTTTTCTGTCTCAATTATTTTAATGTGCTGTAGAAAACTTTTTGGTTTTCTTTGTAATTCTCAATCATTTTTTACCCGAAACTCCAGTTTTGATTTTTTGATCGCTACTTTTACTTCTTTGCTTTTTTTGCTGAGATGTTTGCTGTTTAAACTAATATCATAGTAGAACTTATATTTCATTTCATACACAATTGATACGAATAATGTGTTTTATTTAAGAATGACGTATTGTAACAAATAATTAAAATGGACTTAGGGCATTTCAATCCTTAAAAAAAATGAAACATAGATTTACTTTGTGCATTTTGTTGTATAAATAACGACTTGTTTGTCTTGATTTACTCTGAGTAAGCATCTGTGCTGTAAAATGTGCCAAGTTGTAGGCGTAAGAGATAAAATTATTAGACAAATTTAGCGTAACTTACTTTCTCTGTACGTAACCCAATTCCCTATTACCCAAGCGTCTTATACAACTCCGAACGTGACGACGTTCCATCTTATATAACATAATGTAAACAAATATCGCGACCGTAGATATGAAGTTTTGTTATGTTACCGTTCGGTTTAATAGCCAGGGCCGTTCATTAAATCAAATTAATATTTATATCGCGTATTGTAATATTAATTTATTTGATCGAAATTACGTCTTCTTATTTTATTAGATACATATGTTGTAGTTAGTTATTTCAATAATTAGAAAAAATGTTGTTTTTTGGATAGAAAATATTAAAATGTATTAAATTATGAACGTATTGTTTATTATTTAAAGTATAAAACATGTAAAAAATTTGCATTATTATGAAACCGAGACCTTCCCCGGCGACTGATGACTTGTAATTACTTAATAAGCCTTTCAGGGGTTATCTCATTGCAATAGGACAATGATGGGTCAATGCATATAACTTGAAGCCCAATTTGTAAGTACTTTTGGCTAAAATAACATTTTAATGGTGCTCATAAAACAGAAATTTTAAGTACAAAGTCAGGCAAAAACTCGTATTTTTATTTTATTAAAGACATTAATTTATATGTGGCAGTACAAATAAGTCATAAATATAAGTTACTGAATACGTATTTTTACATATCCAGATAAATTAACATAAATTATAATTATTCAAACATTTAATTTTTATCTTTTTTAAAATATACTTTATTTTGTATATTATTATCTAAATAATCAGTCAACGTCAAACCTGGTAAAATCTCGCCAGTCTGATGTTTAAAAATACAATATATCTATTATTTTTTTATATAATGTTAAAAAAATCATAGTATTATGTTTTGAAAAATAAAATTTCAGAAAATAATATACCTCCGGTTTTCTTGATATTATTTTGATTGTTGATGTTATTTCTTGAGATAAAACGTCATAAAAACCTACAATATGACATGATTCAATTAATAGTCTGACGGTTTATCAATTTTAGTATTTATAATAAAAAACAGACAACTAAACTAACGATAGTCCTTAAGACACGAAAGATCATATCGAAGATTTAATAAATAAGATTTTGTTTAGAGCAAGAATGAAGTACACGAACTTTTCTTTTTTCCATTATTTATTAGAAAAGTTTCTAAGTGTAAAAAATAATAGCGGCCCTTTTGGTTATCACACTATAACATTGATGATAAGTCTAAACCTTTGAAAAACAACAATAGAGGAAAAGAATACACAAATGCGGATATTCTATAAAGACATCATCCTCTTACAATAAAAATAACAGATAAAAAGATTCCACAAATCACTTAAAATAATCATTTTATAATAAACAGAAAAACAATTAATGGTGTTATAATTTAAAACTAATTAACAGTGTAAACCAACATAATTATATAAATAAAAATTTAAATCACAAAATAACAAAGAACTTGATGAATCTAGGGCGTTAAGAAAACAATACAGGAAAAGAAAACATAATTGCAGATACTCTGTAAAGACTTTTATAAAAATAATAACAGATAAAATGTTACAAATTTAAAATTCTCATTTTATAATAAACAGAAATCATTTAATCGTATTACAAGCAAAGTTAGTTAACCGTTAGTAAATTGGTACATTTCTATATGACGAGATATTGAGAGACCCTCATGCGTATCTCAAATCTGTCAACATCAAATCGATCAACGTGAAATCTGTCAATCACACACTTGTTTGACCTTTAAATATAATGAGTGTCCCAATAAGAATGGCTTTCGGCTTTATCTTATAATCCGTGTATAGTACAGCCTATCATCTCAAATGTTTCTAGGTTTATAAAAAAAAAATTTAATTTTAAGTAAATTTCATATTGCTTATTAGATTGTGTCGAAATTATTACTCTTACATTGGTGGAACAGAGCTGTTTTCAACAAGACTAAGTTTGCAAAGATCGGTTAAGCAGAACCGGAGTTTCAGGTGTTTTTCCATAATAAGGTTGCCACTCTTCCTCGCTTCTTATTTGAAAAGAATAAAACTTGTGAAATCACATAAACGCAGAATTTTTGTAAGAATACGATGATCGAATTTTCAATGCCTCTTAATTTGGCAAAATTTGTGAAATATCTATTTTTTAATATTTGGTATTGAACTACGCCCTCTAGGGGTGGAGATGTAAACTTGAAAATAATTTCCAGGTTTTTCTCAATGCCACTTTTTTCCCGAAGCTGTACTATAGACGGTTTCCAAGATACATACATATATATATATATATAGATATATATATATATATATATATATTCTTATTGGGACACCCAGTACAATATTTTTAACCAAAATGTGGAAAAAAATTGGAAGGAAAACTATGAGAATTATTAGAATAAAGTGATACATTCGACGAAAATGATACATTTACTTCTGATAATTCAATGGTAGATGCGATCTTGGAATTATCTGAAGAGAGTGAAGACAATGATGATTTGGAAGAAGTTATAGAAGAACTGCATCACATGCACGAAGTAGAAAATGCAGACCAAGAAATAATAGAAATGGAATCAGATACACAAAATGAAACTAATGATTGTAACAGTAAAAAAAGATAAATAAAAAAAATAATTACTGTATGCAGGGTGTCACAAAAGGGTTTCCACTAACTGAGAATAGAGAATCATTTCCTTTGTTTTATGTCTTTTTACAAAGTTTTCTTATTTTTGCATATATCTAGATTGCAAATTGATATTCATCGAAATACAAAAACTTATGATATATTTTCTTATTTTGACGATGAAGTTATTAATAATATATCAAGAAAATTGACTAAGAGAAGAGTATCTGGACATTCTACAATAAAAATTAAAAAGTTGGTTTATTGATGGGTCCAGTTAGAACTGGGACCAGTCAAGCATAGTGCACCACTAAATAAAATTATAATATATATTGTTCAGGCGTTGTAATGTATAAAAATAGATTTGAATAATTGCTTCAGATGATTATCCACTTCTTTGATTCATAAATATTAATTAATACTTGTCTTCGTAAGATTCAGCTACTTTGTTTCAATCTTATTTTGGCAGCAGAATCGATTAACTAAAACAAAATAGTTCCACCCCAAATTTTGGCTGAAAATAAAAATACATAATCTTAATGATAAAATAATTTATTTACATTTTCTGAACTTATCAAATATCAACATGACATCTTTTCCTCCTGCTTGACTTTAACATGGAATTAGTCATCTCGTTTTCTTATTTCTTCAGAGCTCATAGAAGTGTTTAAAAATCCCTAATTTTACTGGGGCGTTTTTACCTTAGCTCTCAGTTCGAGGACACGTGGTTTTCATAATTAAAAAAAAAATTACGGTTTTTTGAGTTGAAATTAAAAATAAACATTTAGACTTTTAGGATCATCTGTTTCTATAGATATAGAACTCATTTTGAGCGTTCAACTGCAGAATATTTTCTTAATGTCGAAACCAGTATCAACAGTTTGTAAAAAATTATTCAAATATTTACTAAATCAAGTTTAGCATGCACATTACATTTCTATGCCAGTTTTCCCTTAACTTTATTATTGTTGGATTAAAGATTTATTTTGTTGACACAATCAGACCCAAAAGAATAGTTCTTCCATCCGATGTAATGTCTTCTCTCTACAAAACATTTTACAAATATGCCTGAAATACTTTCAGAGTTACCACCTTCACAGTGATAAAAATTGTTACAAAAAAATAAGCATACAACAGTTTAGAGAATATATTATTGAATGTATTTTAAACATATCAACAAAATCAACTAATACAAATACAAATTTAAGTAATCCAACGTCTTCAAAAGAGTAGTGTCTCAATTAAGGATAACATGGCACGCAATGTGTTAATCTGTTTAAGATAATAACAATTCCAGCTCATGATAACAAAACCAACATGTAACTCAAATATCTCGTTCCAATTACACATGTTTATCCAAGGCTATTAGTATTTAAACATCACTTCCAATTTCCCTTTTTTTTTAATTGAGGGTAATAGAAATGACCCCGTATATTGAGTATTATAGGAATCAAAGTTGGCTGGTAGACGCGGAAATACCAATTTGGGTGAATTGAAGGGTCAAATTTGGCACGAAACACGTATAATCGTGACGCTCTGTGTCCCATAAATTTATGTTGCTTGTTAATTTATTTTAACGCGTAAAGATGAAAGTTCGTGTAGTTTTAAGAAACGAAACTTATAACAATTTGACCCGAGGTTCTTCTGTAAATAAACAAAATAGGGTTTAAGATCAACTTTGTAATTATTTCATTAAGTTTTTCATGAAGAACTAATAAACGAAATAATAAACTGTATCTTAAGTTAGTTTATTGAATAAATTGAAACGATAGTGTTATATTTGCTTGCTGTAACGTAATATAAAAATCGGATATTCGTGTTTCACCCTGTATATTATTCCCATATTGATAAAATCTAATTTTTATGTAAAATAAAGATGTTATTTCCTTCAATTGATTTTCATACCTTTTTATAATCTTTCAATATTTATTTCTATTATCAATCCTGAGCGTATAGATTTTAATGTAACAATTTAAAACTTACAATTGAAGATTACAACGCTGTATTATTCCCTTTTTTTCATTCTTCTGAGGTTGTCTTTGTACTAGCGCTTTAAAATTTAAAACCTTCCATTATATTAAAATTGAAACAGGCTAGAAGGAGGCGCTGCAGGTACAGAAGAAAGAAGAAATATTCGAGCAGGTAAAAGTTGTACCCATATGGGAGTGTATGCCCGAAATATTTTTGTTAAGGTATGTGAATTCTTTCATGCATTGTGGTAAATGTCACCATAAATCTCGTTTTACAGAATTTAACAGAAAAGTCAGAAATATTTATTCTAGACAGGATGAGCACAAAATCACTGGAAGTTTTGTTAAAGCATAAAGTTTATTGACTTCATATTGCTCTGTGTGTATTTAATGATCTAATGACTGGATGATTTATAACGTTGTTATTAACTAAAAATTTAGGTACGTTTACTTTTATTTTAATTTGTAGTTGAAAACATTTGCTTGTTTGTTTAGTGATTATGCATTGTGCGTTTTGAAAAATCTTCCAGCAGTTGCATCAGCATGCAGAGCTACCTGAACCTTATTAAAGAATGACTAAAAAAGTGAAGTGAATATTTCGCTATATTTATAATTGCTAAAAGTATTGACAAGATCTCTATTGAAACTAGTAAATTACAATTCAATGAATATCTGTTTTTTTCTGATAAAATAAGTGTATCTAATAAATATGAAAAGATAAATAATACTTATCTGGAATTTCCACAGTCTTCCAAAGCGTTTTAATGTATATTCAAGTCTATTGGTGGTTTCCAGGCTTTTGGTCCACTCTGTATAAAGTAGTAAAATATATTACTGTTTATATGCATGTTGTAAATTACATCTCGAATTGTACTTGTATCACATATTCATACATTTGTAACTATTTTCGTATAAGAACGTTTTTTGGTAGGCGAATTTAAAATGCCATTGTTCTTATAGCATGCGATACAGATGGAACTATTTATGTTAAATGCAACTGCCTCGCACTTAAAGAAAATAAAATCATGTTTTCATTAAAAATATGCTTTCTAACTAATTATAGTGCCTCTCTAACAGCATTTAATAATAATAAAAGATCATTGTTAGCATATTTGCGCTCAAAGTGTTGTATCAATAAAGCTGCAAGTTCCTTACTACTACTAATTTTTTTGTCATTTTTTATTACCACTCAAGCCGGCTAAAAACGATTAATTTATTTCGCTTTTACTACATAAATTAATTTTTGAAATACGTAAATTATACAATTTTATAATATTAGAACACAAATTTTCCGGATTTTCCATAAACTAGCAACATTCAATTAAAATAACATAATAATTAAGACAGCTTGTAAGGGAATTTTAGCAGCGCATGTGGGTTTTACCATAAAAAATGGTTTACCATAAAAAAAGTGGGAACAGCTACGATAAATTGAAAAATACTTTTGTAAGTAATAGGTAAGTAGGTACTGAGCAAATTCACTGAATGCAAAAAAACATTTACAGCCTGAGCATAAATAATAACCTATTAGAAAACAATGAAATTTGGAATTACGAGTAATAAGTACAAAAATATTATATGACCTGTTTATTTTAGTAGAGCGTGTCGATTTTAACTTTTATCATATTTAACAATTAATAGAAGATACTACATATTGATTCAATTTTTTTAAGGATGGGGCTTAGAATCTCACACATGTACGTATTAAAGGCATACTAGAAGTACTTTCTAAGCCCCATTAGACTAGTATCAATAGTATCGAATCAAAATTATTGCTACTGGATATTAATAGCTTTTCCAGATTGAATATCTGGAAATGTATTGAAAATATTTTGATTTTATGTATTAAATTCCTGATGCTGAAACATTTTTTTCAAACTTGTAATAAAATATAGGGCGAATTATGAAAAAACTCGAAAAAGGTACGATGCAGGGACAATTTGTACATAGTTGTTCATTTCTTGAAAGCTGGTGTTACTTTTTGATTTTTATATTACAAAAATCGACTGAGGGCCAAATGGTTTTGGTTACCGTCTTTCCATAAAAATAATTTTTAACATATTGAATAGGTTTAATTCGGTTTTTACAGGGATTAAAATATGTCAGGAATTCCAAAATGAATAATCGAATTGGCTTCAAAAATGTATAAAGAGGAAAAAGCTAAAACTTTCATACATGGGCGTTCCCCCCTTTTTTGGAATTTCAATAAACGACATTCCGGTAGTACTTTAAAGCTATTAATAAACGATTTTGTAAATTTACGTTGGGAAATAAACGAAATTATATGCAATTAAGTAACAATAGTTCACAAAGCAATTTCACTCAACCGCCTAAAAACGGTAATTGAGGTTTTCAATATCCAATCGGTTATATAAATTTGTCTTACTTCATATTATCTATTTATATTTATATTATATAAAATCTTTCCGAGTGAAACATTGTTATCCAACTGCAGATATGCATTTTCTGCATAAAAAGACATCACCTAACCTATCTATCTCTTAAGCCACTTATATAGACCAGGCGACAAAAAAAAATAAGACTATGTATAACAATCCAAAATAATCTATACAGAGGGATTTTTTCAATACAAAGTTTATTAGAAGAAAATAAACAGTAGAATATTTTAAAAATAATTTTAAAAATTCAGTAACCTAAAATTTACTTACTTTTTAAGTCTTGTATAAGTTATGTCATAGGGAATATTCAAAATATTTAAGCCTATAACAGTATATCAATAAAGCAAAGCAGATTGTTTGGTTGGGAGATATTTTTTCGTTTAATATCAAATCATCGAACTATTTTGTACAATAGTAAATTTTTATTATGACTTTACTTATATTACTAAAAGAATTATAAATCATTACATAATTAAATCTACTACAAAAATTATTAGCAAAAAATAATAATTACCCTTAACATATAATTATAAAAATATCACAGTTTAATGAACAAGATTTGAACATGTGTCACACATTAATACAAACATCGTAAAAAATAAAATTATGTACTTACTTCTTCAATTATTAATGGAAAAAGCATTAAATTGCTATTAAATAAATTACAGTTTCTAGAATTATTAAAAAACCGATTGTTACAAAATATTTTTTTCAAATTATTCGAAATATTATATTCTTTTCTATCGAATTGCCTAGACTATCGTTTCTTTTGCAAATCAGAAATACTGCTCACAAACTTACATAACAATCCGCTGTGTAACACTTAATAGACGACCTATAACATTATCAAGCTATATGTTTCCGTGTTGGACTTTTGTGTTCCACTTTGTGGATTCAAAGATTATGTTATGTTCGCTCTATCCCTTTTATCTCGGTAGCAATTATGCCTCTTTGTGCGAATATTTAAATTGTGTAATCTACTTTTGAACATATTATATAATTACATATATATATAATTTTTGAATAAATAAATCTGTTTGATATATCACTGGTATAAAGAATAAAAAGAACTAACGACATAGCCATGGGGAACACCTGCCTTATCCTCTAAACTCAGAATATTTATTTTCTTGTTTTATTTAAAATTAGTAGGATCTGTATGAGTTTATTAAGTCTATTTGGAAAACATTTTTTAATTTATAGAATTATAGATTAGCTCTTTTTTTATCCTTATTTTCTTATAATAAATAAATAATTGAAATAAAAAAGAACTAGAAAATTAAATAACTAAGAACTAGTATACAGAAAAATATACTTTTGGATTTTGAAAAATAAATTAATGACAGGGAACAAAACGTATTTGCAGATACTTTGTCGAGACATCATTTTAGTTACAATAACAATACGAGTCAATTGGATATAATCGGTTTTATTCTGTGTCAATTAATAATAAAACAAGCTGTATCCAGTAAGAGTTTTATAGTATCACAATTAGTGATCATTAACCTTTAAATTAATACAAAACTAAAAAATGTAATAATAATAACAGATGAATAGATTAACAAAACATTGAAAATGATCATTTTAGTTAGTTAGTAAACACCTGTAGTCCGACCTATTTATATAAATAAAAAACTAAATCAAGAAACAATAAAAAAATAAATGAATCTAAGGCTTTGGCACAAAAAGCAATACACAAAAACAAAACACAATTGTGGATATTCTATTGAGACATCGTCTTCTTACAATCAGTAATAATAGATAAAGAGGTGCTACAAATTGTTGAAAATGACCATTTTATAAAAAGCAGAAATAATTAATGAGATTACAATTCAAAATTAGGTAACAGTTATTTAGTAAATCCCCATAATACGAAGTAATTATATAAATAAAAACTTAATTCAAGTAACAACAAAGAATTCGATCAATCTAATGCTTTGAAAAAAGCAATACAGAAAAACAAAACACAATTGTGAATACTTTGTAAAGACATCCCATAAAAATACCAGATGCTACAAAACAATGTAAATAATCATTCTATTATAAATAGAAAAACAACTAATGATATTACAATTTAAACTTAGTTAACAGCTCGTTAATAAATACCTATAATCCAACGTAATTATATGAATAAAAAATTAACAATGCCCTGAGGAACATCTGCCTGATACTCTGAGTTAGATTATTTATTTTCTGGGTTTATTTAAAATTATTTAGAAATATACAAGTTTAATACAGCTAAGTATTATTTGGAAAATATTTTTTGAAATTTATAGAATCCTTCTTTTATCCTTATTTTTTATAATAAATCATCCTAATAAGAAGGAATTAAGAGATCAAACCAAGAACTAGTAACTGCAAGATTGATGATATAAAGTTTTGGAAGAAATACATAACGGGAAAACAAAATACGTTTACAGATACGCTGTCAAGACAACAATTTAGTTAAATTAACTGTTCCTACCTATACTTTGGAAAATATATCCATAATAAATACAAAAGCTAAACTATAATTATCATAAATTTTTATAAGACGGTAAATCTAAGGCTGTAGAAAAAATAATAGAGGAAAATAAAGCACAACTGCGGATACTCTGTAAACACATCATCTTCTTAATAAAAATAATAGATAAAGAGTTACCAGACAGTTACGAACGAAATATCAAAGAACTCGAAGTTGTTTGGAAAAGAAACAATAAAGGAAAACAAAACACAATTGACGATATTACATTAAGACATTTTTTGCACTAAAACTAACAATACGTCAATAAAATAAAATAGCATTTATATTTATACTTAATAAGTTAGTTATATGGCTGCAGTAGTAGATTTGTTCAATGGCCAGCTGACGGAGGACGAAACGTCAGACCGGCAGGTTATTTACCAATTATACTTGACAAAATCTCAGATGATGTTAAAAATTATTGAAAGCATCTCATATTAAAAACGAACTTTAATCGAAAAATAAAAAACATTCTTAAAAATAAATTAATGAAAACTGTTTTTATTACAATATTAAAAATAAAAAAAAAATCTGTAAATAAGATTCGTCATGTAATGGTTACATATTAAAAAATACTTAAATATTTAAATAAAAATATACTACTATAAATGTTCGTACTCAAATTCTGAAGAAGAATCGTCATTTAGTCTAATATTTATGGGTTGTAAGAGGAGTGAGACTATGTACTCATATTCTTTTTTTTGCATGCTCGTTTATTTTTCTTAATTCTGAAATTCTTTTGACTATTTCATTGTCCGGTTTTACAGTATCTTCTTTTTTAAAGAATCGAACATATTCGAACCAACTTGTTGCATTTGTATACATATATAAATCTTTATTTTTAAGAACATAATTGTCATTACTTGTTTGTGAAATTTCGTGATCTTGGGATATTTCACTATTTAGTTATGGTCTCCAAAACGCCATATTTTTAAATAAAAGAAAAATTAAAATTTTAAGAAAACAATTACTTTACGACCACAGGATCTCAGTAAAATACTTATAAACGCGTGTGTAGTTGATTGAGACGACTTCATTTGGCCAACTGAACTTCACTACCTCAGATAACAAGTGATTATACGAGGTATATATAATATTTAATGCCCATTTCTTATGAAGTTTTTAACATTTACAAGTACTTATATTAGACGAAGCTCGAAATACAATTAAAATTTAAGTTTTGCAATTTAGAATACAGATATTTTAACTGATGTTATTTTTAAAATAGATAAAGATCGAAATACTTCCATATTAAAACGAAAGGTGTATAACTAACTTTATAAAAATTTGTACCATTGTATCTAACCTTATTTTGTTCAACCCATGCATCATATATGTAAAAGATAAAAAATACTTATCTTAAAATTCCACGATTCTCCAAAAACTTTTTAATAATTTTTATAACAATTGTTTTATGAGTTATTAAAAACAAAGAATAATAATATGAAACTGATATCACCTAAAACGTACACAAAATATACCAGGTGCTTCAAAAAAGAATCGTCGTATTCCTTAGCTTATACATCCCCGGTCATTCCAACCTTTTATTTAGTAAACAGGCGATTATCTAATTTTGGTGTGATCCCGTCCGAACAAGTTTCCCTATCCACTCTGTAGCATTCGACATCATGTGTTACAAATAGGAAGTCTCGGCTTCTTTCCCCACTCCACATTTGGCTCTACAAGTGAAGATCCGGTGTGTAAATCTGACAACGTCGACATAACTATGTGTATGTGTGTGTATGACCACCTCCCCCACTCCCCCACGACGACCGGGTAACAGCCAACGTGATGTCTGTAAAACAAACTACACAAACAGTTCCCTAACGACAGTGGTAAGGTGACGGTCTGACCAGGCGATCGTCACAGTTACCCCCGCGTATAGGAGGGAGTTATTTACATTCATTTTTGACAAGTGTGTGATTGTTACGTTAATGACTTACGATTATTTTACGTAACCGGATTACATAGTGATTAAAGTGTTGGTGTTGCAGTGACCTGGATATTTTATTGGAATAGCTCGTTGTCGAAATTAGGTGATATAACTTTTTCAAATACTATTTTAAAATTTTAATTTACAAACAAACATTAACGTGCCGTTAAGCACCACCACATATTTTTACCTGTAGCTGACACTTGTTGACACATGTCAACCGTGTTGATGTTCTGTTGTTAATTATTGTCAATTATGTAATTTTTCACTGGGACAAACCGTTAACGGATCTTTGTTGTGTTGAATATTTCCTGTGTGTACGTGCCGCGTGATTTACGCCAATTTCGAAATTTTTGTAACTTCTTGACCTTGTATTTTGAGATTATCGGAATTGACGGTCACGTTTAGATACACTTTAGGTGACAAACTTGCACCCTGGAACAGGATATGAGGATAACACAATCAACAAGTTATGTCTAGATTAAAGGAATGGATGCCATAATATGGTGGCCAAAAGTCCATCAATTATTTGATAAACAATGGAATAATCATCTCCAACGCAATATCACACAAATAAGATCTTTGGAAACTATTCCAGTTTTCCCCTTTCAAAATTTTTAGAAGAAAGCTATTTTCTGTAGGCTGTAGTCCCCCAATACAGAAAATATCAATAAAAGTCTTCTCTGGATGTTAGATGAAACAAAAAACGATGAACCAAAGGTGACTACCACCAAAATACATGTTGAAAGACATTTTATCTACCTCTACCCAAAAGAAACTCCTCAATTGTACATAAACTATCTGTGTAAAGTAGAGAAAGCATAGTATTCGGAGTGAAATATTCGTAAAAGGCACAAGCCATATTCTATTATTGATTAAAGAGGAAATACAAGGATACATTATAATGAGGCAGACAGACTACTAAAGCGGAAATAAAAGCCAAAACATTCAATTAAAAAACACTAAACATAGTAATTATGATATTACCTAACGACAGAGATATCAAGGAAGTCTATAGAAGAAACGTGAATTTTGAAAATATTTTACCATTTTGAAAGGAAGAATAATGTAAACGTAGATATCAAAATACATAATTAATACTAAAAGTTAATATAAACCTATTTAATTCTGTCATAACTATTAGTAGTCGCATTAATGAGATTTTGAGAGGCAGTTTAAAAAAATAGTTGAAAAAACCGGAAATGGTTTTCCCAGGTTTATATAATCTGGAAAATTAATATAAATGCAGATTTTAAATTATCATAAATGTGAAGCCAGTCGTCTGTAAACGTTTTTTTTTTTGAATAATTTATGTGCTTCTACTTAGTCAGTATTTGCATTCAAAATGTGTCAAATTTATCTGGGACACTTGTTATAATTAAGTACTAAATCTCATGAGCTATAATGATTGTACAAACTTGGAAATACAGGATCAACTAAACAAAAAAATCATCAGAATTGCGAAACAAATGAGAAAGATATTAAAAGAACATTCTAAAGTTCTGGTTGAAAAAACCGGGAATGGTTATTCCAGGTTTATGAAATTAGGAAAATTAATATAAATGCAGAATTTAAATTATCATAAATGGGAAGTCAGTCATCTAAAAGTATTTTTTGAACAATTTACTTACAAATCTCACAAACTATAATGATTGTGCAAACTTCGAAATACAGGATCAACTACACAAAAAAATCATAAAAAGGGCGAAACAAGATAAAACTATATTAAAACAGTATTCTAAAATTCAAAAAAAAAATTAATTTAATGTACTTGTACTTAAAATAAATTTGACCAACACCGAATAAATAATATAAAATAATAACAAATAAGTACATACATACAGAAATATAAGACAAAACACCCAAAAAGTTGGTTTCGAGAAAACAACAATAAAGGTACACAAAACATAATTACACATACTCGGGGTTTGGCTTGTCTATTTTTTCTCTAAAAGAAATGGAACCAAAGTAGAACTGGATTGCAGGATTTTCCACTAAACTTTCCAGTTGATCATTAGATTTATCATTTTTCTTATTTATAATTTTTATGTTTTTTAATAGATTTTGAAGTCACTTTCGTTCCGTTTTCAGTCACTTCTTCCATCCAGGTTTTCCTTGGTCTCTCTGTTATTCTTGTTATTGGAATAACCATTCCAGGTTTACGTAATCAGGAAAATTAATATAAATGCAGATATTAAATTATCAAAAATGCGAAGCCAGTCATCTAAATGTCTTTTTTGTCTTCAACAAATTTTCTTGTTTCTATGTTTTCTTTAGTCAGTATTTACATTCAAAATGTGTCAGAATTAGCTGGGACTCTCGGTATAGTCAGTTGCAAATCTCACAAACTCTAATGATTGTGCAAACATAAAAAACTACAAGATAAAACACCAAAAAACTTGGTTTTAAGAGAAAACAATAATACAAGCACACAAAACATAATTGCAAATATTCTGTAAAGACACTTTCTTTAGAATAGAAATAATGAGATAATTTTATATAAAATTGGAACTAATATTAATTATACTCAAAATACAGGGTATTCAATTACAAAAATATGCGGTGATAATTGATCCCTATTTATTCATAGAACTCGAGCAGTAAGTTTTCTTTCTCTTTAGACAATTAAAAACCAAATTTCTATTATCAAACAAAACAAATTAAAATAGAACATTCATAGATTGAATGTTTATAAACTGTGTAACCACAATCGGTCCTTCGCTTATTAATAAATTTTGCACTGATTAAAAATAAACCAGGACGTTGATATATATTTTTGAAATAAACATCACTATCGTCGCCATAATCTGCGAAATTATTTGTAGGTTCCAAAGTTGATAGGAAAAGGAAGTGGAAGCAAGTATTTACTTCCGGCTGAGATAAATAAAAGTTGAAACAATAAAGCGTGGGTGACGTAGAAAGAATCCTTGAGTCCGATGTTGTCAGTGTGCACCACATGTGATTGTGGTCGGTTATTAGATTGGTTCACGGCCCACCCATACTTACCAGGCAAACGGAAAGTGCCTTTTTAGGTTCTTGGTGGGAACCCGAAACCCGTGGTAATTTTATGGAATTTTAATGATTTATTAGGGGATGCTGCAGCTACAGTTTTTACAAAAACCGAACCGAATAGACGGTATTAATAAATCTTTTAACGACTTTAAATGCTTTTTATAAACGGTACACCCACTATATTTACAAAATATACTGCGTTTCATTATGCAAATTATAACTAAAGCTAAATATTAAAGATGACTTTCGCAAAAACCACTCGTAAATATTCTAACGCCAGCTTTCTATGGAAAAAGTGCATTATTGCATTATATTAAACTAAAAATCAATAATGTTAATTCCTATGGGCTAAATTACCATAAATAAGAGTTAAAAAAGAAGGCACAATAGTAATAAATATGCAGAAAAAGTTAAAATTGTATAAGCTGAAATTACAGTAAGATCATTATTTTTAAAGAATTATCTTTTATCTACTTTCTATAATATAATGAGAGTGAATTTCTGTTACTATACTGAATGTTAGTAATGAAAAAGTTAGTTTGCCCTATGGAAGGCAATCCTTGAAAATAAGAGAATTTTTGGATTAGTTTAAAAACAAAATTCTGCAAATACTACTTGCAGTAAAGCTAACCAGGTGAGAAATTAAAAGGATGATTCCTTCATAACTTTTATCAAAATCTGGTAACAAAAATATCAACTATTTGGCAGGAAAACCATCTTGAGGGAAAGAGACATTCACTTTAATGACAAAACTTTATTCTATTTCGAATATTCTAAAAAGGAACCTAAGAAGGAATAACAAAATAGGAGCTAAAGGAAAAAGGAGACAAAAAATAAGAGCCAAAGAAAAATGGAACTAAAAACAAGCAAAAAAAGATTTCAACTTAACGTAAACAAACCTTTTAATTTTCCAAATGTAACCCAACTACCACAGAGGAACCAAAAAAATGAGTATTTCTAGTAAATCCATAAATGGATTTTTTTCTTTTATTTTGGCTTTTATTTTTTGGCTCCTTTTTAGTGCTTTATAGTTTCAGTTACAAGTTATACAAACAAAGAAGCTGAAAGAATTTTTATTCGCATTTTGAGAACAAAGTTCCTCCTTTTTAACGACTTAATCCATTCTTGCTATTTTCACAAGGCTTTTACCGTTTTATTTCAATATTTTTATACACTAGGAATTTTAAAAATATTAATCAAATTTCTTTTTTTTTGTACTCACAGTTAAATACATTTATTAAAAATTCGTAGAACTACGTCATTTGTAATAATACACTTACATTAAGAGACCTGGATATCTAATCTGAGCATATTCACAGTAATATCAAAATTTTTAGATAATACACTTAATAAATTCATTTACTAAGTTACATTTGCAGTCACCTTGTGTGTTTTAAGTGTCTAAATCAAAAACAAGTATAAACCAGTGACGACGTCTTTATATTTAAAATAAACAGGAAGTTTGAGATGAAATGTAAGTATTGTCACTTCTTGGGCCTCTTTTGTAACAACCATGAACTCTTCTCGTGAAATCTGAAATTTCAGAATAACATCTTGTTCCGAGAAGTCTAACGAATGGTTATTTTGCCATCGGAATTCGAAAAACAGGTTCTCAAAATCGAATCTGTATAATATATTAAACAATACCAATCCAGATTGGAATCGTTTGTGTTTATTAAATCGAATCTTAATTTGATCCATTTCAAAGAAATCATACGTCATAATTATGTTTAATAAATTTAATAGGACAATTACTATTGGGGTAAACAATAACAAAACTGCGATCAAGACATTGAAACGAAAACGGGGGAGAATATAAGTTAGTGTTAATTCGTATAGATTTATGAGTAACTAACAGACATTTGTCTCAATTATATAACGTCACAGATTAGTTAAATTAATAATAGAGTTGATAATTAAAACTAACACACTAATTACAAACCATTTAAATGTGGGATTTACCTAAAATTGGGCCTTTCGAATTATTGGTAATACAAAATTCTTTGAATGAACTAAGACTGTTACTATTAATATATTAATTATTTATTACAACTAGTAGATCGTTTTTTTAGGGTATTAATATCCAAATCAATTAAAATATTGTGTTATTCAACGATTATATAATAGCAACTATTATACTAGTGTAACTGTTAGTTCGACGGGTTAAGGCCACAAGCAAGACACATAAACCTAACCTAACTTTTAACAGCTATGACAGTTTCCGTAAATTTCTTGAAAATGTTAAAAATATTCTTAAAAACGTCTAAAATTATTCAAGTAAGCTCGAAAAGGATGTAAATGGGAAGAAGGCAAGAGAAAAGTAATGAAGTATCTAAGTACGACGTGTGCAAAGGAGATATGAGAAGTTAGGTTTCTGCGGCCTATACCGTTGCACTACGAAATTTAGAAAATAAAAATAAATGTTTTCTTTAACATTAAACCTCTGTTTATTTTTAACATAGCACATACATTTTCAAAAATCCTAACCTTAAAGAATAACTTCAAATTTTGATACATTAATATAAAATTTAGTTCACAGACAGCCATCAAAATATAAATTACATCTAATTGGTAATTAGAAAGTAGATTTTTTTATAACCACTACATAAATCAGTTTAAATTATAGTGGTAAAAACTTTATTGGTCTGATTAACTTGTGATTTAATATTATTCTATTTCATGCAATGATTTTGTTTGTTAAGCACAATTGAAAACAGTTTGTGAGCCTCATTGATGATGGTTTATAATTATTATTCTTTTAAATAATCAATTATTAAGAATATTTAGTTAGGAAGTGATATTCCGCAGAAATTAATTTATTTGTACTTCGCTTATGTTATTTAAAATGGATATAAAAGCCATTAATTCTAATATTCCTAATATATCTTTAATTGTGCTAAGAGCGTCATTTCTCTCAATTTACTAAACGGTATGTTAATTAAGCTCTAATAGCACTAATAAAACTTCCAGACTTTCACGTTTTCTAGTGTTTATGTATTTTTTTTTAAATATGTGTGATTTATGAAACAAAAAGGAATTTTAAAATGTAAATATTAACTAAAATGTATTGTAATTACAATTGTAATGCAATGCAATATTGTGTCACACTAACCTATTTAGAAATATATAATCCCGGAAATAATTGACAAAACTAATTCTCATATATTGAACATCTTAATATATATTTAATGTGACTTTTTTGAATAATAAAAAATGAGTACATTCCTAATTCTAGTCGGATATGAATACAGATAAAAGGCCACGTCACAAAGAAACAATGAACTAATAATAAAAGTAATTGTAATTTAATATAAATCATCATTTTTTAAAATACGATACTATAAATTCTGTGAAATTTTCCTGCTATCTTGTAACAGGAAATATTTTATCTCAAACATTTTTACCTATTGCATCACAGATTCAAGTAAAAAATTCTAAAGATTATATCACTGTTTTTGTTTTTTTTAATCATATAATCATAAAATATAAGCCATTGTTGAAAATTTATAAAAAAATCTCTTATCATTACAAAAAAGTTGTTTAATCCAACATGATTATGTTATCTCGGAAATATTATTTTAAAAAAAGTAGTTTTTATTATAATTATGCGAAATAAGTATTCCTGCAATCGTTACATTTCCACCCGTGAGAAATAACTCATTTTCCACACTGACCAGGTAACATATATCATAACCTTGTAATTCCAACTGTTTAATTAACATTAACAACCCACAGTAATCCAAAAAATTATATATTGCATTTAATTCGATTCAATGGTGTTGATAATAAGCGAAAACAAAAACAAATATTAACATTCCTTGCCATGAATTAATAAACAGTATAATTTGTCTCAATAATTTAAGCGGCCAAGATTAACTACAATTTGCGATACAAATAGAATTAAAAACTAATTGAAGTAACACGTGGAATTTTTAAAAAGGAAAACCGGATTTCCTATGCAATCAAAGTGATTCTTGCAACAGGAGATCAACTATCTTTACTAATTGATAACAATATTTAAAAATGTACGTGAAGTAGTTATTCATTTGGGAGGTACAAGAAATTTAATTATTCGATGTAGAAATCATTTCATAAATTGTTAAATAATTATATTGATAATGGATTAACATTAAATTATTATTAATGATTAAAGTAGTAATCTGGATTGTGCTTGCCTATTTTTTTCTCAAAAGTAAAATTAATATAAATGCAGATTTTAAATTATCAAGTGTTTTTTTTTAATAATTTATGCGCTTCTTCTTAATTCGTTTAGTCACTATTTGCATTCAAAATGTATCAGAATTAACTGAGACACTCGGTATATAACAAAATAAAATATATTAAAACAGTATACTAAAATTCAAAAAAAAATTAATTTAATGTACCTTTATTTAAAATAAATTTGACCAACACCGAATAAATAATATAAAATAATTAAAAATAAATACATACATAAAGAAATATAAGACAAAACACCCAAAAACTTACTTCCGAGAAAACAACAATAAAGGTACACAAAACATAATTGCAGATACTCTGGGTTTTTTCTCTAAAATAAATGAAACGAAAGCAGGACTGGATTGCAGAATTAAATTTCAGTAAAGAAAATTAATTCAATGCATCATCAATTTTTGTTTATATTTTTAAAAATCTAAAACGATTGTTTATTTGTATAGATACTTGCAACTTCAAAAAATAAAGATTTTTCTTATTAGGTTAAACCTTGGTCTTATAAGTGGCAACTAACCTTAAGTATTTCCTAACCCAACCAACTTTTAAACTGATAATTTTTTATCATTTTCTTGATTTCAGGGCCAATTTAAAAATAATTTTTATGATTTGACAGCGAAATATATTTAATTTTCATGTGAATTCAATTTTAGTTATTCTGGATTTAGATTATAGAACATACAATAGTTATTTATTATGAGAATTTTGACTTTTGTTTTTAGTCTTCATCCTACAATGTTTCTTCTTAACTTTAATTTTTTTTTATTTTGTGCTGAGCTGTTCCTTAAATTTGTTAATTTTGTTCGTAAATTTTAATAAAGACAAATTAAATATACTGCATACTAAGTAATTTGCCCTTAATACATATTAAATTGTTTGGATCAAATTAAAAATAGAATATGAGATTTTAATAATCTTTAATATTTTGAATTGAATTCAGCAGGAAGCTGCCTTTGTTCAAACTAATGAAAATTGTAGGATATTTTCATTGATTAGTAAATTCCGTTATTAAAAAAATTACCACAAACTTTATTTTGAAGAATCAAAAAGATTACTGCTCATTTCGTAATAATGTTCAAAAAATTCGTATATTGGAAAATTCCGGTTTTAGTTTTAGGAGATTTGGTACAAAAATTCGTGCATAAGAAAAATAAAGATAATAATCACAAAAAATACACAAAAATAGAATGTCACTTATCAAATCTCTGGACAAAATTTTACAGAAAAGTTTGGCAATTGCCTTTTTTCAAAATATTCAAAATCAAATCTTTTCATTGGTTAAAAAATTCAGTTTCAATGTATAAAATACAGTTATTAAAAATAATAATAATAATAATATAACCATAAACTTTATTTTGAAGAACCAAAAATATTTCTGGTCATAATAATTTTGAAAAAATCGTGTACAAGCAGTGGGGAACATGGTAAAAAAAATTCGTGAAGAAGAAAAATAAAAATAATGTTTGCACTAATTACACAAAAAGAAAATGCCACTTTCCAAATCACCGGAGAAAATTTTACAGAAAAATTTGTTCAAAATGTTATTTAAAAAATAGAACCTAAATTAGCCAAACTAAAGGCTTTTGGAGCAACTTCTTCGGTGATTTTCATAAAAAATAAAACTCAAACTTCCGAAAAAAAATTTAGGTATGGAAAATATGTCAAGTTTATTTTTTTGCGATTACCAAGACTATTAAATAATTCCTCTGATTGGATTTCCTAGTTATTAGTTTTAAATGGCGATAGGTAACTATTAAAACACATTCCATGCTTAATGCCTCGCCATTCCTACCAGGAAATCAATTTTCAATGTCATACGAAACGAGAGCCTTCCGTGAAGTGAAGTTTCAAACTTCCGCGTTTGGTTTTTTTTGTCGTATTCTGTTTAATATCTGAGCGACGATACAAAGATCAGTTGTGGAGATTTATTCGTTGGAATTTCCGCGTGATATTTATGACAGATGCAGTGTAATACATTATCGTGGTTTTGTTTTCAACTAATCAAAAAAAATGTCTTTGTTTAATCATAGTCAATAGAAGTGGAAGAAGATACATTTATATGTTAATAATTTTGATAGCGATAATAAATTATTGTATCATATATCTATTTTCGAGGAAGTGATCCAACTATTTATGAGCAGAGGTTACTAAATTAATTATTTATATTTATGATTTATGTTGAGGGGTAAACTGCGTAAGATTTAAAGGCAAACGAATGTAATTTTCCTGCAGTTTTTCTTCTCCGTGCATAATTGCTAGAATTAAATTATAATCTATGAATTTAAAAAAATAAAATAAAAATTTATTTTGATTTGACTAAAACTTTCAATAGATGGCCTTTAAAAGGCTTCAAATCTACTGAAATTGTCATTTCTCCAAAGAAACCTTTTTAAAGAAAATTATCAATAATTTTTGGATCTTTCAATATTCCCAAAAAAGTCAAAAGGGTATTCATAATTTTTTTTTTGGAAAAATAAAAATGTCGGTTGTTTTTTTCAAACTTTGCACAGCGCGCCTTTAAATTACTGCAAATCTATTGAAATTGTCATTTCTCCAAAGAAACTTTCTTAAAAAAAATTACCGATAATTTTTGGATTCTTTAGAATTCTCAAAAATTTTAAAGGATTATAATCTATGAATTTAAAAAAACATGAAAAAATGTCTGTTGATTTTAATAAAACTTTCAGCAGATGGCCTTTAAAGGGCTGCAAATCTATTGAAATTGTCATTTCTCCAAAGAAACTTTTTTAAGGAAAATTATCGATAATTTCTGTATCTTTCAATATTCCCAAAAAAGTCAAAAGAATATTAATTAATCTTTTTAGAAAAATAAAAATTTCGGTTGATTTACCACAAACTTTGCACAAAGGCGCCTTTAGTGCTGCAAATCTACTGAAACTGCCGTTTCAACAAAAAGAGTTCCTTAAAAAAATTATGGACACTTTTTGGATTTTTCAAAATTCTCAAAAATTTCAGTGAATTCTTGTATTTTTTCAGAGAAATAAAAAGGTATTTTTATTTGCACACAAGGTCTTTAAAGGGCTGTAAATCTACTGAAATTGTCATTTTTACAAATAAATTTTCTTAAAAAAATATATCGACATTTTTTTAATTAACCAAAATTTTTTATTTGGTTAAAATTTTGCAAAGATGGGCCTTCAAAGGGCTGCAAATCTAGTGAAATTTTCATTTCTCCAAAGAAACTAAAAAAATGATCAATTGCATGAAGAAACTGTATTAAAACAAAATCTTGACAATTTATGGATTCTTCAATATTCTCAAAAATAAAATTTCAATGGAATAAGCTTTATATGACCACACCAACTAATTCCTTTTGCTTTTGACTATATTCTTTGTTCTTTCAATATGTTTAATATTTGTCTGTTCAACAATCTTCTATATTGTTCATCGTCTATTTACATTGGGCCAAATATCTTTTTATTTTCTTCTCTAATATAGTTTTTTTTTTCTGTATTTATAAGCCGAACAGTCTCACTTGAGTATTTCTCTACTGGACTTATTGCTCTTATGTCTTATTTTTTTATTATCAATATTTCTTTATAGCTGGTTGAATTCTTTGATAAATTTTCATATTTCTGTTATTTTTGTTGTCTTTAATTGTACCAAAATACTTAAAACTCCTTACTTTTTTCAATTCGGTGTTCTTTATTTTTATCATTCTGATTCTTTATTCTGTTTCTATTACATTACTTATTTTCATGTATTTTGTCTTCTTAGCATTAATTTAGAAGCCTTTTTTCTTTGCTTCGTTATTTATTTTGGTACCACCCTGATTCATACATTCAGATGCTGCCCAGCACTTTTCTCTTTAGATAATTTGATCTTTTGTCGGTCTTTTTTATGTCTATATCTACTTCACCATTGATTTTTTTCTTCTTCTTCTATCTGCTCCTCTGTCTAAATCTCCCATGGGTCAATTTTTTTCTTCTACCTGCTCCTCTGTCTAAATCCCCCATGGGTCTATTTTCCGAAATGTTTTTATTACACCAAGACATAAATAGATCTAAGGTCAAATTTTCAGTTTTTTCACAAAAATTACTTTGTTACAAGTTTCTTTATTATTTCTATTCAACACTTATGGAGGATTTGATGATGTAATATACACTCGACCGAACCTTACCTGACCCCTCTTGACTTTAATTAATTATTTAATCAGTTTTCTGATGTTGCTATGGAATAAGCCTTGGTATTGATATATAAATTCTGGATTTATCTGGATTGAAATGTGGGCGTGTTCTTAATATAAAATGATAAAAATATTCTAGAGATTTATATTGCCCGCTTATTTTTCGAGTTATAAATTAAATGAATGTTCTGTTTATTTTATTTTATAATCTTAGGAATAGAAAAGATTATTTTTATTAAGTAATCGAAAGCATTGAAATATTTGAATATAAAATGATGTTTGAAAAAAAATGGTAATAGTTTGAAACTATTCGAATTTTATTATTCCAATAGCAAATAAACAAATTTGTATTGATTTCTTAGTAACATCTATCAAACAAAAAACAAAATAAACTATTAGTGTATTTATATAGAATAAATATGAAATCATTTTTTGGAAGATATCTAATTAAATTACTACAAATCAATTTTGCAGATTTCAAAAAATATCCCACTTCTGAAATCAAGTCGTTAAATTCGTGTATGAATATTTTGTAAAATAGTTAAAAACATTAATTTTTATCAGTTAATAAATATCCAAAATATGGGCGCAAAAAAATTTCTTACATAACCCTAATATTAGAAATTATTACGATTTATTTATCTCTCTGAAGATATCCTAAAATCTATATTTTGATATAAAACATTTCAAAAGAGAATGCCTAAATACCAACAAATCACTTGAGTGTTTTTCATCAATCTCACTAAAGATCCTTGTGATCTTTTATATCTAAACACAGAAATATATTTAAATCCCATCTGACGTTCAAGGTAGTCAATCTTGCTGATAAGATACGCAGTAAAGATGAGTTATTTCCTTAATTCTATTTGTGAACACTGATAATCCTTTTCTGGAAATGAATCAATAGGAAGGATATTAATACCGTCACAAAATCCTATACAGGGCGGCAAATTTAAATCCCTAAAATAAAATGTTTATCAATAAAGTATTTGTTGTTTTCATTATGTTAATTTGAAGGATCACAGGTGACAGTTAAACAAATTTGAGCTGCTAATGTCATAAATATCCTTTACAAATTTTATTTTTAATTACTTGCTTTTTTCTAACAAAAACTCTTGTCTTTAAATATATTTAATTTTGATTATAGGATATGTTTTCCAATAAAATAATTATATATTATGAAAATTTAGACTTTCTTCTATAGTCTGCATCCAACAATATTTCTTAATTTAGATTACTTTTTTCTTATTGTTCTCAGGGCTATATGAACCAAAATTATTATTATTAATTTTCTCAAAATGTAGTAGTTTACTTAATTTTGAAACAGTTATTATCTCTAGTGCCCCAAGTAATTTTATTAAAGAGAATGATTTAAAAGTGGGATTCCGCCCCAAATCGACCCTAAAAATTTCTCACAATATTTAGGACTATTTTAAAGTAATTTAAGTGGAGGAAAGGGGTTTTTTATTTATATTTATATTTAATTCTAAAAAAATGCCTATCCTAACATTTTTTATTCATAAATCATTCATAAAAATGTCTTCCTCTACCATGAATTCACCCTTTTTAGGTACCACAAAGTACCCTGATGGTTGAAAAAATTTTTCATCAATATTGGGCGCCTCACTTTTAAATTATTTTTTTACTATTATTAGTAAAGTTTTATTACTGTTATTTTTTAAACTTAGTTAATTGTGTTATGATATGCCGATTTTCTAATAAATAACTGACATAATGGATCAAAGACTCATCCTGTACAATTAATCCGTTTCTAGAACCGATCGTAATTCCTGTTAAACCGGAAATTACAAAGCTGTTAGTAATACTGTAATGCGACCATTGAAACATCCTTACACCGGCTAATACATCTTTAATTGGTGAAAGTAGGCAGGCAAGATGACTTCTGAATTTTAAGTAGATTAGGCTCAAGCATAATCTGGCTGCTTATTTTTAAGCTTGGTTTCAGGTTCAAGGGTCAACAACATTCAGAGAGAAGCACAAATGCGCTTACAGATTATTAATAATTTTAAGAGAGAAACCGTTTCTTAGATGCGGGAATTATTGGTTATGAATATTCGTTATTAGACTCGGTAAAATTTTGTGAACACCAAAAAAAATTGGCAGATAGACTGTTTGAGGATTACCACAACAACACTTTTGGAATGGATTGGATAAGATAAAAAAATCTCTTGACCGCAAGAAGCGAGTGCTAACTCATTAAATAAAAACAGAATGAGTATAAAGGAAACCAAACCAAGGGCGATAATTAAAAAGAAGCCACAGATATCCCCTGAAGTTGACTAATAACGAGATAATTATCTATTGGATTATCTAAAAGCAATATTAGCATTAAATCAATGAATGTGTATTACCAATTCAGAACATACCTCCAAGATTAAATATTTCGATTATTTCCAAAACAGTACCCATCAGTTCTGGTACTATTACATTCTATTGAATGAAGATTGTTCAACTCCAGATCATTTTTTCACCAAAATTTCTATACAGAATTTATTCAAGGTCGTTACTATTTGATCGAACTGTCTCCAACTGTCTCCCAATAATCAATTTAACACCGGAAAGAGATAACATACTTTTTTTTTCGTTATCGACAGCTCTGAAAATAAAATTGCAGGAAAATTCCTAGGCTGAAATCGCATGTGTCCTATTTTATTTACTCCATTTAGCAAACAAAAGAGACTTATAAATAAAGAAGAAGAAAAACTCGAGAAAATAATAATAAAAACGATGTTTTGTCCAATAAAATAGAGGATGAAATATAGAAGACTGATAAACAGAGAAATTATAAACATATTGAAAGAAGAAGATATAATTAAAGTAAAAGCAAAAGAATTAGACGATGAAATTATAAATAATAGCACAAATTAGAGACCAAAAAGTAATAGATCAAGAAGTAGAACAAAGATCCTATAGAAGGACCAAGTAACTCAGGACGTAAATGGCATGGGAATAGAAGATTGGAAAGATAAAATGAAAAATAAAAAGTGGCAAACAACGCAAAAAAGGCATAACAATTTTTAAGAGATAAGCAGGAGTAGATGGAAAGGAGCGACTCAAATTCCTACAGAAATATATTATCTAAGTGGTAAAAATTCAAAGTAAAAATTTAATTTTAAAACATAAGTTGATTTGTTTCGCATAATCAACTAATAATTAATATAACGGTAACTGATACAATCATAATAATTATATTATATAAATAAATAATATTAATGGTATTGATGATATATTAGCTGACACCGCGTTCAGTATTTTGATTGCACAATAATATAAGTTTCCTTATGTTAAACAATATAAAAGAAATCGCAAGCAGAATTATTTTTATCTTCAATGAAATGTTAAAAATTAAAACAAGTCCTATTAGTCCTAAATTAGGATATCTACAAGTTGCATTCAAGTTACATGAGTTGATTTGTTGTCCTAAGTATAGTGTAGAAAGTATGTATGGAAAAATATTCTTCTTCTTTACAAAATTTACAATATTTTCTTCTTCTAAGCTCTAACCAGCTCCAAGGTGTCCCTTTAGCCAGCAAAACGGTTTGATCATGTTTCGTTGTAGTTTCCCAAAGTATCTTTGATTATCACAAAGGTCTTTCCAGTCGTATTCAGTCTTCTTCTTTCTTAATTTTATTTAATATACAATTACGATTGAACCCACTAATATAGAAAAAGAAAGGGCACTTTAGCTCCGTTTCAATCTGAGATTTCGTTAACTTCGAATTCATGCCAAAACCAAAATCAAAAACTATTTTATGGCACACTAAGGCAGTTAAGGTAAAAGAAAGAACAAACTATGATCAATATCAAAGACGAAAATGGGACTCTACTAGATAAAATAATAAGAAGATAGAAGGAATATTTGCAAGAACTAATTAAAACAGAGCTGCAAACAGAAGAAACAAAGGTGGAAGATTAAGCGAATTCAAAGGTAGGTCAATTAACGATAGAAGAAGGATTATTAGAAACAATAAAAAAGGTAGAAATTAAGAAAGCACCAGGAATAGACGAAATACCGGCAGAAATGATAAACTACAAAGGAAAGAAGGAACAGAGAAACTATGAAAATTATAAATATAACCATAATAATAAATAAGAACAAAAATATACAAATGTATTATCTAGAGTTAGAAAAAGCCCTCTGTTAGCATTGGAGAAGTTGATATTTGGAAAATATTGGAACACAGAAAAGTAAATAAAGATACAACTGAGATTATACATAGGAAATGTAAATATTGTGGGAACAAATAATGAAGAATCCAAAGAATTTCCATCAGAAAGAGGTAAAGCAAGGAAGTGTGCTCAGGTTACTACTATTTGTAAAAGTAATGGACGAAGTAATTAAAAAAGCTAAGAAAAACTAAACGAGACCTACTGGAAAATGGAAAAAATAGAGCTAAGTGAATTGCTCATTGTAGACAATATAATTATTAAGGCTAATTCCGAAGAAAATCTGAAAGAACTAGAAAAATTTAACATTAAAATTAATAAAATCAAAATGAAAATGATGGTAATAGAAATAGATAAAACATAATATAACGTTCAATAGGAAAAATATAGAAAAAGTAGCAGTTTTAAATACTTAAAGTACAATTATAGACAAAGAAACTGACGAAAGTGTTAAAAAGCAGGTAAGATATTCAATACATTGAAATTTGCATTTCTGGAGAAAAAGGAACTAAATAAAAAAATAAAAACAAATTGGAGAAGGACGATTAAGATGTCTAGGGCAAGTTTTTCGTATGAAACATAGTAGACTAACCAAAAAAATTTATGAAGCAAAAGTGATTGGAAAGAATACAACAGAAAGGCCAAGAAAATATGGAACGAGGGAGTAAAAAAGGCGGTTGAAAAAAGTAGCCTACAGTGAAATAGTATAAAAGAAAAAATAAAGATAGATGTAAGTGGAATAAATTATAAAAGAACGAAATTAAACTAAACAAAACAAAATCCAACTCTAAGCCACCCTTACACCGAAAAGTAGTAGAAAAGGTTTATATGAAGCAGAAGAAGTAGTATTAAAAACCAAATATTCTAGAAGAAAAAACGCAAATAAATCCTTTCTACTGATTTCAAATTCAGCCAATATACAGGCCAATTACGTTCTACCAATAACTACCACTTTATATCTGCATTTTAAAATAACCAGATAGACCATCAGCTACTGGAATACCCATACCAGCACATTTAAACTATTTTGATTTATTTTACTGCCCACTAGCGGATTTATATCGATTAGGATTTGATAATGACTGATTAAACTTAACAGATGTTGTCGCATAAACATGTCAGTATTAAAAATTATCACTCGTGTGATAACTCTTTGGAAATTAAAAAGAATTCCGCGATTATGTAAAAATGAAAATGTACGTTTGGGAATTTCTAAAGTCGAAACATTAAGGGAAAGTACCGCCAATTAGTTGTTTCGGCGTGGCATATTCATAATATGTAGGTACTAAGATTAAATGCGAAATCCCGTTTGTACAGGAAAAAACGATATGCAAACGAGTTTAAAAACACTTACTTCACCTTGAAATAACTTCCGTGAGCGTCAAACCTACATAAACGCCAAGCCGGTGATTATCGTATTTTTTTTTTAATTTGCACTGCATCATTGCCTCACTTCCTACTCGATTTACAAGCGATTTCTTCATGTCATACTTATTTTAATACACGCTCTGCTAGCTGTGGGCTTTGTCTTGCCCGGCTCCACTTCCCGAGCTATACCGGGCAATCGAAATATGCGAACGTACTCGGATATTACTCACATATGAATTATTACAGCCGGTTTATGAACAAAGAAAGATTATATCCATTGTTTCAGAAATTTTTTCTTAAAAATATTACTAATAATGTGGTGTAAAGTACGAAATTCGGAGGATGAAATTGTATCATTCCATTGATTATTCACAAATTTATCGGTGACTAAGTCACGTAGGCATCTAAAAAACTTTTTTCCTCTGCTTGTCTTATCTGTATGCATGTAGAAGAAATAAGATCTGCTGGTGGGTGAAACTCAGCAAATTTAATGCTACAACATATTAATATTAATAATAATAATATTAGTTTGTTATCCAACAGATGCCATTTACAGGATAATACAAAATCAAAGAAACAATCTATAGAATTTGTGAGAATGTGAGAACTTATCGATATATTGTTTTAAACACCTTTAATTTTGTTTCTTTAGATATTTATTTCTTGTTTATAAATTTAGTGATAGCATAGTAAAGTTTGGTGTATTTCTCTATTCTATTATTATCTGTTTCTTGCGTTCCACTTTCGACTACAATTGTTCCAAAATATTGGAAATATTTAACTTGTTCTATTTTTCTCTATCTGTATTTGTATTTATGTTTATATTCTCTTCGTTTTCTCTTATTCGTTTCGTTTTATTCTGGTTGTTTATTTTCATCCCCATCTCATGTATGTGTCATACATTTATGTTCTGTTGTAACCCTTTTTCATTTATTGCTTTTAATACAGGACCATCTGCAAATACTCCCTTACGGATATTTACTTTTTAAAGCTGAAAATGACTTACACCTATTTTCTTGCTTAGTGATGTGCATTTTTTAATGAAAATGATAAATAATAACGACGTTCTTTTTGTTAATATTTTTCAAAAAAGCATTTTGCAAAAAGATCATACGGTTTAAAAAAAATTGCTACCTAATTAACAAATGCTGAAAAAGAATAGAAAATAGCTTTTTCTGGTGATCATATTATATAAAGGGCAACAAAAATTTTGAGTGAAAAACACAAACAAACTCTTAATTTTTATTCAGTACATACACAATTTACATTGTAATATTTCTAAAATTGTGACTTACCAAAACGGACAATTAGAATTTACTCATAGAACAAATTTATATTTAAACAGCTTAAACATAATATAATTCATTATTTTCTTATCAGAAGTTTAAACAGTAAATATGTAAAATTTGCAACATACGCATTTTTAATTAAGACGTACGTACCTCCGTAATATATTTATAAGCGAAACTGATAATTCGTCTGCAAATTATTTACTTAATTAAATATATGTTAAGAAAGTGTTTTTAATTCTAATAAAAATAAAAATATATTATTCATCTGAATTTAAATATGGCAACCAACATTGCTCCTATTCGTTAAGATTCTTATCTTTTCTTCTCTCTTAATTTATGAAAGTTCACTTAAAATGACACATTCTCATTCTTTTCAAATAGAAAAAGTAAATCAAAATAAGTTAATCTTTTAATCCTTCGTTATGATCTCATTTTTCTAATACAGTGATTTTTTTTAGACAATATTCTAATAAACGTTACAGATATATTCATTTGTCATTTTTTCCTACAAAAAAAAGTAGTTTAAGTTGTGGCTTGTGAAAAGTGTGAATAATTGTGAACGGTTAAATAACTATTGTTATAATATAACTGCAATAAATGTGAGAATAAAATTGTTTAATTAAAAACGCGAGTGTGTTTCCTTTGTTTTTATAAGGCCGTTAAGTTAAAAACGTAAAAAAATGATCCAATTATTTAATTAGAACCCAATGTCCAAAACTTGAGATAAAAACATAAAATTTTTATTTTTACAGAACATACACAATTTACATTGTCGTATTTTTAAATAAAATTGCGACTTACCCAAACTGACAATTAGAATATATTCATAATAAAAAAAATTATATTTAATCTGATTAATCTTGATATAATTAAATATTTTCTTATCAACAATTCAAACAGCAAATATGTAAAATTTGTAATATAAGCATTTGCATTTAAGACGTACTTACATAATTTATTTATAGGCAAAACTGATAATTTGTGAATTATTTACTTAAATAAATACATCTTATGAAGGTGTTTTTAATCCTAATTATTTTTCTACAAAGATAAGAATAGTAATTAGATGACAAACACTTCCAAAATATTTATTCATCCTCAAAATTTATACAAAAATGATTTAGTTCTTGCACCTGTTTGTATCAGTTACAGTTTCTTAAAAATATGTCTGGTTATGTATGAAATACCATAGAATGAATATTCGAATTTACATTCCATTATAAACAAGTTGTACGGAAATTACAGTGACAATATTATTCATAATCGGAAAAACCTAACTATAATATCTCATCATATTCAATTAAATAATTCAAGAACAATAATATTTTTTAATTTGTTTCAGAAGCAATAATGAAAATGGTACCAGGTCCTCTTCCCCCAATTCCCACCAGCACGACAATGGATAGGCTGGGTCTACCATTACCTTTCAACGCAGATCTCTTATGGAGATATCCCCTGGGTTTCCCATCAGTTTCACATCAGAATCCACCATCGTCACCTCTGTTGGACTACAAAAGCCAGTTACCATCTTCACTACCTACAGATCCGAGAGTTTGGAACAGAGAAGACGTCACCAGTTTTCTCCAATGGGCCGAAAGAGAATTCGACATACAACCCATCGACCATGATATGTTTCAAATGAACGGAAAAGCCATGTGCCTCCTTACAAGAACGGATTTAGCAGAACGAGCTCCTGGATCTGGCGATGTACTCCACAACGTTTTACAAATCTTAGTTCGTGAGGCTAACAATCTACAAAGGATGCTGCCGAGTAGTCCCGTGACTCCTACTTCCCGACACCCTTATCCTTTATCACCGCACTCGCACCCTCCTACCCCTAATTGGAACATTTTTTCACAAAACAACGAATCTATGCATTCTACTCATGCAGCGTCTTTGGCTGCTCACCTAATGGCACAAAGCAACTCGGTAACCCTTAGTCCTGCCCCCTCGGTCGATAGCCAAGCGAATAGCCCCCAACATGCTGATAATCAGGCATTCAACCATTCAATCTTTAGTGTTAACGGAAGCAACGGAAGCGGATCAAATCCTTCAGATTCGGATGAAGATGCTGATAAGAAGTGTTATAGTGGAAGTCCGCCAAATACTCCTACCGCTTATTCGTTTATGTCTCAGATGCCATATTTCCCCCCGAGGAGCCCCAAAGAGCCCGTTTCAAGCCCCGCTGCGTTCAAAAACACAGGAAGGGAATTTTTTCCCAATGACTCTTCAGAACCAAATACAAGTAAGATTTTTTTTCTCTTGATTTTAACTTATAAGTCTTCGAACAAGAGCTTCATACTTTAATGATAGGTTAGAAATGTTACTGATGAGTTGATGTTTGTGGTCAATGCAACAATCTTTCTAATTGTACCAGTTCTAAAATCATCACTATTCTTAGATCGTTACGTATAGTTTTTTTTTGAGGTACAGATAACATGGGCCATTTGTATTCGAAGCATTTTATATTTTTATATTGGAACAACTGCAGGATCTTTGTATTTAATGATTTACTGCACCTCCAAAATTCAATATCAGATATTCTTCATGCATGTGTTAATTTAGTCTTGTAGATAAAATTTTATTTTTCAAGGACAATTGTGATTTTTTACTAATTGGCCTAATAAATATTTTTATCTTTTATTTTTATGTTTTCTTTTCGCTTTGATGTGTTTATTCCATATCAGTTTTTGGTCTAAGTGGAGACTCAGATATATGTCCTTGTTATTCAGAGAATTTGGAGAATTATTAATGGACTTTTGCACAAAGACTTTCTTATTAGTGGTGAAAAATTATGAAATAAAATAAAATAAATCTTGTTAATTTCACACTTTTATAACACGATAATATTAAAAAAAAAAACCAGAATTTCCCCTTTATGAATGTTTGTAATCCTCATTATTTCAAGTTAAAGTTATGAAAATTTTGGATATGAATTCGAGATCTTTCAAAAAAAATTTAATTTTTAATGTCAACAATTAAAAAAAAAAGTATTTACACTTCATTTGGTTGGGTGATAGGTTGAAAGCTCGTTTACTTCGAACTGTCTGTCATTTAAATAAAATTTAAGGATAGATATAGTTGATTTGGTTTGATTTTGTAAAGGAGGTCCCAATACCACACTTTATTGAACACTTGTTGTACATCCAGGAACACTTAAACATAAAGATTTTTCTTTTAGACCCTTTTTAATTTTATTCACAATTCTGTAACATCTTAGTTTATATTAATTTTTTTATTTTTTTTTTTTCAGATGGACGCCTTTTGTGGGATTTCCTCCAACAATTGCTTAATGATCCAGCCCAGCGGTATACTAGTTACATAGCGTGGAAGAACCGGGAAACTGGTGTGTTCAAAATAGTGGATCCATCTGGACTAGCCAAGTTGTGGGGCATCCAAAAAAATCATCTATCCATGAATTACGACAAGATGTCGAGAGCTTTAAGATACTATTATAGAGTGAATATACTTAGAAAAGTCCAAGGAGAGAGGCATTGTTACCAGTAAGTAAAATCTTCATTAGAAAATTATTTCATCTTCTTCACTTCATGGATTAGACATTGCCTGTTCTTGTAATCGTAAGCAAGTTTGAGAATTCTCGCAGTAACCATTATATTTACATGTTTTCGTTCTCTCTTGTTTTCTCTGCTGTTATTCCTACTTTGTACTCTGAACATACCTTTTCTAGATTATATATTGCTCGTTGTAGATCATCTTCACTTTCTTGGACTATAATCATTTCATCGGCAAATACGAGGCAATTTATAGGTTTTGTCACTTATGTCGTCTATATATAAATTAAATAAGGTTGGTGATACACTTCAACCTTGCTTTACGCCTCTGATGACCGTTATTTGCTTCGTTCTCGACGATCCCGTGTTTATTTTCGTTTCTGTGTACAGGCTCTTGATGGCGTTTATTAAATGTTTTGGATAATCTCGTCTGTCTAATGTGTTCCATAATTTTCTTCTGTCAACATTGTCAAAGGTCTTACGGAAGTCTATAAATGCAATATATGTCGATAAATTATATTCTCGTTTTTCTATTAGCTGTTTCACTGTGAAAAGACACTCTATTGTATATATTTCCTTCCGGAATCCATGTTGTTCCTCTGACAGTAGGGTCTCTGTAATAGTTTTCAGTCTTTTGTTAATTATTTGTGCATAGAGTTTATAAGCTGCATTTAGAAGCCTTATGCCTCTATAATTGTATCGTTTCCCTTTTTTAAAGAGCAATATTTAACCTGCTCAGTATGCCATGTTTCTGGCATTTTTAGTGGTAACCAGCACTTATTAAACAGACACATTCATTTGAGTTCTAAAAGAGGTCCACCACATTTCAATAGCTCCATATTTATACAATTAGGCCCGGTGCTTTTCTATTTTTTGTTTCCTCTAGTGCTTCTCTGATTTCTTGCATTTCTATGGGATCAATGTCTGGGTTTCTGTTGCTTTCTAATCTATCTTCTCCTTCTTCATCTTCTGTTCACCATAATCGTTTTTTTATTGACTAATTAATTTTTTTATTGCAGGTTTCTCAGAAACCCTACAGAACTTAAAAACATCAAAAATATATCACTGTTACGACAACAAATGTCACCGACAAACACCAAACCTCCAGCAAACCAAATTACTCATATTCCCGGCGTAAAATCAGAGTCTTTGACTGTGAGTCACATGGTGAAATCAGAACCTGTGGAAATAACAGAAGAAACACTACAAAACCGACCTGTTGTTGAGTACGATGAAAAACCCACAGATTTAAGTATGGATGGACCAACAGACCTCAGTAGTAATACTAGACATATCAATATAGTTTGTTCGCCAGATCCTCCTATTGCGGGTCCTCAGCACTAGCAAATAGTTAAAAGGACATAACAGTTAACTGGTGCCAATAACAAAGACTTCGTCGATTATGTGCAACTAGTTATTTAGAGTTTTAGGGGCGATTTGACGTAGGAAGTGTCGAAAATGACATGTACTCACATCAATCGTCTGTGAATGAAAGTACAGATAGTCGACAAATGTAATAAACGTCAAACTAACTGCCAGTTTGATATTCTTATGTTACGTTGAGCTCTAAAGTGTAAATAGATTTTAGCTTTTAAGTTGGCAGAGCAGTGCAATTTGTATTGTTTACAGCGATTTATGTGCCAAAAGTTAATTTATTTTATTTGGACACTAGAAATTTTAATTTGTTAGTAGAATAATGTTTTTTTTTAATTGGATTCTTATGTTTTATGCTCAGAAATATTTCTACAAATAATTGTGTTACGAAAATTTTGGTGACTGAGAAAATATATTATAGGGATTTCATAATATGTGCAATATCACCTAAAAATTCTTTATGATTGTTTCTACCCTTACTTTGTGGAACAAATGTAAAAGATAAAATATACTTAGCTTAAAATTCCACGATTTTCCAGAATAAGAAAATCGCGAAATTTTAAGATAAGCATACTTTACCTTTCAACATTTATAACAATTCATGGACTAATTCAGAAAAAGTGCAATAATTGGAAAATTAATATTCATTCATTAACGTCAAAAGCAATAAATTAGTGATAAATTCCTCAGTCACCAAAAAGGCAGCTTTAATTTTTCCATTTTAGGGAATTCAAAGTGATAATTGTTGACAATATTTTTGGAAAATTAAAAAATTGTACAAATTTAAGGGCTTTGACTGGAATGACAGGTAAACTAACGGTTTACGATGATTTGGCTTTAAAGTGTGAAACAACAAATACCACATTCCAATAATTGTGGCTATTGCCTTAGTTTTAACTTTTATAAGTAAAAATATAAAACAATAATGTAGCTGAATTCTTCAGCTCCACTTCTGTGATCTCTAAAAGAAAAAAAACTCAAATTGTGTGATCATTTAAGGTATATATATATTTATATACTTGCATAATATATTTACATTTGAAAATTATACATACAGGGTGGAAAATATATTAACTAAAAAAATAAATATTTTTTCTAAGTAGGTACAGTACTGGTTATT
This sequence comes from Hermaeophaga mercurialis, assembly GCA_951812935.1. Taxonomy (NCBI): domain Eukaryota; kingdom Metazoa; phylum Arthropoda; class Insecta; order Coleoptera; family Chrysomelidae; genus Hermaeophaga; species Hermaeophaga mercurialis. The sequence goes on from OX638358.1 coordinate 33,062,510, forward strand.
ATTATCACTTTTCAATTTGGATATGTAGAAATGTTATTTTATTTTCTGGAAATAAATAAAACCCGCGGCAGTATCTTGAAGAACCCTTTTTGTTATACTACCTTGTATATTTGTATATATTTTACAATTACAAATGAGGATTATATAGTTTAATTTCAACTTCTAATTGTTAATGATTTTGAAAAATAAATTGATATTCTGAAAATATCTGCGTATTATTTACTGGGCGGCCTGCAGCTCTTGCTTTTGAGTTGTGATTGAGACAAGTATTTTATTATCATAAAATCTTCACTTAATATATACAGAATTCATTTGAATTAAATTGCGTTTTTCGACTAATTATTTTTAAATTTATTAAGGAAAATGAATTGAAAATTTACATTGGCAATGAAAAAGAAAAAATCGATCTTATTTATTCAACAAATTAATGAGACTTATTAAATTTGTTGACGGAAATATACGTTCCAAAATTATAATTTTAATTAGTTTTCTTTTTTAAAATGCTTTGAATTGTTATTGCAAATCGATTGCTTTTATAAACTAATACAACTAATAAATATTAATATCAATTGATAAGACTTAAAAAATCTAGCAAATTAAAACAAGAACTCTCTGCGTTTCATGAATTCAATTCGATTTCAGCAAAATAATTTAAAAGCGTGGATATGTTAAAAGGTAGAATAATTAAGAAATGTAATTAACAAAATTATTATTACCTAAATTTCGGACATGTCTGCTGGGTGCCATGTATCAATTAAATTATAGGAGAAATAATCAGAAAGAAAAGTAATAATTTAAATAAAAAATAAAAATATAGTAACAAATTAGATCTGGAAATAAAAGGAATCAAGTTAACATATCAAATAAATAAGAGATATAGTTATACTGTGTAATAAATTTAAAAAAAACAATCTATGATTTAATAAATTTCTCAGGCAATGCAATGTTTCCCTTAAGTTATATTATTGCAAATTATCTATACTGGGTGTACCAACAAAAACTTGACCCCCAGAAACAGAGGAACTTTTCAAACCTTAAAAACACAAATCAATTTTTAATGGCTATGGGACGAATTATGATGTATAATTTCAAAGATTTCATTGCCAGCTCTGGATATTCTTTTCTCTTCATCCAGAAGAAATCAATTGCATTTAAGCATTCCGTTAGCAGCAAGATCCGTTAGATTTTCTTTAGTTTACACCTTTCACATAAAATTTATGTCTTATGGTGTACCTTCAATATATCTTCTAGATACAATGGCGTTTCATAAAATCGTTAACAAACATTATTGCATTTATTATTAACAACAAACGTAGTCACCAATAAATTACAATATGTATGTTATCTATTAATAACAATCCTTTTCTAAATTTTTATCGTAATAAAATGTAAAATGAGTAAAATAAATTTAACGCCTTAATTATTATCACAAATAACACTGGTTATTTTTTAAAACCAATTTAAAAAAAATAGAAGAGTAAATTCACACTGATTTGGAAATAATTAGAAAAGAAAAGCTCAAACTATGTCTTTTGTTTGAAAATAATTGTTTATTAATAATCAGAACAAATTTAAAACAATACTTGAAGCCGGAATTTTGATTAAGATACTTTGAATTTTTTTTATTAACTTTTAAGAGATAAACATTAAATCTACTATTTGAATAAATAAAAAATGCAATATCATACTAAATTAAAATACATGACGTATAATAACAACTATTAATAAATATAAAGTTATTAACAAAAACAATAAACACAAACCCAAATAATTAGACTAGAGATTAGAATATTAAAAGAATCCATTTTCACGACTTTTTATTGCCAGGGCTTTTCTTTTTAGGCGGTTCCAATATCTGAAAAATAAAGAAATAATCGTCTTTCATAACTTCTAAAATGTCTTAAGTACCTGAAACTGGCACAACAAATCTTCATTTATTGACATTAAAGCACCGGCATTATCGAATGTGTTGCAGTAATTGGGTGCAGAAAATATCGTAATGAGTTTTCTTTGAGCAAAAAATTCGTAACCATCTTCAACTACCTACAACACAAATAATAAATAAATAAAACCACTTGTAATATGGCGAGGAACTGACCAAAGAATCTGAGAGTGGTCAATTATTAAAAAAAAGAAGAGTTTTATGGTTTTCCTGTATGTGTAAAATACTTGCATGTGTTTGTTTTAAAATAAAGAACTAATCACAAAAATTTTAATTTTTATTGTGCATTTAATCCTCATATATAACACCACTATTTCGAAAATTACAGAAGGTTAAACAACAATGCCTCGGTAAATTATTAAATGAGACATTCGGTACCAAATGAAATATTCAAATATTACTTTAAATACTTAAAATATTAAAAGGCTTTTTTAATAAGACCATGACATAAAAATAGTTTTACCAATGACATGGCATAATGTGCAACGCAACAATTCATAAAGAATTCAACGAGATTATGTACTAATAGATAAAACATTGTTTAGTGAACTTTTGAAATATTTATTTATAACAAACAGTACCTGGTGGCCTCTACATATAAGATCAAAGTCGTGTTTCCGTAAAAACTTAGTTATAACATCAGGACCAAAAGAAAAGGACACACCCCTGTCATTGTCTGTCCATCCTGGCGCAGTACTTGGATCAGACCATAATAAATCACAGAGTAAACCTAAGAAAAATGTATTAAATATAAGAAAGACATTTTTAAATTCACTAAACGTATACCTTCTACGGGAACATCAGTAGGTCGTTTTATATTTCGAATTTGACCAATGTTTAAAAGGTCGGGACTCAAACCTCCATGGCAACAGAATATTTTATCATCAATGACAGCGGCTACAGGAAGAGTATTAAAAACGTCACAAAAGAGTTTGAATATTTTTGTATTGTATCTTCGTTTACCTAAAATAATATTCAGATTTTAGAAACATGTAAATATATTTTCACATACGAAAAGTGCATTATATTTATTTTTCCAAGTTAACCCGTTCAATAGTTCACGGACATATTTATATTTCAAATCCAATGAAGTACAAAATCAAACCACATCAATTTTTTATTTTTAAAGACAACTAGTTTCGACCCTTTAGGGTCATCTTCAGGTCTGAAAGAGTATAAAAGCATCACAAATTTTTTTATATATAAAATAAATTAGTTAACGTTCCAACTAATAATAACAGTAAAAACAACAGTGTTAAAAATACAAACGTAAAAAGGAGACTCTCCTAATCTCTCACAAAATGAAAGAAAATTATAAAACTAATTAAATAACATATGCTAGTGTTAAAAAAACCATAAATAAAAGTTATGGAACATATTTAATTGTATGTAGGTTTGAAAATCATTGTAACAGTAAACGAAAAACGAAAAACAGGTAATGATGTCAAAATAAAAGTATTGCGGAAAACATTTTTTTAAGAACTTAAGTTTGTTAATAAAAGGTATAAAAATTGGAAATTTGTAAGGCCAATTGACACGAGTCATGCAACCCCTAATAAGGGTAGAGACTCGTGTACAAATGACTTTTCTCCAATATGGAAGAAGAAAATAAACGAAACGGGAAGGAGAGCTTAACAGCAGCCGACCAGAAGAGACATCATTGAAGGGGAAGAAGAGAACCAAAAAACTTGTAATGAACAAAACCCACGTACAAACGTGGTAACAAACTAGCACCTTGATAGAGAGTATAAAAGCCCCTTAAAAATGGGGAAAGGGCAGAAAACATAAAGTTGGGAATATGCAAATCTTAACTTATTTATATTTAGTAATCGTATCGTATAGTAATCATTGTATTACATTTTTGAAAGAGCTTTGTACTCTACGCGTGAACTACGTTTGGTTATTTTTCAAGAACATGAACATTATTTAATATAAATACATTGGAAAAGAGTTCAGTGGTCCCTGTCTGAGGATTCAAGCAGTCTGTGGGGAAGAGATCAACGGTCCCCCGACCGTGGGGGGCAGTTTACCCAGTGCGTAAGCGCCATAAACGTCATCAAGAGCATCCCTTGGCAATAATTCTTTTTTATTCCATTTTCTATATATTTGTTTGTTAATGTTTGTTGTCATACATTTCTTTGTCGCCATCAAATTCCTACTTGAAGCCAAAAGCTCTACTTCCAAAAATTTCTAAAATATTTTGATCTATCTCACTGTGAGGTATTTTCGGCTTATGTGGTCCGCTACCTGTGCCAAAGAAATATTGCTTGGCATCAGCGATTTTCTTCTTTTACGTTTTCTTTATATTCGAATATTTGTTTTTAAGGGATTCTGTACTTCTGTGTTCCTCTCCTGATACGGCATTAAATTCTATCGAGAGTTTCTCCCGGCCGCAATTTTGTCTCTATTTGTGACAGTGTCCGTTTTTTATTCTCTAGGATGTACGCAAACTTATTTTTTATTAGAGATTTTTATCAGAGATTTCCATTATGAAGCTGGCTATCAATTTTGCCAACCATGCCAAATCACAGTTCACATAACCGAGATTTGATCTGCATCAAGTACCAAACAAAGAAACAAGGAAATCCAGAAGTGAAATCAGTAGAAAAAAAGAACAACTGAAAATGCATTAAGATGGTTTGGACATATCGATACAACGGGTTGAGAGTTGAACTAGGTTTAACGTTGATCCATGGTTCCTGAAATCTGGGAGTTAACTGTAATTGATACAACCCACTCAAAGTAAACAACCAAAATAATTATACAAACGAGCAGCATTATTACTGAAAGATCTCTGGAACATGGCTGTCCTGTGCCTAGGCACGGCAATAAGGCCTCTATTGTACTAGGCTACCAGGTAACATAACTGGTGCAAGTAGTAAAGCACTAAGCCATTGGTGGCATCACCAAGAAAAAGAAACATGATTATTATTATTATATTTATTATTTATTCAGAGTGAAAATGGCATCGAACGAGAGTTTGCTTCTCATTGCTCTTTTATTAGAAAAGAAAATTTACATACATTCAATGCTTGCCTCAAGAGAAGAAAAGGGATTGTATTATAGTTGTTTCCTGAACTTTGTTGTTCGGTATTTTCTAATGTCAAAGTCATCATTTCTCGAGCTTCTGGAGTATATAAAAGAAGACATACGCGGTATTGATACAAAGATGAGAAGAAGTATTCCACCTGCAGAAAAACTGGTAGTCACCTTAAGGTAGAAATGACATCATGACTGAATTCCATGCAATCATTTTTACACTTTTATTGCTGTAATCGTCAGCTCTATTATCCCATAAGGCTGGATGCTTTTCTATTTCATAAATTAAATCCTCCTCCTCAATTTTATTTTCAACTAGTTTTGAAAGCTTCTCTTGTTATTTACCTGCCTTATTTTTTCCCTGATTTCCTTTTAATTCCTGCTTTACCGTAGTCAAATAGGATTCATTTACTTTAATGTCCCAGGACGTGATGAGACACTGGTGGAACAACTTGGTGTTGCCACCAGTTGCCTAGTATAACAGAGGCCTAAGGTCCTCATGAGGCAAATTCAATCGGAGTTTATTTCTTCGAAAAACTATTCTATTCAAAAGATATGAAGGGTTTGTTGTTGTAATAATTTTTAATAAAAATGTCAGTAAATTAACTTTGAACATATTTTCCAATTTCAATCATTTAGTTTCTCGAAGCTGAGCGGATATATGATCATATTTGCGTAGATTATAAGTTAATATACAACACGTGTTTTGTATTTTTGTAGTCTTTGTGTAGAAATATTATCTAGGCAAGGAAAATACACAACGTTGCAATAAGTAATCTTCGAGAAAATTAAAGTATCGCAAAGAGACCTTTTGATTTTAGAATTAATATATTTCTGTTGGCATAAAGCAATCTTAACCTTATGTAATACGCCTTAGCTAAACTAGAAACGTGTTGGATATTTTGTATTTTAAATAGATTCATTTCATACTTGAATACATCTTATTTTCTCTTATTCTCTTTATTTCCATTATGATCGTTGCAACATGCAAGTTACTTCATTTTTTTCTATACTTTTCTTGCATTGTCTTTTTTACTGGAGTGCTTAAGATTCTTTTAGCACAGTAGTGTAATAAATAAAATAAGCATGTTAATAAAAACTTTTAGTATAATCGGAATTTTAAGATTCTTAAATTGTAGACTATTTTCATTAACGAGTTATTCGGGTTGCCTAAATGTATATTGAAATATGTATATTATGTTGATAGTACCGAGGATATAGATTTGAAGATTAATTATATAATTATGTTACTTTTTTCAGTTTGGGAAATTTCATTAATTAAAGTGAAATATATAACAATACAATCTTATTTACTTATAATAGAAGGGCCCTATAAAATATTTATTTAATTATTGATTTAATTTGCTATATATAATTTAAGTAGATATAAAATTGATTGCGATAAAAATTTAATAAAATATCTATCATTTGACTCTAATCCAAATCACTTACAATCTATGGTTTTCTGCAATCTAGATTAAACATTCTTATACCTACTTTCAAACTACTTATCAATAAATACGTACATTCATCGAAAAATCCATAAATCTTGCATATTTGTGAGGCCTCATGATTGCCTCTTAGCAGAAAAAAGTTTTCAGGATATTTTATTTTATATGCTAATAATAAACAAATTACTTCTATTGATTGTTTTCCTCTATCAACATAATCTCCAAGAAATAAATAATTTGAATCTGGGGGGAAGCCCCCGAACTCAAATATTTTCAATAAATCCATAAATTGACCATGTATATCACCTACAAAGATTTAAACAATAAAAAATAAATACTGTTGCATTTATAAGAACAGCGTTACTTATCCACACTTTAATAAGATAAATCAATTGAGCTACAATTTATATTTTCAATAACATGAAATTCGGGATTAAAGGTCTACAAGGGTGGCTACTTTTTAATAAAGACATAATTATTCTATTAAAAGGTAGAAAATAGGAAGCCTATTAAATTCTAATTTCCACCATTAACAAGTTAATTACAATCTTCTATAATGGGTTATTAAAACTTACCACAAACTTTAATTGGTGCTTCTAATTCTAATAACATTGGTTGTTTCATGAAAATATTAATTGCACTAAAACATAATGCTTTTACGTCAGATTCAGATATATTAACATATTTTACTTTATTGCTCTCCCGGACTAAAAAATGAAATAAATTATATTGCATATACATAACACAAATAAAAAGGAATTAGAAACAAAATCCTAACTACACAATAAATGGAAAATCGAATTTGAATAAAAAAACTCCAAAAAGATGAAGATTATTAGCATTATTAAAAAAAGAATCTAGACGATTTAAAATAAATAGATAAAAATAGAATAAACAAAGACGAACGAAAAAAGTATAGAACAAAAAAATGGGACTTAATTTGACAATTTCCAAAAAGCATGCAAAATATAACAATAAAGAAAAATGCGAATAACAATAATATATGATTTTATTGTTCAAAAAAATATAAAATTATAATATTAATCTTATCCGATAAAAAAAATAAACTTAAGGTTTTACACTTATACTATAAAAGTAAACCGAATAAAAAAATATTGTCCTTTGGTTTAAATTAAGTATTCAAAAGTTTTTACTTACTTTCCTTCGCTGTTAATTTTGTGATTATTTTGTCCAAGTCCAAACCCGCGGCCATATCAAAAACACAACCTTTCCTCAGAACTGACAGCAATAAAAAATTGTAATGGGTGAGCTATTTACTAAATTCTGAATTTGATAAGATAAAGATGATAATGGCACTAATTATTTTTAATTATCGTAATATAAATATCAATGAATAGGTATTATTTTATCACCTATATTAATCATACTGACGAACCGATCGTCAACCGTTTTGAGTTTACGATTTCAATAAATATAATTTGCAAAACAGAAGTCTGAAGTGAACGATAATTATAAGATCAATAAATAAAACTGAAAATAATAATATTTACATGTTTAGTATAATACTTGATTGCGTCCAATGTCTCAAAATTATATACAAAAATTTAAATGGGCTGTTCTAATTAAAATAAATTAAAACAAAAGGAAGAGAAGCTAACAAAATTACTTCAAATAATCAATTAAATATACTAAAATGATTATTTTAAAACAAACATTTAGAGTATTAAATCACCTGCTTTTTACTACATGTCGTCATTTAAATAAATCTGATTTGATACGATTTGATAGAAATCAACATTAGAAAATCGAAAAAAGAATAAAAATAAAAAGCTAGTTATAATGTAACAGATACCAGAGGGTATTTTAGAATTTGTACGATTTCGTTAACCAACTCGATATATAATTTGAAAATCACAAAATAACATTTTTATTACTTCACGCTCTAAGAAAATCAGCCTACAAGAAATTATACCAAAATTGAAATCGAGTTTTCCTCGGAATTTGATGTGTGAAAATAAAAATGGTCAACTGAATCTATAGTAAATCATATGACATATATGCAACTTGGGCAAATTACCCAAACTTGTTTAATTTTTATATATTTTTAATGTGTTTTCAACAATTTAATAGTAAAACGAAGTAAACAAAAAACTAGTTTTGCGACAAGCATTCTTGAAAATAATAAATACAAACAATAATAATAAAATTATATATACATATGCTTCTAAAAATAAATCTGATAGCAAATCTTAAATCTGTAATAATCATAAGCCAATTTTTAACAATATTTCCCTTAGCCCTCAGCTTGGAACAACATATCAAAATCCTAAAATTTCTATGTATTTCTAGAACCTAAAAAATTAGCAGCCTCATACTAAGTATACATTTAAAATGTTTCTAGGCGCAAAAGCGATATGTAAATTTTAATCACCATACAATGTTTTATATTATCAATTAAAATCTAATTGTTATACGTGATCTTCAATGATTAATAAAAAATTTTGTTAATAATATATATTTGTGATAAGAAAGGCTTTCCGGTTTTTTGTATTAACAAAGAATCTTTTATACATTTTAAATTATTTTGTTAAGCGATAATTGTATAAAAGTTTGAGGTATACAGGGTTAGGCAAAATTGTTGAAACACTCGCATGGTACCTCTAGTTGAAAAAAAAGTCATTAAAATAAATATAGGTTTATATTTCACAATACTAATAAATGTTATAAGAATAAAAATATTCAAAAATTAATAAAAAAAATTATATAATCTCAACAAAATACGATTCTAATTTTTATACTTAAAAATTATATTTTTAAAAACATTTTGTCATAAATATCCATTTTACTTAATTAACAGAGTCTATAAAAGAATGATGATCACTTTGTTGTAGCAACAATTTATATCTATTTTTTGGCATAGATTTGCAAGACACGTATTGTATGAACTTTTTAAACCATACTCTTTCACCGATTCCCACCTAAAATAAATAAAAAAAGTATTAAGTACAATTCTTCCCCTACAGATATATTTTTTTTTAATCAAGAATTTCTAATCTGTAGAAAAGAACGAATTCTATGGCCAGCGCGCTCACCTGAATTTACATCTTTGAATTATTTCTTCGGAATTATTAAAAAGAATTAATATAGAAGATAGGTATGCGATTTAGATGATCCGTGATAGAAACATGTATAATTACTATATAAATTATGAAATCTGGTTGTAGAAAAGCATTAATAGAAAAAATTGAAAGATTTATTTGGGTCTTACAGCACATTTCAAACAGTCATAGCAAATAGTTTTTCTTAATACACTTATTTCATTTCTGGTTGCTTTTTGCAAATAAATAACAGTGTACATTTTGAACGGCTTGGCCTACATACTTACTTAATTATAATAAAGAAATTGTTCTAAGAAACTAAAAATATATCGGGTGTCTCATTTAAAATTATTAAATTGATTAACATATTTAAATTAGCTGTAAATATTTTTGTATTTCTACTGTACCACCCTGTATTGTCATATATTAAAGAAGGTCTATATTTGATTAAATGTTACAAAATTAATTATACTAACCTCAATAAGCACAGCCACTATAAAATGAAGGACGGGAAACGCCAAGAGCGTGTACTTAAAATTATTTTCCACCCTTTTTCCATGTGGGATATATACTAAATTCATCAAATCGGCCACGTATTTACAAGGATAAACAATCAACCATGTCGTGAAGATTGTCAGACTCAGTGCTGTCAGCAATAACCAGAAATTCGTTATCAGCATCTCCCTATAAGGTCTTCCTTTGGAATAAATGGTGGCCAAGATAATGTATTGATAACAAGAAACGGTGAATACTGCAGTGTTTTCCCACGACACTATAACTGGCTCTACGGTGTTACTTGGTATTGGTTTAAACCAAGGTTGTTGGAAAAGATAGTAGATTGTACCTACTTGGAAAAACGCACAGGTTGCGATTTGGAGTATTAGTGGAATTAAATTTTTAGAGGATACTAGTGAACTCATCGGGCGTTTTGGACAGAGTTTATTGGACGGACCTAAATACATAATTAAAAAATTGGATTATTATTACATTATTAACAAAGCTGTTACAGCATTTTCGACTGGTACAATCTCAAACCCTCTAAGTGTAATATTTTTATATTAATTTACATATATTAAAACTTACACTCAATCAAATTAAATATAAGGAGACTAAATGAGCTCCATGGTAAAACCAACTGTACCTGTTAAGTCAAAGTTTACAGTATTAAAAACCATTTAGCAAATTATCTTTTAGAGCTAGAGCTATCAAGTTTTGTTTTTATTATCTTCATTATCAGCCCATTTTCGTAAAAAAATAAAAAGTAGGAATTGTTACATGTTTGTTAAAATTTACATTTTATTTGATAACATCACAACTTTTAATGCAAATTTTCAATATACAGTATAAAATAAACATATCTGCTTCATTCTTCCATTAAACCATCCTTTTCTTAAAAAATAAATCGTATTTGGGCATTACGGAATTACAAACTTTTTATTGGCCATAAATCACCTCAAAATACACTTCGATAAAAAGAAGCTTAAAAATGTCATGTAGATATATTTTAACCCTTGAGACCTTAACGTAGAAACACCCACTTAATCATCAACTCTTAACTGAAAAACTACTCCAAAAATATTGCAAACGCTCGTCAATAGTTAACTGCAACATATAAATAGACTTTATTTTAAACTTTTTAAAATAGGAACAAAATTACCAACAAAAAATTTAAAGCGAAGTTTTGGTGAAACAGTTAACATTTAAGTTATTTTTCTTTAACTTTAAACTGTTACATTTATTGCTAGAATTAAACTTCAGTGAATTTTGGAAATACTGGGTTTCATTCTTCAAATCTATTGCTAAGAAAATAATCAACCAACAACCTGAAACTTGTCTTACAAAACTGAAAAATCATTTTTGTACAGATCTTCTTCAGGGAGTACATTGAAACTCATTTGTGCGTAATTTTGAGAACAATCACTTTCAGCCAAAAAATAATTGGTAAAATGACTTTTTTTCAGTAACCTTAATGAAAATAATTAAATACTGATGAATGAAAGTCTACAAATTAATAATTAAAACTTTTCAATGCTAAGGACCGAGTTCATTTTGTTGTCACTGCACATAAATTTCAGTTTTTACAAATCACCGCTTAAAACTAACTTAGAGAGCTTCATCGTGGTTACTGAAGAGTTGTTAACTTTTTTTAATGATTTACTACGGAACTAACTCACTCGCCAATCCACCAACTTTTATATTGAGTGTTTTTATTATAAATGTGTAGATTTTTTACGTAACATATTCAGTTTCATTATATTTACAAGGTCCGTAGATCAACTGCATTCATATCAGTCGAAAATGATAAAAAAACTTCAAGAAACTACATACACAAATTAATCAAATAAAAAATGAATGAGCTTGAAGTAGCTCTATTTATTATTTAACACCATGCTTTCATTCAATTACCTTGTCTTCCCATAGTAACTGCCAAACTTGTTGTAATTATCATATCGATAAATAAAAATTGATAATCTCCCATTATCGAATGTTCCTAAAAAGTATTCAAAAACTATTATTATATCGCAGAAATTGGGAAAAATTGCTTACCTTGTATAAAATTAGGACGGTAAAAAATTGTATCAAACTATAGAGAGCCATGTACTTAAATATAGCGAAACTGGTAACTAAGGCGCATCTTCCTTCTAACATCAAATGAACCAGACATGAAATATTTGGAATAGCAGAAGTAAACGGAGCCGCGACACTTGCTTCAGCTTGTGACAATGACACCCCTACATGGGCTGCTTTCAAGGCCTAAATAAATTATTTAAAATTAATGAAGAAATTAATAAATATGAAATGATAAGTATATAATAATTTCCACAAAGTAAGAGTTGAAACAATTAATTTAATGAAGAGATTAATGTTTTACTAGGCAAAGGAATCGCTGCTAACGAAGGGTTGAATAACGGAGTGTTTTTTTTTGGTAAAATTTTTTAATGTCAAATAATTTATATATATATTATCAAAGTTCTCAAAAAAATATAGATAGTTCATTACAGCTGCAGTTTAAAAATTTAAAGGCAATAAACTTTACATATTAAAAATATTAATTTTTATATTGGATTAAATAAATAATAAGAAGAGAATATCCCATGGTAGGATTGGACAAGGCGTAATGTGTCAATGGTTTAAATAAATAAGAAAACAAAAAACTTTTAGTATATCATGAAAAGTAACCAGGATTTTTAAAAACTGATAATATAAAGTTGTATTAGAGTATTTTTACTTACACCACAATCATTTGCCCCGTCTCCAACCATTGAAACGATATAATCTAAATTTTGCAAAAACATGATCAATTGTGTTTTTTGATCGGGTTGAAATCTAGCAAAAATGGTTGCTTTTACTAAAAGATTTGGTATCATTTCGGGATAATAGAATTTTAATTTCGTCCATGTCTTTCCGTCAATGGCAAAATGATGATGCTAAGAAAAAATTATATATCATAATATTAATTTTTGAAATATATTTTACTTACATCATAATTTATATTAACAATTATAGAATCGGTAGCTAAATTTCCACCAGCTCTTTCATATACAAGTTTGGGAATTTGTCGCGGATTTTCGCTAACGTTTTCTAAAGTTATAATAAAAATTTGATCAGATTTCTTTACTATGTTACAATCATGTGCTACTGAAATGGCTGTCAAAATATTGTCGCCTAAAAATAATCCATTCAATTGATATTCAAATTAAACTTTTCAATAATGTACCCGTTATCATCACCGTTCTAATATTGGCTCGGTGCAATATACTAATAACAGGGGCAGTCTCTTCTTTCAAAGGATTGTGCATTATTAAGAATCCAAGAAAATTTAAATCACACTCTATCTAAAAAATAAGAGTTACCATAGAAAGAAGGATAAAAACTTCCAGATTTTCCTTTACTAGAAATCAGATACAAATATCAAGAAATGCTAAATACTATGAGTCAACATCTGACATTTGTATTTGATTTCAATTAAGAGAAACATTCTTATCCAATTTTCTCTAAAAGACAATCTAGCTCAAAGAAAACTTGATGTATTATTTTAAGTGTTTACCATATTCCGTTTAATCTTTTGCGTTTCAATCCATTTAAGCTTCTCTGGTAAATGTTTGTATGCCAGGGCGATAACCCGGAACCCTTGAGCGGTGTACTGAGATAATTTAGCTGTGAAATCCTCGGGGATTGTTTCTTTGATACACATACTGAGCAGTTTTTCAGGAGCACCTTTTGTAAAAGCCACCATATTTGGTTCGCGCAAATCGCGACATATCACAGACATGCATTGAAGCGTGGAAGAAAATGTAAATTGGCGGATTATACCGATTTCATAAGGTAACTAAAATAAATAAAATATATAAAGCTTATGTCGTTTTAAAGTACTTGTTAAGGCCATCGAGAGTTGTAGGTTTTATGTATGTTATATAGGTACCAAAATAAACAAAAACTATTTACTTCATCATTTAGTGTTTTAGACTCCTTCTTATTAGGTTTGACATAATTTGGTGCCAACATATCATATCGCGCATTTTCATTGTGACCAGGCTCATGTAATTCCTGTAATTAAAATAACCAATTTGCAATTTAGTCAATATGATGTCATAATTACTTACCCATTTCGTAAATTCAAACATATTTAAATCTAATGGATCCCCATTTAACTGGTTATCAATTCTTGTTAAAGAGTGACAAGTGGCCATTGCTTGTACCAACTTGTCTTCTTCAGAAAATGATGAAATTGAAGTTACTACAGGACAGAATTGGGAATTTTTACTAGGGATGACACAATTCATTTCTAGACCGTCATGAGTTAAAGTTCCTGTCTAAATATAAGAATTAGTTCATGATCCATGCCTCACATTGATACTTAAACTGCAAAACTTCTCAACTACATATTTTTTTGTTTTTTTTGGGTCTATATGATTCATCACGACTCCCAACCCTGGAGGGATTTAAGAATCAGTGGTATTTACCACTAAAAACTACTTCTTAATCAGAAGGGATAAAATGATTAATAGCAAAAAACGAAGTGCAATAAGTAAATATTCTTGGCCAAATTACTACTATAGACACTTTCTTAATCATACTGTAAATTTGTAAATTTTTAGTTGAGAGGTTTTGGAGTTTAAGTACCGAAATGTAACAGATTTTTTTACCTTATCAAAGCAAGCTATTTTGATTTTCCCACAAACGTTTATTCTAGGCGGACTTATACAGAATATCCCCAATTTTTTTAAACGGTTTTGGCTGTAAACTGTACCAATAGCCATTGCAGCTGGCAAAGCCGGAGGTACTACAATCGTTATTATGTCTAAGGTTCTAACTATGATAATTTTGGCTGAAGCCTAAAACATAATAATTTTGATAAAATTTCATTTTATTTTTATGTTAAAATCATACTTACACCTCTGGAAATATAAAGAAACAAACAATACATCATTCCTGCTGCTGCAACCCCAAACAAAACTAAAATGAACTTGAAACTGTCTTTGTAGAATTTGAGGCTAATGGGAACTGGGAACAATATGCTCTTAACGAGGGAGCCTTTCGTTGTATTGAAACCAGTCCTCACAACTCTAGCTAAGACATGTTCTCCACCATAATAACGAGTTTGAATAACGTTCGTGCCTGAGAAGAGAGTATGCCTTTTGTGCGTTTCAATGTTGTATAATTCTGGGGTAGAATATAAGGCAGTTTTTGTCTCTGGAACACTTTCACCTAAAAAGAAAATGTACAAACTGTACTTGTTTGGAAAATCGGATAGGGTGATATTATTATGGATTTTTTCTATGAATGAAGTTTAAATGTGAAAGTAAAATGAAGTTGGTGCATGTAATTAATTTCGTTTTTCCGGGAATCCTAATTAATCTGTTTTCCAGAACTTTGGAAAACTGGGCTATAGATTCGTAACTATTTAGTTTAATATCTAGAAAAAGAAAGATATGACTAGCTACTAGAAATACACAAAAATGATCAACATCTTAAATTTTTTTTCTGAGAAATTACCTGTAAGAACACTTTCGTTGACAATGCATTGCCCTGTAAGAAGGACGGCATCGCATGGCATTATGTAATTTGAAGCTGGAAGAACAATGAGATCGCCGGGCACCAATTCAACAGGATCTATTTTTTTCTTTTCATTGTACTCTGCATATTTTCGTAATACTGTTACTTCGTGACATTTGGACGATTCTACTAAATCATGAAGTGCTTCACTTTGCTAAAAACATTAAATTCTTTATTGATAAGAAACATCTTTACTTTTTATGGGTGCTTGAAATTGGAAAGTCAAATATTTCAGAGAGGAGGAAACTGTTAAGACAAGGGCATACAAAATAAATGGCTAAAATACTATCAAAAATTATAAGAAACCAGAGAGCAGAAAGAGAAATAAACAGAATACGCCAAAAAAAATTTCTAAAACTCTCAGAAGCGGATTAATATAAGAAACGAAATAGAGGAAGGCTGAAAAAGGCTTAGATTTACCAAAATAAAAGAGTACTAATTTGACCCGAGCTAGAGAAGCAGCAAATAGCAAAAGAATAGATGGAAATGAAAGAAGTTTTTCAAAAGCTATACAACCCCATACAAAATAAAACTAAAGGATAAGAAACAAGTTAACATCGTCAACAAAAAATATTTAGTTACTGCAAGAAAAAGGTGAATTATCAGATTACTTATATCAGAAAAACACGCATTAAGAATTAATTTTGTTGGTCAAGTTTTCTAAAAAAATTAGTTCAAATAATAAAAGAATTATTCTTATACATTTAACAAAACGTTTTATATAATATTGTAGGACTAGATAAAAAGAATTGTAAAACTTTAATTATAAGGCGATTTTGACACAGGTGTTCTAAAGATAAGATTAAATAAATAGATACAGGTTTACCCATTTTTAAATAAAAAATTTCAATCACCCTGTAAGGGCCATTATATATAAATTTGTTTTAAATACAGTACTAATTATTAACCTATTAAATATATACAATTAGTATTATCTAAAGAGATTAACTATAAAACAATATTTGGAAAACAAAATAAAACCTTTACCTTAAAATAATACACAAAATTGAAATATTTTTGTCAAAATTACCAAAAAAACTGACCTTTCTAGTTTGTATCAAAGATGTTACACTGGAAAACAAAGTTAAAATAACTACACAAATGGCATAAGAAATGTAATCATCAAATAACCATAATCCCACAGAAAAAGTTTGAAATATGTAAAAAGGATTTAAAACTTCTTGAACAAATAGTGTCCAATATGATTTCACTTCTACTTCAATTTTATTTAAACCATATAAGTCCAATCTACAGAAAAAAATATATATTTAGTATATTTATGGATTAAAAACCATGATGGAAACATACTTATTTATATATTCAGAATCAGATAATCCATCAGTGTTATGTAAATATTGATCAACTGTTTGGGTAGGTATTAAATTATCCAAACTAATGAATGTATTGCTATTAGTATCCCATACATATTTAGTGTGTTGATAACAGAAAAATCTTATATTTTCTGGTAATGCACTCACATTTGGCAATGTTAGTTTCTGATTTTTTACTTTAATATAATAATTATTGCCATGTTTATCACAAACTACAAAATAATAATTCAAAAAAACTACTTCAAAATATGTTAAAAAATACCCAATATTATCGTTGCATAATCCAAAGGAGTTTTCTTAAATTTAACTTTTTTCAGTTTGGGATAAGAGCTAAATATTAAATAAGGGATTCCCAAAAATAGGATACAAAAAATATTATATAAAAAAGTTTTGGCAGTGTTCTCTCGGAACCCCCATATCTTGAATAGAACTTGATCTTGGGCGTCATTATAAACTTCTTGAAGATTGTTTATTTCTAAAATATCATACCCTAAAAATGTTCTCTTACAAAAAAAAATTAGTGAATTTGTGAGTACTTACCGTTTAGTTGTCTATAATTATTCATCCTTCAATTAAATTATTTTTTTGCTATTAAAAAATTAAGCATTATTTCAAAGAGGGCGGATTTGTTTTCACCAACAAATCATTATTGATAACAATATTGTTCTAGATAAATGCATAGCTTTTTTTAATAAAATCACGACGCAATTAATTATTTTGACCGTGGTAATTAATTAAATTGAAGTAAAAAATTAAATACAGCTCTTTCAAATAAAATAAACCTGGTTCTATTTCGCAAGAAAACTTTGTTGATAGAAATAATAAAGACGTGATCAAATTTACTGTTTTACTAAACTGCATTTAATCTACGATAAGGAAAGTGATGAATAATTGTTTTGTTTCAAAATAATACTTATACCTACTGTTGATAAGTTTTTGTTATTTAATCTAATTTCAAAGTTATGTTCTATTCAATATAAATAAATGACAAATATCATTCTTCTTTCTTACGTACTTTCCAAAAATTTAATTTTCAGTTCTTCTTTTTTTTTGATAATTAACCTATTATATTATCAGCTATTTCGTTTGACAGATTAGATTAATGTTTGGTTAGATTTGTAGTTATCATATCATATAATTTACATTTTAATATAAATAGTATTTATTGAAAAATGCCTCTTTATGAAACTTTGAGTAGCGACAAATTGACTGTAATACTAGATATTGGAGCAGCGTACACTAAGTATTAATCATTTTATAAAAATCACTAATATTTATAATGTATCAAACTGTTTTTTTTAAGATTTGGTTTTGCTGCAGAATTTGCTCCTAGAGCGATTATAAAATCAGTCGTTAAATGTAAAAAGACAGGTCGAATAAGGAGAATATGGGACTATAAATCTCCAGACGATCTTTATGATTTACTGGTAGAATTTATACATATTATCTATTTTAAATATGCTCTTCTTAGTCCTAAAGATAAGCCAGTAATAATTGTAGAGTCTCTTTTGTGTCCTACTTTATTTAGAGACACATTAGCAAAGGTAACATACAAAACTATAACTGGGTGATTTTAATGTTATGCTCATTTTTTGATACATGTACTACTATAATCTCTTTTAGGTGTTATTTACACATTTTGAAATAGCCATGCTGCTGAGTTTACCTTCACATTTAGTTAGTTTGTCAAGCCTGGCGATAGATACCGCATTGGTTGTTGATGTAGGATATAAAGAAGCGGTTGTGATTCCCGTTTGTCATGCATTACCCATTATACAAGCTTGGAATACTCTATCCATAGGAGCAGAAGCTATTCATAAGTAATTAAAATATGATGTATTTATTTATAAAAACCCCAAAGTTACTTTGAATACAAAAAGTTTTAGAAAATTATAAATCGAAAACAAATGACTTATCCAAGTGATGCACTTATCCTTGAAAGCCGTTTATTTGACAGGAGACTACTTAAATATTTTATTTAATTTAATTACATTTTTTAATTTTTTTTACTAAGAAAAAAAATAGTTATAACTTTAAATTATTAAAAAATTAAACAATTTTACATAGTTCAGCAAGCTTTCAATGTTTATTATAATTGTTATTAACGTTGCTAGTTTTTAATGCTCTACATGATTTTTTTTATTGCTGTGTTAATGTTCTAGAAAACTAAAAACGTCACTTAGCGGTACTAACAGTGGAACACAAAATTTATCAGAAGAAATATTAGAAGACATAAAAGTAAGATGTTGCTTTGTTACTGAAAAATCCCGAGCTGAGCAACTAACGCTAGTTAAGCCAGAAATATCTCCTTGCCCTGATGTAAAATATCCAGTAGGGGGAACAGAGAGTATAATAATCACAGGAATAGTAAGAGAAATGGCTTTTGAAACTTTTTATGAAGAAGATAACGATCATCTGTGTTTGTCAACTATGATGTTAGATGCCATTTTGAGCGTTGATATTAACTTAAGACAAATGCTGGCTGAAAATGTACTTCTTATAGGTGGTACAACAATGGCCCCAGGTTTTAAAGCAAGGTTAAAGGAAGAGTTAGAATATCAGTTAAAAAAAGAAAGATATAGCCAACTACATTTGAAAACCTTTGCATTTCATTCCCCTCCCTGCAAAGAAAATTATGCAGCATGGTTAGGAGGTAAAACTTTATGCACACAGTGCATTTTTTTTAATTGATAAATCAATATCTGCTATCTCAGGGAATTTTATTAATACTTTTTTTGTCATTTTAAGGTGCCATTTATGGCGCAACAGAACTTCTGAATATGAAAGCAGTCACTAAAGATGATTATTTAAAAGAAAACCGATTACCAGATTGGGTACATTTAAGGGAGGGAGCGAGGACATTATAAAACCAGCTAGAACTAATAATTTATTAACAGTATCAAAATATTATTCTTTTAGTAATAAGCCAATGCGAATTATTTTTATATGTTACAATGTTTTAAACAAGGCTTAAAATAAAATGTAATTAATTATCAAATAATTTATTTAACACATTTTTTACAAATAGAAATTATAAATAAATAGAGTTCAATTATTTACTTTTTTAGTGATCATTCTTATTTAAAACTGAAGATTCTACATAAACCTAGTTTATTTCATAGTCCCCATAAAGATACTTGTAAGAAGTACTTAAATCTATATGTGATTCACCCTGTATAAAAACAAGAAATTCTTATAATTTTTTATTTGTAGTGTACCACAATTAATAAAATTATGGGATTATGGTAATTAACTTGCATTTTTTTACATTATGAAATATAGCTTCTTATTTTCATAATTATGATTTTTCGACATATGGTTTTACTAAATTTTCCGAAAATGCGAGCACACTGTCATGACCCCGAACTTCTTTTTCAAGAAGTGGTAACTTGGTAACATGAAAATCTTCATACAAATCATGAATTTGGTCCAAATATTTCTCCTGGATTTTATACCTAGCAGCACACATTTGACAACTTTTGTTATTTTTGTTAAACAATAATTGGTTGACAACAATATTATGTGTATCAATTTTGCATTTTGTCAATTCTTGCACTAAACGTTCAGTTTCATATAAGGACAAAAATTCTGCAATGCACACACAGACAAAAGTAGTTTGATCAGGATTTTTAAATTGTTCATTTACTTGTTTAATTACACTCAACATCTCTTCCATTTTCGAGGAGAAATTATCAGCACTAAAGTCCGGTATGCCTAAAAGACCACTAATTTGGGATATTAATGGTGATATTTTTAATTTCAATTTCAATAACTTTCCTAAACCTTTTTCAACTACCTGTGGAAAGGAAAGAAGACGTAATGTGTGACCAGTAGGCGCTGTATCGAATACAACCACTGAAAAATTCATGCTTTTTATTAGCTTCATTACTTCCGCGTAGCTCATCGCTTCGTCTATACCAGGAAATGCACCTATTATCTCTTGTATAATACCTAAAATTTATAAGCAAAAGCCTAAATTTACTTTGTAAATATATAGAACCAAGAGTAAAATGGCAATGAAAAAATACTGAAATGAAATTCTTCAATATGTACTACATTTTATATTATCTTTTTCATTGCCCATTACATTTTGGTGGTACTGTAACCAATTCTTAAAATCAATATTTAGCTGAATGAAAGAGTCCTTATCTTATTTACTTACCTTTACTCATTTTCATAGCATCTGGTTCTCCATCAAAGTATTCATCAGGTAACTCATTAAAACCAACATTTGGATCAATTTCCATAGCATACAAGTTATCAAAGCCCCTTACTTGGGTAGGAATTTTAGTGAACTTCTGATCAAATGCATCAGAAATATTATGTGCTGGATCCGTAGATAAAATTAGTACGGTAGGTCTTACTTTTGCCAATTGAACTGCCAAACTACAACTAAAAAATGTTTTTAACAACAATTATAGAAGGTTTACTTCCCTACTTACCTACAGGTTGTTTTCCCAACACCACCTTTTCCACCAACAAATATCCATTTTAACGTATCTTGATCTATTACATTTTTTAGAGAGGGATCTAGAATATCAAAGTCTGTCTCGGACATTTTTATATGAATGTATTAAAATGATAAAAATATTTTAATTTTTAATAACCTTCAAATATATAATTTTGACAATGAGCTGGCAAAATGGAAACAGGGTGCCCGTATATTCAAGACAGTAAAGGACTAAATCGTACCAACACATACACGTCCTATAGAATAATCTAATAGCATATAATTGAAATTGTGTTGGCAACAATGACAAGGCAGGACCGGCTTTGGTTGAAGAAAATCTAGAGTTGTTTTTTGATTATTTTATAGCTTTTTCAAAGTGCATTATCCGTCATTTAAAATAAACATTATCTAAGGTGATCACGATAGTATTTACAATTATCTACTAACAAAATCTTCCCAGAAAATTATTGACCTACCATTCCAGATTCTTGGAATCTAGAAACCTTTTCATATATATTTTGATTTACAATTTACAAATAAATCAAGGAAAATATTCAAAATAAATTATTTCTAATAATAAAAGGAACACAAAAAATTGTAAGTACCTAATTTTAACCCATAAAAATGTAATCATAATAAGCGCTTCCTTACCGGTTTGATTTAGTGCTCAAAAAATACTTTATTAGAACAAAATCACACATTTGAATAAAATGCTATGTATAATGTACTTCTTGTTTTCGGTTTCAACCGCATGAACCATCAAATGCTTGTTTAAATTAGATTTGTGATAAAATGATTTATCACAAAAGTCATATCTGAATTTCTTTTCACCTGTATGAACTATTAAATGCGTCTTTAAAGTACCTTTTAAAGAAAATGGTTCATCACAAATATCGCCCCCATACTTTTTTCCACCTGTATGAACTAGTAAATGTCTAACGGACTTTTTAGAGAAAATTATTTATCACAGAGATCACACTTGAATTTTTTTTCACCTGTGTGAATTACATAATGCTCTTTTAAGTGGGATTTGTAATAAAACGACTTTTCACACATTGGGCACCTAAAATTTTTTTCACCTGAAAGTACTACTAAAAGTCGTTTTAAATGTGGTTTTGGATAAAATTATTTTTCACAAATTGTGCTTTTGTGACTTTTTTTCACTTGCATTAACTTCCAAATGCTTGCTTAAATCATTCTTTAGAGAAAATGGTTTTTCACAAAACTTACACCTGAAATTTTTTTCACCTGTATGAACTACTAAATGTATATTTAATGCACTTTTTTTTAGGAAACGATTTATCACAAAAGTCACATCTGTATTTGTATTTCTTATCCTTATTAGTTAGTGGATCTTAATCACATTTTGGCACAATTTCTTCATTTTGTTTAATTTGAAATAATTGATAGTTGGTAGATTTTTATTTTCAATTACTTCATTAATAAATATTTCTTCTGGTTTAATTAACGGTTTTGCTTCCTTTTTTGAGGGTCTACATATAATAATAATAATAGGAATTCTTCTTATTAAGATTTATATTCTCCCTAAATCCTAGGGAACAATAAACTGGAATATAAATAAAGTTAAGTAAAAGACCAAATTAAAAAATATTTGGGTTAATTGATCTTCATAAAAGAATATTTTCTACTAGTTAAATCAAAAATGTATGAATGTTTGTGATTTACACATAAAATACAAATTGCTTTTTTACAACATTCTTTCAAATAATTTGTAATATAAAGTTCATTTTTACAAATTTATAAATTTAATACATGTATCTCATGTACACAATTGAAAAAAGGTAACACTAATCCATGGAACAATTTTCATCTACTAAAATCAAGTTAATCACTGCATGCCACCACTTTTTTGTAATAACTGTGCAAATCTGTTTGTAATTAATAGGGAAACGTCTATAAATCTATCCACACAATTTGTTAAGCACGTTTCTGTTCTACTGTCCAACTTATTTGATGGTTTGTCTACACATTTTTCCCAGCAAAAATCATTGAACTCATGTATCTGAAATACAATGTGGATAACATAACCTCATTTACGACTAGAGTGGACTTACCTGGGCATTGAATTGTGCTTTTTGCTTTTCTACCATTAAAAATTCCTGAAGTTCATTGTCGCCGCTTTTACCAGCTAAACCAGACGAAAGAGAATCGAAAGAATCAGTCATTGCAAATTTTTATAAAAATCGTTCCAATTAAATGACAAGTGAAGCTTAAAAGTAAATTTGATCGACTTCTTTTTGTATTACAAGATTTAAGGCTTTTTACTAGTTCAGTAATTGGGACGTTTGAAAATAGAAATTTAATGTGTGCAAGAAAATTAAGATCTCTTAACTATTAAACCTTAGAGTAAAGATTATTTGCTGTATGGGCTAAGCTAACTCGCTTTGATACTTTTAAATAATTTCATAATTCTCCAAACTTGGCCAAATACTTAAGCTAGTAAAGGGATAATAAACAAAAAGAGTGACGCATTTCAGTGTCAAACAACTTTTTTGCTTTGCTGTCACTGGTTTTCTACTAGCTTTTGTAGGTGATTTTAAATAACTTTTACAATGTCTGGATTTGGGGACAATTTCGGCACGACTGATGAAGATCCAGCAGCAGAATTTTTGGCACGTGAACAAGATGAGTTAGCTGGACTCGAAGACGAAGTAAAGCCAGCTGCAATCAGTGTTCCTGTGCTAAATGGTGGTAAGTAAAAAAAGGGGCGTTTGACTTCTCATTTTACCATTTAATTTACTTTCTTATGCACGGTAATCATATCTTCTTACATTGCATTCATCAAATAAAGGCATGCTTTATTTCGTATCTTTCGGCTTTAGATGTATTTTTTTATTTTATATTGCTTTATCTGTAGATGATCCAACAAATTCGGCAAGCAGTTTTGAAATGGTAGAAAACACTGATCAGGATGGTTTTGGAGAACAAAAATATGGTATGTCGATTGCTGAATACATGACTTGTGTCTCTATCTATTCACTACAAAAATACAAATAAACATCTATACTATCAAAATAAAACTATATGGGTCCTCTACACGTTCTACATTAAAAAAAAATCAAATTAATTATACTGCATATAAATTCAAATTTTAATACTACTCCTGTTAATTCTCAGTTACTTTAGCTTTGGTAAACTTTAGACAAGCCAGCGACATATTAGTAATATTACTAATAAATGCTTGGTAAAAGGTAACTTATCAACACAAAGACTTGTATATAACAAAATAAATTGGACACCTACCTTTTATTTAGACTCTTTCTCAATCTATCAGCATATTGCTTTTTATTTTCACTGTATTGTATATGTTTCCCCTTAATTTTAAATCAACAGGTAGTTAATTGGGGTTCTATATACTGATTCCTTATAATAAATGTTATATTTCTCTTCAGTACCAACATTTTATAATAAAAGTTATGAGGATTCTTTTGATATTTATTCATTTATGAGTCATTGTATGCGTTTTTCTATGATTTGTAACAATAATTAGATTTTTATGGAGTGTTTAATACAGGAAATTAGTTCATATTAAAAAGAAAAATATCCCTTATTATTTATTCAAAATCAAAAACTATTCCCATAATACACTACACATTTTTGTTAATTACAACTGTTAAAACAGCATGTTCTGTTCTTCTCTTTTAACAGATTTCCAGGCCGATTTGGACAATCAGGACTACAGGGGAGGTAAGGAAAATGTCGTTAATATAACCTTGGTAAACTTTTGGCAAATAAGCATTTAAAGTAGTGTAAATTGTTGATTGTGTATTTAGATATTTAAAATAAGATATGTATTTATATTTGGTTTTAGTATCGCCAACCCCTTCAAGAAATGAAGATAGACCAGAGCCAGAAAAGATCAGAATCTGGAGGGAAGAGCAAGTTAAAAGACTTGAAGAAAAAGGTGATATAATTACAACCAATTCATATAGTAATTAAGAGATTATAATAAATTATTCATATTTAAAATAAGTTTAATTTTGTTCTTGTTGCAGATAAAGAAGAGGAGAAAAAGAAACTTGAATTAAGAGAAATTGCGAAAAAAGAATTGGAGGATTGGTATAAAAGTCACGAAGATACTATTGCGAAGACCAAGGCAGCTAATAGGTAAAATGAGATCATTTTAAAAACCATTTATTGTATATCATCAGATTGCATGTGAATTAAAATATTGTTTACATTTCGTTGCTTTCTCAAGAGATGCTGCCAGGTATTTATAAAATTTCGATAGTTCACTAATACTGAATTTCACAGAACCACTATCATTTAAATGATTTTAATGGATTAAAAATGTTTAAAAAAATATTTTTAATATACATTTACCAAAAGTCTAAATATTTAGATGTGAACAATTTTGTATAAAAATGTTACACTTTCATTAAAATAAAATATTGAGATGGTTCTTTGAATCAATTTGCAGAATATACACAATGTCTTACACATCCAAATACAAATTAACTAACTTCTTTTATATATTTTCATAAAAATTGATTATATTATTGATTCAATTTTTTATTAGTAAAAAATATTTTTGTGCATCTTTGGCGTTCATAATTTTTCAGCTAATTCTCTTACATGTAACTTTATTTTGGTTTAAAAATAAATCTTTGCTTTTGTGATAGTCATTGCATCATCATAGTATAGAAAGCTATGCTTACTTAACCATCATTCTTTTAAAAAATATTTATGTAATAATAATGTCACTTAGCCATAAATTTCCCTTTTCTTTTTTAATAGCACTTTATTTTTCTTATTAAAATCAAATGACAAAAGGTTATTTGCCGTTTTTTATCCAAAAAAATCTTAGTCTGTTGCAATTACAACTCTTGTAAGAATCCATTCATTTCTTTGACTTGGATGATTCTATACTCAAATAATCTTTTTAAAAGAAGCTAAAATATTTAATTTTTTCTTGATCTCTAAACAGTTGGGTAATTGCTATGAAAAAAAGGATTGGTGTTTAACAACTACATACAATTAAAAGTTAAGAACACATATTACACAATACATACAGCTTTTCTTAAAAGGGATCAATCAAATTGATTGCAATAAATTTTTTGTAGACATGTTATTAGATTTGAAAAAAATTGTTACTAAAAGTTAACTACCTTTTTATTTTATCTAGGAATGCTGAAAAACAGTTCGTAGCTGAAGATAATGATATGGAACCTGGTACCGAATGGGAAAGAATAGCGAAACTATGCGACTTCAATCCAAAAGCCAAGCAAGGCAGCAAAGATATTTCACGAATGCGTTCCATCATCTTACAAATGAAACAAAATCCAATTCCAATTAAGAACAAGGCCTAAATAATTGCAGTTATATTGTAAAATTGGGAATGTACTAATTAGATTGTTGTTAGATTTAATTTAACATGTTAAGAGATTTTATGTATATCTTGGTAGTACAGTTGACCAAATAATAAGTAACTATTGATCCTTAGTTATTACATGAAAAAATATTTTTAAACTTCTTGGATTATAATTCAGCTACAATGAAGTATGCTATAAATTATACATACAATAATTTGCAGAAAATATTTTAGAATTGTATCTAAGAATGACAACTTATTAAAGAAAGACTATAATCCAGTGGTATATTATTTTTTTTAGTGTTTCCCTTAGAAATATTTTTTTATTGAATGCGAATAGATTGTAAATTTAATTATTTTTAGATAATTATATGAATGTAATTACTAACTAAACATATTTTCAAATGAACTATCGTGTTCTAGTCACTCATTTTGGAGAAACAGATTGTTTATTCTGGATCATTTTTTTATCTTGTTTAGGTAGAATCACAAAATTATTTAGAATTAGCCACAAAATATAAACTAACATATTACACCTGTTTTTATTTTTTTATAAGAAAAACTTCCGAGTATATAGAGGATACAATGCCACTTCAGAATAAAATATATTTTTATCAAAGGTACATGTAGTAAAAAAAAGGCACATGTATAAGGATTAAAAACTGAAAATTAATTCTATAAAAATATAAAATATGTATTTATAAAATAAATATCTTGTAGTATCAATAATTGACCCTTGTACATAAATAATAATATTGTGTAAGTTACCAATTAACAGTCCAAGTGAGTTGTTTTAAATTCTTCAACTCCTTTGAAAATGTTGGACAAGATAAATCATCTACAAAAAAACATATCTTTTTATCGAATTCCTGTTCAACTAATAATTTTTACACATTACCTCGTTTTTTTCTGCTGTAAAACGATAAAATTTCAAGGTTTGGACAGTTTTCTGCAATTTGTCTCAAACCAACATCAGTCACCTTAGTATTTTCTATTCTTAACTCCTTTAGCATTAGTTTGCAAGGTCCTTTTACTAAATGACTAATACCTTTATCTGTGACCTAAAGTAAAATTATATTAGATCATATTAGTTTCTCTAGGTAAATTAATGAGGTGAAAAAGTAAATATAAAAGACAGAAATAATACCATTTTATTTGTTACTGTAAAATTTTAACTAATTAAAAAAGTTTTAGCCTTGGCCTTATAATTATTTACTTAAGGCAAAGTTAAATCTAACTGAGTTCTATCAACCTTGTTCTCAAGGCTCAAGCTACGCATTAAAAATAATAGAGTAATTTAATTGATAAAAAGTACTTTCGTTCTTTTAGACAGTAAATATTTACCTGTGTTGAAGATAAAGTTGCCCAAGAAAGATACTTTAACTTTGAAATTTTTTCAACACCCAAATCTGTAACAGGACTCCCACCAATGTCCAAACCCATCAAATTTGGACAATTATCTGCGATACATTCAAGTACATCATCATTGACTTCAGTGCTACGTGCCAATAGAAAATGGACTAAATTAGTACAATTTCTCAATAAACATATTAAACCTAAAAAAAGAAAATAGTTTTTAAAAACCCCATTATTTTCAATAATACTACATGCATACCTTGTGAGCTGATATTAATATCTTTAGTCTTTGATAGGTACAGTTTTTTAACATTTCTACATTTTAATAATATGTTTAATACTTCATCATCTAAACTTGCTGAAGTTAAATTAAGAGAACAAGTTTGTTCATTTACTAAAGCAGCTAAAACTATTTTGAAATCAACTTTTGTCCAGAAGTGTGCTGATGTAGTAAATCTTCGAAGTAATCGGTTCTTAATGTAAAATGGCAATACACTCAGTTTATCTTCATTTTCACTTATATAGAAGTTTAAGTTCTCTACTACATAATCCAGTACCCTTTAATTACAAGTTTTAATGAGCAATTTCAATAAAATGTTCATAGGGTGAATACTTACAGGCAAAATAATGAATCAACTGGTTTAGACCACGTTTGAGTAGCAGCGTCCATATCGACCAAACATTTAATTTTATTCTTTTCCACGCTTTGATTATCCATAAACACAATTAATTCTTTAAATTAATTTGTTTACAAACAACGTAGTTTACTTTTCTGACATAAAAAAGTAAGGTTAAATATACAAGTTTAAATTTTACAGGGTAATTCTAGTAATCAATTATTATGATAAGAATGATCGTATATGTAGAAAACTAATAATTAATTTTTATTAAATAAAATTATACGATCTTGAAACGACTTTCTACCTCTTTTTTATAAAATATAATGCAAATGTAAAGAATAAATGTATTCGAATTTTGAATATCTTAATTTACTATAGGTCATTGAAAAATGTAAAATAATCATAATGAAACAAGATACCAGAAAAAAAAACCATTAATATTAAAAAACGTCAAAATATTTAAAGCTCATGAAATTAAATTTAAAATTATTTTCAAGATTGTTATATATAACAAAAAATATTTGATAACTTTGTCCACCAGTGCATTATTTTATATACATTGCCATTATTTATCAAAAACTATTTTGTTTTGTCAAATTCGTTCTTTTATACATATCCCAAAATGAAATTAGTTATATTACCACGTTGATCTTCTAGACCGTCCAAATATTCAGCACTTCTTTTGTATTTGATTTGCTCTTTATTGGTTCTTAATGCCCATATCAATGTCAGTAAAAAATAAAAATTTTATTTAAATAAAAACAAAAGAAAATAATATTTTATTGTATAAAGATCAGCTATTTTGTGGAACAATCTTCACATTTGAACGGTCCTTTCTGTGTTTATTCAAATGCCTTACCATCCGATATTTTTCAATAAACTGTTTGGAACAAACAGAACACTGAAATGGTTTTTGATCCAAGTGACTTTTTAAATGGTGGTCCAAATTAGATTTGAAACGAAACCGTTTAGAGCAGAATTTGCATTCAAATGGTCTTTCATCACTATGAGTTCGTAGATGATTTTTCATGTTTGATTTTCTAACAAATTGTTTGGAACAAACGTCGCACTTAAATGGCGTTTGATTAGAGTGGACTCTTAAATGCATAACTAAACTAGATTTGAAATTAAACCGTTTTGAGCAGATTTCACATTGGAATGGTCTTTCGCCAGTATGAATTCTTAGGTGATTGTCCAAATCTGATTTTCTAACAAATTGTTTGGAACAAATATTGCAATTAAATGGTTTTTGATCCGAGTGTTTTTTTACATGCGTAACTAAACTAGATTTGAAATTAAACCGTTTTAAACATATTTCACATTGAAATGGTTTTTCACCGACAGTGTGAGTTTTTAGGTGATTGTCCAAGCTTAATTTTCTCACAAATTGCTTGGTACAAATATCACATTGAAATGGTTTTTGACCAGAGTGGGTTTTTGAATGTTTAGCCAAAATAGATTTAAAGCAAAAACGTTTAGAACAGATTTCACATTCAAATGGTTTTTCGTCAGCGTGAGTTTTTACATGATTTTTAAAGGATAATTCTCTACGGAATTTTTTGGAACAAATGTCACAGTTGTATTGTTTTTGATACAAGTGGATTTTTAGATGGTTACATAGAGATGATTTGCGGGGGAATTGTTTAGAACAATAATCACATTTGAATGAGTTATTAGAATTAATTTCAGATGAATCAGCGGACTCTGTAATTTTACACAAATCACTAATTTTCACATAAAAATCTGAAGCATGAACTTCTTGAATTTCATCTTCAGCAGTATGTAAAAGATGTTCCTTAACTTCTACCTGCTCTTCTTTAATTTTGGGTTCTGATTTGACGCAAAGACTTTCAGAATTCTTACAATCCCTTTTACAGTGTTCACATTTAACCGTACTTGGGTGTACAGTAAACTTCTGTTCTACTTTCATTACTTTAGGAATAGCTTCAAAACCGTCTCCTTGAATTTCATTTCGGCGTGTCGATGTCTGTTGTTCGTTAATTTCGAGAAACTCTACTTTAATCTTTGATTCAGATTTAATGCACGCATTTTGGACCTTTTCAAATTCTAAGTCATGTTGTTCTATTTTTAAATCGTTTGGAGGATCTGTATATACTTTTCCTGTGTTTGTTAATTCCGGTATATCTTCAAAAACATCTAGTTTGATCTCCTCCATTTCCTTCAGTATTGGTTCAAAAAATAATTAACAATGAATATATTTTTACACTTGATACAACCCAATTTCTTATCATGCACGCCATATACTTTTGACGTAATTTTTTATACTAAAATAAGACATTTAGTATATAGTAATGATCTGCAATCAGATTACTGGTTCTTCAACCATATATCTTTAATTAAACTAAAAAGGATTTTCTCAAATATTATCAAATTAAAATATTTACAAAATGTTAAAAAAAAGAACAATTGGATTAATCCATGAAGTTTGTCATTTTGATTTATGTTTTCTTCTTCTTTAAACTTTAGTAAATAACATAACCTTTAAGGATTAAATGGTGACTGTGAGAAATTATAAATTACAAATAAATATAATAAAATATATTCATAATGATTTCTATTTGGGAAAACATTCATAAAGTAGAATACGATAATAAAATCGCAATAATTATGTGTGACAAAGAAAGCATTTTGGAATCGAAAACTTTTGGAGATATTGTTAGGGAAAGCCAAAAATTTCAAGATTTTTTTATTTCTTCTATAAAAACGGATGGTAGTTTATGTGTAGGTCTAGTTATGGAAAAAAATATTTTTTTGCCGTCTATAATATTAAGGTGAGTTTATTACTTTCGAAAAAAAAAATTAAAAGTACTTTTTAGTTTACAGAAACTTAAATATACATTTGTTTGCCTAGCCAAACCAAAAGATTATTCAAATAAACTTAATGTAGAGTATATTTTAACTTACAATGTCGACAGTTTTCCCGACTTTGAAAAAGTTAGAGAAATAGTTTTCGATGATAAAACATTTATTATATGGAAAAAAGTGGTGACTGTTGTAACTCCTTATTCACTTGAGGATATTTTTTGTATCATTCAAAGTTCCGGTACCACAGGTGCAAATAAAATAATTCGAATACATTCTAATTGCATAGAAAGTAATACCATAAGTTTGGGGTAAGCAAAACAGCTGTTTACCAATAAACAAATACATAATTAGTTAAATTTATTTAAGGAAAATATTAAATATTCACTCTCAAGAAGTGATATTTTGGGGCACACCACTAACATTTGATCCTTCATTGATAGAACTTTTATTAGGTCTTTTAAACGGAAGTACTCTTATTTTAGTAACTTATAATACCTACATTAACCCAAAGTCTCTATACTTGGCATTATTCAATGTAGTTAAAGTGACAGTAGTTCAGATGGTACCTTCAGTTTTTCATAGATGGGATGAAAATGTTATAGAAAAAATATTTAACAATAGCAGCTTAAGAATACTGGCTTTTGGAGGTGAAGTTTTTCCAAGGAACATACTAAAATATAAAAGAAAACCAGACTTGATGTTATTCAACCTTTATGGCATTACTGAAGTCTCATGTTGGGCTACAGTTCATCAAATAAATGAGGAACAATTAGAAGATGAGATACCAATCGGAAAATGTCTAGATGAGACATTTGTTGAAGTCAGAGACGAAAATGGAGAAATTATTACACTTGGAGAAGGAGAGATTTATATAGGTATTTTTAAATATTGAAATGTTCTTTTTTAATTACTGAAGATTGAATATTTTTAGGAAGCAATACCAGGAAATGTTATGTAAATGATGAAATTGAATGTTTCTTTCCATTATGCAGAGAAAGTGGTGACATTGGTTTTGTAAAAAATAACAATATTTATTATAAAGGCAGAAAGAATAAGATTGTAAAGAGATTTGGCCATAAAGTAAATCTCGCTAAAGTTGAAGAAATTATTTTTAGGAAATGTAATCTCACAACAAAAAGTGTTTGGTCTGAAAAAAATCAAAAGCTCTTATTATTTATACTGATAAAAGAAAATTATATAAAAAATGTCAAAGAAAAAATACTAGACAAAATACGAATTAAAATATTAAATATTTTATCCCAGGAGTGTTTTCCTGATTATTTTGAAATATTACAAACGTTCCCAACCACATCACACGGTAAAATAAACGAAAAAAAATTAGAAGAGTATTATTTAATGAATCTCCCAAAAACAGATTTAGAAACTGTAGATTTATTTTGCAAACTCTGGTGTAAATATCTAGGAATTTGTACAGATAATTTTGAGTTAGAAAATTACAGTTTTTTTGAGTTGGGTGGGAATTCAATAAATGTTATACAGTTACTTGCAGATTTTAAAGAGTTGACAAATATTGAATCATCAGAATTGGTAGCAGCGGTCTTTGAAAAAAAATTAAGAGATTGTAAAAATTTACTAGCTACTAGTAAAACGAATACCATAAGTAAGATGCATGAAATCTCTTTTATGGAAAGTGTTACCAAGAAGATGAAAATGGATGTTGAAAAAATAAAAGTAGTATGGAAATATGATTTAAAAGCTTGTGTTGATGCGTCACCATTGGTTTTTATTGACAGGTAAATATTTATGTATTAAAATCTAGATTAGGCAGTTTAGAAGTGAACCGACGAGTCTAGGACTTAGCACGTTTATGCTATGATCTCCTGAAGAATATTTGGACATCCATTGTTTGGAATTTTTGTTTTTCACGTGTGTATTTCCGGTCTTCTTCAGATACATACTGATTGATGTAAAATTGAAATATAAAAACAAAAAACCCAAGAATAGAAGTTTAATGTGACCGTGAAACATCGCCATCATTTTGTACCACTTTCAAGGAATATTATCATTTATTTTAGCTTTAATAATACCAGAATTGCAATTGGAAGCTTTTGCAATTTATTTATAATTCTTTGTGATAATGGATATGAAGTGTTTAAAGATATACTAACTGGATCCATAGAAAGTACCGCTTTAGTATCAAATTGTAAAACTTTGATTTATATTGGTTGTTATGACGGGACATTGCACTGTATAAATTTTATTCAAAAGCGAACCGTTTGGACATTTAAAACTGCCGATAGAATAAAATCTACTCCAATTTTTTTAAAAGATGGGTTCAGAATTGTATTTGGTTCATATGATAAGTACTTATATTGCCTATCATCACAGGTACGTTTATGATCAAATATTTAGACAAATATTGTGATATTAAAGTACATTCATTAAAAATCCTTTCTGGTTTCTATATATTTCTTTTTGTACAAGTTTTGCTTTTTATTTGCTAATTCTACTTTCTTCTACTATTTAAAAGTGGTTTTTATTAAATTTTAGAATGGCTCTTTAGAATGGAAAACTGCGCTAGATAGTTACATTTCTGCAAATATTGTTTATGATGAATTTATTGGAATATTTGTAACTACCACTGGTGGATTTTGTTACTGCATTGCCGAAACTAATGGAGATATTATTTGGAAATTTAACTGTGGGACGCCAATCTTTGGGACACCCTGTATATTTCACTCAAAAGAACTAATTATAGTGCCATCAGTTTTTGGTATTTTGTTCTGTTTATCCCTAAAAACTGGCGAACTTTTTTGGAAATATAAAACAAATGGACATATTTTTTCATCTTTAGTTACATATAATGATTATGTTATCTGCGGCTGTCATGATAAAAATATTTATTTAATAAAAATTTCACCTAGTCACTTTGAGTTACTAAGAAAAACTGTATTAAACTGTGAAATATCATCTACACCAGTTATTTATAGAAAAACTGATTTTTTATTTATTATAGCAGCCAGTAATATTGGTACAATTTATTTAATAGATTTTGAAACTTTCTCTGTAATACAGGAACTAAAATTACCAGGGGAAGTTTTTTCTTCACCTGTTGTTTATGAAAATAAAGTTTATACCGGTTGCCGGGATAATAATTTGTATTGTTTATCATTAGATCTATAAAAATAAATTTTACTTCGCTTGATATTCAAACTTTATTTCTCTCTTCAATCCCTAAAATAATTATAATAGTGAAGCTAGCAGAAAACAATAGGCAATAAAGCAAAAGTTCATATAGGATTTTTAGTACAAATACCGTTGCACGTCAAGAGTGACGTACCTCTTTCGTCATAGTACTGCCAACTAATGAAAATTTCCCTAACTAAGATAAATCATACGAAACATCACGAAAATTCACAAGGACTCATGAACGTAGTCACAGTACTAAAAAACCGAAAAAGTAATCGTAATTATTTTGATAATTTTAGAATTATTTCAATTATATTGGCTTATATACGTCTTATTCTTTATAATATAAAGTTTATAAATCATTATTGTATGTTTAGTACTCAAAAAACCATAATTTACATTAAATAATTTTGAAATTTTCTACGCCCATGAGACTCGTATTTATGATGAAGAAATGACATTGTAGCGATTGGCATGCCTTGATGCGACGTTGTAGAGTATTTAGATTGAAATATTTCAACGATTTCTGACGTCCGGCCGTCAACCAGTTGAATTAGGAGAAAGGATTTACCTTTTGTAGGAATTCGAATATTGTAGTTGAATTGTTTCTTATGAGAAAAATATATATTTTTTTAAACAAAACATTGTCTTATTTTAATAACAATAAATAGTTTGCTATCTTTTTTATATGTCTCTATTTTATTTATTTAATAAAAATATAGTACAAATAAACAACATAATATAACGATTTTTATAACAGATTATTGAATATTAAAAGTAGATAATACAGCAAGAAGAATATCACAGTTGTAGATTGCTAATGAATCAACTGAAAACATTTTTCAAATGTACTTTAAAACTGGCAGGATGAAGTGTCTTGAGTGTGAGGATCATATATTGTTCATATACGCTTCAATAAATTAATTTTTCATAATAATAAAGCTAAACAACATAACCTAACCTTACATTTTTGAAACTTCCTACATTCCTCGACAATTTAGACAAGCCGACAACACTGCAGGGTCGTGATCTCATAATTGATATATGACGTGCAACGGGATTTGTATTAAAAATCCTATAAGTGCCTTGAATATCTCTAGTTATAAGAAAAAACTATAAAAAGCCCAATTGTTTTTTAAAGTTTATTTATATCTTTAGAGTAAAAGAACTTTCAGATTCGCAATCCTTGTGCGTACAAACAATAATAGACGGGAAATGATTGCACAAGTTTTGAACTCGTTGTTTTAAACATCAAGTTCATATTAAAAAAAAAAATGGAATGCTGAAGCTTTTCAATTCTTCACCTAAATAGAAATAATTCCCAAAAAAATCTTTCAATAACTTTGTACATAGGAGAGAGTATGTGGAACTTTACAGGTTGAGATTGACATTTATGACAGTGCACAGAAATAAACGTTAAATGTCAATAACTGAATTATGATGGGTGTTCTTATCAATGACAGATTTGAGAAATACTTTATTTAGGTTAAGGCATCAAGCTGATATACTGTTTAACCATTTTTTTGTTTCCGTAATATGTTATAAAGTAGTAATAATAAATCACAAAGATACACTGTTTGTTTTAAAAGTGCCTTATCACCAATTATTCAGACATGCATCTAACTAAAAACATAAAGCTATATATATATATATTTATATAAATACAATTTCACAAATAACTTATGTCTAACTTACAATAAATTCCTTTTTGCAAAAAAAAATTAATGGTTAACTTGGATTTCAAAAAATGACTCGATTTGTTTTTTAATTGTATTTTTGCCTTAGATAAATTATTTTTAAACACCAAGAAAATAAAAATATAAAAAGTGAAATAAAATTATATCGACATTTTGCTTAAATGCCAATAATGGTTTTAAAAGTAACCTAAAAATGCTCAAACTCGTCTTGGATTCCAAAAATGAATATCAAAAGTTCAAAACAAAAAAGAGTATCATGGTTTTTTTAAAGACTACTTAGCCATTTCTATAAACCAAATAGACGATTATAAAAAGTTCCACATATATTATTACCTATATAACTGCACCGAAATATTTAATTTCTGTGACATTGATTTATTGTTCTTCATCTCCCAGTTCATGTTTAATCTTGGAAAAGTCGAATTCTTCACCTGTACCTCGTTTGAAAATGTCCAATACATCCAAGCAAGTTGTTTCAAAATGAGTTGTTGCATCATATGATTGAGAAATAAATATTTGAGTGTGCAGGCCGTCATCAATAGGCTCATAATAATCTGATACTGAGACAAATTTTTGGCGAATAGCACCCAGGAGATCCAAACCAGGTTTTATCTCAGCTTCTGGGTTTTCACTTTCCACAGTTGTAGACACCATAGCTACAAACCAACCTGGGAAAAAATAAAGTTGATATATTATAATCTGAAAATCACCTATTTCGACAAAAGTAACGTCATAGACTAATATCTACAGTGTGTGAACAACCACTTATGAATAATATTATTTTTGTTGTTATTTTAGAGATATATGAAAACATTATTTTTTTATTTCTTCAATAAAGCGTAGTTTATCTATAGGTCTCGTTATGGAAAAAATACACTGTATCTATATATTTTAACTTACAATGTCGACAGTTTTCCAAACTATGAAAATATGAAAAAGTTAGTGAAATAGTTTTCGATGATAAAACATTTGATATATGAAAAAAAGTGGTGACTATTGTCTTCATTCATTTAAGGATATTTTTTGTATAATTTCCGGTACCACAGGTGCAAATAAAATAATTCAAATACATTGTAATTGCATAGAAAGTAATGCTTTAAGTTTGGGGTAAATGCAATAGTTGTTTACTTATAAATAAACGCGTAAGTAGTTAAATTTATTTAAGGAAAACATTAAATATTCATTATCAAGAAGCGATATTTTGGAGCACACTACTAACATATCATCCTTCATTGATAGAACTCTTTTTAGGTCTTTTATATGGAAGTACTTTTATTGTATTAAGTTATAATACACACACTAACCCAAAGTCTCTATATTTGGCATTATTCAATGTAGTTAATGTGATAGTAGGTTTTGATGGTACCTTTAGTTTTGTTAGATGGGATGAAAATGTTATAGAAAAAATATTTAACAATAGCAGCCTGAGAATACGGTCTTTTGGAGGTGAAGTTTTTCCAAGGAACATACTAAAATATAAAAGAAAACCAGAATAGATGTTATTCAACCTTTAAGGCATAACTGAAGTCTCATGTTGGGCTACAGTTCATCAAATAAATGAGGAACAGTTTGCAGATGAAAATGGAGAAACTGTTACATTGTTGAAGGAGACTTATTTAGAAAATTTTAAATATTCAAATATTCTTTCTTTATTATTAAATATTCAATATTTTTAGGAAGCAATACTAGGAAATGAAAAAATAATTTTATTCCAAAAGTGGTATTCATAATTTATTAAATAATAATATTAGATATGAAATATTATTAATAAAATTCTTACCTTTGGCAGCTACTTGATGAGTGTAACTCACGACAGAAACGTAAATATCAGAATTACGCCCAACTTGTTTTTGAGGAATGATAATTTGAGTGGAGAGAGCATCTCTGGTATTAGCTATGGGATGATCCAACAAACAAATACATCTGATGACTTTTCCCCTCTTGCGAACTTTATCAGGAACATAAGTAGGATCACAATAGACCTAATAAGAAAATTAATATTTAGCCAATGTGCAAAACAAATGAAATAATAGAAATATTTAAATTCCTGTAAAGATTATTTTCAATTATTTCCAGTAGTTGATCTACATTTATTGTAGGAATGCCCTTTACTTACAAATACTTTTCATAATAAATTAATCTAAAGTAATCTTCCATTATCGACAAATCTAATTCACAGCACACAAAAGCCTCAATATATAAAAAATCCAAAACTTGCTAAACATAAAGCTAGGATGAAAATATTAGAAAAGAAACAAAAAGGATTAAGTAAAAGAGGTATTATTAAATAAATTCCAAAAATAAATAAAATAAACCAAAGAGTTAAACTTACTAGTTAATTACTAACATTTAAAAGAAAATAATTCACAGATATTACCAAAATGTACAAACTAACTTAAACTTTCTAAAGAGTCAACTTAAAACAAAATCGATTGGCCAAATGGTTTATAACAACTAGTGCCAAATAAACAAAGACATTGACTTTACCTGTTTACATTTGGCAATTTCATTGCCTGAACGAACTCCTACAACTTTGCCTCCTTCTCCTAAGACAATTTCATCAATTGGCTTATCTAACATGTACGTTCCTCCATAAATAGCAGAAAGCCTAGCAAAACCTGTATAAAACCATTAACATTATTTAATTTCTATTGTAATTTATAATAATTGTAAAATATAAAAGATATTTATCTTATAATTCCACAATATTCCAAAACATTTGTAAATATTTTTATGACAATTGTTACACCCTTCGTGTAGTTTTATCTGAGGAGGCCAAAGGGTGAAACAATTGTCAAATATTAAGATAAGTATGTTATTTTTACATTCATAATAGACAGATTTGACAAAGTACTTAAGGGTAGAATCAATAATTATTGTAATTTATTATTATTTAACAGTCACCTAATTAATGTATGTCAAATATCTACCTTGAGGTAATTCACCCAAGCCATACATGGGATACAAGTATGGCGACTTTCCATATCTAGCCAATGAATCAGAATACAATTTGATACGGTTAACAGTTTCAATAGCAGGTCTGTTCAGGTAATCATCGTCTCTGTGCAAGGCTAGAGCATGGCCAGTGAAATCCTGGGTATTCTTGTCTAAACCATACTTTTCATAAAGAGCTGTCATGTTCTGGGTGCTGGGATCGAAGTCTTTCCAAGTTTTAGGATCATCGGGTTGGAAATCTTGAACATAGATTAAAAAATTTCGGAAACGCCGCTTCTCAAACATTCCCATGAGATCAGAGGCTAGAGCTTCTTTTTGATCAACTGGTACCTGATAAATAATAATACGGCTTTAACTAACAAATCATTACAAGATTAAAAATATATAAAAATAATTATTGGCCAAAGAGAGCAAATATAATATTACTTTCAAATTATAACAAGGTATTTTTAAAATAAATTATATAAGTTGGATAAGTTGCCTATTGAAGCTTGACATTATATGGTTGACTTGGCGAAGGAATTTAAAGAAAACCAATTCAGAAAATAACTACTAAAAATGTTAACTGTTCTGTTGAATATAGGAACTATAAAATAAGTAAAAATCCAGTTTTATTGTAACGATAAAAATACTTTATCCTTGTGCAGTTATTATGCTATAATTAATTGCTTCATACATTTTCTTTGAGACCCTTTGTTTTAAACAATACCAAAAATGAAGTTAAAAAGAATTCAGATAATAAAAAATATTTCAAAATTGTTAACAATTTGTCCAGAGCTGAAAGAACCGCTGTAATATAAGTACAGTTTATTTAACAAATTATGTACGAAAATGTTTGAAATTATTCATTTTGCAGGATCACCTTAAAATTTATAGTCAACTTTTTTATGCAGAAAGTAATGTATTAATATACAGAATAGAATATCTTATATTGATAATTGTTCATAAAGTACACAGCTTTTATTATAAAACCTGTTAATTAGTTGTAGGATATTTTAAATAAAAATCTAAAGTAATCCTTAAATAATTTGCTTATTAAGAGATGTTTTTCTGCATTAGAAAAATCAATACTGTTAGGTAAACACAAATACAAGTTTTTATGTGAGTCATAGATGAACTAATTAATTAAAAGCAAATTAAACCATCACGCCTATTTGAGTTGCACATCAATCATAAAACGTTATCCTTTCTGTTAATTTTTAAGAGCAATAGAAAAGCTGCAAGGTTGAGTGCACAATTTACATTTTGCTGGCAAGAATAAAAAATAAGGATGAACTTTTACCTTGGCGATTTTTCCACCTTTGTAGACGTAGCTGCCCTCAACAGATTTGAACTCCAAGTACCGCGTTACGCCCGTGTGGATGAGCAATTTGACTAACTGACCGTTGGCCATAAGGAACTTAGGGATGAGGTCTACATTCCAATCTCTTCCTCTTCCGTAGGACTCATCTGGAGGCGGTACTCCAAATTTCGAGAACAATTCTTCCAAAGGACAAATAGAAGCGGACTCTCCGCCGTAGTACTTGTTCCGATCGACGTGTAAAACCTTTTTTCCGGATACTGATAACATTCCACTCAAAATACATTCTTTTAGGCCAGTGCCCAATACGATACAGTCGTATTCTTCATCCATTTTAATGAATTTACTATTTAAATTAATAAAGAAATCTAATTGACGGCAAGACTCAATCCGATACGTCCCACTTTTATCGAAGAATTGATACGTCACTATGAAAGACTACCAACAAAAAAATAAATAGCATATCGGTAAATCAAATAATAAAATTCCCCTAATTTTGGGCTATTTTTTGCGATACACATATTTCTAAACATCCTTTTTGTTCATATTATTGATAATAATTATATTTTAGTTAACACAACTATCACTAATATTAAACAGTTTATTGCGTTAAATGGTATTTTGTTGTAAAATACGTTGCAAATAAGTATTTTCTTCGGTGACACGAAAATAGAACTGAATTTGGTGACTTTTGTAATTTTTGGCTGGCTGCATTGAGAGCTGGAATATTCAGTTTGTTTTGACGTTTGTCAACAAGACATTGACACTTAAAATATTCACATTTGTTGGCTAGGCGTTTGCGCTTTGAAGTTAAATGTTGAGTTGGAATTGGAAAATAGACTTGAAAAATAATAGTTGTCAAAGTGAAATTGAGTGAAGAGTGTACATCTCTCGTTCATTGAAAGTTACACTACTACGCGTGGCAGTTTAGTTTCATATGTGAAGTTTCAATAATACGTTTTCTTTGTGATAAGGTACCAAATGATGGGGATTTTTGCAGAATATAAGAATTAGAGGTAAATTTATCTTAAAATAATTTTAAATATTTTGTTTAAAGCTAATATGCAGTATTTTTAGTATTGCCATAAGTGTTTATTATTATAACAGGATTTAACACAAACAGTTTTTAAATATGTATTATTAGACTTATATTTTAATTCAAAACAAGGTCCCGTAGATTTTTATTGTAGAATTATCAGCAAATGTTAAAATGCCAAGGTGATCAGATCAGTTATTTGTACCGTTCTTAGATATTTCTTTTGGATGTTTCAATGTCATTGTAAAATACTTCACGGATTTTAACACTTTTTATCAAGTCCAGCAACTTTTATTATTTACTCATTTCAGAAAGGCATTATAATATATGTTAAATGTGAGTTTGCGAGGTTGGGATTAAAAATAATGTTTTTTATTCAAATTGATAACAAGCCACGTTCTTCCTAAAAAGAATATTTTTTAACATATTCAATTTCAAACAAATTATATGAAATTGAACATTATTTTCTGTTACTTTTTCACTTTTTTGGGCATTAATTTGGTTATCTAAACTATAAATATTTCATTTATATTCTGACTTATGTGAAGTTACATAAAATGTATCACTTATATATTTATTAATTTTTTGCAGCCTTAAATATTTTTCTCCATTATTTTTTAAATTTAATGACCTACAAATTTTAAAATCTTCAACTTATGATAATTATTTGATAAATATACAACTATGCATAATTGTTTATTTAGAAGTAGAGATAAATCAATACCAAATAAATAAATATATACAAATGTTTAAAGACAGAGTTCCGGTTAAAAATAAAAATAAAAAAATAAAGTAGAAAAATTGTAACTGTAGAATCCTTGATCAAAATGAAAGATAAAGAGATTTTATTATTTCTTTTATTAATTTTAATTAGGGACCTCTAAAATTGGACACTCAATTCAAGAGCTTAGGTAAACAAATTAATATTTACTTGTATAAATAATATTATAACTTATTTTTGCGATTGGTTCAACTTGATTTGTTTAAAATCATGGCAAAACAAACAAAATATTTTGAAAAAAAAATAAGGAAACAATAGGTACATGAAGTTTGCCCAAATATTTACACTTAATGACATCACCTTATCATCTTAAACTAGTAATAGTTATTATTAGAGGAATCAGTATCTCCTGCAAGATATTTGAGATAATCTTGGGCCCATCTAATTTTAGTTATAAAAGGGTTATATCCGTTTATCATTAGTTATTAAAGCAGAAGTTTCATTGCCTCATACTGTTTGTTAATGGCTAAGAGATTACAAAATTATTTTTACAACAATTTACAGGTAAAAACATACCAGATATTTTAAATTTCTTGCTCGGCATAATGTAAATAATTTAATATACCCACTCTTTAATAAATATACATAGAGATTGTTTCAAAGAGGCTCCATGAATCTATAGGAACAGAATATTCTATAACACAGTATACATTTTTAAGGTTACAGTGGAATGTAATTTTTTAATGCCATTAGATTTTTGTTTAATTTTTCTGAATAAATGAAATAAAATTACTTTTTATTTTTGTATTCTTATTATCTATTTGTTGTATAATTTATTTGATAAATGGAATAATTTATATTGAATGTTAATTGTAGTATCATTAAATGTTGGCAAATCAAAAACCTTTAGCATAAAGTCATTGCTCTAAAGAGGTTACAAACCTAATCAGAATATCATCAACTTAATTCTATTTATTAATTATTAATATATTTTGGTTATTTCCTGTATTTTCATAATTAATATAAACAACTTCCTCAATACAAAAGAATTTTTCTTACAAACATTTTTTTATTACTTGAACAATTACTGATATATTAATTACCCACCCAATAATTACCCACCCTATAATTACCCACCTAATAATTACAAACACACCTACACTATCCGAAAACGTTCATACTTTCTATGAATATAGTTTAATTACGATATTATTACCACAATAATGAGAACGATCTAAAAATACCAAACTCGAAAAACAGTTATTTAATTACAAAACAACAAGTGCTAGGTTTCGAATTGGAATCATCAACAATGACTATTGAAGTCCGGAGATCTGTAATTTACAACAGAATTGTATTCAGGCGCTGAAACATTTGTTAAAATAATATTCAATTCAATAGATTCGAATATTTTCACAGTATATTAATAGAAAAAATT
This sequence comes from Hermaeophaga mercurialis, assembly GCA_951812935.1. NCBI lineage: Eukaryota > Metazoa > Arthropoda > Insecta > Coleoptera > Chrysomelidae > Hermaeophaga > Hermaeophaga mercurialis. Next base: position 33,106,270 of record OX638358.1, read on the forward strand.
CCATTTGGCTTTGTTGAAATGCGCCTTGGCACCTGTTACAATGTTTCACATTTTTTATTACGTTTTGTATGTTTTACTAATTTTAAAAAATCTCTGATAAGACGTGGTTCGTCATCTTTGATTTGGAAACACATCATTTCTGATAAATCACATGATGAATGAACAGAAATATAGTTTTGATAGAGCGTCGGCTACTGAATTGGGTTTTCCTTCATACCGCAATAGGTGTATTTTGGTTAAAGCTAACACATTTTCAAGATAATCAAATGGAAAGATAAATTGAATTATATTCCGGCCCTGGTTGTATTAATTCTCAGTCGGTTCATCGTAAGCATTTAAAATGGAATCCGTTTATTGTTCATTAATAATGTATCACAACTAACAACACCAATTTAACAAGGCTCGTATAGTTCCAGGTCAAATCTAGTGTATTGCATTATTTAACTGTAACAACTGGTTACTTGGTTTCTCATATTTTGATTTTTGTAATACTAAAAGCATTGATATTAATTAATGTGCTAATTTGAGAATTTTTGTTACTAATTTGAAACAAGGTTGATTGGAGCAAATTTAACAAAAATATACATTTGTGGACCATACATTCCTGATGTTACATGGAATTACTCATTTAAAAATAAAATTATTTGGTTAATTTGTTTACACACATGTTTACTTCAATTTAAATAATACGTTGTTTCTACGCCCAATTCACCATGCGGGAAATTATTAAGTCTTTCCTTAATTTTATATATATTGAAGAAGGTTATCCTTAGTCTTCCAATGTGGTATAGTGGATTAACTCAACAGAACTCTAAATCTCTTGCTGTCCAATATCGATTTAGAGTTTTACTGAATTATTTTGATACGAGTGTTGATATTTATATATTGAGAACTGGCAACACTAGTGTTGCCAGGTGAAATCTGTCATTGCCATCTTAAAGTTTGACATTTTTGACAGTATACGTACTCAGAACTTTTTGACATGCGAGTACTATTTGTGTTCTTTACAGTAAGTTGAAAATCTCATCTCGGCCAAAAAATGGAATTAACTCGCGAACATTTTCGAGCTATGATTTATTATGACTTTCGACGTGGTGTAACTCAAGAACAGTGCATCAATCAACTTAATTCAACTTTTGGCGATGAAGCACCATCCAAAGCCAAAGCGTATATCGCTGGTACACTGAATTCAAATCCAAAACGACGAATCATTTTGCATCACGACAATGAGAGCTCACACATATCAAGTGAAACAAGCGAGTATTCGGACACACAAAAGATCGAATTAATGGGTCATCCGCCTTACAGCCCCGACTTGGCACCTAATGACTTCTTCTTGTTCCCACAAATTAAAGATAAACTGCGTGGACAACGATTTTCATCGCCCGAAGAAGCGGTTCAAAAACCTTCAAAAACCATGTTTTAGAGCCATCATCTTTTGACTGGACAAAGTGCTTTGAAGGGTGGTTCAATCGCATGCAAAAGTGTATAAAGCTTAAAGGCGAATATTTTGAAAAGCAATAAATATATTTTTGATAAAATTCATTTGTTTTTTCAATATATAAATAGCAACCCTCGTATATTAGCAAAACCTATCTAGAAATTATTAGACACGCCTATGTATGACATGTGTCTGTTAAATTTATGTCACTAAAATGTCATTCATTCCACCGCATTATCATTGAAGTTTTCAAATCGACCATGCAATAATATCGAAGTATAAAATACTCCTACGACTATGTGGGACGCTTTTCTAAATTTCCTGTCGTTTAGAACAACCCCTTTAAACCAAAACCATGAAAGTGTGGCATCACAAGTTAAAGAGTTAGTAGAGCACAACAACGTGGTTATTTTTACAAAATCCTATTGCAACTACTGCACTCTTGCAAGAGAAATGCTGGATCAATGCGGAGCGAAATATACAGAAATCGTTTTGGATAGAAGAGAAGATGGGGAAGAGATTCAAAGAATTTTGGGAGAAATGACTGGTTGCACTACCGTACCCCGGATTTTTGTTAATCACGCTTGTCTAGGTGGATGCACTGAATGTAAAAAACTATTCGATAGTGGAGAGCTTCAAAAATTAGTTTTCAAAAGTTAGAAATAAACATTTTGTAAAGGATTTTAAGTTACTTTATGGTGATATATTATAAAGAGTTCCTGAAAAACTTTGCTTATGTTTGTTTTCGCCATTTTAACTGTAATACTTTTTTTGATGGAGTATTTTTGGCCGCAGGACGAAAAAAGGACCGTTAATAACTAATTTTCCAACATGCATTCTTTAATAAAGGAATAATAAAAGTGTGGTTAATTTTTTGTCCTGATTTGAAATCGTATTAAAGTATCCGAAGTTTTTATTAACGGTTTTATTACCTTGAAATGTGTTTTAAAAATAGGTGATACATTTTTTTTTTTTTTTTTTTATTATTTCCCAAGAGTTTTTACAATCTATCCTATATAGGATAATAAGTAAAATAAGTGAATAAAGATAAATAACATAGAGAAGTCACTATCCATTGATAACACTTCTGAAACGTTCTATTACTATTTTTACATAAATGTTTTGTACGTTACAAACTACAATGTTGGAACTATATACACTTTAACTCATAATTAGCACTAACACACATTATTGTCTTTGGGGGAGGTCCAGAGGGTCACACCTCTTCAGCCTTTTTTTGGGTTGGGCAATCAAGAGATCTGTTGCCAGTTCGTTTGGGTGGACGCTCAATCTGGTATGGTATTTGTCGGAGATTTTGGAACATTCTTCGGCGACCGTCTGTACTTGTAGGTCTTTATGTAATGCTGCGTTCGTAATATACCATGGTGCGTTTGCTGCTGCTCTTAGGACTTTCGATTGGAACCGTTGGATTTTTTGGATATTAGAATTACTAGCAGAACCCCACAGTTGTATGCCATAAGTCCATACTGATCGAATGATAGTTTTGTAAATTATTACTTTGTTAGCTAGTGACAGTTTTGAGCGACGACCAATCAGCCAATAATATTGTCTATATAACTGGCCAAGTTGGAGTCTTTTTTTGCAGATGTGTTTGGCCCATGTTAAACGCTTATCAAGATAGATCCCTAGGTATTTAACTTCATCCTTTTGAGGTAGTTCAATTTTGTTGAGTCTTACAGGTGGGCAATTGAGTTTATTAAGGGTGAATGTGATATGGACTGACTTACTTGAATTAGCTTTGACCCGCCACTTCTGCATCCATTCTGCTATTTTGTCAATATGTTGTTGAAGGTTATTAAATGCAGTAATTGGGTTTTTGTGGGATGCTAATACGGCTGTATCATCGGCAAATGTGGCTAACGTAGTATTGTTTGTTGTGGGAAGATCAGCGGTATACAACAGGTATAGAACAGGGCCAAGTACGCTACCTTGTGGAATGCCTGACTTTATCTGCCTTAGTGATGTTTGCTCTTCTCTATATTTAACTAGGAATTTTCTATCTGTAAGGTACGATTTAATTAACTCAAAGTATGTATAAGGGAGATGTTTTTTTATTTTGAACAACAGTCCTTCGTGCCATACCTTGTCAAAGGCTTGGGCAATATCTATAAAGGCTGCGGAGCAGTAATTTTTGTTTTCTAGATCGTACCTTATTTTCCAGGCAATTCTGTGTACTTGCTCGATAGTGGAATGTTCGTTTCTAAATCCGAATTGGTAGTTGGGAATGAGTTTCCTTTCGTGTATTATTGGCTTCAATCTTTTTAGGAGTAGTTTTTCGAACAGCTTGGATATAACTGGCAGTAAGCTAATTGGCCGGTACGATTTTACATCAGTTGGATCTTTACCTGGTTTCTGTATGAGGATTACGCAGGACACCTTCCACTGTGGTGGTATGTACCCAAGGGTTAGTACAGCATTGAAGATCATAGTGATTAGTCTGATTGCATCTATTGGAAGTTCACTTAGTACTTTACCTGTTATTAGATCATATCCCGGAGATTTTTTGTGGTTTATCCCAGTAGTAACCATATTAGATACTTCCCTGACTTTAAATTTTTTTATTGGTAGATCTAGTTGATTAGGACCTTCAAGAAAGTTCCTTATGGTTTCGTCTACTTGAGTTGGGGTTTCACTCGGATATGGCTGGAATACTTCTTCGAGATGTTTGGCAAAGGTGTACGCTTTCTCAGCATCATTTCTGGCCCAGTTTCCCTTTTGTGTCTTAATTGGAGGGATATGATCTTGTCGGTTCTTTATTCTCCTGGTTGCCTTCCAAAGGGAATAATTTGTTTCTTCTGTCGCAGCCAAGTTGGATATGTACACATTGATTTTATCGTTTTTGTATTTATCTAGCAATCTTTTAATTCGTTTTGTTATATTATTTAGATTTGTTTTGTCTACGGGGGCATGAGTGTTTTGCCATCTTCTTCTTATTTTGCGCTTTTCTGCAATCATGTTTAAAATGTGTCTAGGGTACGTCAGTTTTTTATTCTGGTTTGGTATATTAGGAGTTGCTTTCCAGGCTGCCTCTTGTATTGTTTTCGTTAACTCTTCTACGGCTTCGTCAATGTCTGTTTCTTTTTTCAGCGGGATGTGTGTATTTAGTTTTGTACGGATTTCTTGCTGGAATATACTCCAATCAGTGTATCTATTTGATAAGTTAACCGATCTCATTGTTTCCATGATTTGAGTGCTAAATGATATTAGGACTGGTGAGTGGTCTGACGACAGATCTAGTGATGATTTTATTTCTAAGTAGTGTTGTGATATTCCTTTAATGATACAGAAATCTAATAGGTCAGGTGTTTTGCTTGGGTCAGAGGGCCAATACGTTGGTTCTCCCGTAGTTAGGGGATACAGGTTTTTGTCTGTCATTGCTTTTAATAATTGTCGACCTCTTGGTGTTATCACTCTGGATCCCCAATAGTGGTGCTTCGAATTATAATCTCCTCCTGCCAGGAATCTTTGACCTAATGTAGAAAAGAAGTTATTAAACTGCTCATGTTTTATGATAGGACCTGGGGGACAATATACCGCTGACAGTACGAGGCTACCTCTATCATTGTCTACAGAGATACTAGTGGCCTGGATATACTTCTCGCTTACTTCGTCTAACATGTGATGTTTTATGCTAGATTTAATTATGATGGCTGTACCTCCCCGAGCTTTTCCTTCTGGGTGTTCGGTGCTATATATAGAGTATTTGGGAATTTTAATATATGTTTTATTAGTTGTATGAGCTTCTGATATGAGCATTATGTCAATGTCGTTTTCTATAATAAATACTTTTAGTTCTTGTATAGTCACGATTTGATTCTCGTAGCGTAAAGAAGTGTTCGCTCTGTCTGCTCGAAATATCATTTCGCGATAAAAAGACGATAAGTATAAAACCACTTTTTTGGTGCTAGGTGATAAACAATATAATGTGCTTAGTAATAAACTACGTTTACACAGTGATTTTAAAACGTTAAAATGTTTCCAATAACAGGAAACAGTAATGAACAATTCAATAATGGATTCAACCCTACAGTGCAACAAAATTTTCTGCAAAATACAGCAATAAACGCTCAAGCCTACCAAGAATACTTAAGAATGAATCCTCAATTTCCGATAATCAATCAAAATCAACAAATGCCAACAATGTACCCAGGCCCCCAACCTGGTACACCATTTTTAGGATTTACACCCCAAGAACAAACATCTTCATTCACAACAAACCCCAATAACTTGCACTTGCTAAAACCATCTCAACATACAAACACACGCAGAAATAATAATACAGTAAATATAAATAATGAAGTTGCAGACGATTTTAACGACCCAGAATCAATAGATAATGATGGAACAGTGAATCATAACAAACACTCATGGCAAGTAGTAGTTCACAAACGAAAAAGACCCAATCGACAAACATCGACAGAAATGGAAACTCAAGGCACCTCAACTGGTATATCAAATAGATACGAAGCCCTCAGGGGAAATGACAATATACCCAATGACAATACGTCCGATGCCCAGAATAATAAAGAAAAACGGGACCCTAAACCTCCTCCAATATATATATATGGGGTCACTAACTATAAAGACATGATAACTAATTTATCAAAAGTAACAGAAGAAAATACTTATACCACCAAAGCATTAGCCAACAATACAGTGAAAGTCAATGCTAATGATGTGGAAACGTACAGAAAACTCATCCGGCATGTCTGTGAAGAGGAAATTGTGCACCACACGTACCAAGTTCAGCAAGATAGAGCCTACCGTGTAGTAATACGGGACCTACATCCTACTGTTCCAGAATCAATTATTAAAGAAGAACTCCAAAAAAAGGGACATAAGGTCCGCAACATTATGAACATCAGACATAGGGTGAGTAAAGAACCATTACCACTATTTTTTGTCGATATTGAACCAGACACTAATAACAAAGAAATATATAAATTAGATTACCTGTTACACTGCAAAATCAAAGTAGAAGCACCGAGGAACAAAAGAATCATAGCACAGTGTACTAGATGCCAAGACTACGGACACACAAAGTCTTATTGTAAAAAACCATTTAAATGTGTTAAATGTGGGGGACTACATGACACCAGTACTTGTACAAAAGCTAGAAGTACACCAGCAACATGTGCATTGTGTCAGGGGAACCACCCAGCAAACTACAAAGGGTGTAAAGTATATCTAGACCTAATTGATAGAAACCATTCAGTACGATCAAACAGAGCTGCTCCTATTCCACAAAACATTCATACCAATCAAATTCAAACACAACCGGCAAATCCTAACGTCAGTTATGCTCAAGTAACCTCAAATCAACAAAATAATCCTACAAATAATAACGAACTAAATTTAGCCAGCAAACTAACTGAGTTCCTCAATGAGTTCAAGAATATGTTTAACCAACTACTCAATCAAAATAGTATGATCTTAACCATGCTAACAACCGTCATAAACAATTTAACTAAATAATGGCTAATACACTAATAATCGCTGAATGGAACGCAAACGGTCTAAGCAACCACATACAAGAGATCACGATATTCCTTAAAATCAACAAAATCGATGTACTTCTAATCGCCGAAAGTCACTCAACAGAAGCAAGTAACATAAAAATACCACACTATAACATATATTACACAAACCATCCAGATGGCACCGCACATGCTGGAACTGCAATAATAATAAGGTCGGCACTAAAACACTATCCACTACAACATTTTAAAACAAACAAAATCCAAAGTACCATCATAAAAGTCGAAGCTCTCCTCTGGCCATTGACGATAGCTGCCATTTATAGTCCACCACGACATACTATAACTTATGAGGAATATCAGGAATATTTCCTTCAACTAGGCTCACACTTCATAGTCGTTGGCGACTGGAATGCCAAGAATACAGCCTGGGGTTCTAGATTAATCACCCCCAAAGGAAGAACATTACTGAAAGTAATCGAACAAAACAACTTCAGCTTCTTATCAACTGGATATCCTACTTATTGGCCAAGTGATTTGAATAAAATAACCGACCTATTAGACTTTGCTGTGACTAAAGGAATATCTGACATTCATAGCACAATTGAATCAAACTTAGACCTAAACTCAGACCATAGCCCCATAATAGTTACACTAAGTACTGATATTATTTGGAAAAAACCTCCGCCGAGGCTTTGTTCCAAGAAAACAGACTGGACCCACTTCAGTAGATATATAAATGACAATATTACATTAAACATTCGCCCAAAGGAGAAAGAAGATATTGAGAAATCTGTACAATATCTAACGACATTAATACAAAATGCATCATGGCAATCCACACCAGAAGCACAAGGTGTGATTCAAGAAAACCGCAATATCCCACTTCACATCAGAGAGTTAGTTATAGACAGACGCAGAGCCCGAAGAAGATGGCAAGCGACCAGAAATCCTATAGATAAAAATTACCTTAACAGGCTAACTCATAATCTCTGTGCAGCCATTCAAGAAGCTAAGAATGAATCTTTTGAATACTATATCACCAACCTATCAATAGATGATAACACACTGTGGAAAGCAACTAAGAAATTTAAGAGACCCATACTGTCAATCCCTCCTCTAAGACAAAATAATGGTAGATGGGCACGAAGTAATAGTGAAAAAGCGAACAGATTTGCTGAACATTTAGCCAGCGTATTTTCTACTCCAGAAATCCAAGATGAACACCAAAATGAAGTAGAAACATTTCTAAATGCACCTTGCCAATTATCTCTACCAACTAGAGCCATTGCCCCAGCTGAGGTCAAGAAGGAAATAGATCAAATAAACCCTCACAAGGCACCTGGATACGACCTTATAACTGGTGAAATACTAAAACGTTTACCTAAAAAAGCAATTGTACTACTAACAACCATATACAATTGCATATTAAGACAAGGCTACTATCCAATACTATGGAAATACGCACAAATCTGCATGATACCAAAACCAGGCAAACCACCCACAAATGTAGGCTCTTATAGACCAATAAGCCTACTTCCTATCATGTCAAAAATCCTAGAAAGGCTCATTCTCAACAGAATCGAAGAAACAACCAACTTCGATGATTTAATCCCCAAGCACCAGTTTGGCTTCAGGCATAGACATTCGACTACTCAACAATGTCACAGAATTGTCAATAAAATAAGAGATAGCCTAGAAAAAAAGGAAATGTGCACATCAACTTTTTTGGATATAAAGCAGGCGTTTGATAAAGTATGGCACAAAGGTCTTCTCTATAAATTAAAAGAAAAATTACCAAGTCAGCTATATTCGGTACTCAAATCATATCTGTGTGATCGAAAATTCCAAGTAAAATACGAAGACAACCTGTCAGAGTATCACACTATTGAAGCTGGCGTTCCTCAGGGAAGTGTCCTTGGACCATTGTTATATCTCATTTATACCGCCGATGTACCAACTAGAGAAGATACACTCATGGCAACTTTCGCAGACGACACAGCAATACTTGCTGCAGATTCAAATCCCACAAGAGCTTCAGAAAAAATACAAAGCCACTTAAATGAAATCCAAACATGGCTCAAGAAATGGAGAATCAGTGTAAATACAGACAAATCGTGTCAAGTTACATTTACAACTAGAAGAACTGAATGTCCTCAGCTTATCCTAAATGATGCCCATATCCCTATAAAAGACAAAGTCAAATACCTCGGTCTCCATCTTGATAAAAAACTAACTTGGAAAGAACATATCAGAGCTAAAAGACAACAACTAGACCTGAAGATAAGAAATATGTCATGGTTAATAAATCGCAAATCAAAACTCTCTCTAAAAAATAAACTAAGCATATATAAATGTATCCTACGACCAATTTGGACATATGGCATCGAATTGTGGGGCTGTAGTAAGCCATCCAACACTAAAATCCTCCAGACCTTCCAGTCTAAGACGCTTAGGATGATCACAGCTGCACCATGGTACGTCTCCAACAGGACTATCCACAACGACCTCAATGTCCCCTTCATCGACGAAGTTATAAGTACCTACTCAAATAAATATAAAAAACGAAGCACAAATCACAACAATCCACTAATAAATGAACTCTTCAACCCATCACTTGAAAACAGAAGACTCAAGAGAAAATGGCCAGAAGATCTAAGTAGATGAATCCAGAAAGCTGTCAATGGACAGTGCCTGACTCATGCCAACCAACCTCAAAACATTTACTTATTACTAATTAAAGTAGATTGTAAATAAGCAGTAAATAAAAAAAAAAAAAAAAAAAAAAAAGTTCTTGTATGTGTCCAGCCAAGCCGTTTGCATTCCACAACGCTAATTTTAGGGTGTAGTCCATTAGTTCATTTTGGAGATCATAGTAGTTAGTAGATTTAAGATAGTGTCCATTCTTTCCATCAATTTTGTCATCATAGACTCTAGGTTGCTATTTGATTGTAGGGGCGCTGCGTAAGCAGTTGGAGGATTTACTGTTATATTTTGTGGATTACTGCTAGTTGCCTGTTTATATGACGTTCCTGGTTGGGTATATCTTGTTTGGTTGGTGTTACGTGTATTGGGCTGATTCACAATATTTTTTGCTCTCAGTTGAGGATATTTTGCCTTTTGTATTTCCTTATATACAGTGCAACCTTTGTAATTTGCGGGGTGGTTTCCCTCACAAAGTACACATTTGACATTGTTGCTACGCTCTTTAATGATACATTGGGATGTCTGATGGTTTCCTGCACATTTGACGCAACGGGCCTGTATAGGTGATACATGAATCGTATAATAAACGTGACATTTGAACAGTTAAGTAATTTATCTCAAATAATGCTTTTGATTAGATCTAGAATATAATGTAGGATTAAACAGTATTGTTGAACATTTTAGTGCATAGTAATGAGGTTTTCAATAATATGTATAATTTATTACAAGGCAGCGAATTGTACATTTAAGTGAATTTGATTATCAAAAAATTGATTTTTTTAATTCATTCAGCAAATTTTTTTTTGTAATACCCGGTCAAGTCAACAGTATTATCATTGGTATTCTGAATTTTTACTTTCTTACTATAAAATATTTTCGCCATAATATCAATTTACAATATGATTGTGCAAATATTTCAGTATCAGCCCAAATGATAATTTTTACATCAAAATATATAGGAATTTGTTGATATTTGATACCGTGTGTAAATTGATTTTGTAAAAATAGGTCACAGCGATAAACCTGTTCAGATTTATCATCAATAAGTAAAGTTTGTATAGGAATAAGCATCCTGTAAAAAATATTACGTAATAACTTTACTCGAATACACATAATTCCACTTAAAGATATTTCCACTCGTATAAAAAAAATAATCAATACGTACCTTAGTTTCTGATTAAAGGCAAATATTTACATTATTAAAAAATTATAATCGTTTGAAAAATTAATCTTGGATAAAGATTTTGCGGAAAGTCCTGAGAAATAATTTAAGTTTGGTGTCTCAGCAAGTCAAAAATTCCGAAATTTTAGTCATAATTATCAGAAAAATATGATGCGTAATGTATCAATTAACCAGCTTCCTTTTCGGCGCGCACAGGAAACTGCTTTCTCGTTAAATACCAAAACTATCACAAAAGTAGATCTATAATTTTTTTCTTTGTTACTAACAGTTCATAAAAGCAAATGAATCGAGATTTTATTTCCTGTTACAAGTTGATCTCATTATTTTAGATAAATTAAATGTTGGAAGGAACATATTGGTTTTCTTACTTTAATAATTTTAAATTAGTGGATGAATTTGAAAATCATGATTTAAAAAAAATTTATTTAAAAATAAAGTGATGTGCAAGAAGTTTTAAAATATGACTTAAAAAATATTTATTTTATAAGCAAATAAAGGACTTACTTTAAATTTAAAAATTCTGTTTCAAAAGTATGATTCTTTTCCTTTTTAATAAATTTTAGTTTGTTATTAATTGAGCGCTTTAAAGATATTTTCAATTTTTTGAAAATTCAACTACATTTAAACACCCTGTTAATAAAACTTGTTTTTTTGCAAATAACACATTTTTTTATAATTTTTTTAAAAATATATTCATGTCCAAAATGTCTTAAAATTTGTATATCTTTAAAATATCTTTTTTACAAGCCGATAAAAAGCTTACATTAAATTTCTAATTTTCCTTTCGAAATATGATTGTTTTCTTTTTTTTTTTAAATTTTGAACAACTTTCAATAAGCTTTTTTTAATACATTTTGTATTTAAAAATATATTGATGTGCAAACCAGGTTTAAAAATTTCTTAAAAAGTATCACTCTTATAAGCAGATTAAGCGTTTACTTCAAATTTCTAACTTCTAGTTCAAAATGTGATTCTTTCCTTTATAAAAATGCCTAATTTGTTGTCATTAATTGGGCGCTTTAAAAATTCTTTTAATTTTCTTTGAAAATTCAACTACATTTAAAAACCATAAATAACTGTTAATAAAAGTTATTTTTTTTATAGATAACACTTTTTTTTATAAATTTTGTATTTAAAAATATATTGATGAGCAACAAGTCTTAAAATGTGTTTTAAAAAACACCTCTAAGCAGGTTACTTCAAATTTCTAACTTTTATTTGAAAGTATGATTCTTTTCTTTTTTAAAAATCTGTAATTTGTTGCCATTTATTCACCTCTTTAAAGATACTTCTAACTTTTTTCCAAATTCAACTACTTTTAAAAACCCTGAACAACTCTTAATAAAATTTGTTTGTTACAGATAACACGAAATGTCGAACTTCAACAACCCTATCGGAGAAAAGCTAACAATAAACCCACCATCCGATTCAATAGCTCCGCCATCAAACGCACAATGTTCAACTTACACATTTCCGGAGCCGGCTCGGTCTCCGGAAACCAGGGGCCACCTTCGGAGCATCAGCCACGGAGGCGGCACAACTTTAGGCGGTAGCAGTTCCGCGGTGGTGGTGGGCAGATCGGCGATGAAGGGCGGCCGGGGTCACCAAAGGGCGCTTTCTCAAGGACAAATATTCGATTCGAGTGTTCCACCATACAAACCAGGACATAGTAGGGTCGGTTCCAAAACGGATTTTATTTTGCCACCTGGACACAAGGAGACTGACACTGCTACGGGCACCGCCCCGAGGAGTTCGGCGAAGGGCAGCGGGCATTCACGGCAGGCCTCAAGGTTAGTTATTAAGGGTATTGGGTGAGTAGGGGGTAAGGGAACTTAACTCTTGCATGTTCTATGCCACTGGGTGAATGTTTTGATTGATTTATTTATTTATGAAGAGCACGGTTGCACCTTTTCCACTCTATTCTATTCTGAATGAGCTTCTGGTTTCTATCCATGTTTTATTTCTTATTTTTTTTTAGTATCTTATTGTGTTGTACTTTAATCTCTTCCCACCACCCAAGTTTTCATTGCTCGCTGTATATTTTAGTTATTTTATGTTAAAATATTTGTACATTTCTAACTCTGTCTAACTTTGTTATTTCTCCATAAGTGTTTCATTACGGTTGCTCTAATCTTTTATTCCTTTTAACACTATCGTATCATCCACGTTTCTGGTGAAACTTTTTTCTTATTAAGAGATACTTATTCCTTGCTTAATAACTTTTTTTTTTGCTTTTTCTCCTGTTGTTTGACCCGATATCTTGTTTGACTCTATGATCCAAGGCTATTCCAGGTATTGGAAATTATGGATTTGATCTATTAGTTTTCTCTCCAACTCTTCTTATTTTTATTTCCTGCATTTCCTCAGATGTGACTACACCTTTTTTTGCCTTTATTTAGTTAATTCTTCGTTCCAAATATGAATGCCACAATTGCAGAATCGTCCGGAAATACACATTATTTCTAATATACACCACCTTGAATTCACGCTTTTCTGTTTAAAAAATGGAAAATATAATGTATAAAATAGCATTTTTTCGGCCAAAGCCAACAAGCATATGATCAAAGAAGCTCAACAGTGATGGCCTTCCAAATAGCCACAACAGTCTTTGATAAGCCAAGAGCAGACCTCATAAAAATCCCACTACCGTCTACAAAACTGGGGAAAAATGAAAAATTATGTTACTCCAAATCCAGGTTGTAATATCTTAATGTAAAAGCGAGGCCAACGAAAATTTACGTAATGTTAGGTCACGGAGGTAGACCGCGCCTTAACAAATTAGAGAGAGTGTCTGGCATCAATTACTTAACCTAATACACATAAACGGACGACCCCGTTATAACAGGAAGATAATAGAATATTGATACAGAATGAAATCTTTACTTATTCAATATTTCACCACCTGGATGAATAAATCAAATAAAAATGAATGTATCTATTACGTAGAATTGTATAATAAATCAATCACATACATTTTAAAATAATAGTATTATCTCAAAATATTCATACTGGAAATGATTTCCATACAGTATACAGAAAACTCTTGTTATTATATAGTGTTTGTAATAATTAGACTGTTGAAATCGTTAAAATTATTTTGCTTAGCTTTTGTCATCATTAAAAAACAATTTTACATTCAGGGCTTTAAATAACAATCGAACTCGTTGTAATCTACATAGATTTAATGATGGTTTTTTGAACAAAGTGTATATGAGAGGTGGTCAAATGAAAACCGAAACCTCGCTAAAAAGGGACAATGTAGTGTTTTTTATTCAAAAGTAATTTCCAAAATTGTTTACTTATCCCACTGGGGGAAGACAGGATTAAATCTTGTAGAAAGATTTAATTTGCTGATGGATGCACAACCTCATCAACTCTTGCAATTCTACGTCTGAGTGAAACTGTGGTCCATGAATATATTTCTTCAAGTCTCCAGAAAAGTGACAATCGTAAAAGGAAAATCCGATAACACCAGTTGACAAATATCCGACATTTGAGGTTCCTCTCAATACACAAATATTTAAGCCAAACATCATATTCCTCTTATCTCTGAAATAAATTTAATAAATTATGACATCCATTCTTTTTAATTATAAAAATCATACAATCATTTTTATAGGTGGGGCAAAAAATGAACATGGATTTGGATGTGCTTTTTCCCATTGAAACAAATACCATTCACTCAAAATTCGGCTTCATGATATATGCTCAATTTATACAGCGGAAATGTAAACAATACCATAATTTCAGATTCAAAATCAACTCTGCAAACCTTAGGAACTAAAAATTTAAATCAACAAATTAAAAATTCGCTTTTTTGGAACATTAAAAATTGTTTGAAAGTACTACATAAGTCGAGAATTACAACTCATTTGGCAAGGAGACATGCTTGTAGAAAGGCAACGAAATTGCCGACAAACTTGCCAAAAAAAGTAGTCGTTGGTGGGAATGTTCATGATTTTTATACAATAAATTATATTAAAAAAAAATTAAAACTAAATTAAAAATAGATAAAAGTCAGACTAAAGAAAATCTGGTACAACACATAAAGAAAGATAAAACTTGAACAGAAGCAAAAATCTCGCTCAGATCAGAAAAAACTGGATAAAGTTGATAAAGAAATCCAGACACACAGGCCCCAGGACCGCTTATGCTTAAGAGTAAAGTGGCACTGTATATGGTTACTCTTGGGTATAGGCGGGGCCTAGATATTAATTCTTTAATTATATATTATAGTAGCACAATATAGGTCGTATCAGTTGCACGCGAATCGAGTCTGTTGACAAGTAAAGGTATTTCGTTTTTGAGATGTGTACCTAATTGAAATTCAATAAGAATTGATTTTGTGGAACTGAATCTAAACATAAAGTTGTGCTGTATTTTATTTGCCCTTGTTTTTGTTTTGTCGTTAATATTTATTGTGGTCTTGTTGTAAATGGTTTCTATTAAAAATGGGATTAGCTGTGTCCTCGTACGAGACCAAGATAATTTTGTATAGTTATTTGATTGAATTGAGACGAGAAAAAATTCGAAATTTAATACTTAAAATTAAAACTTGCGTTGGTGATACGTTTTGGAGAGTGGTTGAAGATAAATTAGGTTGTTTGCTGCCACTCTAATTCTGTACAAGTTGGATGCTTTATGGGGTTCCATCGCTACCGCAATGGTACCCATTAGCGCTTTTATTATAATCATCCTAAATATATGGAGTTTTAAAAATGGTAATACTGTTGTTATTTTCGTTTTGTTTCAGGTCTGATTCGATTTACACCCTGCGAAGATCGGCGCCACCTCCTTTATGGAGGCGGATTTTGTGCGCGTTGATTCGACGTACGCCTAAAAACGATCCTGAAGAACGTTATCGCGTAGTGGTACCGAATCATATCGTTCCTCCGAAGACACCTCGCAAAGACCACCCGAACGGTCGGCGGCCAGACAACAGCATTAGGACTACAAAATACACCCTCCTTTCGTTCCTACCTAGAAATTTATTGGAACAGTTCCACAGAGTGGCGAATTTGTATTTTATTTTTATCGTATTGCTCAATTGGTTCCCTGCGATTAACGCGTTCGGCAAAGAGATCGCTATGATACCCGTGATGTTCGTGCTTGGTGTTACAGCTGTTAAAGACTTGTTCGAAGACCGTAGGAGAAATACTAGTGATAAGAGAATTAATAATTCTACCTGTAGGATATATAACAGGTGAGGTTCGCTTTTGCCGACACTTATGCTTTTGGGTGCGTTATTTTGCTTATGTTAAAACTGGCTTGGTAAACCAACCATTCATTTACTATACTTGGCTTAATCCAATGGTGCCTAAATTGATTGAATTTAACTGCGTCATTTAAAAATTACTTAAACATGTTGACACGCGCATCTAATGATGATTTTAATCATACAAACACTAGAGTAATTTGGTCGACTTAGTTCTGCTCAGACGTCTAAGTAATCTTAATAGTAAGTTATTCATATTGTAATCCATGTGAATGGGTGCTAATTATAATGATTGTACGTCACCACATGTGATGAAGGTTTGCCGAGCGAAGCAAAAACGTGGTTCTTACAATAGATTTGTTAGTTAATTATGTTGGATTAATTAGTCGATAGCCGTATTATAGTAATAAGGAAAATTGGCACTTAACAAATTCTTAGGCCTTCAGTTCTGGAGTTCCGATTCCGGGGGACGCCCAGTATATATGTAAACTTATAGTTCACTCAAACACAAAGAAGCTAACTGAACTTTTTCTAACTTATTTATTGGATGAGGAAATGGTGAAAATTACAAATAAAAATTAGATGAAGAGCAATCACTGAGTTCTTCAATAAACCATTTGACTCTATTAATCTATTCAGAAAAATACCGGCATATTATAACTTACAAGATTTAACAAGACTGAAAACACTTTGTCACGAGGGTACTTTTCGAGGCGGATGTAAAACTACAATGATCTCTGAATTTGTCTAGTTTTCTAAACTGAACTTTCTACTTTTTGCTTTCACACATTTTTTATGGCTGTCGGTTTATTAAAGAGTTTTCGGTCTGTACAAAACTAACCATAATCCTCAGTTCGGAGAATTATAGAAGGGAGAACAATTTTGAAATACAACTTTTTTTACGAAAAGAAAAAATTCCCCAAAAACTTTCTAGATGCAGCTTAGTTCCTCCTACTATCCCCATTATTTCTAAATTACAATCGTAAAACTCTTCTGTGGCATCATTTGAAGCGTCAACTTATATTTTTAGTAATACGCCTTTAAAAATGGTTAATTGATTTTGAAATACTGTGTATATTTTTCCCTAAAGAACCCTTGAAAACCCTTGTATTTAAAAGATTTAGAATATTCAGGCTAGCATGCTTTTTAACTATTGAATTTGTAAATTTGGAAATAACTTTAAGTACTTTTATTGAAGTATTCCTAGAATAATAAAAATTAATGTGTAGGATGTTAGGTACTTGAATTTTTTTTATAATAACCATATTTTACTGACCCTTTGGGTTACATCCAGTCGATAATACGACTTAACCCATTATTGTTGTTGTCAAACAAGAGGCTATCAAGTTTTAGAAAAATATATTTACTTTAACCATAATTTTCTTTTTTTAGTAATCTTTAAGGATTTGGTAGTTAATAGTGGTTGACGATATAACAACTCAATTAGAGAGGGGTACTCCAACTGGTTGATAATACATGGCTGGGGTAGGTTTTCGTTTAAATTTTTAAAAGAGTAATTAAATCGCCAATATGCTAATTAAATAGCAATTAAATTACGTTCAGTTGAAGTAGTTGGGGTAGGTTAAAGTACTGTACATATTACACTTTTATAGAAAAATTCTTAGTGAAACAAAGCATAAGCTGTGGCGAAATAATGTAAAAAAGAAATTATTTAAATCGCATACATATGTACATATATATTTATTAAAAACGCTTCACGCTTATTGATAAATGATATCGGCTTTTTACTTTTAGTGTCCATGATAATGATTCATTCTAATAATGTTAGTACACAAAAAGAGCATGCGACAACTACAATAAAGGTCACAATTGTAGTTAATAATTATCGTTTGAACTTCAAATATTGTCTACTTCAAATGTGTAACGTTTAGTTGGAATCTTGGCTTATTAGTTTGTTATTAAACCTCCCAAGGTTGACCTTAATGGATATATGGCTAAATGAGATCAATGATAAAAGAAATATACGATATGGGACTCGTCACGCCAAACCTTGCCTTTTGCTTTAGAATATTTTACTATGTGGGTGGTTTGTTGGAATTGAAATGAGCGATTCCATTAAGTGAAAGTTGCTTTTTATAGAAAACTATGATTTTTGGAAAAGATATAAAACGGGTGATTTATAAAATTGCGATATTTTAATTTTGAAGTGTTTCGTGAACACGTCCCATAAATCGCCAAATTGCCTTAAAGGGCGCTTATTCCCAGCAATACAGCAAAAATTAATTTTGCCACAGTATTAAATTTGAAATTACATATATTCATATTTAAATTTGTTATTTTGTTGATGATTGAAGTTGTTAAAATATTTTGTTAATCGACATTTCTATGTATAAGTCTTAAAAATAATCCACACTGTTATTTACCTTATAAAAATTAGCCACGTACTTCAAAATGACATTAGATATGTAGTTAGGTAGATAATCATATTTATTATTTTTCTAAATCATAAATAATATTATCTATCTTTAATTCCTGTTTAGGTTTGGATCTTTCGTTTTTGATAAACTAGAAAGTACAAACTATATTTAAGCTGCCCTGAATTATTGGGGCTCAAGATATCTCTGGTCTTGTATATGTAAAGTCTGCTGTTTTTTATTTTTTTTATTGATTATTTGATATCTAATAAAATTTTCAGAAAAACCTTTTAAAAATGATATTAACAGATTTCGTGTTATTTTGGGACGATAAAAAAATGCTTTACCAAATAAACATAAAAAATGAAACAATTTAATACTTTTACTGCTTTCAATACTTCTAACTGAATTAATAGTTATAATATTGCAAATCTAATGGTTTAAATTTTTTTTTAAACAAATGGGAAATAAATTGATTTATAAAATTAATGGACCCAATAATAATACGAATAACTACTTTTTGCTAATAGGATTTTGCTAAATTGGTTAAAGTTAAAAATAAATCAAAACTATTCTATGCAAATACGATTTTTAAGCTACGTAGGTGTTGAATGCCTTAAAGTAACGGACCATAAAATAGAGGTTACTAAGAAGAAGAAGAAGAAGATAAAAGAAGAAATATAATTTGGCTAATTTCTGGTAGAATTTTCGAAACTAGGAATTTTTGGTTTAATTTTTTTTTAATTCTTTTAGTTTTCGGTTCAATTTAGTTTTTATTTAATAAAACCACGAAACGATACTACAGTTTTAATAGTTATTCTTAATTTTAATGTTGGCAGAATTTGATCGAATAAGGTTATGTTATCTGAAGATTTAAGGTTGATATTTTTGAAGGCTTTGAAACGAATTGACAATTAAAAATAAATAAATATGCGGGTCGCGGAATTTTTTATCGTTTTACCATTGCTCAATACATTGTATGTAAAAAAATCGATATAGACCATTTCAATAATAGTTGGATTATATTATTTCTAGAAATTTAAAGCCGCAGTAACATGCACCATTTTTCATAACAGTAACTAATCTAACTAATTTGTTTTAATATATACATTTAATTAAATTAATCAGTAGTTTTAATAGTAACATTCTGTTCATTATTTCTCACTTTATTTGAACTAAACCGTGATATAACACCGCAGTAAACTGCTTCGTGTGTGACAAACTGAATCCTAAACATTAACAAATCTTTTAAAAAAATGCTGTGCAAATAATTTGTCTCTTTTTAAGTATTATGAGTATTTGTTTCATCAAAAGCAGTACTTGTATTTAATATTTTAATTTTAATTAAATGGCTCTGTATGTTCCGGACTCCCAATCGCTTTTAAACATTGTGACGATGCGAAATGCAGATAAAATAAAATAAATAAATTTATTATGAATATTTTGTTTTTAGCTAATTTTATTTTTGATTCCTTTTCTTTGCGAAATTGTATTGCTTAAAAGATTCTGTTCGCATATATAACAGCGTATTAAATTCTCATTATTCATACATGAATATGTGTATAAAATTACCTTATCTAAAATCGTCACAATATTTTTCCTAAAACTATCTCCTGTCATCAAAATATTGAATAAATTTACTGTCTAAAATGGTTAGATATTTCATAATTTATTATTAGTTTATACAATTGTTCTGTTCGCCAATCAATTTTTTTAAATATTACATTAGTAGAATACATTTACCACTTTAGAACTGCTGTATAAAAAACAAACTTTAAATGTTTATTTTTCCAATTTTTTTGAAGTCTTTAAATTTAAATATATTCTTTAGTTTGAACTATTAAAAGTAAAATTGATTAACTTTACCTCACAAATTAAATATTTAAATTGAATTCATTTAGAGTTAAATTATTTATTGGATGAATTTTTTTAAAAAAATTGGTGCGTTGTGGTTATTTTCTGGGAAGTTTTCGTCAAGCTCTACGAAATAGAATAGATAATGAATTTTTTTTATTGCATTCTAATTTCACAAAAAAAATTCTAGATAATCTTGGTTCAAATTTCTGGCATTGTAACAGTAGTTTTTAAATCATTCCATAATTAAAAAATACGGTAAAACTTTTAATCACCTCCAAAGTAAATTTTAATTTAGTTGCAACATTTTAGCCACTTTTATTTTTCCAGTTTTAGTAAGAAAAAATGATAAACAACGGCATTTTTGTATAGATTCAATATTTTTTTTATAATTTTCAGATTTGATAAAATTGTTTTTATATGATTTTATCCTTGTAACATCCATTCGAGAATGCCAAAAACTAGAAGAATTTATCAAAAATCTCTATTACGATGAATAAATTTGTCAAATATTCCCGAATCGTGTTCTTACTAGACTAAAAAAATATTGATTAAAATTTATAAATATTTTAGAAGCATATTACAAAATTTTGAAGAGTGAATTCTTCTATTTTTATCTTTGAATATGAAAATTACTTTTTTTTTTGATTTTTTTTTGAATGTTAGTTAAATAGCAGCACAAATAAAAAGGATACTAAAGGATACTAAAGGATACTAAACATTATTCTTCAATCTCCCAACGTTTAATTTTTTTCGTTCAATAAAATGTAAACATAATTGGAACTAGTTAATAAGAAACATTTCTTTTAGCTTAAATTTTCATACATTTTGAGTACCGTTTTTACCTTAAGAGATATCCCCCTGCCTAGAAGGTTTTTTTATTTTTAAATTAACCACATTTCTAATCGCCTTTTACATTTTTTATACAGAGTGGGTCAAAAATAATTGGTTCTATTTTCACAAGAAAACGAACCTGTTAAAATTTTGATACGCTTTTAATAAGTATCAGCTTTTGTTGTTCTATGTGTGTTAAATGTATTTTATTAGAAAATTGCCTTATTTGATATTTTTTCTGAGCAGGGGGGATTTGCCACTAATTGTTTTTTTATAACTTAACACCTCATACAATAATTATTTTTTAATTAATTCTAAACTCCTTTTTTACAATTATTTCTTTTCAAATTTCTACTTCACATCAATTCAACGTTTTCTCCTTTAATTTGTTCTAAACAATTTCTGTAGTTTTAAAAAAATATGCTTGCCATTAACAATTTTAATTACTACCGTCTTTCTTAATTTTTAATCTGTAGTTTTATCATAACAATATACAGGGTGTCCGAGAAAATAATGCGCATACTTATCTTTGAGACACTGATACAAAACATCGCGGATTAGATTAATTAACAAGTATTGATATTCTTGATTAAAATAAAATGCCATTTTTCTCTGAATTATTGAAACAACTTTACCAAACGATAAACTTGAAACGATTAAACGATCCGAATTATTTGCAAACTAACACAATTTTATGATTCATCAGGTTGATATTCTTTGGTTACATGACACATATTTTTATAAAAAGCATGAGGTGTTGCCACATATAAATTTTCGAGTAAATTTTTAAAGTGAATTTTTGTGTAAACTAAAGATGTTAGAAAAATATTTTATTAGAATGTTTTGTTGCAAATGATACTTTCTTTCTTTGACGTATTTCGTTATTTTTGTTTAATTTTCGTTTATTTCTAAGCCTGCTTTTTTTCTTGATTTATAATTTCCCTTAATTTATTTTTGATTTATAATCTCCCTTAATTTATTTTTGATAACCTCCTGTTTTCGTATACCAATTTTAAATTAAATAGTGTTGCGGATAACGAGTGTCCCTTTTTTACGTTGGGATTAATATGTAACCATCAAATTTCGAAATTGATTAATGAATACTCTAGAGACTGTAATTTTTCAAATAAAAATAGAAAAACATATTGCTTGTATCGGTTTACTTTGACGATATTAAATTTACCGGTCAAACTAGAGTATTGAAATCCCAGCAACGATTCAAATTAAAAATATGCTTAGTGCATCTACTGAAATTCGAGTGTACTTAACACTGGCCAGAAATTAATCTATTTAAAGCCCTCTATTTTTAGTCAAAGTGTTAATATTAATATACGAGTCGATTACTGTGACATCACAAATCGTGTATTGGATGTGTACTTTCTTGGAAAAAAATTCTATTCTTAGTTGCTAATTGCGATTTGTATGTTTGAATTTTTCACGCAATTCAAATAATGTAGGCGTCCACGGATGGAGAATGAAACGTGACCTAAACTGACATAATTTAAAAACTTGTTTTTTTTTTGAATATTCTCCTTGGGTGATTTTCAATGCCAAAAAAGTTCATTCTCCTTTTAATAGGAATCCGGTTGTATAAATTATGGACCTTTGAATAAAATAAATATATAACAATTATATTTTATTAAAGAAAGTATTTTTATAAATTCAATACCAATGGGGAATTTGATATTTTTTTATAATAATATCATTTATTTATATCTAAAATGAGCATTACCCAAATGATATTTCTTAAAAAAAAAATAACTGCAAAAAATGTTTAAAGTTTTGCGCGTTAGTCGCGTGATGTCATATGGCAACAGTTTGCTCAGCCTTAGTTGTACAGGGGTGCGTCAGTTGGTCTGTCATCACATCGTATATTAAATAAAGATATTGGAACGTCACCAAGATTAAAGGGAATGCTTAATTCAGTCATAATATATTATAATATGGACAAACCACAAGGAAACTAAAATGTTTACCCACAATATCAAAGAAAATAATTGCAAAAATACACAAATATGTTGTAAACAAAGCTGCAATTGCATCTAACCGCTGCGCTCTATCTAAAAAAATTGTTGGGCGCACCATGTATATTTTCTGTTAGATTCTTGTTGGTTCAAAAATGATCTCAAGGTTGGTTTAGGTTTCATTTAACAGTAATAATGATATTTACGATACAAAAGTGTTTTACTTTTAATATATCTTACAACTAAATAAAAAATAATCATTAAACTTAACAACATAACGAGAAACATAAAATTTGGTATTTTCTGAACGTCAAGGCTAAAAATGATCTTACTTTTGAATTATGTCAACCAAAAGCTGGAAAATTATTCACCTCCAATTCCGTCCCGATACAACGATGGTTATGGACTGGCATCAGCGTGAAAATTCATGAAAAAATTATTTTCTTGTCACTCAAGAAAATTCATTCATGGCACAGTTAAGTATTTTTATGTCACTATTATTTTTAACTTTGTTTTTATAACAATTTATGCACTTAAAAATTGTTTGTCCTTTTTTAAGGTTATGCAAGTTCCATTTTAATCGTGCGCCATTTGTAATATCGTATTTTGATACATTTAGATTTGTAATTGTATATGTTATACTTGTATAGAAACAATACAAATTCTAATTTAGAAACATTCCTTAGAGAAATTATTGTGTTACATGCTTAATGCTAAATGTATACTGATCACATTAACATATTTTTTATTATTGCACACATTATTATTAAAAAAAAATGTTTTTTTCTATGTGTCATTCTACTGCATAAAAAATTATTGATATTTGTGTAATTTTAATAAAATTTGTTTATGTATTGATAATTTCTATTATCTGAACCTTCCTGAAATATATTTTAAATAATTTTCTAATCTACATATAATAAGACAATATTGGTGCATAAATATTAGTAAATAAATGAATTCTTACTGAAAATCCTAATATAGAAGCAATTTTACAAAAATTGTAACAGAGCCGTTCCTGTGAAAGTACCACAGAAACAGAGAAATTTTTACAAGTTCAATAAGGGATTTTTGCAACACACATAAACACTTTAAATTGGTACATAGTTCCTTTCTCTGTTGTAATGAGATAAGTTCGATTTGGATTTGAAGTGTTCGATTTCGTAATTAAAACTTGAAATTTTGCAGGTGCCCTCTTGAATAAACTTTCATTAACTTAAGATTTGTATTTCAAGAATTTTTGTAATTACATAAATCCGTTTCCAAATGAACTAACACGAAATATTATTAATTATGTTATGGTAGAAAAGATTAACGGAACTTTAAAATTAATTGTTAAACTGCACAAACAAATCGGTAAAGCATTAGGAATCTACTGCACGAAATTAAAAAGTGTGTTGAGTAATGATCAAAACGACAATTATTAAACAACTCCGCGGTAATGGCTTTTTTACGAGATAAGTATTTTCAAATATTTACTAACGCTAAGAAAAACATTAATCAATAATTTTTATTTGGCCGTGTCCCAATGGCCCTAATTTATGGTTTCGTGATAGATTTTGTGCTCTCAGCGCGAAAGTAGAGAGAAGCAATTGGCTGTTTAATAATTTGCAAAGGACATGGTTGCTTTCGGGGAATTTAAAATGTGATATCGACTGAAAAATTGTCAGATGGGAAATTGTTTATTTTATTAGAGGGCAGGCAATATCAAACACGTATAGTGCACCAACGATTCGTGAATAATCTAAAGGTTTGCCCTATATTTTTACTTATATTAAATGGCATGTTCATAAAATTAGAGAAATAATAAATAATTACAACGAAGGAAAAAAATATCAACGTGCAAACGTGAAACCGAAAATATTATTTTCTCTAAATTTCAGGATGTTTAATTAATGTATAATTTGAATTAAAAGTAAGATAAGTTGATTTGTAAAGAAAGAGCAGCAATTTTATTAATTACAAATAATAAAAAAAAGGGAAAACATTTAGAATTCGGATCTTAGAAAAGCTTTCTTCTAATCAAGACGTTTTAACATGGAATTTTAAAGAAAAATTCATCAATTTTGGAATCCTTTTTATTATTTATTATAAAGTGAATTAAATATTTACTTTCTTATTTGAAAAATTAAGTTAAGCTATAGGTTTAGAGATAACTAAAAAAAATTAAGTTTCGTTCAGAGTTGCTGGTGGTGTGACTTACTGTTTTTTTCTGAGAGATATGACTTTTCATAAATCCTAGGACTAGAAATAAATGGTAAACCGAGTAGTTTTTAATAACTTTAATTAAAATGACTAACAACAAACTAATGCTCAAATATTTGCCTGATTGACTTATTAATTTAAGAGAGTGAGATAAAAATGATAAATGGTTATTTATATTGCGTGATTTCAGGTAATCTTTTGATTGGTTGGTATTATAACATTCATTAGATTTTCTATTCCTAATGAACATACTGGGTAAAATAAAAGTGCGTTAGATATTATTTTAATTTGTTTCAAATCAATTAATTTTACACACCGATGGTTTATTTTTCGTATACAGTATATTTTGCTTACTAAACTTTTTATAATATTGTTTCGTATTTTTATTTATGCTCACATATTTAATTTATATTTAGTGACATAAAATGCAAAGCAAAAGAATCATAGAATTGATAGAGAAAGAAAAGAATACGCTAAAAAAATAAATGAAATCTGACAATGTATTAAATATATTTATGATACAGGGTGCTTTATTGGGAAAGAGCCTAACGTTAACTGTAGATGGGCGTCACTTTGGTGGTTCCAAATAACCTATATTTAATCGGTCTTCTACCCTTTATAACAGAGCTATAGGGTGTTTTATCAATTTGCCCTATTTCTTTGGGCTCATACCTTCCGAATTACTCTGTATATTATTTTGATATTTGGTGCGCGTAATGACTATTATCTGAAAAATGTATCAAAGTATTAACAAAAGGAAAATCCAGGACCCGCTTAACATAACATTTAAAAATTCGTATCTCCAAAAAAGAACACCTTGTATATCGATTTTTCTTAAATTGCTTTTTATAATTGGAACGAGCAGAAAAAACAGAATCTACTCATCTACTGCAGACAATTATACTATCAAAATTTTACCTTCAAAGTATAATTTATGAGTGTTTTGGGGGTTACGAAATGGTATTAGAGAGATTTTTGTAATTTTTTTGGTTGAACTAACATTTACTTAACTTATATAGAGAAGAATCCTAAAAATTGAATTGAGTTTGTATTTTTACAAATACAGACTACTGGAAAATGAGACTACAGGGCCGTACTTAGGACATAATCAAATTCAATATATTTCGGAGGTTTCGAACATCCTGTATAAGAATATTTGGAAACTATGCACTTTGTATATTTGTAGATAACAAGAGTAGTTTACAAGAAATAAATTTCTGGTTCCAAAAACAATTATTTCCACCCTACAGTAAAGTGACGCCAATTTACAGTTAAAGATAGGCCCTTTCCCAATGAAACACCCTATAGCAAAAATGGGTAGTCATGTTCAATAATAAATATTTACTTAAATATTTTGGTAGTTAGCTAGTCGATATTTGAAAATGAATATCGCCCCCAGCTTTTTTTATAAAAAAAAATTCAGTCCACACCAGTAACTAATAAGAATGTTTGATTATTTTGTTAAATCAGTTACTTCCTTTATAGTTTTCAACATAATTGGTATTATCAAAAATATAATCTGGAGTTCTACATGTAAATTATCACTTCTGTTGTTTTTTACGACTAAATAGTACGCATAACACAAACATTCTGAAAATAAATTAAACGTTCGTTAAAGTTACTAACACCAAAAATGTGCGAGTGTCGTTTAAAATGCACAAGAGTAATCTTGAGTTATACCTAAATTTATTTTTCTATCCATTTTGGCGATTTCCATATTTCGTTTCTGTGGAAATATTGTAGTCCATTTTTTATCGGAATAAACATACGCGTTTTTGAAATATATTTTACGCTTTAAATTTTTGTGACGAACTGAACAAAATGGTCAATGGCCCGATAATTTTTTTAACTATGTTTACCAAATGGTAATAACTCTTAATTTCAATAAGTGTTAGAAGTTTAGAGTAAGTAGTGATTATTTTGTTGACGTGTGTATTTTTAAAACAAAATATGATAAAAGTAATAGTTGTTTCAGACAAAATTTTAGCAAAAGTACTAAGTCCTGGTACCGGATATTGCGGATATTTCTTTTATATTTTTTTAGAAAATGTATGTGTGACACGTTTTTTGAATATTGATAATTAAACGTATTACGAGGGTTGCTATTTATGTATTGAGAATAGATTGAACCATCCTTTAAAGCACTTTGTCCAGTCAAAAGATGATGGCTGTAAAACATGGTCTTTGAAGGCCTCAACCGCTTCTTCGGGCGATGAAAATCGTTGTCCACGCAGTTTATCTTTAATTTTTGGGAACAAGAAGAAGTCATTAGGTGCCAAGTCGGGGCTGTAAGGCGGATGACCCATCAATTCGAACTTTTGTGTGTCAAAATACTCGGTTGTTTCACTTGATGTGTGTGAGCTCGCATTGTCTGTCGTGATGCAAATTGATTCATCGTTTTGGATTGGTTTCTCTCAATTTGCCGAAAACTTCTGGCAAGCAAAGGTCGTATACCACGCTGAATTAACGGTCTTTTGATTTTCGAGAGCCACAGTTGCCACATGACCGGTTTTTGTAAAGAAACATGCCACCATTTGCTTCTAAACACTTCGAGAACGAGTAACTTTTGTTAGCTTTTCTTCACATTGAAACACCCAAACTGCCGATTGGCCCTTTCTTTTTGGCTCATATGCATAAATCCACGACTCGTCACCTGTGACGATGGTGTATATGGCTTTGGATGCACCACAGCTATATTTTTTAATCATTTTACGACACCAATCGACACAAGCCTTTTTTTTGAGCATCTGTCAACAAATGTGGAATCCAACGCGCAGACAACTTCCTAACACCCAAATGTTCTTACAAAATCTTATGTATGCTGGTCATACTAATGCTTAAACATGCCTCGATTTCACGGTATGTCACATGACGATCTTCTTCAATTAGTTTTCTCATAGCATCGATGTGTTCCGCCACAACGACCGATTTTGGACGACCGTCTTTAACTTCGTCCGTGAGCGAACTATGGCCACGTTTGAATTCAGTGTACCAGCGATATACGCTTTGGCTTTGGATGGTGCTTCATCGCCAAAAGTTTAATTAAGTTGATTGATGCACTGTTCTTGAGTTGCACCACGTCGAAAATCATAGCTCGAAAATGTTCGCGAGTTAATTCCATTTTTTTGGCCGAGATGAGATTTTCAACTTACTGTAAAAAACACAAATAGTACTCGGATGTCAAAACGTTCTGAGTACGTTTACTGTCAAAAATGTCTAACTTTAAGATGGCAATGACAGATTTCACCTGGCAACACCAGTGTAGCCAGTTCTCAATACATAAATAGCAACCCTCGTATAATTTCCACCTATAAGTGGTTTTCAGCAGCTCAACACCATATTTTTTTAATGATCAATAACGATTTTTTAAGCAAGAAATCCGATTATACCATAATTTTCATGATTTTCCACGTTGTTGTTCCAATATTAAAACGACTTTATGCTTGTTAGTTGAATAATAAACAAAACGCGCATATCTTTTGCTACAGTTATCAATCACATTTGATTGACATTTATTAGCCATTCCGTTACATCTAACAAAAAACCATTATCGGTATCATGAAAAATTAAAAGAAAACAAAAAAGTTCAATCGGTATCGGTAAATACCATTAATACATCTCATACCGCAACTTTTCGATTTGAATATTTAATCGAAACGGTGAAAGCTGTAATTTGTCGGATAATTTTGAATATACCAACAATTGTTCGCTGTGAAATTATTCTTGATTAAAATAATTTGTATTACATGTTGCTTTCAGATTTGAGTATATTATTTTCCTTGTTTAATGATTTCTGCTGTTTAGTTTTACATTATTAAATAAAGGATTTAATATTCAGTTAAATTTAGTATTAGAGAAAAGCCACGTCAGAAATGAATACGTTTTTCATTATAGTTGTTTATAACTAATTCATTCTACACGTTCAAATAATCAACACATTTTTAGTTCACCCGGTATATTCTTCAAACATTTTATACCTCTCCCCACACTTGATCAACAATTTAAAGTTTAAAGGCCAACCAATCGTTCGAGTAGTTCAAAACATTCCATATAAATTGTCCAATCAACAATTAGTTCAATTCAAACACCTCATTGCAAGCTTGAATTCGAAAAGTCGCAGTTGTCCTTCACTGACTCAGGAAAACATAATTAGGTGTTTTTCCTAAATTATTCTCTTTGATAATTGGTCTAATTAAAGTCGCTGGTTCTCTTTTTCATGCGCAGGTGGATTTTCAAATTTTATAATATTTTACTCTTCATAACAAAAAGATCAATAGTTTAAAGGGTTAGTAAGTTAATAAAAATAAATTTTAGCTTCAAAAAGATTCACAAAAGAACAACTCGAGTTCACGACAGAAAAGTCTATTAAAAAACTTAAAAAAACAAGTTAAAAAACTGGACAATCTATTAAAAAAACCAAAAATATACTCAAAAACTCAAGAGTCGACTTAAAAATCCCAAAATAACGCTCAAAACCGAACAATTGATTTTAGAAACCGAAAAACTGAATTAAAAAAAGCAATCGTATTAAAGACGGAAAAGTCTACTTAAAAATCTAAAAAAAGTTTAGAACAGGACAATCGAATTAAAAACCGAACAGTCTATTTTAAAACCCAAAATAGAGCTCTAACCCCAACACTCTATTTAAAAAATTAGAAATTTAATTTAAAAACGGAAAAGTCCAGTTAAAAACAAGAGTGGATTTAAAGACGAAAAAATTTATTTGAAAACCTAAAAACCAATAACCAATAATTAACCGATTATTTGATTTAAAAGAACAACAATAAAGCTCAAACTCGAACATTCTATTTAAAAAACGAAAAATTTAATTGAAAACCCTTAAAATTTATTTAAGCGCAAAACACACGAATTAAAGACTAATCAAAACCTAAAAAATCCTGTTGTTAGCCGATTTAAAAATTCGACTAAACAAAACATATTTTTTTAAAATAACAATACGTTTGCGGACTTTCTAAACACAAATAAAACATAAATTATGGTAAAATACAGAGATTTTCAAAATTTACAATATTTTACTCTTCTTAAGAAAAACTTCAATAGTTTAAAGTGTTTTTAAGTTAACAAAAGTATATTTAAGACTCAAAAAGATGCACTTGTTGGGTGAGGCTACATATAGGGCAGTCCTAAATAGCGATATTGAAAAGATTAAAATTCACTGATTTCTGAAAAAAAAATCACTTTTATCTATTTTATCCATTTTTTTGCTTTACCAATAACTGGTTGTTTATATGATGATTTGGCTTTGTGCGAAGTTGCCAAAATTCTTAGATTCGTGAGTTAGCCGCTAGAGGTCGGGATGTAGCCAATGCTTTTGATAATTTAGAGATATAATAAAATTTTGTGAATTTATAAAATCAATTTAAAATGCATTTGAATTTAGACCAAAAGTAAAGTAAAAGTAGAAAATTTTAATTAATTAATGACATTCCTCATTTACCCATTAAATCAGCTTCATTTATATTAACCGTGGCTTGAATCATTTAAAACAAAGTTTGTTAAGTTCATATTGTAGTAGAGATTTATGATTTGGCTTCATATTGTTTCGTTCATTTTTAAAATCTAAACAAGTGTACATTCCAAACCATAAATGCAGGTGGTTTCTGTTTTCGTGACGACCTTTGTGTGTTTTTTTCGCCGAATTTTATTACACTTTTCTCGAATTTTTTTTCACGCAACCTTTATTGTCATCGATTTTTGTAAATGCCACAATTATTATTGCTGTATGTATGATTTAATTTGTTTGATATGAGAATTGGTCCGTCTGTTGGAAGTTTTATTAGGATGCATGTTTGGAACACGTTCTTATTGAATATACAAGGAAGTGTCAATAAAATCGTGGAAATATATCCCAAATCTGAAAGAATTGTATGAAACGGAACAGAATCAAAAAAGTGGTGTGGTAACTTGAAATTTGTGCTTTAAATTCAACCATTGAACACAATTATTTATGAGATTAGTATGTTCATTTCAATAGTATTTATAGAAATGATATTTTATTTGTGTTTAGAATGTCAGCAAATTTATTATTGTTATTTTAAAAAAATATGTTTTGTTTAGTATTGTATTTCTTATAAAAACACCTCGACGTGTCTAGTCAAATGTTTATTTTTAAATCGACTGATAATCTGTTTTTTAAGTTTTTAATTCGAATGTTTTGTTTTTACATCAATTTTTGGGATTTTAAATTCAATTTTTCGTTTTTGAAGTAGATTGATCACATTGAGGTCTACTTTGGGTTTATAAATCGACTGTTTAATTTTATTTTTGGTCTTTATATCGAGTGATAACCTGTTTTTTAGGGTTTTCCGTAGATTTTTTCATCTTCATTTCGAGTGTTCTTTTTTTAACGTGATTTTTGTTTTTTAAAAGAGTGATATTTACTTTTAAGTTTTTATTAATTCGACTACTTTTTCGTTTTTTGAATCCAAATTATCGGTTTTTAACTTTATTCTTAGTATTTTAAATCCAGTGGTCGATTTATAATATGTTTATTAGGTTTTTAAATCGACTGTCCTGTTTCTAACTTTTTTTAGGTTTTAAATTAAACTTTTTTATTTTTTAAAGAGACATTTCGGTTTGAGCTTTATTTTTGGGTTTTCAAATCGCCTGCTCGGTTTTTAAATCTTCTATTTGAATTTTAATTTTTGATTTTTTAAATCGACTTTCGTCTTTCATTCGAATTGTTCAGTTGCTAAATTGATTTTTCCTAGTTTTTACTTATTTTTTTTTTGTTTTGCCTTTTTAATTCGATTACACTGTTTTGAACTCGGCTCTTTCGTTTTCTAAATCGACTGTTGGGTTTTTAAGCTATATTTTTGGGTTTTTAAATCCACTTGTCCACTTTTTTTCTTCGTTAATTCCGTTGTTCTATTTTTAACTCGATTTTAGGGTTTTAAAACCCTCCTTTTTTGTTGTTTAAATAGACCGAACTTTATTTTCTTTCAGTTTTTAAATCCATCGTTTAGTTTTTAACTTAATTTTTGGGTTTTTAAATAGGCTAACCGTTTTTTTGCCAAATTTTTAGGTTTTTAAATCTGTTGTTCTCTTTTTAACTTGTTTTTTTAGGTTTTTATATAGACTTTTTCTTTTCTAATTCGACTGTCCTGTTTTTAATTCGTTTAAATTGAATGTTCTGGTTTGAAATCGGTTTTTTAGATTTTCAAGTCACTCTCAAGTTTGTTTTACATGTTTGAGGTTTTAACTTGATTGGTTTATTTTTAATTTGATCTTTTGGGTTTTTAATTTGATTTTTTTGTTTTTAACTTAATTCTTTGGTGATGATTTTTAACTTGATATTTTGGGTTACTCGATTGACTGTTTTTAATTCGATTTTTAGATATTCTAAACCGACTTTCTCGACTTTTAACTCGATCTTTTTTGTCTTTTAAATAATTTTTAGGTTTTTTAAATCGACTTCATTATTTTTTAACTCGTTTTTAGGCTTTTTAAATCGTCTGTTCAGTTTTAATTTTTTATAATATAATATAATTATAATTTTAAATAGTCGATTTTTGAAAGTTACGTTGTAGTTTTTAATTGATTGCTTGGTTTTTAATCAACAATAGGATTTTCAAATAAACTTTATATTTTTAAAGAATTTATTAGGTTTTAAACTGTTAATTTTTAATTCGACTTTTTGTATTTTAGAACTAATTGTTCAGTAAATTCTATTTTATTTCGACAGTTCAGTTCTTAAATTAAGTTTTAAATTGGCCTTAATCGAAAGTTAAATTTTTGATTCAGTTTTCAAAATCGACTGTCCTAAATTTAAACGGATCATTTAGTTTTCTAAATTGACTATTGGTTTACCTAAAATCAATTTCAATGTTTCAGATCCATTTTTGAAATCGACTGCTTCATTTTCTAAAACCACTATTCGGGAACCGTACAATTTGTCAGCGGCAACGAATGTGTTAATATTTTAGAAGCAACGAAATGGGATTTTACTACGTTGTTGTAAATCGCTAAATTTTTAATACATCCTTTCTTTCTCAATTCCCTGTTGACCTTTTCCGCGTAACTTTTCCTGCATTCACCTAGAAAATAATTAATTGGGTCATCCCTATTGATTGCTACAATGGCTTTACTATCAAAGCCTATTAATATACAATCAAAACTTAACGATAACGCGTGAATTCGTGCGTACTCGTGCGATGTTATCACGACATTAAAATCTAAACGATATCGAATAACAAATTGTCGCGTCCTCACCAGAGATGGATTACCCGATGGTGTGTTCCAAATGTCGTTTTTCATTAACCGTTTTTCAAAGTTGTTATTTTTTCTTCTTGTGCATCTTCGTTCTGATTTACTTCGTTTTAGAGGTTTGAATATACAGGGTGTCCCAGAATATGTGGGCAATCTCCAGGATTCGGATAAAATATGAAAAAATAATATGACAAGTTCCCATAAAAAAATTTCCTACAGGCCCTCCCTACTGAGATATAAGCCCCTGAAGGACGCCTCTGGAAATCGGTTTATCTTGAATAATTCTTAAAGTACTTGGTGTAATTTAATAATTTTTCAGTATGATGGTTGCTAGGTAAGTCTCCTCAAAATGAACCATTTTAATTTTATTCGGCTTATTTAGTTTTCCAGGGACGCACTAGCTTTAACAGAATAATGCTTATTTTTTTTACACCCTGTATGATAGAGGCATATCAATAATACTATTGAACAGCTGAAACCTTAAACTAAAAAAAAGGTACTCTTCATCGACATCGATAAAGTAAACCGTTTACGAGAAAAAAATTTTTGTTCCATATGCGTTTTTTTATTAAATATTCGATAAATACCTTATTTTGTTGATATGGTTTAGTTGATATGTACCAGTTAAAATAAACAATAGTGTCAGTTGGACATTGAGTGTGTTTAAGTTTTTGATCTTATTTCTTCTGCTTCTTTTTGATATGGAATTTACGTTTGAGGAATATGCCGACATGCATTTAATGTATGAGCTTGCATCATGTAATGCCTTAGAAGCCCGAAGGCTTTATGAAGAACGTTTTCCAAACAGAAGAATTCCTGACAGAAAAACCTTTGAAAGAGTAGATCGTCGTTTAAGAGAGACAGGTAAAAACTAAGTTGTTTTATTTTTAATTTGTACTTATCGGATGATAAAGATTTGATTTAAAGTATTTAGGTCGTAAATAATTTTAGGAAAGTTTGACAAAGCCAGTCACAATTGTGGAAATCAAAACCATTGCGTTGATGGTCTTGAAGAAAACATCCTTAATACCGTACAAGTAGATCCTGCTGCAAGTGTTCGAAAATTGGCTGCCGAATTTGATTGTTCAAAATCAATGGTCTTTAGAATCCTTATTGAGCAACAGTTACATCCATACCACCTTCAAAAAGTCCACGCGCTTCTTCCTGAAGACTTTCCGCGAAGGATGGAATTTTGTAACTGGGTTTTAGATCGGCACAGAAACGATGCAAATTTCATTGGTTCAGTTCTCTTCACGGACAAAGCTGGGTTTTCCAAAAACGGCATCATAAATTCTCATAATTTACATTTATGGGCAGAGGAAAATCCCCATGCTTCTATTGTAACGCATCACCAGCACCAATTTGAACCCATCAACGTGTGGGCCGGAATTATCAGACAACACTTAATTGGACCATTTGTATTGCCAAGGAGGTTAAATGGAGAAAGGTATTTGGAATTTCTTCAAAACAATCTGCCAGAACTTTTAGAAGATCTACCTCTGCAACTACGACATAATATGTGGTTCATGCATGATGAGGCTCCGCCACATTTTAGTCTAGTAGTTCGAGAACACCTAAACAGGGTCTTCGAAAATTAATGGATAGGAAGGGGAGGACCAGTGGCTTGGCCTCCTCGATCACCAGACCTAAATCCATTAGATTTTTTTTTGTGGGGCTATCTAAAATGTTTAGTATACGCCAATCCAATACAAAATCGGGAACACTTATTGGAACTGATTAACTTCCATTGTCGCGAAATAAGGAATAATGTTGGCGCATTGTGGAGGCTCCAACAATCTACAATTAAAAGATGTAGGGAATGCATTGCAGTAGAAGGAGCTCATGTTGAACCGACGTACAAAATGAATCAGTAAAATATGGTATTTATCGAATATTTAATAAAAAAACGCATATGGAACAAAAATTTTTTTCTCGTAAACGGTTTACTTTATCGATGTCGATGAAGAGTACCTTTTTTTTAGTTTAAGGTTTCAGCTGTTCAATAGTATTATTGATATGCCTCTATCATACAGGGTGTAAAAAAAATAAGCATTATTCTGTTAAAGCTAGTCCGTCCCTGGAAAACTAAATAAGCCGAATAAAATTAAAATGGTTCATTTTGAGGAGACTTACCTAGCAACCATCATACTGAAAAATTATTAAATTACACCAAGTACTTTAAGAATTATTCAAGATAAACCGATTTCCAGAGGCTTCCTTCAGGGGCTTATATCTCAGTAGGGAGGGCCTGTAGGAAATTTTTTTATGGGAACTTGTCATATTATTTTTTCATATTTTATCCGAATCCTGGAGATTGCCCACATATTCTGGGACACCCTGTATAGACGGGGATATACAGGGTGATCAGCTTATACTCCGAAGTTTGATATCTCCGTTATCTTGAGAAATAGGAAAGAAGACAGTCTAGCTTCACATTTTAAAATTATATCGTAATATACAGGGTATCTCATAAGGTCACAGCAAATCAAAGTTATGTTTTTTTTTAATGGAATACCCCGCATATTATTACATTTTAATAATAATAAATGTATTTTTGATAAAATTAATTTGTTTGTTCTTTCTATTCTCAATACACAAATAGCAACCCTCGTATGGCATTAAAAACTATTTGATACATAGTGATCAAAAATTTGAAATCCCATCTGATTTTAAGCACTCTTGTCATTTGGTATTTTTTTTTTACTAAAATTTATTCTTATTGTTGAATTTTATTTACTATTAATTTGTTTAAATCAACTATATAAGATTTTTATTTCAATTAATTGTGATTTTTTAATTACTGCAAGATTAGAATTTCAATATTTTTAAGTCCCAATAATCATATGAAATAATTAATATAGCATGTTAAATTTTCAAATTCTTTAATTATTCTTCAAGCTTTTCTGTTTTTTGCCCTTTTTCTTTCTTTTCTTTTTCTTAATACCCTCTTCTACTTGCTTAGTCCATTTGTGATAAGGGAACGAGTAGGTTCAGCTGCAAAAGTATTTTACGCACTGAGTAAGAATTTTTTAGGAAATAAGGAAATATCACACAAAACTCCATGGAAAGCAGAATACAGCGATCGAAATAAAGTATCTTCGTAAAGTAAAAGGCATTACCAGAAGGGATCGAATAAGAAATGAAGTTGTACGTGAAGGGTTAAAAGCTGAATCAATATTAAATAAAATCAAGAGGTAAAAACTAAAAGGGTTTGGACACTTATCAAGAATGGAAAATACAAGACCAGTGAAGAAACCACGAAGACAGGAAATAGACAAAAAGAAAGACCAAGAAAAACATGCGATAATTCAATAGCGGAAATATTTAAGGAA
The DNA here is from genome assembly GCA_951812935.1 of Hermaeophaga mercurialis. Lineage (NCBI taxonomy): Eukaryota > Metazoa > Arthropoda > Insecta > Coleoptera > Chrysomelidae > Hermaeophaga > Hermaeophaga mercurialis. Next base: position 33,143,106 of record OX638358.1, read on the forward strand.
AGAAATGTTACGTGGAGCGAAGCTGGGATTAAAGCGAGAAACAAGAAGGGATGGAAAATGTTTGTGCTTGGTAATACACTTTCACCCTGACACCCTTATAGGGTATAAAAAGAGTTGATTATATATATATATATATATTATATATATATATATATATACATTTAGTCTTTCCTAATTGTCTCATATACTTTGGGGGAATTTATAAAAACTGCATATAAACTCATCCGTTGTAAGTGGATTTTACTTTACGAAAACCTGCTTGGTACTCCTTGGTACTAATCATCTTTTCCATATGGTGTTGTAATTTTTCTTTTATTAGACTTGTTACTATTTTATATACCAGGGGTTGCCAACAAGTCGATCGCGATCGACCGGTCGATCGCGAGCCCAATTTTGGTCGATCACTCGCAAGTTCGGGGTTTGCGAAAAGTATCTCATAAAAACTTAAATAGTGTTAAATTTTCATTCTGAAGTTAGTGTTTGTACGCTACAGTCAATTTCTCTTGCGGATTGTTTCATTTGTAAGTATTAATGAAATATTAGTGTTCTTTAAATTAATTGTGCAAGTATATAAGAGATATATTTTAAATAAAATTATTTAAATCTTAATTAAATATTTATAAGCATTATTTAAAATAATAATTTAATTATTCGCAACTATTAAGTATGATTAGCTATTTCGTTTATCGGCTAAACCTACACCAGGTATTAATTGTAATTTATATTGTTACTGTTTAATACTTTTATTACATGCCCTATTATTAAGTCGTATATTTTTTGCATTTTAGTATACCTATTTATGAACATGGATAGCAAACCAAAAAAATCGAAAACATATCATTTCAATGAAGAATGGGAAATTAACTATTTTTTTACGATGGTGAATGATAAATGTTGCTGCTTAATATGTCTTAGCTCGATAGCCATTGCTAAAAAGGGTAATTTGGAGAGACATTTCTTATCTTTACATAACAAGTATCAAACAGATTATCCACCAAATTCCGAATTACGAAAACGTAAAGTTCGGGATCTTAAAACTCAATTAACAAATCAACAAAATATTTTCAAAAAGCCAATATTGAAGTTACAAGCAGTAACAACTGCATCCTTCAAAGTAAGCTATCTATTAGCTAAAAAATGTAAACCATTTTCTGATGGTGAATTTGTAAAGGAAATGTTCTTGGAAATCTCGGATTCCCTTTTTAATGATTTTAAGAACAAGAGCGAAATTACTGCTGCAATTCAAGATCTACAACTGTCCCGAAACACAGTGATGCGACGAATCGAAAAGATGGGTGGAAATTTAAAGGAACAGTTACAAAATGATATTAACAGATGCTCTTGTTTTTCTCTTCAATGTGATGAATCGACAGATATAAGTGATACTGCACAGTTACTTGTTTTCATTCGTTTAGTTTCTGAAGATTTTACATCTAAAGAAGAATTGTTGGGTATGATTTCTTTGAAAGAAAGGACTAGAGGTGTAGATATATTCAACGGGTTTAAAAGTCTGCTTAATGATAAGAAAGTTCCTCTTTTTAAATTAGTTTCAATAACAACGGATGGCGCAGCTGCAATGATAGGCCGCAAAAATGGATTTATAGCCCTATGTCGAAATGACGATGAATTCCCAGATTTTTTGAGTTACCACTGTATAATTCACCAGCAAGTATTATCCAGCAAGAGACTAAATACAAAAGAAGTAATGGACGTCGCGTTTGAAATTGTTAATTCAATTCGTGGAAGTTCTCTCAAACGTCGTCTTTTTCAACTAAAACTCGATGAAGGTCAGTCTGATTTATTATTGCATACTGATGTAAGATGGCTAAGTAGAGGTAAATTTCTGCAACGATTTCGTGATTTATTGCCTGAAATAATAGAATTTCTTAATGAACAAGAGAAAAAATACGCATATTTAAATGACAAAACCTGGCTTAGTGACTTAGCATTCCTTACAGATTTTACTTCCATATTAAGCCATTTAAATTTAGAATTACAAGGTAAAAATAAAACAATAATTGATATGATTAGCAGTATAGATGCATATAAAACCAAATTTATTTTGTTGATAGAAGATTTACAACAAAATAATATGAACCATTTTCCAAATATGGTAGACAACTTACAAAAAAATTAAAATATTATTTATGAGATTGACAAGTACGTGGCCGAAATACAAAATGTAATGGAAGATTTTGAGAAGCGATTCCAAGATTTTAAAAAAATTAAAGAAATTGTGGAATTTACATCTTTTCCTTTCAAAAAAGGTTTAATTGTGAAGGAAATTAGCAAAAAAATTGCAGACTTATTTGATATGGAGCAAAACGCCTTGGAAAATGAAATTATAATTTTACAATCTGATTTAATCTTACAAGCCAGAAAATTTGAAGAAAATTTTTGGAAATATGTTAACCGAGAAAAGTATCCCAATATTATCAAATGTAGCGAATATATTTATTCTTGCTTTGGATCTACGTATCTGTGCGAATCGGCATTTTCATATTTACAATTAACTAAAACTAAACTTCGTTCCGTCCTGACCGATTCTCATACTGAGGACTCATTGTTATTGTCTTTGTCAGGATATACTCCAAATTATGATGCACTAGTAAAGGAAATGCAAACTCAGGTTTCTCATTAATTTAAAAAGTTTGAATGAATAAATGTTATTAATAAGTGCTCATGTTGTTTTAATTCCTCTGGACATAAGTTTTTTAACCCAGTAAATAAATACTCATGTATGTAGATTATTTACCCCTTAATCATGGAGCTCGCCAAAGTGCACGTCGGTATAAAAGCACATTGCAAAAACATCCCCTTCTTACCTAAAAAATAGGTCGATCGCGACACAATTTATAAATAAAAAGTAGATCTTATGTGCACCAAAGTTGGCCACACCTGTTATATACCATCTTAAGTAGTGCAATCGTCAGAGATAACGATAAAATTATCTCGAAATCCTGTATTATTTAAAAAAAAAATGGTTTTGCATTGTTGGTTAGTGTTCTTGCATATCATATTAAATAGAAAGGTCAGTAAACGAAGAACAATCCAAAAAGTGAAAGCTCACGTCATCACCTTAATTAGCCATGCTCAACTAATTAGATAGTCACTGTTGGTGTGATTAGAAGGTCGTATTTTGTGTCTTAATTAAAAAGAAAATTTCGGTTCAATTGTAACGTATCTAAACACCCTGTAGAAAATTTATAATCTGTCTTAAATATCTAATTTTATAACTCTCAGAGAAAAAACCTTAAGCGCTTTAGTGATAAAAGTTGTCATTTAATTTTAAACCCAAACATTTTTGGTATTCATTAAGATTTCTGCATCTGATTAGGACGGTCTTTTTTAGTATTATTAGTATTTTCATTCTTCTTCGTCCAAAGAGAAGGGTCTTTTTTACTTGTTTTAAGATTTTGTTCGTCTGTTTTATTTTCCTAATAGTAACATTTTAACTATTCGGGCGAAATAAATAAGTTATCTACGAGTGCAAGACTTTCAGATTCAGAATCACTCACATTAACGCATTTTCTAGAAACTAAATGAAATTAAAAATATATGATGTTATTTGTTATTTGATTTTATATAAAATATTCGCCAAAAGTTTCATAAATCTATAATAAGAACCGAAGTATTCTTAAATAAAGTTTATTGACAATTAGTTTAAAAATTGTGGACCTATATTAATTTAAACGACTTAAAAATTAAAAAAACATATGTTAATTGAAGGTAAGGTTTAAAAAGTTATTCTAGGTTTTATAGATACTATTGAAGTTAACTTCATTTATATTTTCTTCTTCTTCTCTTTCCATGATTTTTTCCTTGTTTATTTCTGGCTCTATTCATAATTCCTTGAGCTATTTTTTCCATACTTGTTCTTATTGTCTATCTTCCATTATTATTATTATTATTATTAAACAACAGGTAAAAATGTAACATATTTGTATCATTTAATTCCGGGAGTCCGTTTCTGTTCATTAGGAAAAGGTTGTTAGGAATATCGACGTTGACCTTGACCTTGGGGTTGGGGTTGTTTTACAACGATTTTATGCGTTTATGTTGACAAGTTATATGGCTTGTTTGTTGATTGTATATCATTGTTTTTTTTTCGATTCATGTTCTAGTTTATTAACTACGTAATATTTACAAAAGGTATATATCGATTTGATGGTTTAAGATTAGGGAATATGATAAATTTCTAGAGTTGTTTTTTTTTTTCGGTCTTTTTAATGGTCTTAACTTTGGTCAATTTAACATTTAGATCGATTAGTCAGCATATTTGTAAAAATATAAAAATTCTTCACAATTAAAATAAAAATAGAGTATTTTACATACTAATAAAAAATTATTCTGTATTTTTTAACAATTTTTATTTGATTTTATTGGCGCTAAAGGGCAGTAAACATAATTTAGGGAAAATGTAACATTTTATTCCAAACTGTTATTGAATAAGTTATGACCAAAAGAAACTTTAATGTTGCATTTAGGTCTAGTTAAGAAATCCAATATTATTTCATCTGCCAACGTTTCAGTACTTTTATTCGACCATCATTAGGGCTTCCACAAGGAATACAAACTAAGAACAAAATCGTCAATATATTATCATTTCCACTAAACAATAGCGATGAAAATTTAAAAATTTAACATCATTAAACGTTTAAAATTTAGTTTTTAATTAGCTCTTTCTAGAATATCAATTTTGTGAAAAACTTCGATATATTGCCTTTAATAAATATTAAAAAAAACATAGAATGAGGTTGACATTTTGAACTTATTTTTAGGTATACAAAGTGTTGCATAACCAACATATGTTTTTTTTAAATGAAACTTTATAAAATATCAAATTTGATAAACATCATTGTTATTATTATTATGAAAATTTAAGTGTACTCTTAAAGATTGTTTTGTATCTGTGGGGTTTTATCTTGATTTTTTAATTTTTTAAATAGATTTGTTTTGTTTTTGTGCTTTTAAATAGACTATTCGGGGTTGAAATTCGCTTTTTAGATTTGCTGTCCAAATTTGTTGGTTGATTTGTATTGAAGGAAAATCTCTCAATATGAAAAATAGGATGATTTGGCTTCCAAAATGAGTCAAAACACTTCAAAACACAAATTTTATAAGTGTACACTCAATCACGATTATTTTATCAAAAAATTAGTTTATATTATTGGAAGAAACAAATATATTTATTACGTATCAATTAAAATAAGTAGGTTGTATAATTTTAATGAAGTTTACATTTAGCAGTCAAATTTTGGAGAGAAACATCTGCTAAATTTTTCCATGGGTTTTATAATATTATGATTCCATAGCCACTTTATGCATAATTTTTATGATTTGACAACTAATTATATATAGTATAAAGTATAAACAATGGTTTTTTAAACTTTCTAAAAATGTTTTTGTTTTTGTACATCTGGATATTTAGAATGGTTGATTACAGGGGAAGTAGAAGAGTGAAAAATGTATTCTCGACAATTATTACAAGATCCGAACGATTTCTACTATTAATGCACTAAACTTTTCGTCAGTGACACTTGTAAAGTGTAGTACCAGTTTAGTTATTCTAAATTTATTTGTTGACACTTTAAAAATGCGTTTATCTATAAAACAAAGCATTGAAGTTCTTATGTTAATTGGTTGTGGCGATAAGATGAGAACTCAACAAGAGGTATGTGCTATGTTTAATAATAAATATCCAGAACAACCTATAAATCAGTCAACAGTGAGCAAAATTGAACAATAATTTGGGGAGTTTGGTATCGTAGAAGATCTACCTAAATCAGGCCGAGGATACTATATTAAACGTTTTATTGGCTATGGAAGAAAATCCACACAAGAGCGTTCGGCAAGTTAGTCGAGAACAAGATGTTCCTTTTACTTCTATTTATAAACATCGATGAAAGTCTGTGGTATCAACAAGATGGGGCGCTGCCACATTATGCAGCAGTTTTCCCCAATAAATGGATCGGTAGACGAGGACCCATTGAGTGGTCACCAAGGTCACCGGATCTCATGCTATTAGATTTCTTTTTGTGGGGTCATCTAAAAAATGTTGTGTATAAAAGTAAACTCGATGACATAAATGATTTCAAAGATGGAATAAGGCAAGAAATAAATAACATTTCGCAGGAAACCATTAATAAAGTTCAGCAGGAATTTATTGATCGCTTAGGACACTGTCAAGCACAAGAAGGAAGACAATTCGAACACTTACTGTAATTTATTAGGTGGCAATTTATTGTTACTGTTGTATTATTTTAATTTAATTAAAGGTCTTCAAAAATACAGATTTTAAAATTATTGTATCTTCAAAACTATTAATCACCGAACACAAGTATGATATATTTTCGGAATGGTCTTGAAATTTGCAATCTAAAAAAAAAATAAAATATACAAGGTGTGCCATCGATGACATCGTTGCTCACAAATGGTTTGTATATTTCATTGTTATGTAAAAATACATTAAATTAAAATCAGAAACCAACCTGTCTCAGGATTTTTCTTCAAAACTGTTTGTTTAGCTTATAATGAATTTACTCCATACTTTATGTATATTATCTAATTATTTTCTAAAATATACGGGTATAATTAGACCTAATTTAAATAAAATCCATGAAGAAAAAAATTCCATATTGATTTTCATCTATAAATTTTATTGGGAACTGAACAGTAACGACCATTTTTTTACGTCAGATACCTAAACATTGTTCGTGATACATAAAGTACAATGTATATTATTGAATTCCCCTGGATACTATAAAAATATTACGTGAAAATCGAAATTATATTGAACAAAACGTTCAGTTATTTGTTATTTCGTCCGATTCAAACCGACAACCAATCGACTTTTTTGTGTTTAACAAAGATTTAGATAATCAGAAATATTTATGTTAACATGCATACACGGTAATAAAAAATTACATTAATATTCACAATCAACGCATTCAAAAGATTAATTTTATATTGTTACGTTAGTAATATACAGGATGTTGAAATCGTTACGATTTTCTAATATGTTTTATAATAAAAAAGATGGACCTAAAATAATTTCTACTTCCAATAAAATACATACTGGGTGTCTTCCTATTTCAAAGTAAAATGCTGATTTACCAATAGGTAGTTATAAACATTTTTTTTTATAAAAAATCTGACAAGGAATAATTTATGAATCCAATTTTAATAATTTTGTCTGGACAATGTTGTTTATACAAGAAAATGCTATCGAATAATTTACTATGATAAATAGATTTATAATATTTATCTACACGCATGTTGTAAAGGTAAATTCTCTTTGTCAATAAATATTACTAAGAGTTTTGTGTTCTTAGTCCTTCAAGGTTGTAAAAAATTGTATTCTATTTTTGCTAATCATTTGTACATTTAGATTGAAAGACAGGTATTATTATATTTTCTTTTCGATTTCTAAAAATATTTTATTTCTTTTCACTTTGTTTTATTGCAATTTACGTAACATTTATTTTGTTCACTTTTGTTGCAATATATCAGACTATTTCTTTTTATTACACATTCCACGAAATTAAAACGATTTTCTCTTATTTTAAACATTACATAAATTCTGAATTCTTTTTAAAATATGGCGGTTTTGTTTATTATATTCATTCTACCGCAAATTGATTTTTATATTCGTATTTTATAAATAAACAAGAACTTAGTCTGCCCCTTCTTCACCCTCTTCTCTTATTTCTGTAAGGGGGTCGAATGGACTGAAATTTTGCATAGAGGCATTTTTGTGATCAATGAACAGTACAGGATAAATAAAATCTATGATAAATTGCTTGGTAACATGGAAAATTGGAAAAACCTAAAAAATAATTTACAAAATTCGGAGTTTTGTAATTTATCAAAATAAAAAAGCCTGATTTAGTTTCAGGAGGTCGAATTACATAAGATAATGCTATTTTATACTTGTTTTTTTTTTGAAAATTACGAATTTTTTGAATAACCTCTAGTTTAAAAATTGTTCATTAAAAAAACTAATAGGCATATTTACTTTAAATAAATACTAAAATGTAAAGTAATGTCTATACTAATTACTAATAAATAAAGTATGAACTGTTAAAATTATAAAGTTTAAAATTCGAAAAACCTATTTTCTGATGTCTACTTATTTAAAAGGCCACTGCAGTCGAAATAAAAAGAAAAGTCCACTTAAAATCCACGGAAAGCCCGAATGAAAATAACTTGAAACCTTTTTAAAACGACGATGGATCTAAACTCAAATTTGAAAAAATAATTTTTATTTGATACTTCATCGCCTTGGAAGAAAATCGACGAAAATTTGGCACCTTTCTAATGGCTGAGGTTTTGCATAAAAGGCCTTTGGTGATCAATAAAAAGTAGGAGACACACAAAACTCATGAAAAATTACTTGTTAACCTGGGAAAGCACAACAAAATTGTAAATATCTTAAAATTCCTTTAAAAATTTATTAAATTTAAATTTTCATGATCTAGCAAAATAAAAGTCCTGATTTGGAATTATACAGTGTATTTCATTGGAAAAGGGTCTAACTTTAATTGTAGATGGACGTCACTTTTATTTATATATATATTTTATCAATTTGGCCTATTTCTTTTGGAGCTCATAACTTCCGAATTACTTTGTATATTATTTTGTTATTTGGTATGCATAATAACCATTATCGGGAAAATCTACCAAAGTATTACTGAAAAGAAAATCCATTACCGGCTTAACCAAACATTTAAAAATTTGTCTTTCCAAAAAACAGCATCCTGTACATCGAATTTTTTTAAATTGCTTTATATAATTCTAAACAACGGAAAAAAGCTGAAACTATTCATCTACTTTTTATTTTTCCGCAGAGAATTGTACTACCAAAATTTTACCTTCAAAATATAATTAATTTATGAGCGTTTTGGGGGTTACGAAATGGTATCGGAGAAATTTTTGTTAATTTTTTTGGTCGAACTAACATTTACTTAACTTATCTGGAGAAGCATCCCAAAAATTGAATTGAGTTTGTATTTTTACAAATATCGACCATTGGAAAATGTGTGGCTACAGGGCCCTACTTAATACATAATCATTCAACATGTTTCAAATATTTCGAACATCCTGTACAAGAATATTTGGAATCTACGAACTCGCTACATTTGTAGATAATAAGAATAGTTTACAAGAAATAAATGTCTGCTTCCGAAGGCTATAAAAATACTTATTTTATATACCCCACCTTGTAGGGTGGAAATAAGTATTTTTTTAAATATGAACGAATAAAATTGTAAAAATCTATTTTCTGACGACCAGTTGTTTAAAAGGCCATTTCAACCGAAATAATGGATGTGAAACCTTTAAATCACCGATTTTCAAAAAAGGAAGATCCACTTAAAATCACAAAAAAACCGAATGGAAATAACTTTAAATATTTTTAATATGACGATCTATCAAAACTCAAATTCGAAGAAATTATTATTTATTTGCCAAGTCCCTTGAAAGTCGACTAAACTTTTGCACATTTTCTTTTGTCTGAAATTTTACAAAGATTGGGAGCCAACGAGAGGTATAATATAAACTAAATGAAATCCCTGAAATATTGCTGGTTAGCCTGGGAAAAGACGGAGGAAACTGAAAAAATCCTTTAAAAATTATACAAAATTAGAAAATTACAAAAAATGGAAAGAATTTGTACACGGACAATAAAGTAGTGTTAGATTTTAAACAAAAAGATCGTAATCTAATTGTAAATTCGACACCAATGTGGTAAAGGTGTAAAAACAAATAATAATAATAATAATTAAATATCGAACTGTTAAAGTAATAAAAGATCAAATTTGTAAAAACTTATTTTGTGACGCTCAGTCATATTTCGGTTTAAAAGTAATTCGAATATTCTCACGTATCTCACCTGAGATATCATTTATTTTTACATTCTTATTACATTTAATTTTATTGTCACCTACTATGTGTTTGATTAATAATAATAATATAAAAGTTTTGTATGTATAAGCATTTTGAGTTGATTAAGGAATTATTATACATGTTTGGGATAAAGTATGGAACCAAGTAAATATCTTTAAAACGAAACGGGCGATATTTATGAAATTTTACAAGTTAGTGAAATGGGGCAAAATGCATCTGATGTATATTTTTTTGATCAATAATATATTTCCAGTTTAACCGGAAACACCTTCAACTTTTACAAATTCGAGAAATAACAAACTCTTTTAAAATCTGCAAAAATATACAGGATGTCCCATTTAAATTACAAAAAGTTGAGGGTATTTCCGGTTAGACCGGAAGTATATTATTAACAAAACAACGTACATCTTCTGCATTTTGCCCCAGTGCACTTACATAAAATTTCATAAATATCGTCCGTTTCGTTTTAAAAATATTTACTTGGTTCCATACTTTATCCCAACCCTGTAAGAGACAACAATTTTACAAAATAATTCACCAAAAATTTCTGTCATTTATAATACATGAAATTGTTAATAGAAATATTACACAATTTGTTGATAGATATGTTTATCTTATTTATTTTTTAATCATTTTCAACGTACAATGTTTATAATACATGAAATTGTTAATAGAAATATTCCATCATTTATTAAATGATGTGTTTATCTTCTTCAATTTAACCCAAGAAAAATATTGAGCAATCCACTAAACCAAAATTTTTATCTAAAGATATTTTGTTAAAAAATTATTTCCAATTTGCTTTTTAATCAATCTCAACTTTTTCTGTTGTCATTAATATTCAGCTCTCTTTATTAAACAGTAATATATTTGTGCTGTTACTTTCTTTCTACATTGTGGAAGTGTAGACCGAAATAATTCCTGAAACTAGGTCACATTAATAATGTAGATAGCTAAAATGCAAAAGGTTTTTTAGGTCACACGAACGTAATTTTTATATTTATTACTGTTTCTTGAAACTTATCATTCTAAAGACCAAATAAATTGCCTAACTGTGCTCAAAATTATGATTTTAGTCCCAAGTAGAATACAGTTTATTTTGAATATATAATACAGTTGTTCTGTTAATAAAAAGTCTAAGTTTGTCGTGCCATTTTTTGAAACAAAATATATATAACATTTTTTTTAAATTGGTGGTTTTTCAGGGTAACATTTTGGGGAAAACGATTTTTCAAAATTTTGTTTGTACATCAATTTCTGAGCTGGGTATGTAACTAAATATTTTTGGTGACACAGATTTTCATTGGCTGAAAGACATTATAAAATATAGAATTATATAACCTGTTAATTTCATAATTTAAGAAACCGACATTATGAAGACAAATTACCAAATTCTTGATGCGGAAGTAATTTGTCTGTATATTTTAAAATACATTGCCGTCAATATTTTTTTTATTTTACAATCAGTACGTGACCTGTTGCTATAATTTTTTATAAACGTTGAATAAAGTAAACTTATTTATTTTTATCTTATGTTATTAAAATGAATTTTAACTGGATTTACTCCACATTTGAAAATAAATTGCCAAAATAATATGTTATCTAATTCATGAGATAACGTTGCTACAACTCATTTACCTCACTCCAGTAAAATAATGGCAAAGGTACCTTACAAAATATGCAATAATGTAATATTTAAGATTAAACTAACACTAATTTTTTGTTTGCAGTGAAGCCTGCCGTTATAGGAAAGTATTATGGAAAGAAGTGAGAGTCGGTGATCTAATACATCTATCCAATAATGAAGTAGTACCTGCAGATATACTGGTTCTACGATCCAGTGATGCAAGCGGTCTCTGTTACATTGATACTGGTCATCTAGATGGAGAAACTAATCTTAAACAGAGGCAGGTGGCCAGGGGGTTTATAGAAAAGGTAATTTACTGTTATTTTAAACAGTAACTCAACTACTAAACGCATCTAGAGCCGAAACACGTCGGATGTCCATCGTGCACATCTCACCTCCTAAAGAAATTTTGAAATATTTGTAAAAGTCGCCAAATAGTACCTGTAAATGTTTAACACACTTTAGAATTTATTATCTTATTAAAATTCCGTCAAATATTGACTCATTAAAGTGAATTCATTTAATAATGATAAATTTAATTGACAACAATTCGCTTTCAATAAATCTATCTACCTTTAATGATGTATTGATTACCAATTTGACGAAAGAAAATATTATCCTGTCACAGCCTGTGATTTATTCGTACAATATTAGTTTTCCATTTTGTCAAGAATGACATGTGACTCCTTAATGCTTTTAACGAATAACTCTCGAATTCCATTAAAGTCAATATTATAAAACAAAAATTTAAACTTTTTACATAATCGACAATTTGTGCTATTGTTATAACAAATAGCACAAGTTGGTTTTCAAGCAATTAACATTCTTGCTTTTAAATGTATGTAAATAGAGGAATTTTTTAATTATACATTTTTTTAGGCTAATTTAGTTCTATGAGTAATATTTGGTATCCTAAATAATAATGTTGTTTTAAAAACTACTATTATTTAGATAAAATTATGTTAAAACATTGGTTTTAGTTTTTTGGTTTCACATTTAAAAATAAAGATATTTAAGTAACATTATTTTTTAAATCTTTGACCGATTATTTAAAATTATAACACTATTGTCAGTCTTATATAATATTTTTAATATCATATATCATCTGATAAAGCCAGTTTTATCAAACTAATTGCTTTATGACCATGAAAAATATTTTAATAATGAATACGAATTGTAAATTGTATGCACGAAACAAATTCAAATAAACAAATAAATTTTGAATTTTAAGTATCCGTTAATTTAAATGAAGTGATAAATATGAAACATTCCTTGTATTTTTTTCAGAAAAATATATTTGAAATTTCGTAATACAATAGAAATACAAGCTCCAAGGACCAAAATTTATAAATTTCACGGATCAATACAAATAAATTTTGAAATTTAAATATCCATTAACTTTGAAAGATGTGAAAAATATTAAATCTTCCTTTGGTTCTAAATAAAAAATTTCTTTTCAGCAAAGTATATTTGAACCCAGTAAATTTCGTAGTAGAATAGAAGTAGAAGCTCCAACGACCAAAATTTATAGATTTCACGGAGCAATCGTTCATCCAAATGGAAGTCGAGTGCCTGTAGGAACTGATAATTTATTATTAAGAGAGTGCCTTTTGAAAAATACAGACTATGTTGAAGGAATTGTTGTTTATGCAGGTAAAAACATTTATTTATTTTTTTATCCAGACCTAACTAAAACAGACTCTAATTGCAATCTGTTTAACATACTTGTACATTTTGGAATGATATATTTTACTTCAAGAATTACTGACAAGTTATGACAGTACTGTGAAATTTAGTATTTTTAAATATAAGGACATTACATACTCTTTTAGCAAAATGAAATATAATGATATTTTCTTGTTATTTTCTGTATAAAGTTAGATTATATATTCTGGTGATCTAATCGTTAGCGGTCCAATTTGAACATAAAATATTGCTTTATTGATTTAAAAAGAATCAAATAATCTAATAAAATTACCACTTCTTTATAACTTCCTATAAATCATAAGTTTGTTTATAGAAATATCAAACGGTAATAATTGGCGCCGATGTTTAGACGATTGAATTTTTTTTATTAACGTTACTATGATGAAGTGTTCTATTTTTAAAATATTTATTGAATTGTGCAAAATTTGTTTTATTGAGTTCCGATTTATATTTTATTGTTTGTAACTACACAGAAAAATGTTAAAGAATTTTATCATGAAAAATATTTCAAATCACGTTTTTTAATTAATAAAATACTGTAAATTTATTTGACCCACTTTCTGTTCGTTTTATATGTATAAAAAGTACTTCCAACTGTCATGTTAGTTATTTCTTTTCTTATTTTAAGGTCATGAGACTAAAGCAATGTTAAACAATGGAGGACCTAGGTACAAAAGATCTTCAGTTGAAAAGCAAATGAATCAAGATGTAATTTGGTGTGTCCTTATTTTAATATTTTTGTGTGTAGTTGGAGCCATAGGTTGCAAATTATGGTTGTCTTTTTATGGCAACCTACCCTCGCCTTTTCAAGAAAGCGATAGCGCGGGACAGGAAGCCTTTTTAGCGTTTTGGACTTTTATTATTATTTTACAGGTAGTTGAAATATATTTTCTTGCTTCAAATCACGTGCAAAGTTCACTTTTCAGTTGTTTACAAATAAACTCTTTAAAGGACCATTATTATTGTTATTTGAAAGAAATGTATTAACAAATGCGTGAGTTATGAGTTATAACCCCCTTGTTGTTTATCAGTTACTGAATAGTAAATAAGTTTTTTAGGTACTAATAACTTGCAGTTGACTATATTGTAACATTTAAGCGAAAAGAAATTCTCTCTTTAAAGTCGATGTTAATTAAAATTTCTATATCAACGTCGAGATTTGGGATTTTTTGAGATTTCTTCTTTTAAAATCGAGATTGTCAAAATCTCCACTTGAAAAAGTCCAAATTTTAAATGAATAAAATAATAAATAATAAAAATAATTTACTGCCCAATTTACAACAATCTTAAATGTAAATAATACATAACTTATGAATAAATATATTTTTTATTTAATGGTATAATGATATTATTTATAATGCAATAATCATTAATAGCTGGTAGATATAAAAGACATTAAATCTAAGGACATACATTAAGCTGTATTTGTACAAGAGAAAGTACATGGATTTTTAAAAGGCAATGTTTGAAAGCTTATCATTAGCATTGTCCTCAAATTTATTTATAACTTAAAGGATGTTCAAATTAGATTATATTGCAAACAAAATTGAAATCAATAACTTAATGCTCATTTTTATACATACAGGGTATAACTTTACTCAAGATTAGCGTTATTTTTTTAAATAAACTTTTAACTTTTTATTAAAATAATTAATGTCTCCTTTAATACTAAAGTTTGAGAATTATTACTATTTGTCAAAAAGTTACGAAAATAACTATTTTTTTAAATGCCTTATTACCTAGTGTTACAATAGAAAATGATTGACATATTTTTTCAGATTATGATTCCTTTATCATTGTATGTCACCCTAGAAATGTGTAAGATAATCCAAGTATATCATATCCACCACAATGCCGATCTCTACGATCCTGTAACAGACAAAAGGACTGAATGCCGTGCCTTAAACATAACAGAAGAACTCGGTCAAATCGAGTATATTTTTTCAGACAAAACGGGAACGCTTACCGAAAACCGAATGATATTTAGAAGATGTGCCATTGCAGGCGTCGATTACGAACATTCGCTTTTAGGTAAACTATTTTTTTAACTCACTCTAAATGAATGTTACACCGGAAATATTTTACAGATGAAGGAAATAGTGATAAATTATCAAATTTAAGCGTTTCCGTGAATCCTAGGCTATTGGGCGATTGGCAAATGGAAGGAATTTACTCAGACCATGTGTACAGCTCTAGAGCAAACCATTCGGGAAGGATACACGAATTTTTGTTGCTGTTGACTATTTGCAATACTGTAGTTTGTGCAAAACACCCTCATCACGATCTAATGAATGCTAGTGGTAATACTTTCTTACCTCTCTTACCTGATAGGCTAATTAATTTAATGTCAATTATTTCAGGTATTATTGAAGAAACGAATATCTATGATAAAATGGACCAAAACTCTAGCGAAAACAGCTCAACCACTACCAGCACTGCTACTCAATCGCTTTCTTCGAACGATAAGTATACACGTTTAGAAGAATCCCGGTCCGTAACGCCGTCACCACCACTAAATCCCTATTCGTTTGATTGCAAAAGAAACCAACATATTCCTACTCTATCTCCCATAGTTTCCATCGATTCATCTCCAACTTGCGAAATTACAGAAAACGAAGTCGGAGCTGTCAAAATTTCTAGACCAAAATTACTACCGATCTCATCCAAAGGTAATATTATATTAATGTTAATCTCTATCTGATTTTTTTATACTTACTGAAATAACAAATCCAAAATACCAAAATGAATGTCAAATTCGACTATTGACTCTATTGTCACGCTCGGCTCGATTGAGCGGTAAATATAAAGAAGGGTTAATCAAAATTATCAACTTATTAAGCAAACGGCATTCTCTAACATTCTTACCTGTTTTGGCCCTCATGGAACTTAGGCACTTGGTAAACTTTCCCGTAGTCCCTATTCATCGACCCGAGAACCACTTTCTTCCCCACAGTCGAGCACCGTATGAATCCCTATGTTGGGACCACTGAACACTTGCCCATATAATCGTCTCGTATTTATATCAAATAATGTTTATGTTCTTGAAAAGCAATCTCACACAGTGCACACGTAGAGTATTACGCTCTTTTAAGAATGTAAAACAATATTTACTATACAATTACCAAATATAAACAAGTCCGTGAACTATTGAACGGGTTAACTAACTAAATCTAATGCCCTTTTCATATGTAACGTTCTTTTATTGCGTTTGTTGTGTGTCTGTCGACCTGTTAGTTATGTTTCTTTGTTTGGTTTTGTTCTTTTATATAAATACTTATTTTTTTAACCAATGTATTAATACATTTTAACCACCCTGTGACTCTGTTGAATTCACATTTTTAGCCCTGAATAAGGTGACAACAATTACCGAAACGTTGGCATTAAATCAATAAAAGAATTTAACTCGACCCTTTTTTTTTCGCCTCCACGAATTCCACCCATAATATCTACAAATATATCTGCATTGTATTTGACGTTCATTTTGGATATCACTGTAACTACAATTTAATTCGTCGACTATCATAATTGTCTCTGTTTTTAAAGGTTTTTTAAAACGAGGCAGCAATTTAACAGATGAACAAAAAGCCAAACTGACAGTGTCCGCAACGCCATCTCCTTTCGACTTGAAGCCTATTTTTGAGGCTGAGAGTCCGGATGAATTAGCGTTGGTTGACGCAGCTTACAATTACGGGATTAGATTAGTGAAAAGAACTCCTTCTGCCGTTGATGTGGATACGCCGGAAGTTGGAAAAATGACTTTTGAGATTATGAATGTGCTTCCTTTTGACTCAGTAAGGAAGAGAATGAGTATTATCGTCAGGCATCCGCTTACCAAGCAGGTTATTTTATATACGAAAGGTAAGATATTATTAAATAGTTTGTTTCTTGGGAAAATTTCTATTATTTTGTTTTTAGGATCCGACACAGCTATCTTGCCACATCTAACGCCGGTTGAAGACGATTCAGAACAAAAAATAATCATTAATAGGACTCAACAACATATAAACAATTACTCTAGAGAAGGCCTTCGCATTCTTGTTATGGCTAAAAGAGTTTTAGCTCAACATCAGTATGACGAATGGCATAGGAAGCATCTAGAAGCGGAATTAGCGGCGGAAAATTTAGACCGAAAGATTAGAGATAGTTTTAATAGTATAGAATGTAATTTAACACTATTAGGAGCTACAGGTAATTTTAATTTACGACCTTTAGATAAGGTTAATTTAACTTCATTTATGTGTTTAGGGATTGAAGATAGATTACAGGAAGGAGTACCTGAAACATTATCTTCGCTAATGGCTGCAGGAATTGTTATATGGGTGTTGACAGGAGACAAACCTGAAACCGCGATAAATATAGCCTATTCGGCTAAGTTGTTTTCTCCTCAAATGGAGTTGCTGAAAATCATGGCTAGATCAAAAGAAGCTGCCGAAACAACAATACACTGCTATCTAGCAGATATAGAAAGAACCGAAAAAGAAGAAAACGATACCAGAATTAGACCTTCTACAAGTACTAGTCAAGTATTGAATTCAAATAGAAACAAAACTAGAGCTTTGGCAGTCGATGGAAAGACTTTAACCTTTATTTTAGATAGGAGAGCGAATTTAACGAAACCTTTCTTACAACTAACGACTTACTGTAATTCCGTTCTGTGCTGTAGAGCTACACCTCTACAGAAAGCATATATAGTTAGAGTAGTTAAAGAAGAACTAAAGAAAAGGACGTTGGCGATCGGAGATGGTGCAAATGACGTGTCGATGATCCAGACCGCTGACGTCGGAATTGGTATTTCGGGACAAGAAGGGATGCAGGCCGTTATGGCTGCGGATTTCGCTCTGTCTAGATTTAAATACTTAGAAAAGTTCCTACTAGTGCACGGTCATTGGAGTTATGATAGACTCTCGAGGATGGTGTTGTACTTTTTCTACAAAAATGCTGTAAGTTACATTTTTCCTTTTTTTTTTTCACCTTTCCTTCTTCGCCTTGCTCCCAGCAATTTGAATGATACACATTAGATTCGAGATTGTGAACCTGATGATCGCTTTTTGTCCCTTAGCAGTTGGCTATCCTGTATCTTCACCCTTACTACTAACAATCGCGACTGAGACATAGTTACTGGCCCAGCATTTCCTAATACTAGCCAAAAGTCATAGCAGATGAATGGGTCATCAGAGACCGAACTTGGGATCTTCCAAATGCGATTCAGTTGCCACAGATCTTCCTTGCCTTATTACTTACTAACTTAATTAATCTTATGGGTTCTAATTGTTTAAATATCCATTCTTTTTATTTGCAGGCCTTTGTCTTTCTTTGTTTCTGGTATCAACTATATTGTGGTTTTTCCGGAACAGTGATGATAGACCAAATGTACCTCATGTTATACAATTTATTATTTACTTCATTACCTCCTTTAGCAATTGGTAACTATTTTATTTACACAATACGTTTTATCATTAATAATTTGATATCGGACTTTGGATACAATACAATATTGATTTTAGGTGTTTATGATCAAGATGCTCCCCAAGAAATTTTACTAAAGAATCCGTATTTATATAGAAGAAGCCGTTTAGGAAAAGTGTACAGGTCATTTTCGTTTTGGCTAACAATGTTAGATGCACTATACCAGAGTACCGCCATATTTTTTATTTGTAAACAAGCATATGATGATACTGATGTAGATGTATTTGAATTCGGCACTACCGCCACTACAGCGTGCATGTTTGTCATGCTTTTACATGCTTCCATTGAAATGCGGTCCTGGGTAAGTATTCTTTTATATGTAATTCTTAAATTTAAATTAATTGTTTCAACTCTTACTTTGTAATTCTTCTTGTTTCTAACTTTATTTTATTCATAAAATTGGTATAAGAAATTATTTGTATTTTCAACGAAAATATTTTATTTTTTAAGACATTGATCCACGTGGCATCCATAGTGTTATCAATTGGAGCGTTTTACCTCTATTCTCTGTTATATAACACGTACTGTATCAACTGTTTTGGCCTACCTAGTACTTATTGGACAATACAGATAGCAGTGACGAGAGCTGCTTATTGGTTGGTTACTTTGCTCTCCTGTGTTGTCGCTCTATTGCCAAGGTAAATTTAACAAATAACAACCAATCCTCATTTATTAAGGTTTTTCATAACAAATACTAATTTTTGTAGTTATTAATGTCATATTTAACAACTCTTTTATTCACGAATGTAGCAATATATCGAATCTACGATTTGTTTTTACATACATTTATTCAAATTAAACGGAATTTTCAACATAAACATATTATGAGACGAAATTTTAATGAAGTGACTCTGGTCGTTCCGGACAGTTACTTCGAAACATTGTGCGATGCTTTTTTGCTTTAATGTTTCTGCTTGCGAAATTAATAGTATAATAAATTCTTAAACGTGCGTGATGGCACGTCATATGGTAATGATGTCTTATACAATACCAATCAAAAATTCATTTTAATTGTATATAGTTGTTTTTAAATAATCTCGTAACATAATACCAATTAGAAAGGGAAAGTGAAACATTAATAATGCAAGATTTGTAAGAACGATTTACACAGATTTGGAATAACTATACAAATATAATACTTTATCAAAAATTGTATCTTTATCCAATTTTATAAATAGTAATTGTTTAAATAAAGATAAGAGTATATAAATAGACAGATAATTCGATATACTAATTTGAAATAAAAAGAAGCATGAAATGAATCGATAATATGAAATTTGAATATATCTGGGTTAATATAGAGGAAATATGAATTTCAGTTTTCTAAAAATTCCATTTTTTGAATATTAAATTGTTTTTTTAGGGTATTATACAGAGTAAGTCAGACCGTTTTGACTCCGGATGAAGTGACTACAGCGTTGATACAAGAACAAAGGGCAACTAGACGAGGTGAGAAGTTTTTGGTATCTTGGTCGCGATCAACATCATCGTCGTCTATATACAGGTATCGAGCAGTGTGAATTTTTATTGATTTTTCTAGCACACTGCTTTACTTTCTTCACTTTTACCTAGAAATATGCACAGATGAAAAATATTCGGTATTTGATTTTGTTTCATTCTAAATTTCATTATTAGACCAATACGTTTCTATTTGAGTACATTTATTTTTGTATCTGTACATATATCCACAAAAGTATTATTGCAAGGGAATATTTGCTTTCAAGTATACATTCTTCGACTAATATTGTGTAAATAAAAAAGGTTTTAGAGGTAGTGGTGGTCAAATTAGTATTACCTGCAGAAAATGTATTGCAGAATATGATCCAATTAAATTCGTTTTCATTGATTTATTCCTGAGGGTTAGTTTTTTAATCCCGCTTAGCTAGAAGTTATAAAAGTCTTTAGTGCCAAATAAATTTAGGATAACTACCATTTGTCACCCTTGAACCAAGAAATTTCAAAGCGAAAGGCGACAAAATTTTAATTCGTGAAAAAAGTCGTTCTTTATATATTATTGCATAAATAGTTATTTTGAAAATAATTTGTTTTAAACAAATATCAAAATTTTACCCTGATACTAGTCAGTTATATTACAACTATTTACAAATAGCAGTTCGCCTAAATGCGACTAATATTTTTTAGATTAAGTAACCTGAACATTGAACAATTCTAGAGCTCATTTTTTTTTCACCTAGTAATAAGTTTTACTTTCATTTTCTACCCTTAGGTTTGGTCACATGATTGATGTAGTTCAAGTTTGGTAAAAATCTTTAATAATTAAAGATAAGCCAAAATCAATACTATATTGGTGTATTTTTTTCAGAGCCACCAATCCAAGGCATAAGAATAATCCTATGACCATCGTGGGATGAACTAGAAATGATTTTAATGAAATGATCTTTATTATATGTACCAAGTAACAACAAATTTGAGTGCTTGCATTTTAAAGGCTGTGATTCATACATTTAAGGGACCAACTATAAGTTATTTATTTTTTGATTAACTTACTATTACCTGTTACGTTACTGATTAGTGCAACAAATATATTTGTGCCATTTTTGTTTTTTATTAATTTTATCTAGAGAGTTATACTACAACGAAAATATTTATTAAATAAACTATTTTACAAGATTTTTTTGCGTTTTATCTCCTTATATGAAGCTGAGTCGTCCTCCTTGAATGTGTATTAGATCTTCTGCTTTATTATTCTATTATACATTTTTTTATTATGTGACATTGTTAATCAAGATAAAGGCAGTTCGCTCTTATTGGCACTCTGGCTTCTTTAGTTATAAAACCTCTTCAACTATATGTATTTGCAACAGAAATTCAAGGTTATTAACGATAATTGAACTGGTAATTACTATGAGAACTGATGAATATTGAGAAGTTTATATTTGAAAGTAATTGGTATGTGCACTTGCCTCAGAAATGGTGAGTGCACAATGAGAGAAATCGAAATATTTTTTTAATCAATGTGTCAACTCGTGTTTGTTTTCTTTGGATGTAAGAAGGGAAAGTACTAAACTATTATGACATTGTTGTTTTCTTTACAGAAAAAAGATAATTATAATTACGAAAATTTTATCTATGTTTTGATGCATGAATTACAATTTTTAATAACTTTTTTGTTCGCATTTAAAATATTTTATTATCATTAATAGTAGTTTAAAGTGACAAAGTGGTTTTTTAAAAATATCTGCTAACCTCTGTATAATGAACTCATTATCACTAGTGAATAACGATTATTACTGAGGAAAGATCTGTATAAAGAACAAATCAAAGATTAGTCCTGGATAAATAAATATTTTTATCAATGAAGAAACATTTTTATGAAGGTATTGCTCAATGATTGATCTGCATTCTATAGTAGTTGAAACCGTAAAAGTATTAAAAATTAGTTATACTTTTACTTTGAGAAAAACAAAAGCTTTAACAAGAATTCAGCAGGACCACAATTAAAAAATAATGATATTGAGGATGTTATTTTCTTTGGACGAATTAGTAGGTATTAATAGTTTACTAATATTTGTATAAGATTAATTAACTTATAAATAGAAGATAGAAGTGAAACTACTAAATATAGGGCAAAAATAGAGAAAATAATGCATTTGAGTGTTTATTTACTCTATGTACAATTTATTAAATAGAAATTATAAGTTACTACAAAACTATATTAATATCTATAATCAATGGATGCAAAACATTATTTTTATATTTTTATTAGTAATTAATGTACAGGGTGTAGGAATAGTAACATAAAATTGATGTTAGTTAGGCAATAAGGAAATCTAAAATTAAAAACATATAAATTTGAAGATAAACACATGAACTCATATTTTTATAATTTTATGCTTTTATTTTCCTTCACAAAAATAAGTTTACATAGTTTTTAATAATTAGTTACTCTAGTAATTGGTTTAATTGCAATAATTACGTTTTAAATATTCCTCAGAACAGCCTCCGTTATTGCAACATTCTTCATTTAGTTTATCTCTCCTCTTTTGGTGACGTGATTTGGGCAGAAGGGAAAAACTGGAATCTTTACCAATAAATGGATAAAATGCAGAATATTGTGCCTCATAGTCGTCATCTTCTAAAAATAAAAACTGGACTAAATTATAAGCCTTAAAAAATGACAATGTAGACAAAAGTACCTAGTATATACCTGCTTTTGGGAAACAGATCTGCAAAAAAGTTAACTACAATTTATCTTTTTCGTTGTTGACAATATTTTACTTTTTACTTTAATCTGTTTGTAGTAAAAATAATAAAAATATCAATTTGTATACATGGTAAACGGAAACTCTAAGATATAATCCCAGGTGATTATAGTGATTGAAATGGATTAAAAGAACCGCTACAGGTGTAAATACATGTATAATTTTAATTACATCTAACCATTAATGACTATATAGAAACGTAGACATAAACAAATCTGCATCATTTACCAGAAGCGCAGATATAAACAAAAATATCTCTTAACCACCCTCATCCCAAGGGAACTGCAGACGGGAGACGCCCCAAATACAATCAAAGAAAAACACGTATAAATAGTTAATTAAACAAAAACTAGTTCACTTAATTGTACTCTTTCTTTAATCGTATATGTCATTAGTGACTTATAAAATATTGAATCCTTTTATTTGCGAAAATAAATAGTTTTTAAAAGATAATGCTGGTGTTGGGAAATATAATTATATATTTATTTATACTTACGTAATCTTCTCTTTACAGGGTCAGGATCATAGTATCCAGTTTCCTCACAAGCCTTTGCGATAAGATTCGTTAAATTCTTGCTACAACGTCTTCTTTCTGTGATCTGCTGCCTCTTCATAATCATATTATAAGTGGAATATGGATTGCATAATACGCAATGAAAATTGATAATAACAAATATGAATAAAATATTGAGATTCATCTGGAAAGAATTATTTCAGTTTGTAATAGCTTACTAAAAGATTTCTCTCTATCTGAACTTGGAGACGAATTGGAATTGTAGATAACGCTGCAGAAGAAGAAAAAAGTTCTTTGGGAGGCCTTTGCAAAAGGACAAGATTTTGATTAATATATTTAGATCAAATATGTGTATCGTTTATTAATAAAACATTTTTTGAAAAATACAATCAACATTATACCTCTAGTACCCAAAGATATAAAGAACATTCATTGAATATTTGATCACTGTAAAGTGAATATTTAATAAATATTTGAGAAACACATAATATTTCTTTTATATAAAGAAAATATTTGGTGCTATCAAGGGTGTCTTTTTTTTTAATAAAATGTTTTTTGAAGAATGTAATTAACATTTTATCTCTAATTTTATTATTATATTATATATGTAAATATCCTTAAAATAATAGTGAGGAAGTTTATGTTTGAAATGCTTTTCAAAAAATCAGCATAGCTTTTCATAAATAAAATAAAGTAGATAAAAGTGTATAAAATACAAATAGAATAAACTTACCCTGATCCTTGCCTTCAGATAAACTTCCAACAAAGCATTGAATACCCATTTTATATATTCTATTTTTGTTTACCTCCCTCAGATATTGTTGCACCTACTACGCATTTCATTAAAGTATGGTCCGCACCAAAATTTCCGCTTCATTAGATATTTCTGAATAATTATATTCTGTTAAATTTATATATAGTATAGTCAATTTAGGGTTGATTAATTCAACAAAACTTTTCTAAAACAAATGCTTTATTTGCATTAATATATTATTGAATATTATATATACACTTTGGTAGAAGTTGAAACAGTGATTTTAAAGATAATTCCTCATTGGTGATAGTAGAGAAATCATTTTCTTGTAATTACTTGAAAAGAAAACTTTTCTAACTGGTCTATTAAGGAAAATGGAAATAGACTCAAAATAGATTTACTTTGTTTTGAGACCTATCGTATCTTGTTAATTGCATCTTAGTATTTATGAAGTGAGATGTTTGCAATTATTAAGTTAATGATTTATGTGTGATATTAATAAAAGTTAACTGCAAGTTTTAATACCGAATCCCATGTTAGTTTTTTATATTTCATGACTTTATGATTTAATTTTGCCATGTTGCCCATTAAATGAATTTTATATTTTTATTGGATAATAATCATTGCCTTTTACAAATGTTGTTTTTACAACGAATTCCAGTTTTTATGTAAAAATTGCACAAATAACTAATTAATTATTTGCAGCGATACATTTTTAAATATTTATTGAATATATAAATGTGGCGAAAAAGTTTTTTTCAAACATTTGTTGCGACAGATTTTTAAATATTCGTTAAATATTTTCAACATGTGGATATGTGTTGATGAAGTTCAGATTTTTTTTTTATAAAAAGAAATGCTTCTCGACTACATAATGATTGACACAAAACATTCATGGTACAATCGATATTACAAGTATGATGAATAATAGTACGATACAATTTGGATATGGGGAGTTGAAATTAATACAATTGATTTTGCAAATAAACTTAAATAGGTGTTAAATATTAGCCTCTTTAAGAAATTTTATAAGTTTCTCTAATTGGTTTGATGAGCCTAAAATTTCTTGCATGTTTCTGCTAAATTCTAGTTGTTGTCGGATTGTAGCGTAGTGGTTAGAATCTTGGAAAATGTGTTGAACTGAGAGTCTCGAAGATGGACAATATTGGCAAATGGTCGGTTCTTCTCGACTCATATGTCCATGGGTGAGTCGTATGTGGCCTTCTTTTTATTTTTTATTTTTTGCTCAGTGTTGGTATGGTTAGTGAGTTAGTGTATGGTTCATCTTATTCCATTGTGTGAGCTATTTGTTGAGTATTATTTGTTTAGTAAAATTTCTCAGGTCGTTGTGGAGTCCTGAATTTGTTATGGGTAAGTCAGATGTGAAAGCTTCTTTAGCGGCTTTATCAACTAATTCGTTATCAGGTATACCTACGCGAGATTCATAATCCAGATTATGGTGATTATGACTTCTCTACAGGCTAGTTGATGGTATTTTTCTTGAATTCTTTGAATGAGTGGATGCCACGAATAGATATTCTTTATGGAATAAATTGAAGAGAGGCAGTCTGTGCATATTGCTCTAGTTTCATTATATTTTAAATTTACGAAGACTAGTATTAAACTGTGAATGTCTTTTGGACCATGGAGGCGTATTGGAAGCAACAGTGATGGTATTTGAAAAATTGATGTCAAACAAAAACGATATACGGTATAATGTGGAGACTTTTGGGGAGAATCTTGTGATGTGAGTAATTTATTAGAAGGATTGTTGGGACAAGCTGATACTTTGGTGAAATAAGAAAGAAATAATTGTTTATGTCTTAAGTAAATAGGCAGTTCGTGGGATTCACAATAGAGGTTCACTAGTGGACTAGATTTAAAAAACTCCTAGACAGATTCTTATAGCAGTGTTGTGTATGACATTTAGAGAATTCATGTATGATTTGGGGGCTGCTATGAAAACTTGGCTTCCGTAATCTAATTTAGAACGTATTAGTGCTCTGTAAGTTCGTAGGAGAACATCCCCATCTGCACCCCAGTGCAGACAGTTGCTCTTTACATCTTGTATGTGTTGTCTCCACATGATTTTATGATCAAAAATCACTCTTAGAATCCTGCAACTTGTAACTAAATGTAGTGGTGTGTCATTGACCGTGATGTACGGCTCCTGTATGCTTCTGCGTCTTCTGGAGAATTTAATTACTTTGGATTTGGAAGCGGAAAAACTAAAGCCTATGTTAAAAGCCCATTGAATGACCTTATTAACTGCAGTTTGGAGTAGGTTGGAAATACTTGTTGTATTCCGTCCCTGACATAAAAGGATTAGATCATCTGCGTAGAGCATATATCTAATACGGAACTGAAGAGAGTTGCATATATCATTGATTGTAAGTAAGAGGAGGGTGCTGCTAAGAACTGAACCTTGAAGTACTCCATACTGGGTAGTGGGAGAATTCGATATTTTATCATTGACTCTTACTCTGATGTTGCGATCATTTAGAAAATTCCGAATGAAATGAAACATCTTTTCAGATATGGTAGCTTTTATAAGTTCATTGAGAATTGCTGGTTTTCAGGTCGTATCAAAAACACTTTCAATGTCAAAAATGACTGCGATAATGTCTTTCTTGTTGATACTGCATCAGCAATTTCAGAATGTAGAATAACCAGGTTGTCAATCGTGCTGGGGTTACGTCTGAATTCAAACTGAGGGCCTTTTAAGATGTTGTGTCGTTCGAGATACCAGAGCAGAGGTTTGTTGAACATCTTTTCGAGAAGTTTGCAGAGTGTGCATGTGAGTGAGATTGGTCGGTACAAGTTTGGGAGAGGTGAAGTGTAGTCAGGTTTCTTAATTGGAACTATTATTGATTCTCGCGACTGCATCGGGAACCTATGACGTAACCATAGCAAATAAAAAAGCTCAAGTAATTTCATTAAGGAGTAAATTCTTTAAAAATATAGAAGGAATATCGTCGTGACTTGGTGCTGAATTTTTGGAGGTGGTGAGTGCAGTATCTAGTTCTCCATTAGAAATTGTTTGGTCATGTTTTGGAATATGTACAAGATGTTTTGATACTGTTTTTTGTTGGAAAAGCTTTGCTAGATGGTTTGAGATTTTGTTGCTGCCAGTAATCTTATCATCTTGATAGTTAGTGCTGAGATTTTGTAGGATGTATTTCGACCACGCATTCGTTTTATTTTTGTCCATATCTGACTAAGAGGTGTATCAGATATTATTGAGCTAAAGTAGTTATTCCAGCAGTGTTTTTTGCTTTCTTTTAGTACTCGTTTGGATTTTGCTTTCAGTTTTTTGAAGTTGATCAAATCATCTTGTCTCCTGGTTCTACGGTACTTATTAAGAGCAGTTTTACTTGCGTGTACTGCAGATGCACATTTTTCATTCCACCACGGTACTACATTTTGGTTACTATCGTATAAAGACTCTAATGGATGCCAGGTCAGCGTAGGTGCAATACCAGGGCTACATAGGCCAAGATCAATTTTAGAGAAATTTCCTGATGTGTATTGGATCCATCATTTAAAAGGCATATGTTTGAGTCATTTATAAAATTTTCTATTAATTTTCCTCTTCCAAAAGAAGTTTCTGATCCCCACATGATGCTATGCGCATTGAGGGTAGTTGGTTTAATAAATCTGGGATCTCATCATGTGATAAATTATGATTGGGGGGAAGTAGATATTACATATTGTAATTTGATAAAGAAGCCTAGAAGTTCAGATTTAAAATAGTTCTCAATTTTAGATTAGAAATTTTAGTAACTTTTTATTCAAAATTTCAACTTTCTTATTGTTTCACGATTTTAAAGCACAATTTTTAAAATTATAGTGTTTTACTTCAAAATCTCGACTTTTGAATTCGAGATTTCGACAAATTTCGCAACAGCATTAAAAAGTTTTCTCTTTTACTTTAAATAGAAGTTTCAAAGAAAAAACACAAATCTCGACGTTGATATCGTGATTTTAATTATTCTCGACTTTAAAAAGAGAATTTTTTAAAAATTATCGATTTTAAACCAATAACTTAAAAATATTCTAGTTCTACTTTAAAATTTCGACTTTTTCACAATTAATAGTTTTAATGGTATATTTTATTAACTAGGTTTCATAATTTATTTTGTTTTTTAGAAAATTTCCAGAATATTGAAAATCAAATAGAAAATATCAAACTAATTTTAAATAATAAATAACCCATAAGCATTACTATGTATTATTTTCTTTTCTGATGTAATAATGTTATTATGGAAATAGTTAAATCTTATTAAGAATAATATCGTTTTTATTTATATTTTTATGGGTTGTCCTACTGATAATAAATATGATGAAACAACAGCATATATAAACTAAACATTCAAGTTATGTGAATCTGAGTGAAAAGAGTTAAGAGGCAGTAGGAGAACTTAAATATAGGTAGGACTTCTATAATTTTCTAAAATTCTCTGAAAATAATCAAAATTTTCTATTTCAAGTAATTATTGAGTGCATGGTTAAATTAAATTTGGTCTTGGAATTAATAAATTATTTTATTATAATTATTTTTTCTAGTAAAAGTGTTATAAATATACCATACAATTTACTCCAAATTAGCGAAAACCTAATTGGTAATATTAGAAATCTAACTAAATATTTTTTAGGCTGAAAATGGCAGAAAGTAATGTATTTACGACTAGGTCATTAGGTATTGCTTCTGAAGGTATCAAAGATCAATACGCTGATGGTAAAGCTGCTAAAATATGGGAAATATTTATTGGTGACAAAAAATCCAGGACACAAAATTACAAAAACTTTTTGATAGGACTTTTAAAGAAACGTGGATGCAAGAGAATCCTTGATGTTGCTTGCGGAACAGGGTAAGAAATTATTGTTAATCTTTAATAATTATTACATAGATGGTAGTGATTATTACTATTTTATAAATTTTTATACAATAGTAACAGAAAGAAAAAACAACCAGACTCATTCTGACATAAAATTTTCAGTTTGCATGAAAAAAATGCTCACTTCTCCTTAGAGAAAATAGTAAAGTTAATCTCTTTGAATTTCATTAAAAATTGGGACATAAAAATGTATTATCATTCAATAACTATTTTAACAAAAGTATATCGACTTGAATATATTCTCGTATGTGTTTGAGTGACATAAAAATAATTTTATTTATTAAATTTCACATAGAGATAACTGTTACCAATTACATTCGGACAAAAGCTTACATTATTTCCCAAATTCTAATTAAATTTAATATCGTTTATTATGAGTGTATTAAAAATTATTGGTGATAAATATTACTTAATTATCTTAATACAAACACAATTATTCTTAATTTATTAATATAGATTAATAATACATTTTTTATTTACTTGGAAAGAAACATGTAATATCAGCTTTTGCGTCACCTTATATTTTGTTATGAAACAATTTTGCACGAAAACAACTTACACTTTGTATAATATTTTATCAGTTTTTATCATTTACATATTCTTTCCTAATGTTTTGTACATTTATTTCAGTATAATGATGTAATGATTGCAAATTAATTTTGATATCAAAACAACTTTTTTATTCCTATTTTTTCCTGAGATTACAAATAATAAGCATTTTTTATTCAAATTCCAATGTTTCTTTATTACATTTCTTATTATAAAAAGTTTCTTTATCTCTTTCTCTTCTTCTACTCTTTCGCCGTCTTCTTCTATTCTTTATCTGCTCTTTATGTTTGTTGTCCATGTAATTTTCTTTCACAGTTTATTTGGTGTTCAAAATACTTACTTCTTCTATATTTTTTATATTTGCTTATGAATAAAAGTAAGGTTTATTTAATTAAAGTAATTATGTTTAGAGTTTATTGATATTTTTATTGTATACAGTGCTGTCCAATACTTGTAAAAGTGTCTGTGATTCAAACAATTTATTTTCCTATGGTATTCCCCAATTATTTTTCTAAAATAAAGGTTCTCTTTGTACAATTTACAAATATTAGAAAAAAAGTACATTATTAATATCCCTTAATTATATATTAATTTCTTTTATAATTTTTTTATACAATAAAATTAATTATATAATATATTGTATTGAAAATAAAATTAGATTTTTAAAGTTTAAAAATATGTTATTATAATTGGCGCTCAACTTGGAGCTTCAAAGTATTTTAAACCTTAAAATTATACATGAAATTTAGAAGGGGAAACTATATTAGAAAATAAACATAAGAAGAAGAAGAAGAAGAAGAAGAAGAAGAAGAAGAAGAAAGAATAAGTAAATAGAAATAGCAATAATAGAAATTAAACCAACAAAAAATGAAATTGCAATGATACAATGATAATTGATAATTTAATCAATTATTCTATTGAAAATAAAATTTAGATTTTTTTAAAATTTAAAAATATGTTACTATAATTGGCGCTCAACGTGGATTTTCAAAGTATTTTAAATCTTAAAATTATATGAAAAGAAAATGTAATTTAGAAGGGGAAAATTACTAGACAGACAAATGAAAAAGAAAGAGGACAAGAAGACACACTATATTAGAAATAAGAGAAGAAGAAACTGTATTAGAAAATAAATATAAGAAGAAGAAAATAGAATTAACAACAATAAAAATTAAACTAAGCGGAAATGAAATTACAATGATGCAATCATAATATTTGTGAAAACTAAAATTGAAATGAGGAATGAATAAAATAGGAAATAAATTAAAAGAAAATAATAAAATCCAAGAAATAAAAAGAATAAAAAGAAATGTGATAAGATAAGTAATAGTAAAAACATAAATGTATGGAAGAAAAAGAAGAGGAAAATTTAAAATAAATTACAAAAAGATATGAATGTAAGAAATGATAACAATTTGAAAATTACAGAACAACTTAAAGAAGATTTTCGCATACAAAAAGAAATTCGAAGTTGATAATAACAAGAACAAAAATATTTCAACAAATGTGAAATAATTCAATAGAAAATAAAACAAAACATATTAATGAAATAAAATATAATAAAAATGACAAATAATGAATAAACTATTCAAATGAAATAATAATAGAAGATTAAGAAAAAGAAAAATTTCTGTTTAAAAATAGATTATTTTGGAAGAAAATAATTGTAAGAATATAAAATGATGTAATAAATATAAGAAAGAAAACGAGATAAGTTACGAGAGAATAAATAGAAATAGAATATAATCGAGTAAATGATATATTAAAATGTTGATGAATTATGATAACTATAAAATTATATTTATATCAAATAATTAAACTAATTAAATTAATTATTATAACGAGAACTCTGACGATAACATGAAAAGCAATAGAACATTAGAAATTAATTGAGAAATGGAATTGAAAACACAAAATAATCACAAAAAGAATAGAAGAGATAATGTCATTGTAATAATCGAAAATAATAATTTAAATTTTAAATACTATTAGAAATAAGATGAAAATTATATTTGGGTGAATTGTAATGAAATTCTTTTAAAAGAATTAAAAATTTTATTGTAAATGTGAAAATTATTTGTGATATTAACTATCAGATACACTTAGTCACTTCCAAGTACAATATTTTTAGGGATTCCCTGTAAAATAAATTTGCACTTTAAACCTGATTATATGCTTTATTTTAATGATACAAATGAGATGCTTTAAAAGTCTTTTTGTAATCAAATCTAATTGTTTAAAAATTCGTGATCTTGAACCATAAATAAGCTGAATTATTGCAATATTTTAAGAAAAATTGTTTTCACAATAATTACTAATACCATAAATCTACATAAGTGATGTTAAATTCGATATACGATTTTAAATTAAAATAAAAAGTGAAAAGGATATAATTTAAGTAAAAACTAATTAAATTATAAATCAATTTATTTCACTCACGTTTTTTTTGTTTTTAGAATTGATTCGATTATGTTACTGGAAGAAGGATTTGAAGTAGTTTCAGTGGATGCTTCGGACAAAATGTTGAAATATGCCCTCAAAGAAAGATGGAACCGTAGAAAGGAAGCAGCTTTTGATAAATGGAGTCAGTATTAACTAAAACAAATACATTTTCCTTTTTTTTTCTCTTTTACCAATCTATGAAACAACATACTTTCACTATCTTAACCAAATACCTAAAATATTTGAATAAAAAATTACTTTTACCTATTTTTGATATAATTGAACTAATCTTCTTAAAAATGTGATTTGTGTTTATTTTATTTATATTTTTTCTTAGTCATTGAAGAAGCAAATTGGGTTACTTTGTACGATGACATTGAAGATTTGGTCGGCAATGGTTTCGACGCTGTTATTTGCTTAGGAAATTCATTCGCCCATTTATTAGACAATTTTGGAGACCAAAGAGAACAAATGTAAGTATTTGTGAAATTCCAAATTTCGTCAAAAGTTTGATCATTTGTCTGTTTCTTCGTGTGTTTAAAACTAAGTGAATTCTAAACAGAAAAATTATTATTATTCAGTAAAATAGTTCCAATTTATTAAGAGTATTGATAATATCGCATGATGATGGAAATATTTTTCACCTCACACCTAAAAAAACAAATATTTTCTATTTAATTTCTCCACCAAGTCATAAAAACTCAAAAACAGATTACAAAAATTTATAGAACACGAATATTGAACATATAATTTCTCCATCTTTCTTATACTCTTTTTTGCATTATCCCATTTTTCAACGAAGCTCTAGCTCTAGCTCTATTTTATATTTATGTGCCTTCCTCATTATCTTTCTTTACTTTTAGATTATCCTGTAAATGGCACCTGTTGGATAATAAATATATTCTTACGTATTGATTTATATTATTTATATATTATTTTCGGGGGTTTTAACTCACTTGGTTAATGAAAATTAAGGAGACTGAGTGGAACAATAACAATTTATTTATCTAAGCATAAAACAAATCTTTTAACTTAAATATTTAAATAACTGATACATTTAATCGCAGGGGTAGGCACTAACGCGACCTTGTCCCTAAACAAATAAACAGTGAATGCTATAATTTAGAAAATATTAAATAAAAAATAAGTTCTGTGTACAGGGCGATATTTAACTAAATCCCTGTACATACTATTGTAACAATACTTATTTATATTGTCTTCTTCCTCTCTTTCTATGACTTTCTTATTTATATATAAATATTTTTTAATGCCATAACATAGTACTTGAAAAGTTAGAATAGGGACATAAGCCGTTTTTATTGATTTTTAACGGGTTGGCTGCTACATCTAAATTAAAAAAAATGTGATTTTCATGTGGCTGTAGATCCTTTATTAAACATAACAGACATCAAGTGTGATACATTGTTGAAATTAGCTCGGCAAGAGATTTATAAAAATGTAAAAATATATGGGGTATTCTATTAAAAAAAACATAACTTTGATATGCTGTGACCTATTACGAAAGAATTTTAAAATGTGAAGCTTGACTCTATCTATAACTTTTATTTAAAACATTCTTTCCTATTTCTCAATATAACGGAGATATCAAATTTCGGCGTATAAGTATTTACTTTTTTACTATTTTTTTTATTTTCTTGAAAGTTTGATTTCAGAATAATAATAATTATCCAATATGATTTCAGGCAAGCTTTAAGAAATTTCGAGAAATGCGTAAAACCAGGAGGTTTGCTCCTAATTGACCACAGAAATTATGACGACATAATTAATACTGGAAGAACAGCATCAAAATGCATTTACTATAATGTAATTATACTACAATTTCGCTTTTAGAATTGTTATCTAAATATTCTTTATTTTTTAGAGTAAACATACCACTGACATAAAAACATCAGTATTGTACGTGAGCGGCCAACCAGCTTTGGTAACATTAGATTATTTAATAGACATTTCTTCTACCGATGATGACAAGCAAGATACTATTATTGAAGAATCCAGAAGGTTAGCAAACGTCCTTAAAAAATTGCAAACTTGTTATATACTTAATAACTATTTTTTTTTAGTCAATTCCGCCTATCATATTATCCACACAGACTGAAAGTTTTCAAGGAAATGTTAGAAAAATCTTTTGGTGAAAACGCAGAATATCAAATTTGTGGTGATTTCAAACGTTTAGAAGACATTGAAGTTCCTAATTTCTATATTCACGTTGTCGAAAAGAGCTCAACTATTTTTTAAGTTATTCACAAAATTTGTAAGAATTATTTATTAAGTTTTTTTTTGTTATAACTTTGATCAGATTTACAATTTTATATATTTTAATGAGGAATATATCTCTTAATTCAGTTTCATTCGCATAAACTTTTGTTTTACTAAAAATAATTTTTAGAGGAAATATAAACCCTGTAGAGTGTAATACATTTCCTTTCTACAATTTATTATATAATAATTACAAAAAATAATTCTCGTCGTGAAAACACTTTTTTAATCGAATTTAGAATAAAGAAACATACACATTTTCATAACGTTTCCAAAAGTTATCTGATTCTCAGTTCACTGATATTGAAACAGAATTTCTTAATAAGGGACTAAAAGACAGTGTAACACCTAAATTCAAAATTAATGTTAAAGAAGTTTTAATAACTGACTCAGAAGTAGCTTTAAAATCACCGTCTAATAATTTCTATTATGAAAAATAAAAAATTTGCAGTTTGATTAAAAATGTTAATACTGTCAAAATTAAGAAAGACATTAATAGTGATATTTTAACTTTAAAAACTATAAAAAATAAAATTATAAGTAATAACAAAACAGTTACAAAATCAGATAAAGGTAATACAACCTTTATTTTAAATATAAATGTATACAAATTTCAAGTAAACGAATTTATTGAATCAAGTAACTTAAAAATTACAAATTAAATTGTCCGGATTGTAACGCCATCTATCTTGGCCAGACCCTTAGAAATTTTAACATAAGGTACTGTGAACACTTATAGATTAAAACAATAGGATAAGTCACATTTCGCAAAACACCTCATTGTCACTAAACACAAACTTACACTTAATAACACAATAGAAACAACAATGGAAATACTTATATAAGCGACAGTATTTCGTATTGAATGAACAATTAAACCTGGGAAGTTCAATTATTTTATATTACCTTTTGGACTAAATGCCTATATAATATTAACAAACAAAATTTTTTTTAGGAAAAGTAGAATATTACTTGATACCATTTGGTTGAAATATTTATGATATGAAGTTAGGTATGCTTATCAGAAATCTGTCAATCTTATGTCACTCTTTGATAATGCGATTTAGGGAAACCTGGCTAGAGAAAGATATTTAAAAATAGGTTTGAAATACTGTGGAAATTCAAATTAAGTATAATTAATTTTTTTATATTCACCGCCGATAAATACCACACAGTAAGGGTTGAAACAATTAATTATTATGAGGTATTATTGTCATAATTTTGATCAAATCTAAAATTTTGTATCTTTCAACAAGGAATATAT
The DNA here is from genome assembly GCA_951812935.1 of Hermaeophaga mercurialis. Lineage (NCBI taxonomy): Eukaryota > Metazoa > Arthropoda > Insecta > Coleoptera > Chrysomelidae > Hermaeophaga > Hermaeophaga mercurialis. Next base: position 33,178,733 of record OX638358.1, read on the forward strand.
AATTTTATCCCCATAAACAATTGGCTGATTATAAATAATTTTAGCGGACATATAAACGTATACATTATACAATTACTTTTTACAATTTATTATACAATGATTACAAAAAATGTTACACCTCGTAAAAACACTTTTCTAATCGAATTAAATTTTTTCCCGAGGTGTAATTAAAAACTTTAGTAATTATTGTTTAATTGTATGTACAGGGAGCGCCGTTTAAGTGGGAGTCATCTCAAATGGGCGGTCTACCTGTATGAAAGAGTTCACCAAGTTTAGTGGCCATCCAGAAGTACTCGGAAGAGCTTATAGTTGAATTTTAAGCTCGCAGAGTATAAATTTACGATTTTATACACGTTATTGTACAATAAAAGTTATTGACAAGAACTTAGTGACAAGTGATTAAAATGGCAATTATTATTTTGGGCATTATAAAAGTAAGTTTATTTTTATTAACATAGTGAAAGAAAATCACTATTTAACAAGTTGCATATAAACTAATAACATTTAAATAGTAAATTACATCATTTAATAATTAAAATCCACAATCCATTTTCACTTTTATTTATTATGTTAAAATAGTTTTTAATAAAAATATTTCTTGGTTTGCAAATGTTTCGTAATCTGGTGATTTCTTCATCAGAGCTCATAATAAAAGTGGTAATTTTATAGATAAAACAAAAATAAATTAAAGCCTATTCCACAAGCAATATACAGGATGATTTATATATGGACTTTTATATAATTATTTTTCAAATACATAATTTATATTTTAATCCCATGTTATATATACTAAAAATTAAAATTTAATTCAAAATGAAAACAATTATTTTACTCAAATATGTTTGTTTATTACTTATTAAAATTAATTCTTAATAAAATTAATTTTTACCCTTTTTTCAAGAATGTCCTATACAAGCAAAAAATGGGGAAACATTAAAAAAATAATTTTAACTAGAAGATGTAAACAATAAAAAAATTTAAAATCTGATTTACAAACTCATTTTTCTTACCATAATAGGTATATTCTTTTTTTTTTAAATAATTATGTATAGTGTTTCACACCTTATTAAATAAAAAAAAATTTTTGCACAAAAATTAAAATAATAAAAAAAATTTAAAATCTGATTTGCAAACCCATAAACGTCCTTTTTTCCGACATTGTCTTTTTTTCAAATAATTATATAAAATGTTTCACGTTCTATAAATGCAAAAAACTGTTGGGAACATTAAAAAATTTTTAAGCAGGAGATTTAAACAATAAAGAAATGAAAAATCTGATTTTCAAACATCTAAATGTATTTTTTCCTTACCATAATATATTGATTTTTTTCAAATAATAATGTAAAGCATTTCACGCCCTATAAATTGAAAAAATACGGAAACATTAAAAACTTTTCTAAGCAGGAGATTAAATAATAAAAAAATTGAAAATATTATATATAAACTACTAAACGTCTTTTTTTTACCATAATCTATATTGTTTTTTGTTAAATAAATATATAAAGAGTTTCACGCCTTATAAAAGAAAAAAATGCCGGAATATTAAAAAAATATTTTTAAGCATAAAATTAAAACAAAATTGAAAATCTGATTTACAAACACATAAACGTCCTTTTATTTACCGTAGTATATTCTTTTTTTTTTCAAATAAAGTGTTTCACGTCCTATAAGAGCAAAAAAAATGCTGGACCAATAACAAATTATATTTAAGCAGGAAACGTAAACGATAAAATAAGGAGAAATCTGATTTACAAACAACGATTTTTTTTCTTACCATAATATATTTTTTTTTCAAATACTTATATAAAGTATAAGTAATTCTTATAAATACATTTTTTTAAATTATAATCGAGGCAATATTTTTTTAATCAAAAATGAAATAAACATATTTTTTCCAATAGGGCTTAAATTCAGTTTAGTTTAAAATTTCTGCTCCCATATGAAATTTTTTTAATTTGTCAAAAATTAACTTTTTTTTTTCAAAAATAGTCTTCAAACCTGATTTTTTCAAATAATATTTGTCTTGTTTTCTAAAACAAGTACTTTATTGTTAAGTCAAATTAATTTTTTTGAATTCCCTTACATAGTCTAAGTTATTTGTAGATTTTTTTTTGATTGCAATGTACGTTTTAAGCCATGCAGAGACGACTGGCAAGATTGACATTTTTTGAGAAATTAACAATAAAACGTTGTTTGTACGGTGCAGATTATTTGAAACACGCTGTATACATTAATGTGACATATTCACTAGAAAGACATCGCACTCATTGTGCACTTTTAAAACTAATTATTATGACGGGAACAATGGGCGTGGCTTAAAATCTACCTAAAATGGCCGTTCCGAATACATACGAATATTCCCGATATATTTGTAATGATTGTGAAATTAAGAAAATAATTGCATTAAGAACCATTTCCCGAAAGCCTTTCATATTTTCATATTTTAAACTTAATTTCTCTTTTGATATCTCTGCTATATCTTTTGTTTTATCTTATTTATTATTTTTTACAGCTTTGATTCAACCTTAACGAAAATGATCCAGATTGAGAATGGAATTTCTGAACGATTAATACTCATTTCTAATTCCGAACCAATGTACCAAAAAACCGAAAATAAACGTAACGACAAATACTCTTTACGGCCGCGTTCAACACGCAGAAAACTTTCTTCAGATGAAGAAGAGGAAGAAAACGCAAACAGTAGTACAAAAAATAAGAAAGCAAAACAAAAACCAGCGCCTTTGAGCAAATATCGCCGAAAAACAGCGAATGTCCGGGAAAGGAACAGGATGAGGGAAATCAACAAAGCATTCGAAACGTTACAAAAAGTTGTACCTTTAATCACACCGCAGCAGCAACAAAACGAAAAATTAACCAAAATAACCACTCTAAGATTGGCCATGAAGTACATATCAACACTTTCAGAAATTCTAGGCAAAAATAAATCATACATAAACTTATCCGAGCTTTTCGGAAAACAAAAAAACTCAATCAGATTGTCACAAATACTAAACAACGAAAATTCAGATCATGGTGATTGCGAAACTTTTTCAGACGGTGAATCGTTGGTTCTTCATAGCGACGTTTCAGATCAGTCGGTTACATCTTCAGATTTTAGCGTTGAATTAAGTAGTGATTCGTTTGGGATCACCGCGATGGGATTTGAGGGTATTTCCACAGAGTTTTCGGAAAATTTTGATGCCTATTGGGAGAATTTCAGTTGAAAAGTTTGATAAAAAGATTGCCTGGAGTATTATTTAAATTGCTTCAGCCCTGTTATTTATTTTTTGTTAAAAATGGACAAATTCTGGTGTGTAAAAGTTTAACGTAAAGAATGATTTATGGTAATAAAAAGTAATACAGGGTGTCCGCGTAAGTAATGCGCATATTTATGGATGAGGTATAAAAGGTATGCGGAATAAAAATGTCTTATAATTTTTTTTTCTAAAGTTGCCGTTTTCAAAGAAATAAATATTGGAAAATTTACATCTATCCAAATATTATGTACCAAACAATGGTTTTTTAAATGTTCTAACAATAAGTTTTTATTTTAGTACACCTGGATATTTAGAATGGTCGATTATAGGGGATGTAGAAGAATCAAAAATGTATTCTCGGCAATTGTTACACGATTCGAACGATTTCTACCACTATTTTTTGTAGGTAATACACTACACATTTTCAAAAATCTTATGGACACTGATACAAAACATCGCGGATTAGATTAATTAACATGCTGTGATATTCTTGATTTGAATAAAATTACATTTTTCACTGAACTATTGAAACTACTTTACCAAACGATAAATTTAAAACGATTAAACGATCTGAATCATCTGCAAACTAACACAATTTTATGGTTCATCAGGTAGATATTCGTCGGTTACATGACACATATTTTTATTAAAAATGTGAGATGTGCCACGATATATTTTTAAGTAAATGTTTAAAGTGAATTTCTGTGTAAACTAATGGTGTTAGAAAAATTTTTATTAGAATATTTCGTTGCAAATGACACGTTCTAGATACCATTTAGAAATATGCATTATTTTCACGGACTCCCTGTATAATGTAGCTAATATTATACGAGTACATTACTATATTTACTATTCATGTATTTTTTTCACTGTCATTATAATCTATTTTTATTAAATTGTTGACATATTTACACATCTAAATATGTATGGCTATGAAACTTTTGATCGATATCGATTTATTTAATTTTGACGAAAATTTAAATCTGTTTATTGCTTTTAAATAAATATTTATTTGTTATCAATAAAACACTACTACGATATTATAGATGAATTACTAATTATTTGTTTTAAGTGGAAGCTCCAATTTTTTTTATAGTTTTCGCTTTAGAGATGATGGATAGAATTAATAATCGAATAATATCTATGAAAGTAAGAATTGCAACTATTACAACAAAATACAGGTATACTTTCTAGTTCAATTAACTTTAAAACGGTGAAATATTTTGAATGTAAGAAGAGCAACTACAATAGTCTAACGAATTACTTTTTAACATTTTTTTTCACAAAAAAATAAAAAGTATATAACGGAATAACTTTATTTACTAACCAAAACTACCCTTTTTTCATAAGGGATGAGACAATACAAAATTAATTACCCTAATGTATTTTAATCACTTCTAAAATTTGAACATGTTCCTCAAAAGAATCTGGGAGATATTTGATAAAAAAAATGTTTTCATTTTACCCCTTTTTAGGGTCGTACCTCCTCTATTATAAATTTAAAAAAAAGTATATATAAAAAGGTATTATTTTTGAATTATCAACTCTAACATTTGTGATACATAATTCTGGACCACCCTGTACAGCCAAGTCCGTATGGTTACTAATTTTATAATCGAAATTATTAGTAATAATTGTTTTAAAAAAATTAAATATGATATACACCAGATAAAAAAAAAAAAAAAAAAAAAAATTAAAGGTGTCACTGTAGGGGCCTTTTTACATTGAAAATTATCCATTTTTGTGTTTCTTTTTCTCTGAAAATGTTCATCTAATTGTATTGCAATTTTGTGGTGATTGGTGACAGTTTTAAACAAAATATTTATTCAAATTGATTTTATAGGAGTTTGAAAATTTAGCTTATTCTGACGTGCTTGAAAGAATAAAACTTGATTTAGGTTGTAGTTTGGAACATCCTCTTTTCAGTGTTGCCTGGAATAAATAAAAAATACTACTTTTCAAAAGAGCAAAAAAACTGCAACTTTTTTAATTTTTCTAAGAAATTTTAATTTTTTTGTTTCGACCCCTTAGAGTTTGAATGAAACTCTGCGATTATTACCATTTTGTTGGTCTATAAGACTAGTTTCAGGATATGAAAATTTTTTTTTATTTTTCTTGTGATCCCCTTAAAAAATATATAAATAAATAAATATAAATAAATTATTAATGCCTGGATATTTATTAAGTAATAATAGTTTCAAAATTGGGATTCAAAAAGTCGTTATGTTCTCAGGTAGGTTATAAATATTGTTTATAAAATTTTATTTTTTTATATATATAATTTATTTTTGTATTATTTTTTATCTGGTACGAGCTTTAAACGTAATATATTATTTTTAGTAAACAAATTTTTTTATTACTTATTAACTTGACCATTTAAAAACATCATGTTTAAAACATGTTAAATGACAGCATCCCTTATGGTTCTAAATTGCGGTAAAATATTGTTCCATTTTCACTTTTAAAAAAATGTGCATGCTTTTTCTTGTTAGTGCATTAGATTAGATGAAAAACATTTTTTTTTTACAAGTGCTAGGAAATATATTGTTATATCTTATAAGTAAATTTTCATTGGTTCTTGAATTACATTTATTTAGTTCACTTATGTGTTGCTGGTTAAACTGTAATTGATAGACTGTTCGGACATGTAGTTCATGAGCTCTCTCTCAGAGGGGGTTGGTTCTAAGCATTTAGCAAAATTAGCGGAATTGTTGCTCTAGTGTCTAAGATGATAAACAAGAAATCAATCTATAGGAAAATCAATTTATTGTAAATGAGGAAAAACTTCGTAAAAGTGCACAAATAAAGTGAAAATGTTTGGTGTAGATACTTGAAGGTAAGTAAACGAAATATGAGATTTTTTTAAAAGTTATACCACACTTGTTATCATCAAAAAAAATATTTCTAATCTCTTATAAATGGCTGCAACCATTAAGCTAACCTAATACAATTAATATATATTATTATAAGCAATGATTTATGCTACTCCTTATGATTTTTTTAAAAGATGTTGATTTTAAATTGTTAATAAATAACTCTTATGTATCTTGATTTAAAAAATAACTTAATTTTTTTATTTTTAGGTACCCTATGTTGAAAAATAGATCCCAATCGTGATACTACCAGAGAGCTCCAACAACTTATCATTGATTATATAATTTTTTTATGGTTATAGTGTTCTCAATTAATGCTTCACAATATTGTTTTTCTTGCATTTCATGAAAATACAATATAACAAATTGCCAAATCCGTGGAAAAAAATTTTCCATTTTAATTTTTTTTTTGATTAAAATATGGCGTTTTACACACCGTAGTCAATTAGTGTCGAAGTAATGACAATTATTTGCATAAAAATAAAGATTTACACATAACAAACCTTACAAGTTGTTTTAAATATGTTCGCGAGTTTAAAAAAGAACATGGTGTAAAATCGGACTATGAAATAATGAAAAGAATTTCAGAACTAACAAACATAAATAAGCATGTCATAAAAAATGAAGATGAGTATATTGTGTTACCCCCCTTGCAGCCCATCATTATTAGACTAAATTAAGATTCTTCTTCAGAGTTTGAGTACGAATATTTATAAAGTATATTTTTATTTAAAAAACTAAAGGACTAGTCTTAATTTGCATGTGTGCATATACTATGTATAAACCAGAATTGCTGTCAGCCTGAAGTGACGCCATTTTGCCATATGTGATTCAGTTTCATGAGAATCATAAAAGATTGTACCACATGTTCATCTAAAATATTCCATATGTACTATTTGTTTTGTTTTGAAATTTAACCTGGCCAGCGTCCATATATCTGAATTGACGTGTCTTATATATTATTAAAATTAATATTTTTTGAAATAAGGTATGTGTTATTTATTTTTTGTTTAGAAAATATAATATAATATTAGTCTATGGATACATACAAGAAATTGCCTGAGTATAATTATTTAAATATATACTGGCCTATGACCATACAAAAACTGGCGGCCCCAGTTATGTTTGAGGAATTAATTTACTCAACAACTAGTTTTTTAGTATGTAACTTTTACATGACGAATGTATTTACAGATTTTTTAAATTATTTTCAATAATGTAATGAAATCAGTTTTCTTTAATTTGGTTTCAAGAACGTTTTTTTTATTTTTCGATTAAAGTTGATTTTAAATTTAACCTGCTTTAAATAATGTTTAACATCATCTGAGGTGTTTGCTAAGTAAAATTGGTAATTTAGGAAAATACCTGTGACATTCCCAAGTCCGGAGAAAGAAGAAGGGTTTAATAAAACGATCAAAAAATTAAAAATCATTGCTACTAACACCAACACTTTGTGCATAGTTTAATTTTTCTAAAAAATATTCTTGGGCAATGATTAATATTTAGTGTTGCATATTTTATATGTATTTCATTATGAAAAAGTATGTTTAAAATTATCTAATTTTCTTGTACAAACTAGACTGACCCATTTTTATTAAGTAATAATACGTATAGTTAGTATGAAAAAATTTTCAACACCATGTATAGAGTGTTTCTTTTAATATTTACGTGAATATCAAATGTATGTAGATTCTTAAGCACCTACGCACATGGATCTTTTTTGTTTCTTGGATTTTGAAGAGCTTATCTTTGAGATTTTGCAATTTAGAATAGAAATACTCTCGAGAATTTATTGCCTAGAGAATAGAAAAACGCTAATTGCTAAAGTACGCCACTGATTCACACCTAAGCCCTTTATTTTCACAGCATCTCAAGCTGGTAGGTATATAATTTATGATACACGATGATGGTCTAGATTCTAGATATGACATACCTACCCACATTTTTAACAAAAAAACCGCCTAAACCAGTACTTATTGATTTATGAATCGCAAATTGTTGCTAATGGGTGTTATTACCATTACCTTTCAAGTATTCTGTTTTATTAGTACTGTATGTAAAATGCAGTTAATGGTCTAAGCCCGCTTTCTTACGGGTTAGTTTCTTCAGGCAATCAGTATAGAGTAGCTGAATTGAAAATGTCAATTTGAATATATACGTATTTCATAAAATATAAATTTGTAAACTAATGAAGTTAATAATTATATTTGTTTTATTTTGGTTTTTTATTTTTTTAAACAACCCCAACACATATTTTATAAGTTCGGTTTTTGGTTTGTAGAAAATTAGATGGTTCGATTTAAAAAAAAAATCAGGGCTGTCCATTTTTCATAAAAATATATATAATTTAAAAAAATACGGAACTATAGTAACGCCTGTTCGGACATGTTCAATTAAAAAGTCAAAATCCAGTAAATAAAATAAATTGTTTTATAAAAAAAATTTTATTCAAATTACAGTTACTCTAAATTTTTCAATCAATTTTAAGAAGTTTGACAAAAAAATGATTTGACAGGTAAGAACAAGACTTTATTTTTTTGTGATGAAATATTTTCTCTTCATCTTATTTAAAAATGTTCATAAAAAATAAGAAGGAAAACGTATATACTAAACATCTTGAAACCAATTAAAAAAATTGTTCTCAACATTTTTAAAAATATTTGACAAAAAATAAATCTTTATATTTTGAAAATTCTTTTAATGCGATAAAATCACATTTTTTATTTCTTCCTGTGTAAGAAAATTTTTATTTCAATCTATTCAGTCTTTAGAAAATAAGATCAAAAATGTTATAAATACCAGGTGTTTTATTTCTTTTCCGGATAAGGAATATTTTGTTTTAATCTATTCAATCTTTTAATAGTAAATAAGTTCAAAAATGTTAAAAGTAATTTTTGAAGTCGATTAATAGTAAATAAAAAATGTTGTCCAAAAAGTCATTATCTTCATTTAATTTTAATTAATTTTAATTATTTTTATTTCTGTTGATGTTAAGGAATGCTTTTAATCTATTATTCAAACTTATAAATAACTAATGAGATCAATTAAACAAAAGAATTACTCGTTATTTTTGTAAAGTTTTGGCCAAAAAGTCGTTATTTTTTGAAAATTGTTTGAAGACAATAGAAACAGATGTTTTATTTCTTTTGTGGACAAGGAATATTTTCTTTGCATTTCTATTCAATCTTTTAATAGAAAAGAAAAGCGAAAATGTTACGAATATTGATTAAAAAAAAGAAACGCTACACATTTTTGAAAAACTTGGAAAAAACTAGTAACAAAGGAGAGATTCAACGCGGTTTCAATTTTACTGTATTAAAACTTTCTGCAGATCAGTGAAGCACAAAAGTGCATTTTTTATTTTTCATTATTAAATATTTTATAAATATACAGTGCCATTCAAATAAAAATATCCCCCGTTAAGCAATGGATTCTGTAATTTTTTTTATTCATTTCTAGATTCTTCTAATTCAACTGATTTCAAAAATGTTTAAAACATGTGGATAAAGTTATTTATTTATGAGCTACATATTAATTTAATATTAGTAAAAAAATTTTCATCCCACCTTAACTGGCTTTGGCGAAATTGGATGTAGAATAAATTATTCCTCAATTTTAGGGGTCTAAATTTATTAAATGGTTCCAAAACTCGTCGTCTGTGAAAAGTACATTTATAAATGTTAAAACAATAAATTTGCTGAATGCTTCTAAATTAATACAGAAAGTGAGGTCTGCATCGTTCAAATAATAAACTTATCAGGAGAAGAAACTTGATGTTGACTATTTTCTAATATAAACCTGGTTTTTTGTCTTACACTGTATTTTAGCTTTGACTAACATATTTTAATTAGGTTAGATCCATATTTATCTCCTAAAACCCATTCACATATATTGAACCAAGATATATCATTCCTCTAATCTCAACAACTACATTATCATAAATATCAAGAAAGAAAGATAATTCCACTGATAGGAGGATATAACTAGAATTATGTCTCAATTAGCCACTCCCGTTAATTAGTCCAATTTCATGGTGGTTGAGTCCCGTGCCAAGGGAATTACTTCTTCTTTTATTTGCATTTGCTGACAACTTTGGACTGCTTAGAATCGCTGTCTGCGCTCATGATAACAGGATAAGAGTGACGTTAATTAATTGTTAAGTACTGATACCCAACGAGGATCCGTGTTATGGTGCTTTGTTAAGATAAAGCTCGTGTTAAACGGGGATTTTTGTATGACGCATAATTAGAGTTTTATTTATTTATGTTGTTTAGTAAGAACATTGATATTTTTGGCAAGATCAAGTAATTCATGGGTTATTTTTGTGAGGAAAGATATCGGACTAAATTAATAAAAAATCGACACATTTTATTTTAAAAAAGAAGGATAAAGAACAAAACAAATGCATAGATAGGGCAATACCAACAGTCTAACAAAGGTAAGTCAACCATCGGCGCAGTAGATAGGAGGTGTGGCAATTAAATAACGAGATTGATGTCATAAATGTGATTTATTGCAAACAAAGTTACAAATTACTTTTATCCGCTTCAATATACTCCCCTTCCCTGTCTATGCACCGCTGCATACGTGTCTTCCATTGTTCAAAGCAATGCTGTAGATCATCAGCTGTCTCCTTGTTCAACAACTCTGCCGTTTTTGCTTTCACCTCTTCCACAGACTGAAAATGTGTTCCCTTCAACGTACTTTTCACTTTTGGAAACAGATAAAAGTCACAGGGAGCGAGGTCTGGTGATTACGGAGGATGATCGAGCACAGGCGCATTGTCTTGGCGCAGCATCCATGCATCGGTCTTCCACAAATCCGGTCTCTTTTTCCTTACTCTTTCCCTCAGCCTGATTAGGACTTCTTTGTAGTAGATCTGATTAACCGTTTGACCCTCAGGCACCCATTCACTTATGCTGATACCCCTGATATCGAAAAAAATGATGAGCATTGCCTTCAGTTTTGACTTGCTCATTCGTGCTTTTTTCATTCTGGTCTTCCAGGGAATCGATTGACGCTTTGTCTTGGGGTCGTATTGGAAGATCCATGTTTCATCACATGTGATGACATGTGTTAGCAAGTCTAGTTCTGGATTCGGTCTGTGACGTAACATTAAAGTTAAAGTAAAAAACGTTCTTTTATCTATTATAGCTATTTACTAAATAAATTCTGTATCATAACATTATCTTAATAATATTATTGTCTGTTCTATTTTTTTTATTGTGGGACAGAGATCATCCCGTATCTATTGAGAAGTATAGGTTTAACCAGCAAGACTCACAATTTTTATTAAAGAATAACATTATACAAAATACGAACAAAATCAATCCAAAAACTCTTTATTTAATATAAAATAGTGATCAAACCGTCAAAGTAACAACAAATAACATCGCATTCAACTTTAGAATCATATTTAAAAAAAAATTGTTAAAATTGTATAAAATTTAATTTCATTAAAAAAACTATAAAACTATGTTTGTTGTAAATATATATGAACTGAGTAATTGAAAAAAAAATTAAAGAAGTTTCACTTTTAGAAAAAAAAAGTGGTTTATGTTTTGGTTATGAACGTTAGTTAGTTGATCGAAATATTTCTTCTATTTTAATAAGTAATAAACAGTTTAAAAATAATATTTTCATCAAAAATCAAAAACAGGAAAGTGCTATTTTTACCATTTTAGAGGAAACTCAAGCAACAAAAAGTTGCTCATGCATAAAAATTTTTTACCTTAGAAATTCTCTAATAATGTACTTATAATTTTTTTTATAAAAACTAACGAGATCATTTATATCTCATATATGTCTTTAGAAATAGAGTTGAAATCACTCAAAGTCTTATCACATTAAAAAACTTTTATTAGGTGTTAAAAAATCATTGTCAATGAGATTTTCCACAAAATTGATTGCTATTAAAACAGGTTAAAATATGGAAGTCAGTAATTTTAAATTTAAAAATGTGATGTCTTCCTTATCTTTCTTTAGTTCTTAAATCTTCGACTTTCCAGTTTTCCAAGGTACTAGACATTTTCACACTGCCTATTCGTCTTCGACTGTAGAAAACTCATTATCATTCATGAATTTTTTCTCAATCTTTTATGCGTCCTCTGTAAGGAGCTCCTGTTCATGGTCAAACCATTTTCCAAAATCTCCAGGTTTCTTTTTTTAAAATTATTTTCCACTTTAGTTTTTATTTACCGACTCTAGGAGATTCCACCATAACAAGGTCTTTCGCTTTTAGAAGAACAACCTAATTTAATCTAATTTTATTAATGTTAAAAGAATTCTCAGCTCATCTTATGGCAAAATATCTGATCATGAGCTTTTAGAAGAACAACCTAATTTAATCTAATTTTATTAATGTTAAAAGAATTCTCAGCTCATCTTATGGCAAAATATCTGATCATGAGCTTTTAGAAGAACAACCTAATTTAATCTAATTTTATTAATGTTAAAAGAATTCTCAGCTCATCTTATGGCAAAATATCTGACCATGAGCTTCAAGCATCTGCAAGAAACCATTTATCATACTAAGAGCATTTAGCAGATAAGTTAATTTTGGTAATTGGTATAAAAAACCTATCTGCTATCATGGTTCTCCAAGCTAAGAAACAGGCTCAAATATTCTTTGTAATACAATCCATTTTCCACAGTGCAAGTTTTAAGCTACTTTTCCAAGTCAACGGCACTCTAAAATATAAATTTAACAACTCTACAAATCTGCACAAAATTTTAATTATCTAGGTGTTCCAATTGTGACAAAAAGTATCTCGAACAAACCCAAAGATCTGCAAAAATTAGATTTATGGAGCACTTAAAATACAGTTAAACTGAATTTAAATTGCATTTTATTAAATGACGTTAAAAAGATGCAGCCAATGAGATGATTTCGTTGTTATTCGCGTAGACAAGAAAAAATCTCGCGCAATATTAATCTGTCGGTAATATCTGTAAAAGATCCTAGTCACGATCTTTAGTCGGCGGTCCAATCTTGTAGAGATTGTACTGAGGCCAATTAAGTATGGTGCTGCTGTTCTCTGTGATTTATGCCTCCTTAAGGTGGGATAAATGTTGGCCTTTCGACAATTGATTTCGGTATAGATCGAACATTACAAGATAGAGAGGGACGACAATTGCACTAGGGTCAAACAACCAAAAAATTATACTTCAGGAAAAACTGCACAAATCGAAGAAATATTAAATAAAAAAATATTGAAATCCAAGAAAACTCAAATACTTGCCACAACATTTTTAATAAAATTGACAACTAGTTTCGACCTAATACCGTCATCATCAGGACACAAAATAAATTAAGAACATGGCACGTTTCAAATATAAAATAAAATTGACGTCGGAGACTACAGTATGAAGTGATATTATAATTAAAAATTAAAATACATTGCGTAAGACTAATAAGCGGCAGTAAGTAAAATTAACAACAAGTCAAAAATTAATATTAAAGTCAAAATTAAAATTAAAAAGAATAGTTGAACTAGAAATAGCATGAGTCCACCATATAAATGCTGGTTAAGGGAGGGCCAACAAACCTAAAGGCTTGCAACATGTTATCATCTAACCTAGTGAGACCCCGTCATCAGTTCTGTTTTCTGTTTACCTTTTCTTTTTACTGTGTTTGGTCTGTTTGGCCCACCTCTTTTTTTATATTTTGTCTTACGAGTATCTCCCCATTTGTTGTGGGGTTCCTTTTTCCACCCTTTTGGAGGGTGCTCGCCCATTGCACCTCATGCTGTTGGGACTCTATTCCATTTCTTACCTTTACCTTCAATCAGGTCTCTTCCTTTAATATTGGAAGTTAGTCGTGGTGGGTGATTGGTTCGCTGAAGTCTTTTCTGTCTAGGTTTTGTTTTCTTGATCCTGATTTCTTCCTTCCCCTGTGATAGGGGTTATCTTTAAACCCGTCTCTAGCTTTTTTGTTGCTTGTAAGATTGTTGTATGCTTCTACCTTAACCCAATGTCCAATCAATCCAGTCTAGGGTTCCTTCTTGTTCTAGTTGTCTAAGCCCAAGGTAATGTCCTTTATTGGTTTTCATTATCATTTTCCTGTTCTTTACGATTTTGTGTGGATTATTAACTTTCGGTTGCAAGCCTTTAGGTTTGTTGGCATTTCCTTAACCAGCACTTATATGGAGGCCATAACAAGAATAAGAACCGGAGTACCACAAGCAAGTGTTTAGGCAAAGATTTTAGAACAAAATGCTTATAAACATCATAGATTCTCTTTGATACTCAGAAACAGAGATTTCCATCAAGACTTGGAAATGGATACTGTTGGTCAGGCCACCAAAGATTTAGTCATGAGTTAGGAAGACCAACTCCTTCTTCTTTTATCATGTAAAAGTTAATACGAGCTATTTTACCAGACTCCATAAAAAAAGACTGAAGAGGCACTTGGAGTTAAGTCTAACGCTAAGATTAGTGTAACTAAATATCAAAACACCCCGAGGAATATTAACGAGTGTACTTTAATTTAAGTTTTAGTATTCAAGTTAAAATAAAACTGCTTTTTGGCTAATCCTTGCTGATGTTTTATTAGTTTTATTGCTATTTAAAGAACATTTTTAGTTTGTATGATGCAATATGCATATACATTCTTTCTTTTTAGAAGAGCTTCCTATTAGTGCTTAAGGGATGTGTTCCAGACCTGAACTGGACGATGACCCAGAGGAAAAGTGTCCAAATATTGTACCATTATTAACCAGACTGTAATTGGAGCAGTATTCCGTAAGGAGTATTTTTATTTTGTTGTGAATTAGTATCATCCGCAATAGGATTTTAATGTTTAATTATTACTTTCTGAAAGTTTCTTACAACTATTATGATTCAAGTAAAAATTTAGGACACTAATAACCAAGATTAAGAATAAGAAAAAACCAAGGTACGATGTGGATTGACAGTTGACATAACATCAACAAGTGTCGCTCTCTACTGATTTGTTATTAAGTTATTCAGAACGTCTTCTATAATTTAATCTACAAAATAAAATTGGAAATAGGGAGAAAATTCAATCGGTGCGTCTAGTTAGCAATTCATCCCTATCAGCAGAAATATGGTTAAAGTTAAAGGCTTTGGTTATAATCTTTGGATGAGTGCAATAAACTTATACCCTTTGTTAGCTGGTTTTCCCATAATGGAAGATTGGGAAGGATTAAACGCTTCCGCTTTACAAAATCGTAATTTATAATGCCTTTTACAATACTGATCATAATCGAAACATATCTGATTATCTTAACATCAATATCTGATCTATCCATCTATATTGTAGTAATAATTTGAATCTATTTTGATGGATAATTATAATTATTAGCCAATACTTTCAATTATCGTGAATACTAAAGACCGATTAGAGAAGAATATATTAAAAATTATTAATTGTTATCTATCTGCATATCTTCTTTTCGGTCACGAGAGCTATCAATTCATGAAGAAATATTTTTTTGTAACATGAAGAATTAATTCATTTACCTTCTTTAGTTTATTCCGAACATGTACTCGGTGAAGGTTGAAGATACTCTCTTTAGATGTATCGAGATTAAATATTTGTTCGAGTGAAATCAAACATGGCAAATGACATAATTTTATCGATGATGAATTACTAAAAACGTTGATCGTTGCAAATTTGTAATACTTAGCAATTCCAAAGACGTGGTTTAAATACGAAACACGGAGGCAACATTATTTTACTTTAAAACATGATGTTATTACACACAGCATCAACTTTTATTTATGACTAAGAGTTTCGTAACATCTGTCTACAGAAGGTCTCTGAGAGCCGACGTAAAAAATTTCACGTATGCAATAATAATTGGTTCAGGAAAATTCTCGTAAATTCATTACTTCATCATTAGCTAAGTTTCCATTGATTCGTTCTTAGTTGTTTAGCTAGTTACTTAATTAACTGCCATTTTGTTTCACTACAATAATTATTTGTGAACAACTCAACTAGCAATTTGATCTTTTATGTTTATAGACACCCAAGTGGACTGTCATTTCTATTTCTGGTCAAATATACACTGGGTCTCCCAGTTAAAGGTAGCTCAAGTCATTATGTACCTCACTAGAAATATGTCAAAATGCAACGAAGAATTATTATTTTATATTAAATAAACACACTCATACATTTTTCGTTATCCCTTTCTTGATCCAATTTTGTAAATTTGTTCCATTATAATTATACTTTATTATTCGTTTTGTTGGTTTAGCAGGTACGAAAAACTCTTTTTATGGCCTGAGCAAATACAAGTCTTTTATCCCGAGGTGGAAATATGGTTGATATAAAGATTATGAGCTACAGTTATGTCGTTACATGTGACTTGAAATGCAAACTTGAATTTTTATCGCTACATTAATGTGTTCTGCTGTAATAATTTCGTTGTTAATGGCATCGGTTGGGTAAAGCGTGTGTGGGTAACGAAAAATTACAACTCTAATAATTCAACCTATAGAACGATTGAAATGATCCGGTAGAAGAGTCTATTACAGAAATTATATATTTATTTAATGATATCGCGGTTCAGTTGTGAGAGATACAGATACAGTTAAAGATGTTGTTAATTCAAGTAGTTTCCGTATTAAACATGTATTAAGTAATTACATGGATATCGAAATATTTAATGAAACACTATTTAGAGTGTTAAGTAACTTCTCATTAAGATGAAAAAATTATCTTAACTGCAGTCATTAAATGCCTTCAATATCTAAAAAATGCCTACTTCCATCAATTTGTTTGTTTTTTTAGAGAAACCTCCCAAACTTTTCCTATGAGGTTTTTGAGATTTAGTGGATTATAGGCTTTAACCTTTTAATGAAATTAGAGGCCAATTAGAGGGAACTGAGGATCTACATTAGAAAACACTACAGAAGATATGTCAAACCAAGAAGAAACTAGAAGCAATCTTTATGAGCAATTGCAGATGAAACGTTAATTACCTTCTCAAAAGTTTTGTTTAACCAAGATTGCTTGAGACGAAATTAATACCAAAATTTGTAAATTTAAAATGTTATATGAAAACGCCATCAGGTGAAAAAGCAATCAGACAAGCAAATATAATTTGGTTAAAAGATGAATCTAGGAAGGAAATTAACGGTGACAGTTTAGCTTTTAAAACGATTAAAGGCAAAATTGCAGATAGTGACTTAACCATCACAAAATCAGATAAAAGTGTGGCGACAGTCATTTTCAACACAAAAGATTATAAATAAAAAATAAACTAATTTATCCATTAAAACGATGTGAAAATTATTAGTAGAGATTCAACTAAAAAGTTTTCAAATAATTAGGCAATTAGTTAATCGATCAAATCTCCCTTTTAAAGACTTTCACAAAAAATATTTGATCCAAAAAATTATATGGAACGGATAAATCCCAAAAGATACAAAACCAATTAGACCTATGGTTTCCTATGTCAATACACCAAATAATAAATAAGCAGAAATGCCCAATAAGACTTTAACTAATTAAAGTTAAATATACAAATATTTGGTTGAAAACTCTTTAAAATTGATTCAAAGACTTAATACACATAAAATAATAGAAAACACAAAATTAGTTTCATTTGGTATTAGTATTATGTTTTCAAAAATATAACAACTGTAACTAAATTCTTAGAAAAAAAATATTAATCAAGTTATGAGTATAGAAATTATAAAATTGTTTAATTTATCTATCAATCAAAACTACTTTGTTTTTGATAATAAATTTTATATTCAAATTGAAGGATTACTAATGGACAGCCCAATATCATCAATTTTGACAAATAATTTTGTGGATAATTTGGAGCAATTCAAGTATTTCCAAGAATGTATTGTTCTGATATTGATATGTTGATGATGTTTTGGCTGATTTTAGAGGTAGTGATAGACAATTGGATGTTTTCTTTAATTTTATTAATAACTTGCAAAACCAAAAACATACAAAAATAAAATTTACCATTCAAATTGAAGGAAACTGCTTCAAAAATTTCTTAGATATAATATCAAAAGAGTAATCTGTAATTTTCAAACCAAATGTTTTAGAAAATGAATTATTGGTTAGAATATTTATAATACAAAATCAAGCCTGTATTATTATTATTATTATTATTATTATTTTTACATACTTGTCAATTTCTTATAATTTTATGTGACGATGCCAAAGATGAAACAATTGTTGTAAGAAAATTAAAAGGTTTTAGAAAATCCTGGAATTTTAAGACTTTATCTTTTACATTTTTTACTCTTTACTTATCTATTAATAGGGAGAAAAAAATTAATACATGCTCCTTTTTCGGATTCTACTAATTTTATATTTTATTTTAAAAACGAAGCGTAGGAGAAAATTGGATACCGGCGAGTAAACTTTTTATTTATTTTTTCATTATAAAACACCCACTTTGTGTTTTTGGTATAATGGACATAATTTTATGGCAAATAAATTATACACAGTGGTTCTTGAAAATAGACAAGAATAGCTAAGTTTACACGAATATTGTCCTAATGATTATATTATCACAAATTCCTATATAATAGCATAATAATAAATAATTCAATATTCTTAAATTAAAGTATTTTTTATTTATGCTTTTATATAGGAATATCACTGCCTCATCTTGGCGTGAAAGAACGAGGAATCTCCAATTCCAAACTTTGTTGCTTGAATAGTCAAGAATCTCGCTGTATAATTTCCACTATTTTTATTTTTAAGAAGGAAGTATCTAATAAACTTAGCATTTCCATTTCCTTGTTTAATATGCATGCAAACATTTTTTTTCAGTGAAAATTGGCAGAAAATAACTTACAAGGGAGATGTCTCCAAGTCTTACCACAATAAATATTTTTAATTGATTTTAAATATATAAAAATGGCTACTAGTATTCATTACACAATCATCATTAGGCTATAATGAAAAAGAAAATTAAAGTTTATATAAGATGATTCAAAAAAATAATTTATATATGTTTAATATTTGATTAAATGACCAATTAAATAATATCTTATGTGACAACAAATGTTAAGTTAATTTATTGTACAAAGTCACCTATTACATTATCACCTTATTTAAAAAAATTAAATTATAATAATTTAGACTGTTAAAATTAAAATATTTTATACAATAATAAAAATTAATCAAACATTATGTGTTCATGATAGAAAAAAGAGTTTAAAGATATGAGTATTAATTAGCCATCTCAAAAGAAAAAAGTCACATACAATAAAGCATTACCTAGAATTAATTAGGGGATGTTTAAAAGGGATGATAATTGAAGAAAACATAAATTTTCTTGAGGATCTAATTGTTCATTAAAACAATTAATATTAGGGTTAGTATGAACCTCATGTAGTGCCACCATTTTAAATAGATTTAATTTAATACTCTTTTTGGTAATTGTAAATAAGAAATACCTTTTCTAAGTTATATTCATGTTGGTACATGATTTGCAAAAGCTGAATTTGAAATAAAAATAGTGATATTATTTCAATTTCTCAATATCTCTAAAATGTTCGTGAATTCTAGTTTTTAAACGTCTACAAGATTGGCCAATATAAAATTTATTACAAAAATACAAGGTTATTTATATACTCCAGAATTTTTAAAAATGAGATTTTATCTTTAACATTTATTAAAAGATCTCTAAAAGTATTATTAGTTTTAAAAGTAATGTTGATATTACGTTTACGAAAAATTTTTATAGGAGACAAGGTCTCAAAAATATAACTGCCATGAAAATTGATATTGGAAACTGTATCTATTAAATAGTACTTTTTAAATTTGAATTTAGCGTAAATTTTCAAATAATTCTAAAAGAAAATTATTATTAATGGTTAATTGTTTAATAACTCCCAATTCTCTTTTAAAAGTTGGAGAAGAAAAACATATTGAATGGGCTCCATAAATAATACTATAAAAGGCACCATTTGAAAATTAATTAGGTTATCTGTAATAATAGGCTTTCTGTATATGTCCAATTCCATTAAATTACAAGAAAAATGTCTCTTAATCAATAAGTAAAAACTAAACATAATTTAAACTTTAAAATGTAATTTTTTAATAAGTATTGTGCCGAATTTTAAAATTTATAGAATGTTGTAAAGGGAATTGAAAGGGCTTTAAAATTATGCCTTACTTGACCCCTAGTGACATTTAAATATTTTGGGGTGATTGTTACCCTCTGCTTCGTTTTCGTTTGGCCACCCTGTACATATTATAATATTACTTATATAATATTAAGTAATTTTTTTTTAGGAAAATAAGAATATTACTGTACATATAGCTTGATAATGATTAGTTGAAATGTTTATAATCTGTTAATCTTATGTCATTATTTGATAATGCAATTTAAGCGAAACCTTGGTCAGAGAAAAGATATTTTAAAGAGCTTTGTAATACTGTGGAAATTCAGGTAAGTATAATTTATCTTTTTATATTTACTTAGAAAATAACTTTTTACAATCTAATTCGGTTGAAATTTCTGTTGTAGACATCACCATCAGCGTTCAGATAGCGCTCCCATGTGCTGGGGTCAGGTTGGGTCACAGATACAAACGGAGACCGAAACACACGCGTCAACCTGGAGCCCCAGCACGCTGAAGATGATCACCCGCGGAGTGCGCACATGATCTTATGTTCCGCGATTTCTTTATTAATTATTCCGTCCTCAAATCGAACACTCTAGGAAGTGTTCGCGCCGAGACTTATCTCGTATTATTCCAGTTTTAATGAACCAGAGGTTACAGAAGCGATTAAAGTTGCCCCGGTATATGGAAGCACCATTTCTACTTTCGTTTTAGAAAATTATATCAAATAATCAAAAGTGACAGACGTGTGTTTATAAGTAATTGATTTTTTGAAAGGATGTTCAATAAATTGCGATAAAACAAAGGTGTGCATTAAAAATATGTCTAGAGATAAAACAACTTAAAATATTTGTTAATATGAAACAAGCGTTTGACAAAGCACAAGGGATTATTATATAAAATAAAAATTAGCTGCAAAACTATTTTAATCAGTTTCCTAGTATCTGAAAAATTCTGAAAAAATTTACCCAGTTGTGACTGGATATTCTCGAGATATTCTCGAAAACGTCTAGAACCTTCAAGAAAGCAATAAAAGATTACAAATAGGGTAAAACTGTCAAAAGAGTAATAGAAAGGTATCAAAGGACGACGAACACAGAAAACGGATTAATTAATATTGTAACGGTTTGGTTGCACAGTCAAAGGCTATAGTAAAGATCCAAAACCTTTCTTTTTTAATCCATTTATGGGCTATGCCCATGAGGACAATTTACTCAGCAGTCACAGTTTTCTGAACATTCTCGAAAACGTCTAGGACCTTCTAGAACCTTCAAGAAAGCAATAAAAGGATACAGATGAGGAAAAACTGTCAAGAGAGTAATAGAAAAGTATCAAAGTACGACGAACACAGAAAGGATTAATTAATAATGTAACGGTTTGGTTGCACAGTCAAAGGTCACAAAAAAGATCAAAACTCTTTCTTCTTTAATCCTTTTATGGGTTATGCCCAGGAGGACAATTTACTCAGTTGTCACAGTTTTCTGAACATTCTCGAAAAGGTCTAGAACCTTCTAGAACTTTCAAGAAAGCAATACAAGGATATAGATGAGGAAACAATGTCAAGAGAGTAATAGTAAAGTATCAAAGGACGACGAACACAGAAAAAGGATTAATTAATAATGTAACGGTTTGGTTGCACAGTCAAAGGTCACAAAAAAGATCAAAACTCTTTCTTCTTTAATCCTTTTATGGGTTATGCCCAGGAGGACAATTTACTCAGCAGTCACAGTTTTCTGAACATTCTCGAAAACGTCTAGGACCTTCTAGAACCTTCAAGAAAGCAATAAAAGGATACAGATGAGGAAAAACTGTCAAGAGAGTAATAGAAAAGTATCAAAGTACGACGAACACAGAAAGGATTAATTAATAATGTAACGGTTTGGTTGCACAGTCAAAGGTCATAAAAAAGATCAAAACTCTTTCTTCTTTAATCCTTTTATGGGTTATGCCCAGGAGGACAATTTACTCAGTTGTCACAGTTTTCTGAACATTCTCGAAAAGGTCTAGAACCTTCTAGAACTTTCAAGAAAGCAATACAAGGATATAGATGAGGAAACAATGTCAAGAGAGTAATAGTAAAGTATCAAAGGACGACGAACACAGAAAAAGGATTAATTAATAATGTAACGGTTTGGTTGCACAGTCAAAGGCCACAGAAAAGATCCAAAACCTTTCTTTTTTAATCCTTTTATGGGCTATGCCCAGGAGAACAATTTTCCCAGTTGTGACAATTTTCTGAACATTTTCTAAAACGTCTAGGACCTTCTCGAACCTTAAAGAAAGCAATAAATAAAAACAAATAGAATAAAGATTAAAAATCAACACCGGGCTATTTTTATTGATGATTAAGCAAATATTAAATAAACAAGAATTGAAAATAGATACTAGATTATATGTCCCAAAATTGATATATAGTTCAGAAATGTGTAAATTAAACAAATTAAAAAGAAGAAGAATACAAGCTAGTGACATAAAAACTTTAAGAAGAGTTGCAGAACTACTATTGAAGGATAAAAAATTAGGCGCGAAATCAGTAGAAAGAAGAACAAGTGAAAATTCATAAAGATATTTTGGACGCATGTATAAGACTAGACCGACCAAGACAGTATGGAAAATGGAGGAAACAAAAAAGACCACAAAGGGAATATCACAAAATAGAAGCTCAGGAATGAAATGCAACCACGAAATTGGCTACTTAAAAGAAAGAAAACTACACTGGCATTATATTAATGATGATGATGATAAGAATTTTGCTTAAATATTTAATTCAAATTTTGGCAGGTCTGCAAGAGTCTCCTCTTAGTATTTCTCTTACAACTTTTGCTTTATTTGCATGATATTTATATTTTCCTTTTGCAACCGTGTTAGACATTGATTGGACTCTATCTTTATCATAATCAAACACATTGTCTCTACTGTTAGATAACGGTACCATTTCTGAAGCGCGACCATTGTTGTGACGTCTCACGAATACAAATCATATCCATTTCTCGATAATTGTAAATATTATGCATAAACGACAAGAAACAGAAGCGAGTTCAGTTCATAGAACACAAACAACTCCTGATTCAAATAACGTGGAGAGTAAGTCGGAAGTGCTCACCAATGACATCTCTGATCTGTTTTGCGTGATTTGAATTTCATTCGAAGGTTTAGTGCAGGCGGTTGACTCCATTATCAAAATAATAAATAATTCAATAATTATAGGTAATTATCATTTGGCTACCAGTTCAAAGGACCCATCTTTGAGGTACCAAAGAAAAAAATTTGTTACAAAATCCAAGTTTATATTTTCTATAAACTACTGCTAGGATATGAAATATTGGTTCCAATTGGTTATGAATGAATAAAGTAAAGTAGATATTTGGTATATCAATAAATTGGAAATAAAATTTCAAATAAAATGTATAGGTTGTAGTATTTACATACTCTTGAAAATCAATTTTAATAAACTGTTTTTAATATTTTGTTTTCTAGATTATAACGTACGTGAGTGGGTGTTAATTACAATATAATATGTGCTACTAATTATAACGTATGTGATTGGATGGTTGAATGTTTATAAATGAATGTATGGCACTAGATGTGATATTAAAGGTTTTGCCGAGCGGAAGCAAGAACGTGGTTCTTACAATAGATTTGACAACGGAACAGGTAGGATTAATTAGTCGATAGTCATAATATATTAATAAGTAAAATTGGCCAGATTCTCATGTCTTCAGACCTGGAGCTCCGATTCTAGGGAACGCCCAGTGTGTAGGTATACTTATAGGTCACTTGAGTTACAAAGAAACTAACTGAACTTTTTCTAACTTGTTTATTGGGCGAGGAATAGGTGAAAATTGCAAATAAAAATTAAATGATGAACAAAGAGTGAATTTACAATACAAAGAATTAAATTAAACCGTTGATTCTATTAACTAATTGAGAAAAGTAGCTGCAAATTATAACTTATAACTTATAACAAAATTTAGTCTAAAGGCATTTGATCTCGAAGAACCTCTCGAGATGGGTGTTAAACTGCAACTCTTTAACAAAATTCGTCTAGTTTTCTAAACTGAACTTTTAGCACTACTTTTTGCGTTTACAGATTTTTTATGATTTTCGGTTTATTAAAGGAATTCGGCTTTTATTAAACTAGCCAATTCCCCAGTTCGGAGAATTATGTGATGGGATAACAATCTGAACGATATATTTTTTTATGGAAGGAAAAAATCCCGAAAAACCTTTCCAGATGCAGCTCACTTTCTCCAACTGTGTAATAGTGTAATAGTGAAACATAACACAGCTTTTTAATTTTTTTTTATTCATAAATTAAGGAGATGTTGCTTTGTTTTTCGAACAATTAGTGAGATATAATTATTATTTAGAGAGCATTTTAAAAAATACAATAAAGGACAGTTGCTTACATTCTCTAGTTTGTACACTTGTATATATTTTCCAAGACCACCCCGTTTAAATACTTTCCGTTTTAATACGAAAGAAGTTCTAAATAATGCAAGAAATCTTGATAATTTCATTTTTGTGTACTTGCAATACACACGTTCGTAGTGATTTCATTTTACATGTTGTTGAAAACGCGGTTGTAATTCTTGGCAGATGGCGGATGACTAGGGCAGCGATGGTTTATTTTGAGGACAATTCTTGACTTTGATATGATATAGAGCACGCTTTGTTCCTTTGATGAGTCATACGAACGTGAGGAACTGACCTACACTCCCATGTTTGCATTAACATTATTATTTCAATATTAACAGAAAGTGGTTGTAGGTATTGTAATATTATAGATTAGAAACTTTTACAATGCTTCTACCATTTCTACCATATTTGATAAAAAATGTCAAATTTTCGTAAAATAATCTGTTGTGCAAAGCAAAGCTATAAATACTGCTTCAGATTTTTGAAAAAATTTCTTTGAATTTTCACTTGCCTGGAGAGCACATCGTTTAAGTTAGTACAATTACTGGCAAACTAAAAAAATGTGAAGTTGTATTTTATAACCTTGAAAAAAAGTTAAATAGATTGTATTTAGTGACTTACCCCAGATGGTGATCTTCGCATTGTTTTTAAGTTGTTCCTGTTTTTGAAAAAATCTTTAGAGATATTTCATTGTCAATTAATTACATTTTTTTAGAACTTGCATAACCTTAAAAACTGATAAACATTATTAAGTGTTACAAAAACAAAATTACAAATAATAGTGATATAAAATTAGTTGAATTACTGTGACAAGAATCGATTTTCTTAGGTGATAAGAATCTAATATTTTTAAGAGTTCACGCTGATGCTGGTCCATAACCATCATTGTATCGGGAAGTATTTCAAAGTGAATAATTTTCCCGCCTATAGTTGACATGTTGTAAAAGATCATTTAGCGTTTAAAAAATACCAAGATTTATGTTTCTTGTTGTTTTGATGATTTTTTTTTTGATAAATTTAATGTATATTGTTGAATTAGTTGTAAGAAATATTAAGAGTAAAACACTTGTGAAAAGTTATGTACAAGAAATATATTGGATTGTAAATATCATTATTAAAGTTAAATGAAATCTGAACCCACTTTGCGATCATTTTTAAACCAACATGAATCGAATAGAAAATATACAAAGTGCGCCCAACAAAATATATACATTTTTTATTATTCTTGATAATTAGTATTAAATATAATATAATAATATTACAGTCTTTTCTTCTTCTTCTTCTTCTATTTTTTTAAAAATTCTGACTGACTAATAGTATCATTTTTCCTATAAATGGGAAATATTAACAAAACCAACAAATGGTTTATTAGTCGGCCTATAACACATAAAAAATAAGTAAAGTGACAATAACATTTTACCGAACGACTGATTTTCTTTTGAATTTAAATGAAAAGGTCGTAGTTTCCAATTTGGTCGGAATTACAAAAAATCTAAATTATTGATTAAATAAATCAAGAAGATAATCATCGAATTTAAAAGCTTTACGATAAGAATCTTTTGATGATGTTCGAAGTGGAGCACAGTAACTTATTCCATGTTGTGTATTAACTCATTTGATGATTGATGGTTGCGTGGTTTATACAGGGGCGTCCAACAATAACAACTCAATATTTCCACTTTATAGATAATTATTAATACTTTATTAAAGTCCTGTATATTCGGTATTTGTTGTGTGTTTCAAACGTATGTATCACCCTGTATATATTCAAATAAAATTGGTTAAAACAATATAAGAATATTTTCAATTATCTTTATGTAATGTTTATAATATTAAACTAATAAAAATTCTGTAAATTTAATGGAAATTGTTAATTAATTCGGTCACTGTTTAGGAATAAGTAAGAATTTGAAAATTTTTAATTGTTATAAAATTAAAGTAATTCATTGTAAAAATAATTAGGTAGGGTTATATCTAAAAAATGAACTAAATTTCAATGTAGAAATAAAGATGTCAAGATGAGTAGTTAATTCTTTAGATAAAATCAAAAATAAGTAAAAATTTATATTGTTGTAATTTGTAATCTATAATTTATTTGAAGTTTAGATTATTATAAATATTAAAAAATTATTTAACCTAAAATTTTTTTAAAGAAAATAATCGCATTAAATTTGTTAATATTACCTGATAGTATATAACTGAACTTTTCAGTTAATTGGTTTATCATTAAAAGTGTTTAACTAACCTCAAAAGGAATAATTATACAAAAAAAAAAGTTGTGGATGGACTCTAATTAGAAGGTGAAACTTGAATATTTTTGTATATTTCGACAGTTAGTTGTATCTCCCCACAACAATATGGATTGTATTTTTTGAGGATAGTTTAAAATTTTCAAAAATATGAAAAGGCCCTAATTGTTTACAACTTTTCAATACAAAATTAGTTGTAATATATATGTCTAACTTATTTATAGGGTGAGAAATAGGTGAAAATTACAAATAATAAAAATTTAATGAATACCAAAGAATGAAATTATTTAATAAACCCTTTGACTCTACTAACTAATTTAGAAACAATACCGGCAAATTATAATTTAGACAATTTAACAAGGCGGAGAAGTATATGATGGGATAACAATCTGAACGACACCTTTTTTTTATGGAAGGAAAAATCCTGAAAACTTTTCCAGATGCAGTTCAGTTTCTTCAACTATGCCCATTATTTCTATACAATTTTTATTTTCAGTAATATTCCTTGAAAAATGAAATTTAAATTCAATTTGGGGAACCCCGAAACACTGTATATTGACAAATAATATGAAAAAATGTACATATTATTCGTCCTTGAATTCCTGAAAAAAATTTTTGAGGTCTTTAAAAAAGTATGGTGTGGTTGGGCCACCGTGTATTATGCTTAAACTTTCTGAAAGTTTTTGCTAGTTTTATAAATAATGTAAAATGTACAGCTACAAATCGCCGGACGGTATTTTTCAATGTGCCAGTGGAATTGACCATTCCAGTCCACTTTTTATGCTCTCGTGTTATATATCGCTCTCATGAGAAATGAACCTGTTACATGAAAAATTCAAGCAAAAAATTATCGGCCATTTCGACAAGAATTAAGTAATGACTTGGAAGAGCCCGGACTCTCGGATTTCAACATTTATATTTCTAGATAATAAGAAATTATAATTATAATTCAATATATCCAGCAATCCAAAGAATTTATGTTAGTGGTTTCAGCTTAACAATTATCCATTCGAACACACTGTATAAGGATAAGGTAAGAAATTTGAAACCAAACAAAATACGTTTTTGACTTATCGATTATGGAAAAGTCTCAAAACGTTGTTAAACAATCTGTAAAAAAAATGAAACATTGTACAAAAAACTGAGAACTGGTAAAGAATTTTAGAAAAATAATCAAAAACTCTCATAAAGTTCTAAAAATTAATCAAATTATAGAAAAATCTCAAAAAAATGTTAAACAAACTATAAAAAAATTGAAAAATTGTCCAAAATACTCTGAAAAATATAGTGAATAATTATCAAAAGTTGGTAAAAAATTGAAAAAACTTTAGAAAGTTGAAAAAATTATGGAAAAGTTTCAAAAAATTGCTAAACTGTAAAAGAAAAATTATATAAAAAACTGGGAGGAATATAGTGAATAATTAAAAAAAATGGATCAAAAACTTCACAAAATTCTAATAAATTTAAAAAAATTTATAACTATTGGAAAAGCCTCAAAAGTTTGTTAAACACACTTAAAAATAGAAGAAAAATTGTCCAAAATACTATGAAAATTAGTGAATAATTGGAAAAAATGTATTAAAAACTGACACAAAATTTATAAAAATAAAACAAATAAAATAAAAGTTCTGAAAAGAATGGAAAAAATAAAATCACAAACTGTGTTTAAAAAAGTAATAAAAATATCAAAAAGTCTCAAAACAAACTGTAATGAAATATGTTGAAAATTTTTCTAAAAAACTGAAAAATAGTGAATAATTTTGAAAAGATGATCAAAAGCTGTCAGAAAATTACAAAACATATTTAAAAAATTAATAAAGTTATCAAAAAGCCAAAAAATTGCTAAGAAAACATGAAAAATTGTCCAAAATAAAGTGAAAAATATGGAGAATAATTGAAAATCAAAAACTGTCACAAAATTGTAAAATATATACAAAAATTAAAGTTATAGAAAAGTTTCAAAAAATAGTTAAACAACTGTAAAAAAAATGATGAAAAATAATCTAAAAAACTGAGAAAAGGAGTAAGTAATAATGAAAACTATCACAAAATTACAAGATTACGAAAAGTCCCAAAAAAATTATTAAACAAACCATAAAAAAATAATGAAAAAAAATTGTGAAAAATAGTGAATATTTGTAAAAAAATAATCAAAAACTGTTACAAAATTATAAAAATATTTAAAAACTTAATAAAATTATCGAAAATCTTAAATTAAATAAACAAATTTTTGGAAAATCATTTTCATGTTCATAGTTGTATCATTATTATTATTAATGCCATTTGTTGTGCTTTATAATTCCTGCTAGGCATAATAATATTTCTTACTTGTTATTATTTATGATTTTAAACTTGCAGTTTTTATCGGTATCTTTTATTTTATTTTTCTAATTGTAACGTTTTTCATCGTTTCTATTGTTTTGTTTGGTAAAAGTTATCAATAGACTTGCTTAGTAGCAATTCAATAAAAAAAATTAAAAAAATTTAATACGTTCAGCCTGGTATCATACAAAAAAATATTTATTCTTGTTATCCAAACACAACAATATTAAAAAAATAATGTCATTTTTTTATATAATTATCAAGTTTCTATGTATGATAATGATAAATGCAAAAATAGATTACAATATTTATTCAACCAACATTCCTATTCTTTTATTTTCGTTGACCTTCATTCTCAATGCACCTAAAAACAAATCCATTTGTCTGAAAAAGGAGAAAAATAAGACAATTATTTCTATTTGAATAATTTTGATATTAACCTCTTATAATAATTTCCAATTCAAAATCGCTTGAATATTGTACCAACAACGCTGTAAGAATAATAAAAATATTGTAATAATAAACAATATTGGCCTCGATTCTTCAATACAGACATAATATTACTTATATCCTGGTTGAACTTTTGGAAATTGTAATTGTTTACTTTAGTGTTTCCACCTTAACAATAATCAATTCGAACACACTGTATAAGGCAAGACATTTTTTTAAACCAAAACAAAATGTTTTTTTCACTCACTTTGTGAATGTCGTCGATTTTATGGTGAGAGTCTTGCACTACAAACATCAGTAACATTATCTGAAAGAAAAAATCAAAGCGGATCGGTTTGAACTTCGAGTTTAAGAAAAGTGGTGAGATCAGATTCGAGGAATCACATGTGCGGATTTGAATTTGACATTGTTAGGATTGTAGAAAACGGTAGAGGCGAAAAGCAACGCTACATTTCTTTATCGGCTCCATTTACAGTCAAATCGTGAGACGTCGATGGTTTCTATAACGAAGAGAAATCTTTTAATCGAACTCCGCAACCCCGCAAATAATCCTCGTTTGATGTGTTTCGTTACAGATAAATCTGGACACAGTGGTGTGTCTTCTAGACCTGTTACTCTACATTATTTATTAGTATGTAATTTTATTGAATCTTTGATAAGAGAAAATATTTTCTAAATAATAACTAGAGTTATTAAATTCTATATATTGAAATGGTGTAATTTTAGAATGCGAATAAAAGAGTTAAATTTAATTTAATTTTCTATTTACAAATAAAAAAATATCATTTTGACGCCAAAAGAAGACTCATAACTGGAAGGCTTCTGGTCAGATAAGATATAAAATGTTTGGTTTAAGCAGTTGACTGATCTTCACGAACATCTTACAAGAGCCTTAAATTATATCATGTATGAACCAGGAGATATTTCCTTGTGGTTAACATCTGGACTCACCTTCCTGCTCCCGAAAGGCCAGAATACAAAGGATCCCAAAAACTATCGACCAATTACTTGTCTATCAACAATTTATAAGATCCAAATCTAAAGAAATACGAAATCAAACTACATCAAATTTTTATTTTAAAGACAACTAGTTTCGACCCTATAAGGTCATCTTCAGGTTTGAAAGAGTATAAAACATCAACATTCTTTCTAAATCTAAAATTAGATTAGTTAACTTACCAACTAATAAAAACAGTGATACAACAATTTTGAAAATACAACGTAAACAGTTATCAAATTAATTTAAATAAACTAACAAATGCATTTGTTAAAACATAAATAAAAGTTGTTAAACATCTTAATTGTATGTAGCTTTGAAAATCATTGTACAGTAAACAAAAGCGAAAGAACAGGTAATGATGTCAAAAAGTAAAAATATTATGGAAAAATTAATTTAGGTACACAAAATGTTTAGTAAGTTGTAAAAATTGGAAAAATGGTGAGGGAAAAACCTGTTCTATCATATTAAAATATTATTCCCTTTTCTTCGTTTCTAATATTTGACATTTTGACTTAATCGCGTTTGTTGAACCTAGTTGTCTTAACCTGAAGTATTAGGTAATTTTAGAACTTATTGGTCTCTCTTTGTTTTTTGCCAGTTTGGCTAGTTTTATAGATTCACAACTTTATGTTGTCTGCCCTCTCCCCATTTTTAGGGGGCTTTTATGTCGCACTCTTTTTCAAGGTGCTAATTTGTTACCACGTTTGCACGTGTGTTTTGTTCTTTACAAGTTTTCTGTTCCAATTCCTCTCCAATGATGTCTGTTCTGGTGTTACCGGATACCAGACATCTAGGAAGGTCGGGTGGTTGTTGTTAAGTTCTCTTTCCCATTTAATTCATTCTCTTCTTCCAAACAGGAGAAGAGTCATTTGTAGACGAGTCTCTACCCTTATTAGGGGTTGCATGACTCGGTCAATTTTTCCCCACTATTTTTCCGATTTTTACACCTTACCAAAAATTTTGTGTACCTAAATTAATTTTTCCATAATTTTTTACTTTTTGACATCATTACCTGTTCTTTCGCTTTTGTTTACTGTATAATGATTTTCAAACCTATATACAATTAAGATGTTTAACAACTTTTAATTATGTTTTAACACATGCATTTGTTAGTTTATTTAAATTAATTTTATAACTTTTCAATTTTCAACATTGTTGTATCACTGTTTTTATTAGTTGGTATGTTAACGAATCTAATTTTAGATTTAGAAAGAATTTTGATGTTTTTTACTCTTTCAAACCTGAAGATGAGTTTATAGGGTCGAAACTCGTTGTCTTTAAAATAAAAATTCGATGTGGTTTGCTTTCGTATTTCATTGGATTTGAACCTTTGTAACACATTTGATAAATGATCATGGATAAACTTCTGTTTCTTAACTTATAAGATATTGACGGCTGCACTGGCCAACAAAATATATAGCCACTTATTAAGCAACGGCAGACGAACAGAAAGGATGCACAAGAACATCTCGAGGATGTAAAGATCAGTTGTTTGTGAGTAAAATGAGTACGGCTATGGCAAAAAAACATCTAAGAAATTTAAGTATGGCCATGGATTGATTATAAAAAAGCCTTTGATAGTTTACCTCACACCTGGATAGTAATGCAGAAATATCGAATCTGTTTCATTAGGACTTAATTTATACAAATATCACTGAAATGTGGCTTTATTATAGCGGAAGTCGCCTGCAGACAGGAGATATAGCTATAGCACGAGGTAAATTTAAAGGTGATTCCCCATCATTCTTATTATTCTGTATAGCAATAATATAGCTAAACAATCGGATTGGAGGCCGAAGACAAGAGCAAAATATTTAAATGCTTCAGTGATAACATCAAGATGGAATTCGACTTAGACAAATGTGCCACAGCTACCTTTAAACATGGTAAGCTAGTAAAAAGTCAGAATATGCAGCTAAATGACCGAACAGTCATATAAGTACCTGGGAAGCGATGGTATAGACAACACTCAAATGGCAGAAAAGAAAAACTGAGTTAAGTGCCAAAACTAAAGTCTCAGCTATCAATACTTTAGCTATTCCAGTCGTGTCATATAGTTTTGGTATAGTCGACTGGTTAAGAACGGATATTAAGAAAATAGGGAGAAAAACATGAAAACTCCTGATCATCGGAGGTATCTATCACCCAAAAGCTGACATCGAAAAACTGTATATCAAGAGACGAGGTGATGGTAGAGGACTCACTGAACTAGAGTCATCATATGATTCATCCATCGTTGACCTGAGCGACTGTATCAAGCTACGTAAAGATAGATTTAATTACAGATGCCAGAAAACTAAATAAATCTCAAAAGAAAGAATCCGAAGAAATTTAAAAAAATATTTGGCACGTAGCACCGAAGTGTAGAATGTTAAAAGTTAAAAAACAGCATGTGTATAAATAACTACTGAAGATGAAAACAATTCACGGAAAATTCTTTCGCGAATTAGACATACCTAGTGTCGATAAACAAGAGTCTGTGCAATTGCTTCGTAGTTCCAGTCTGAAAGATGAGACCGAAAGTTTAATAATCGCGGCACAGGATCAGGCACTTAACACCAGGTACCACCAGAAGAATATCTTGAAACAGCCAGTAGAAAGTAAATGTAGATTATGCAAGACAGAAGTACATGTAAGTCATATTGTTCACTGGACTAGGTGCAAAAATCTGGCGGCAGAGATAGCTAGCAAATATTATGAACATCAAACAGAAAACAACAACAATATCATCATGTGGGATGTCCAAATAATAACAGATAGGGCAGTTCTAGCAAACCGTCCTTATACATGGTTGGGATAAAGTATGGAACCAAGTAAATATCTTTAAAACGAAATGGACGATATTTATGAAATTTTACAAGTACGTGCAATGGGGCAGCTGATGTTCATTTTTTTTGTTAATAATATACTTCCGGTTTAACTGGAAATACCATCAACTTTTCTAATTTAAATGGGACACCCTGTATATTTCTGAAGATTTTGAAAGATATTGTTATTTCGAATTCGTACATACTGGGTTTAGTGTAAAAAATCTGTAAAAAAGAGGATTTACAGCACTTTAATAAACCAATTTTAAGTTTTTATACATTAGAGTAAAATACCATTTAGATAAACAAATTGATTAATTAATAGTAAGAAATAAACGAGTACTATCTAGTAGGTAACTGTTGCCAAACTGTCAAATTGTAATTTACGGAAATAAATTGTACGATTAAGAATGGTTCATTTAAGTGAAGAAGATCGTATTGAAATATTAATGATGATCGGTTATGGTGATCGATTCATAGAGTCGCCTGCTCGTTCTCCGGATGTAAGCCCATTAGATTTTTTTCTTTGAGGTTATCTAAAATCACGTGATTACGTTAAACGACCAACATGCTTGCAAAGAATTATTCATGAATGTGAACTAATACGTGGAGAAGTCTTGGAAAGAGTGACTCAAGAATTTGTTAATATTGTCAGGAGGTGGACGGAGAGCATTTTGAACATTTGAATAAATTTTGTTTAAATTATTATTCTTATTAGTCTAAAGTAAATAAATGTACTTTTTCTACAACTAAAAGTGAGATATTTCTCGTTTTTACAAATTATTTTCACTA
This sequence comes from Hermaeophaga mercurialis, assembly GCA_951812935.1. Taxonomy (NCBI): domain Eukaryota; kingdom Metazoa; phylum Arthropoda; class Insecta; order Coleoptera; family Chrysomelidae; genus Hermaeophaga; species Hermaeophaga mercurialis. Next base: position 33,212,972 of record OX638358.1, read on the forward strand.
AACCCAGTGTGTACAAATTCTAGATATAACAAGCTCTTTCAAAATCTACAAAAATATATAGGATGTTCCATTTAAATTAAAAAATTTGAGGGTATTTCCGGTTAAACCGTAAGTATATTATTAACAAAAAAATGTACATCACATGCATTTTGCCCCATTGCACTTACTTGTAAAATTTCATAAATATCGTCCGTTTCGTTTTAAAGATATTTACTTGGTTCTATACTTTATCCCAACCCTGTATATTTCTACACAGAAAATATGCCTGTTGATCGATATATCCGTCCCTGATGATTCGAACAAGATGTTAAAAGAAATTGAACAGATACGTAAATACAAAGATCTGGAAATCGAGATCAGCAGGATGTGGAACTGTAAAACACGAACTGTGCCAATTATAGTTGGAGCACAAGGAACACTAAAAGAAGGATGTGAAGAAAATTTAAAGATCTCCCAGGCCATCCATCCGCTCGTGAGGTGCAGAAGATCGCACTGATGGGTATAGCAATCTAAAACTTGAGAGAGATTTGTCAAAAATTTGCACGACCTTTTGATAATTTGATAACATACTTTGGACCCCCATACCTTTTTCTTAAAATTGGAGATGCCAAGTCACTTCACCATATTAATTTTTTTTTAAATATTATGAATATAATCTAGTCATGTTCTAACATTGGCAAACATTTTTTAATGGATTTTATAACAGAATTTATACTAATACTACTAAAATCATATAAATAATATTATAAATCAATGATATAATACAATTTAATACTAAAGTTGTTTCTTACAAATTTTTTAGTGTATTATTTAATCCTTCAACTAATTTAAGGCACTGTGGCATAGGAAATTTTTATACTATACGATTATTCCCTTTATAAGTAAATTTTTGTTGGAATACTCAAATATAATTAATTCATTTTACAATATGGCTGTCATTTATAATAAAAACAATAATAACAACTCTGTACTAAAAGAAAATTACTAAATTTCACTGTTACAATAGGTATATTGTAACGAGAATTTTAACATTTATGATAAATTTTGAGAAAATTAATTTAGTACATTGTTATTATTATTATTGTGAAGAGCTGTCAGGTAATAAATAAGCATAATTATTTGAGAATTACAACTAAAAAAATTGTACAAATACAGAACATAATTCGAGAGTCCCAAAGATTCAAATGAACATTAAGTTCATCAGTCTGTATTTATTGAACCGAAGATGATCTCCTTGAACAATTTAGTTTAGAATCTCAAGTGACATTTGGCATATCACTAAAATATATTAAATACTGTTTTAATATTTATAAAACTTAGATATTTCTACTAATATTACAGGTGAATATGATAAATCGGGTAGAATTCTAAAATAAGTACATGTTTTAAAAAAATAACTTATCTAATTAATAAAATATATGGATTAATCGATTTCATGACACTTTAATCTGTTTTATTAGCTTTGTACCAATTTGCTGTAATATTACAAAGAAATGTTTGGCATAATAGTGGAACATGTTTGTTTTATTTTCATTATATTTTAAGTAAATTTCAGATTATTAAAGATAGGCATTTTTGGTAAAATTTCATAAAAAGTAGCAGTCAAGTAACAAATTTGCATAATAATTTTGGAAAATTATAAAAAAAAACAAAATTTGGCCAAAATAGTTTGTTTCTTACTTTGATTAACTGATTCATTTGTTAATATGTGTTTGTCAATAGGATATAACTTCACTTTGTATGCAAGAATATAAAACTTAGTTCACATTCAGAAATTTGGTGTAGTGAAGTGTTTTCATCAAGTGAGAACAATAATTTGATTTCAACTTTCTAATTGGAAAAGAGAAGGCTAACTAAACTCTTGAATCTTAATAAAATATAACGTTTTTGTAAGTAACTCTCTTTTAGTAGTGAAGTTACTCGAAAATACAATTTTTGTAAATTTTTAAATTGAGACCAAGTGGTAATGAACTTAAATAATTGTTACTTTGAGATTTAAATGAAATTTAAAGCACCCTGAGAATTTTCTGTATTTATTGTGTTATTTTTGTTTTGTTTCTATGTTTAATTAAACTTATAATTTTATTAAGTATAGCATCATATGAGGTTATTAATTCGAAATGGAACATTAATATTATTTGCAAATAATGATTAATAATTTAAATTTTTATTGAAAAAGGGTACATTAATCAATCCTAAATTAATGATATTTTGTAGCAAAGTTTATAAAAAATAGGGAAATTTACAACAAAAGTTATAAAATAAGTCTTCATAAAATTCAAGAATTCTTAGTTGATTTAAATTATGAATGAAAATTATACATTCTCGAATAAGGAATTACGCATAGAGTTTCATTTTATGTAATTATTTAATGTGGAAATTTGTTTTATTAAAAATTAATAAAATGAAGATTAAAAAATTTCAAATATTAAATTATAGTTTTGAGTTGAATTCGATATCGAAAAACTATGTAAGAATTTTGTTAGGCTCTCTTTCATTTTAGTTTTAGAATTCACATTGAAAAATTGTTAAAAAGTCAGGCGTAGTATGTTTAAATTAAAACAAAGATAAAAGTTTTATTATTGTTATTGTGCATGTAAAACACAACCTCAAATTAATCGATGAGTGAAAGTGTATAAGAGTTTTACTTATGGATTTTGTTTGGTGAAATGATTCTTCGACTTTTATTCAGAACAACACTAAAATTTGGATTTTCCAGTGAAGAAAATAATAAATATTGGATTTTTATTTTTAATTATTTTTGGTTTTTTTTACTTCAAGAATTGTAACAAACCCAAATATTTTTCCGCAGGCGGTTTTTAGTTTTACTTGAAATTATTGGAGTCAAATTATTTTTAATTTTATACGAAGTATGATTTTTGAATATGCAATTTCTTTCAAAAGACAATTTTCCAATTAATGTTCACTATACAATTTTTTACTTGTAAAAAGTGTGCCATGTAGACATCTAAGTAGGGACATATATTTTCAGTTATTATTAAAAATAGAGAAAAAAATATACAAACAGTTTATGGCTTTTTATGTAGTTCTTAAAACTTACTTGGCTCCAAATGAAACTATTAAAAGAGAAAAGACATGTACTAAAATTGTTTTTTATGGTGATGTTTTATCTTAAACTGATTGTAAAAGTGACATTTATAAGCAATTTGGAGAATTTTAAGCGCCCTCACCAGATATTCCCTACTTAACACTTGCGAATTTTTCTTGAGGCAGTAAAATATTTTTTTATGAATTTTCAAGAAAATATAATATTCGCTTTGAACAATTTAACTCGATAAAAACCTGCTAAAAACTAAATTCGAAGAAAAAAAAACAAGTAGTTGAAAAATATAAATTTTAAAAAACTCGCTATTGCAAGACGATTGAATTTGTTATTGGCTTCGTTAATAAAAACTTCGTCCTCTGACAATGGCACATGTTTGACCCAATTTTATAAAAAACAAGGACATCCGTAAGCAATATCTGTATGTTTATTTCTTTTCAATAGGCAATTTAGACTACGCTACTGTTGACTGAAAATCAGATATAATCGAAGAACAATGGCCCATTTTGTTTTCGACTTCTTTTTGGCTTCGCAATCCTTAGTTTTCTGCATGTACTTGGTCCCTGTGTTTATGTTCTTGTCCTCTCGTAATTTGGCCAAATTTAAGGGGGAAAGTACCAGTAGATGATGATAACATTTGTGGTACTCGTAACGGAATCATCGTCGTACCCAGATTTTGTCCAAATGGGTCATAACCAGAAATGCACAACGTTTTAATATTCATCACTATTATTTTATTCCATACGTATAGCTAGAAATAAAGAAACATTCTGTAATATTGCAGGTTAGAGACATTTAAAATATAATAATATAATAGAAATGATCAAAAAATAAATAAAATTTAATTAAAGTTACACAAATATCAATAATTTTCATGCAGTAGTGTGACACATAGAAATATATTTTTTTATGAATAATCATATATGAGTAATAATATAAAATATTTTAGAGTGATCAATATACATTTAACATTAAGTATTTAATACAATAATTCCTTTAATTAATATTTGTAAATTAGAATTTGTATTATTTCTGAAGTACAGCATATAAAATTGAGTACCTATGTTAAATTATAAATCTAAATTTTGACAAAATAAAAAAAAAATGATGATGTAATTGTTTTATTTATTGAAATTTTTCTGTTATTTGAAAATAATTATAGCCAAAAATTGGTAACATGCTCACAAAGATGTAATGAGCTCTCATATAAAAAGTTATTATTATTTATAATTATTATTAAAAATTTTGTTATAGAAAATTTAAGGAAAAAAGATCAAATTTGACCGGAAAGTAATCATATCCTTGTAAATAATAGTAATTAAGAATATTCAAGCATTATAAATTAGTATTTTACTGACATTTCTAACATATTTGTGAAAAAAGTGAAAATGAAAAAATTTATTTTATAACCTTCAAAAAAATTAATTGAATTGAATTTAATGATTTACCCCAGATGATGATTTTCGAATTGGTTTTAAGCTTTTCCTGTTGTTCCTTTAGAGGTATTCTATTGTCATTTAATTAAATTTTTAGGAACTTGCATAACCTTAAATAAGGACGAACAATTTTTAAGTGTATAAAGTGTTTACAAATAATAGTAATATAAAATTAGTTAAAATACTTAACTGTGACATGAACGGATTTTCTTAACTGATAAGAAAATAATATTTTCAAGGATTTTTAAGTCCTCTCACTGATGCTGGTCCTTTATATTGGGAAGCACTTCAAAGTGAATAATTTTCCTGCCTATGGTTGATATATTTAAAAGGACAATTTTTAGCGTTAGCGTATAGAAAATACCAAATTTTATGTTTCTCCTTGTTTTAATGATTTTTTTTTGTTTTGACTTTTTTGTAGATAAGTTTATTGTTTTTTTTCATTGTAACAGATATTAAGGCAAAATTCTTGTCAAAACAGAAAATATACAAAGTGTGGCTAACAATATTTATAAAATTTCTTTTATTCTTGATAACTGGTATTAAATGTTAAAAATAAAATGTATTCATTTTTTTTCTTTCACAACTACTTTTAAATAAATAAACAAATACCACATTTTCAACCACTTTCACTTCTTTTTTAAATTGTGTGGTTATGTTTCGTCATAAATTCATAATTCCAGTCATTTTAGAATTTACGTAGTGGTTTAAAAATTGATTTTTTACAAATTTTTTACAACAGGGTCTGAAATAATAAAAAGTAATTACTAGAATTTACTTTAATTTTACAAATAAAATTTTATTTCGTAAGTATATTAAAAATATTCAAACCTTGCTATTGAAAATTGTTGACAGTTAACATTAGCTAGTTACTAACAGCACAAATAATTTTATGATTTATCATAATATTATCATTTAATTTTATCATTTCTGGTGATAATTTTATCCCAAAATTCCCTCTAGCTCCGCCTCAAATTTCTAGTTCAGGAAAATGTAACGAAAACATTGTTATTACGAATTTTATTAGCCCGAAACGAGTTTTTTTTGTATCAGAAGAATGCACATTTGCGTCGCCAAAAGTTAAAAGGTCAGATTTCGAACACATTTTATTGGAGATAAATGCGGAATGGTATCCGTTACAAATCACTCACAAGATATCTGGCCAATTAATTTTTTGGTTTTTGTTTGTTTTGCGTTCCAGGGACGGTTAAAGTCTACCAAAGGAGAGAAGAAAGATTTCAGAAAAGAAGCTTCTTAATTTATAATTTCCTTAATCCACTGCTTGACAAAATATCGTCAGTTTATTACAAAAGTTATTATTTCATTTTTCCGATTAAAATTGCTAAATATTTGTTTTGATTATCTCCATCTATAAAATTTTGTATTCAAACATCATTGGAAAGAATCTATTAAATACTTTTCCAAAGATCGAGAACTTTAAAATTTAGTCATCCAAATGTTTGGTAAATGTAAATTAATTGACCTTCGATACCAGACTTTCTTAAATTTCCAACTCACAACTTCGCAGTCGATCGCTATTAACTTAAAAGTTAAGAAACAATCCTTACTCTCAAATAAAGTTGTTGCTCACGCTTGTATTATATTTATTTACGTTGTTATATTCATCATTATTGTCTCTATTCTAATCATTTGTATTAAATTTGCTGAAAACAAATCATTTTACCACTTATTTTTGGTTGGAAAGTGATGTCCAAAGGATAAACGAGCAGATAATTTCAAAGTACTCTTCTATCAGTTACTGTGCAAAAATATGAAAAGTACAAGGATTTAATTATGTCTTCTCTATTTATATCATTACTATTCAGCAATCAATTGCCATAAACTTAACAGTTAAAATTATCATATTCCACTCTCAAATAAAGTTGTTGCTTATTACTCACGCTAAAGTAAAATTGTCTCACAATTTCAAGTTTATAAAGTTAACAACTCTTCAGTAACCACGATGAACCTCTGTAAGTTAGTTTTAAGTTGTGTTTTATGGAAAGTGAATTTTGTGTGCGGTGAAAATGAAAGGAACTCACGCCTTTAGCATTGGAAAGTAGACTTGAATTTGTAGACTTTCATAAAATCATTTTCATTAAAGTTAAACAACCACTTTACCATTTAGTTCTTGGATTAAAGTGATTGTTTGGTAAATGAAAAACAAAAGATGTTGAAGATGGTAGAAACGATTTTGTTTGAAAGGATCAAAGTAATGGGGCTACAACAGAGAAACTAGAAAGACATTTGTATTCAATATACAGTCAATAATCCACAAATGGGAGCAATTAGAAAAAGTGACAAAGCGAGAATCTGCCTTGTCCCCTTCCCAAAGTAAAGTATAGCTAAACTATCTTTTCGATTTAAATATCTAAAAACAATAAATTTATAAGATTTTTTACCAAAAATTTAAAGTTAATGTGAACATTAAGTGGTTAAAGAGCCCCTACTAGACAAATTTGGAAGTTTTTCAGATTCTCCTTGTTAAAATGTCCTGGTTCAGATTGTTGGCTGGTTAATTTTTAACAATAGAAGTGGAATTAAAATTCAACAGTTTAATTTTCATATAAATAATCAACAGTTTCAAGTTACTTTTAAGTTAAACAGATAGACACAAGTTGGAAGAAGTTAAAAAATGTCTAGTTTTTTATTAGACTCAAACTAGTAAGTTACAAAATGGCGTTATCAAATGTATAAACTTTGTCACTTCAATCGTTTTAACTTTATAATTCTAATAATTTTGATCGGTTACCATTTTAACTGTATTTTATTTATGTAAAATAAAAAGATGATTTTCTTTTCTTGAAAGTTTTCTATTTTCTTTATTAGATGTGACCATCAGTTATTGCGTTTCAGGATGATGAGTGCAGGTGTGTGGTTTCAGAAAGAGATCATTAGTAAGAAAGGGAGATGGAGATCTGTTTGTTTAACTATTAGCTCTGCAATGGGATTTTTCCATTTGGAGCTTTATACTGGTATCAAATACTTTTAAAAATATGTGTTAAGAGTTTGAGATATTGGTAATAATTTTAATAAATTAAAGATGTATGAAAGTTGTTGTTGATTGAATTTTTTTGTTCAAAATTTTAAACATATACGATTCTGTCTTCGGTCTTCTTTTCTATTCTAAATCAATTTATTCACTACTCTATTTGCATATTATTTTCTCTTTCATTACTCGTTATCCTTGTTTTGGGTCCCATCGATTTAATCGATTTTTATTGTACTTTTTTGGTTACTCATTTAAACTTTAGATAATTCATTGTTCACACAATATGAACTGGTTTAATTTTTTGCACTAACCCTCGAGAAATTGTTAATGCCGTTCCTGCATTCCGAAGATCACTAAATTCATACGGCAGAAGATTTATGCGGCCTATAAAATTTTACATTTACACTCTGGATTTCATATTGTTCTGGCTGTGGGAGTTGAAAAAATGTATGAAACGACAGTAACATATTTAAAACGTTATTGGAGCAAATTTTACGTGTTAAGAGCACTTATAAATATTTTAAGATCTTTATTACTAACTGGTTTATGTATTTTCGAGTATGTTGAGTAATTTTTAATTTATTGCCAAGAACAGTCATTTGGGATGTCGAGATATTTATTTGGTCATTTAAAAGGACCCATTTTATCAATTTTTTTTGTTTAAATAGTAACTTGTAAAAGAACTAGCGAAATTCTATAAGGGTAACAGACAATATGTTCTTCATTACATCAGATTTAAATTTAATTAAAAAATTATTATTAACTTAGAAGAAGCATCATCTACAGTTAAATAATCGTTTTTATCTACCAATTTTTCAATGAAAATAATAGTAAAAATTCTAATAATAATAATAATAATAATAATGGTAACAATAATAGTAATAACAATAATAATAATAATAATAATAATAATAATAATAATAATGGTAATAGTAATAATGATAATAATGATAACAATAATAATATTAAAAATGTTTGTATTGCTTCTTATGAATATTTACATTCAAATAGCAAGAAAACACAGTTATATAATAATTTATCTAAAAACAATAATAAAAACATCTAAACTGGTATGGTCATATCACACGAATGAACTAGAACAGATTGAGCAAGAAAGTTATAGAATCAAGACCAGATAGAAAGCAGATAAAAGGAAGACCGAGAAGAACCTGGATAGGAAGAATCGAGGAGATAGGAGATAGAAGGGGAAGAACAATAGAAGAAATGAAAGGATTGACCACAGTCAGAAAAATAACTCAGGAAGTGGATATTTAATAGTAAGAGTCAACCCGACAGGGATTCGAAAAAGAAGAAGAAGATAGGATTAGGCAGGACATAGGAAGAAGATAAAAGTGAGACTACAGGAAAGCAATGAATGAGAATCCAAGAACAAAATCTTTTTTTTCTTGTTTATTATATCTTAATCTTAACACAATCCCAAAATAATAATTTCATATATTTGTTACGAAAAACATTTTGTTGATGATATTCAACTAATTTTTTAAAACCAACTTCTAAAACCCTTTAGAAATAAAATGAAGACTTTAACACGATCTGGCATAAAATGATTATGCTCGCGTGCAATAATGTTGTCATTACAGCGAATTCTCGGACGCGGCGTGTGTTTAGGAAACACCAGAATCTGCACGTGCATAAGAACCCGGAAGGCGTGTCATTTTAGTCGTCATCGGTAAAAAAGACAGCATTAAAAATGCTTATGAGTTCACGACACTAACCTTTGATCTTGCAGATGTTGGACATTTTTACCAATCCGCGAAATAGTTGCTCTCTAATTAAGTGATGTTGGCCAGCAGCGGTGCTAGAACCAACCTAAACGGGATAATTAATGATCTATAACCAGTCCATTTTTAAAAAATAAATTAAATTGAGAAGTTTGTTGTTTTATTATGCAAAATAAAATATTAAGGAGGAAAGTAAAGAAAGAATGAATTTATCAATATTTTGAAACGATATGAACTAAATGAGATTATTCTGAAATAGAACGAAAGAAGGAATTAATACATATGCATAATAACTTTGAGACCTATATGTGACATAATTTTTTTAAATTAACTAACATTAATGTATAAAAAAGATAAATGATATATTCTACATTAGTTACGTATAAAATGTAAGAAGATTATATCAACAATTTTGAAATTATAAAGTAATATTGTAGACAGATTATGTAAATTTTATTTAAGGATATTACTATAAGTTGTATAAGTTGTAAAATTGTTGATAGGAAAATATGAATCTGAAATGAAATAGTATGTATTTATAAGATTTTTCAAAAAAGAGGAAATAGGAATATAATATTAGATTTACAGAAAAATATGATGAAATTAGATAGTGACAGGCATGAAATGTAATCACAAAATTTACTATCTTAAATATATCATATAGTAGTAAAAATAAGAGAAAACACAATTTTTATTGTAAAATATGTTGGACATTCAAAAATTTAGAAATTAACTTATAATTGGCTCCGTATAGTTGATTTTGACAGTTTTTTGTTAATTTTTGAGATAAAAGCAAAACTTTCATTTATAAAAATCATTTGCAGAAGAAAATCAAGGCACATTTTAAGAAGAGAAATAAAAAAAATATATAAAGTCAATAGTGCCGCAGCAAACAAAATTTCTTCGTGTTTTAAGAGAATGATATTGTAGTAAGTGAAGTTATGACAATTGAAATTGAATATGAAAACTATGTTATTTGATGTAGAATTTTTTTAAGATTACAAAAAATGTTAACAGAATGATTATCTTTTGTTTAAATTCCTGTGAGATTTTGGATTTTTATCGTTTTTCTTTAATAAAATCATGGATCGCATCTCAGATCAACGAATCGATTTAGAGTAAAAAAAATCGATGGTTAATAACAATCGATAAGAATGCGAAGGACGAAGAAGACCAACACGCATAATACAGGGAATAATCGATTATATAAACTTTTGGTAATTAATTATTATTTATGATTTCACACAAATTTTATCATAGCAAAAAATAGTTGTAAATATTTATTTTCATCACAAATAGTTAATATCATCAATTTCATTACTAAATATATTTAATAATAATAAATCCAGAAAAGAAATAAGTTAAATGACAACTATTTTTGCTATTGCATTAACATTACATTCAAAATATTATTAATATAATTATAATAATTATTCACTGATTCCATCATTAATGATAATTTGATTTGGGTATAAAATAGATAAAAAGGGAGGATAAATACTCACCAATTGACATCTTGATAGTTGATAATTGATGGAATCAATAACTATATTGATTAATTGAAATTATTGACTTTCTATATATTTCTATTTATAAAAAAGTGGGTTAAGTTTATTTCATTTTCATTTATTTTCTCAATAATTATTTTGATTTAACACTTTTTCCTAATAACATTTTGTTTTATGTGTTTTACATCCTTCTTATTAAACTTAAATAAATAAATTAAACGTAAATAAATGAACTTTTACCAAAAATGGTTTACGTTTAATAAAATCCATCATATCCATAGAATAACTCTGGGATATTTCTTTCATGACTGTTCTATGAACTTAATTCCTAAATAAATATTCTTTCTTAATTAAAAATAATTTTGTAATGAAATCTAATATCCACGTTACTGGGGTACCATCTAACATTTTATTGGTGGCTAACGGTAACCAATGTTCAATAAAAGTACGAATTTAATTTAAACTAGCTGCATGTCTCATTATGAACCCAAACAAAACCCAATAAATTGTCTATAATACATTGAAAGGTGGAATTACTTTAATCATTTTGACCTTCGGTCACATTTCCCATTTGTAATTTTCTCGGGTTGACCGATCGAAGACGGTGCAGTGCAAAATTAATTAAACATCGATGATGATTTGGTTGTCTTGGAGCACACGGTATACCATCATTACACCGGAAGAGATTAGCACCACTCCGATGGGTAATTGAAAAGGTCAGTCGATGCAATGATGTATAAAATCGTAAACAGAGATACTACCAATTGATTTTAATTGGATTTTAAATACCAGTTTAATTTCAATTAAAAAATTTCTATTAATTGGCGATACTTTAAAACAATATTAATAATTAAATAAGCATTATTCGTATTTGTTCTAATCAATTTTCTCCAACAATACTTCGAGATGGCAGTGAAAAGGAAATTAATTGAAGTTTTACAAAACAATCGGGTATTTGTAGATTACTTACACGCCAATTAAAATCATATTGTCAATGTCAATATCTTGTATATTTCAGTACAATTAATTTATGGCGAAATAATACATTTTCATTTAAAATAAAAATTACTAATTATTTCATATCACTCCGCCACTGATTATTACGAAATATCCCAGTAAGCCGATAATAAGCTGATAATCATGCTTCAACGAATGTTTATTCAAGTTTAAGTTTGGTTATTATTAAATGGGGTATTAATAAAAAAATAAGAAGAAGAAATAGAGATTTCTCAAAGAAAATGTTTACTGAGAATAAGAAAAGTCTTATGGAATTTCGAAAACATCATTTGTACGTTTTATAGAGTACCAATAGAGTAATCAGAGAATGAAAGTCGAACAAGTCGAAACGCAAATTCCTCAGAAAAATTTCAGTTTGGGTTTCATAAAGCAACCAAAACTTTTGGAGTATTTGTAATAATCAAAGATTATTGAAGTTAAAAGAGACCGTTCTGTTTACAATAAAAGGTATAAAACAAAAGTTAACATTTTATATACAAACATTTTAATTTAAAATTTGTGTTGAAATACTAACAATAGAAAAATTAGTAGTTTCAAAGAAAATTTAGGTCAGGTTTTAATAAAATTGTTTAGAGAACGTGTGTATAAAGTAATCTCAATCCATCTGTATACAAAATATTCGCAATAACTTGCTTTGATAAGTTAATTTGTAGAGCTTTGTTAGTTTTTTAGTACTAGAGTTTTTTGTTCTTTCGTTGTTTAAAAATTAATCTTTACATGAGCGTTTTATTTTATTAAAATGGAGATAATTTTTTAGTTCGTTTTTTATGGTTGATCACTATAAAACTTTAAAATATAACTAAAGGACATTACTGTTTTCCAGGTAATTATGTCTCAAGGGTATTTATAGTTGGAACTAATTTTATGTTATAGTTTTTGGACTTTTTAATTTTTTGATATTTTGATTTCAGATATGCCAATTTTTGAATATACTTAATTTATATAAAATATTGAAAAAGTAAAATTCATCTTTCATTAATAATTCTTTTTATACAATCTCAACCTTTACTTTCACAAATATCTAAAACCTTTAACGTCTTAGGGTTAATCAGTCTGGTAATTATAAAAAGAAAAATTTTGCTTCAATCCTTGTGGCTATTAAAGCTTCCTTGGGATGAAAAAGTTCGAAATATTGAATAAATTTGATTTTCGAAGATCAAAAATTTTAGAGCTTAATTGAGTTCAAATTCTGAGACAAGTCATTTGTCTTGAACGAACGATATTAAATTTGGCCAATCAACGAAATTTGACCAATAAAAAAGTTGCAGCTGACCAAATAATTGACCCTCACTGCTTCTTAATAAACTTCCAAATAATTAGTCACCAAACACTAAAATATTAAGACACAAAAACTCTGCTCTCAAATAAAGACATTGCCCGTAATACACGCTGAACTAAAAATTGAAGATTCTTTAGAAATCGAAATAAAAGTTTTCTAATTTAGTTTAAGTTGGGAAAAAAATATAAGTTTGTTCATGTGAAACCAAAATCCACTCAGAAAACATTACTAATGGTTTATTGTTAATATGTAAATGTTTGTTATTTCGTCATTTTCATTAAAGTTAGTACAAAATAATCTGAATTTGGTGTAGGAACTGAAAAAATTCAATGAGTGTCCTATTAAAAAATAATTCAATCTATTCAATTACATCTTTAAAAGAATACATTTTTTTTGTAAAACTTTAAGATACCATAAAAACCAGTTGAATATCACATTCGTGTGCCACAGTAAATATAAATAAGGCGGACCAAGTACGATACCCTGAGGTACTTCTGATGTTATGGTTGTTAAGAGGGATTCGGTAAGAGAGATAATGTAATAAAGAACGTGATTATAAAATTTAACAAATATATTACAGATCAAATGTTCGAATATCGAACAATTACATTTTTTAATTAAACCTAGGTATGGGTGTTCCCCATTTGTATCACATATTTTATGAATATGAATCGGAAGGCGTATTAAAAAATGGAACAATGTTAAAAATAATGTACGCAAAAAAATGAGATCCTAAAACTAAAAAAAAAAAAAATAATAATAAATAAATATAACATGTCTAATAAAGCTGTACATGATGATAACTATATGTTCGTTTAATTTTATTAAAAATCATCACATTTTTAAAACTACTTCTTATAATATTTGATTTGATGTAGTTTCAAATCTGTTTACAAAACTGAATCGCCAATAATTTATTATAGACGGGACATAAATTATAACTAGAAATATATGTCTACACTTTAAACTCTACTAAAGCTTTAAAATGAATCAATTAGTATGGTTTCCTTAAGCAAAAATTCACCAAAAGCATTATGATAAGCTGGAAAAAATAATTGATTAGCTGGTAATTTATTTAATTTTATACATTACGTCCTTGACTGTATTGGTGGAAGGAACCCACGTAAATTGGAGAAGTGACCAAAATACCGAATTTTACCATATATTTTATTAACGAATTTTCCGTTTTGAGAATTTTTGCTTCAAACATATTTATGAAAATACTTGTTATACGGGGTGATTCAAATAAAACTCACCAGGCGAGCATTTTGATAACTAACAAGATTATTATCTATGTCATTGTTTGTTACCAAAAAATTGTATTGAGGAATTTTATGAGAATCATCTTGCATATTTCGCATTTAAAAATATTCCTTGTCAATACAAACATAAAACACATCATTGGCCCTCGCCTTAAACAATGTTTTAAGACTTCTTTTTGTATTTTTTGTTGCTGTTTGTCATTTTAATCCATATCTTTTTTCGCCTATTAGAATAACTACGTAGCAACCAAACTTTTAACATTTCAAAAACATTCTAGTTACTACTACTTCTACTACAATCAATTCTCTTATTTCACTGGTTTGTACTCCCAATTAATGTGCCTCAAAAATATAAATCCTAATAACAACAGCCCTGATCCGCTCAGATCTCCAACGGCTGTCAAATACGGAATAGCTGAGTTATCAGGATCATTTTTGTACTTCCACATCGTGTGAACCAAAATGTGACATCCGTAAAGCAAGACAACAAGCTGGATAAGTCCTACGAAGAGATAAGTGATCACGAATATTGGAGTTACAGTCGAAACACCGTTATAGAAGAAGTCAGCTGCATAAACGAAGACCATGTGTCCTGGTACTGAGAGCAGAAGAAGTAGACGAGCAGTTCTTGCAGGGTGAACTAGAAAAAATGTAAAAAAGTTGAATTACATATTCAATAATATAAAGTAAACAACTTGGTTCCTGCTCCATGAGGAGTTCCAGAATCATTTGTTCTTGTAAATCGTTAAGTATTTGGAAGAGGATATCAAATTACATTTTTCAACGATTTTAGACAAGATGGAAACTTATATTACCTCCTGTTATTAAAGCTGTAAATGGAGAAACCCATTGCTTGGTAATGGAAGGCATTTGACCAAAAATGGAGGTCTTGTGGAGCATTGTAGATGTTCGACTGACTTGAACAGATACCAAATTGCCACCTATTCCGTTAATAATAGGCTGGAAAATGGTATAACCATTAAATTCATCAACGCCTAAATCTAGAATTAGACCTCCGGTTCTACAAACCAAGAAAAGTTTCTTATTCAGGTGTACCACATGGTTTGATATTGGTTCGCTGTACTTACCCACTTATAATTAGGGCGATTATCACAGGGGTCCACCCTTCTGTTAAAATGTTGCTTGTGTAGGTATTTCGTTTCACAATTATTATCCAAAAAGGTAGTAATATTATTACGTATGTTCCTAATATTATTCCCATGACCCATGGATAATCATCTAAAAATATTATTAGTTTGAATGGAAATACATATTAATGAAATTGGATATTTACCATGGATGTTGTATAATAATCGCGCCCATGAAGACAGCACTATTAAAGAAACAAGATCTCCAATGCTAGCTGCTAAAGGTGTAGCTAGATTATCGGGATTTAGCTTCATTTTATGTGATATTATTATTACAGTAACAAGTACCAGATCTGAAAATGTATAATGGAGTTGTAAGTTTACAATTACATATACTGCTATAATAACATTTTTTATCTATATCTACACACTTCTTTCTATATTTATTTCTACTATTTGACGAATTTGGCTATAGAAAAGTTAAACGAAAATGGATTATTAGGATTATCGATAATTTGCTCAATATAGACACCTAAAATTTAAGAGGAGGAATGACAACAAAAATGAATGACCTTAAAGGAGGTTATGAAGAAAAGAAACATAAATATAATGGTACTAACCGAAACAAAGAAAAAACTTAAAGAACCAGAAATGTAGACCAAAATTTCCTTATTTGGAGAGTAAACTGTTCGCGCAAAGGCAGGTATAGAAGTTGCATTAGACAGAAAATAGAAATGGATGATTATTGGTTATATATACATCAATGACAAAATAATAACAATAGACCTGAAAATGATAACAGGAGCTTTTATGGTGACGAGTATACCGTCCAGAAGAAGGAAAAAAGGATGAGATTAGAGAGTTTAATGATAGTCTGCAGAGGTTCAGATATTGAATCAGATCAGTACCTAGTAAGAAATAAATTTACTATTCCACAATTTTGGGTAAGGATAACACCAAATATTACATCCAAAAAGAACCAAAAAGAAACGTACAAAATAATTCCAAACTCTGGAATCAGACACCTCTACCACACAAGATTAATGTAAAAAACTCACAAACTATTAAAGATGAATGGAACTACATTAGGAGAATCGTACATTCAGAATGCAATGAAATCTAAGGGAAAACTGAAAATATTCTCCAAAAGGAGAGGTGTAAAAACATGAAATGAACAAAAATGTGCTAAAATGAATAATTTTTACTACATAGAATTTATAGAACCGAGAAACTTGCTTCTATCTCGTTCTTAAAAAGCTAATCAACAGGACAGGATATTCAAGTTAAAACTAGATCGGATTTTATCGGATGAAGGACATCTGGAATCAGGAGAACCACAAGGAGCACTCAGCTACCCCAAGTCACCAGGTACTTGCAAGAAGCCATGAACAACATTAACGAATGGTACTTAAGATGGAAGATCTCCCTCAATTGGTAAATTCTAGCAACCTGAGTCTGAAGACATGAACATGCTGATCTGATTTAGAAAAATTTCGAAACATACAGGATCAAAATCTAGGTACAATAGAACATCCCAAACATGAACTAAGGAAACCAGAAGAGGATATGGATCAGTAGACAGATCAAAACATGAATCGGGATGTGGTTGGTTCAAAATGAGACCAAAGCAGAAAGAGGAAAACCAATACAACAAATGAAGAGCAGAAGGAGAAAAGTGTAGGCCGGTACCCCGAAAACAAAAAGTAGATGGCAGATAAGCTCTCACTATCTGCTCAACGAGTAGGAAAAATCGGTGTACATAAGAAAACTGATTGAGGACAAATTGGAAATGATTTGGAGATGTTGGAGAGCCCTTAAATTTCTACATCAGTACAAAAGAGGACAATTGTTGGACGAGGGAGATTTTGACTAATATCAGAGTACGTGTTCTATTCCGGATAATAATAATAATAATAATAATAATAATAATGACAAAGGCTGTGGTATAATTTGCAATATACGAATAGCGAATGCTTAATGCTTAATAATTTATATTTACCTAAAATGAAACACGACATAGTTGCTGTCAACATACTGGCAGTTGCAAGAAGTAACGTATGGATCCATTCGAAATGACCATTGATACCTGCTGATACTGCTGTTGCAAACACTGATACTATACAAGATGCTACTATTGCTTGAATCTGAAATAAAAAATAGAAAATGTTACTAATTTACATTGAAAGTACATTTAAGGAGAAGGTGATTTTTTGATATTCAATGTAACCCTTACTTGTACTAACACCACGTTGCCAATAATCATTTTTAATAATTCTCTCCTATCATCCATGTGACCTAAATTCGCTTGGGTCGAGAGCCTTGAGGAAAGACACATATCCAAATTTCCTTTGAGGCCCAATAAAGCTGGTACTAATACATATAAGGCTCTGATATCATTAAATACTTCGTATTTCTAAAAAGAAAAAATAATCAATAAATAATTAACAAAAAAATTATTGATGTTAGTTTTGTATTGTTTATGAATGTAACAATTCGAATAATGTAATTATTTATAGATTTGTCGGAGCAGTAGTCACGGCGTTTTTAATTTCCAAGTAGACATTGTTTTGACTAAGAATTTGTATGCATATTATTTTATATGCATAGATAAAAACAGAATCTCTCAAAACTATATTTTTTAAATGAGCAACACATTTAATTTTCTTAATTTTGAATAAAATTATATATTTTATTATTAAATCCTTTTACAAAAATTCCTCGACATTCTAATTGATAACCTAATCGTCTCCGCAGTAATAAAACAAAAAACAAAAAATATGATTAGAAACACAAATCATTTTGAAATTTACATAAAATCCATATTCAGCAGACATTTTCTCTTTATTCTTTATGTAATTATTTTTTCTTATTTAATTTGTTTCTTATTTAAATACTTTCTATGCAATATATTCACATTCACATTTTTTCAAAATAATTAATTTAATTCGCTCTATAATTTTATAATAATGTCATTTTATATCCATCAATATTTTCATACATTTCCTTAATATCACATAATACGCATATTTCATTTCTTCATCTATTACTTGTCTCATTTTTTTCTTATATTTATTATAATAATCTATTCGTAAACAAAAATTCTTTCTCAAATTGTTCTTTTTTCAGTTCATTTGAATAATAATTTAGTAATTCTTCATTTCTCATTCTATTCAATACCTATAATCACTTTCTTCCTTTTTTCTATATTTTTTTAATTGTAAAAATTTTATTTATATTTTATTATACAAAAATAATCTAGTTAAACATAATTTAAAACAAATTATGAAAAGTATTAAATGAGTTGCGTGCAAATATAAAATTAATATGTTGATTTTTCATTTCATATATATAGTTTGTTTTTTATTAAAATTTAGCAATTTTCTCCTCAGAAAAAAACTGTTTGTAATTATGTTTCTTGTTAATATCACCTTTGAATTGAACTATTGAACTAATCGTTCCACATTATATTTCGTTAATATTTGTGGCTCCAGTACTCTCTATTTCTATTACTTGCTTCCATATATGACTATCATTTTCAGTTCCATTTTCTATATTATTTAGTTTGAAATTTATCACATTTTTTCCATATTTATTAGTTCTAATGTGAAAATTTTCTTTAACTAATTAATTATCTCTTATATTTATATCTTCTTGTAATAACTTAATACCTTTTTATAATTATTTTTTATTTTAAAAATTTCTTTTTCTGCAATATTTATTTCTCCCTGCACTATTTCTTCCATATTATAATATTTATTTCTATTTCTTATTTCTTTATATGTTCGTCCCATCTTTGTATCATGCGATACCGATTTATGTTCTATAATTCTATGTTTTATATCTATTTCTCCGAATTTCTTTTCTAAATCTTTCATTTCGTTTTTTATTTCATTTCTGATTTTAAGCATTCTAATTTTTTTTGCCCAAAGATTTTCTTAATATCTTTCAAAACAATTTTCTTTTTTATTGGTTCAGTTTTTGTTGTTGCTATTTTTATTTTTTCTTCTGTCTTCTTTTAATATCCAAATTTATCATATTGATTATAATAAATATGAATAGATAAATAATACTTATCTGAATTTCCGCCGTTTTATAAAGCTTTTTAAAATTATTTATCTGATCAAGATTTCACTAACGATAGTGACACTTTCAAATAAATTTAAAAAGCTTTGTAATACGGTAGACATTAAGATAAAGATAATTTATTTTTATATTTGTTATGGATAAATTACACAGAGTAAAGCTTGAAACAATTCAGTAATGATTACCATATTTATTATTTTTAAATTGTTATCTTTTTTTATATTTATATTTTTATATTTTCTTTTAAAAACTTAATATTCTCCTGTAGTATTTTTTCCATATTATCACATTTTTCTTTATTCTTTTATTTCTTTCACTCTTTGTTCTATCTTTATATCTTGTGATTCCTATTTCTATTCTCTAATTATGTGTCTTCTATCTATTTCTCCACATTTTTTCCCTAAATATTTTATTTGGTTTCCATTTTTGTGTAAATAATTTATCCAAATTTAAAAAACTACATATCGTTGTTTAAAGAATTCAACGGACTTTCAAACGATATTCGACCTCGACCCCTATTCTCTATTTAAATTCTAGGGGTTCCCCACGGGTGTAGGGTTGAAGTGACGATGCTGCGAGCAGCGTAAAAAAATGTCCCCTCGAGCATTTTTCTTTTCCTACGATAATATTGTCGTCCAAAACCCCCATGTCAAATTTTCGTTGGGCCACCCTGTATGCACATTCCAATTTAATTTCTGTTTCTAAAATATTTATTCTTCTTTAAGTGCAAATAATTTAATCAAGGTACAGGAAAATTAAGTTGAAGAGTTGCAGATAAAGAAGTACCTAAGGCACGATCTGGAAACTGGTAAATTGTCTAGAAAATGTTTCATCACCTTGGAGAATGCAAAAGGACTTTTCATAAATGTGGTTGGTTTTTAGTTATTATGTAGGCCTGATTTTATAAATATATTTCAATTACATTAAAAATAATCACGATAGTCGCGGTATAATGGTAGTTATTTATATCTGAACGAAATGAATAATTCATTATAAGCTTATTGTGGTTTGCTGCAAAGAAAATTGGGGATATACCCAATTGTTATATGTTTCTTGTTAAGGAATGGCAATATCAAATTATAGCTCCTACGAATTGCTAATAAAAATGTTATGTAAAATTATTAAAGTTGGAAAAATAATGACTAATGGTAGTTTCGAACAATTGAAATAAAAAAGCAACTAAACAATTACCTAATTTGAAATTCAATGTTTTTAAAAAATACCTCGTAGATAAGCGTTGCCAAATATTAATATAATATTTTGAAATAGTATGATAATTCACAGTATTTTTTCTTCGTAAAAATATAAGTCTTAATGTAATCTTTACTGATAATTTTTATAATAATTATTTTGTTGTGTTATGTTTTAGTAGTGCGTCATTAGCCTTTGTTTAACAGGTTATACATATATAATCCTTTATCCTCTCCCTTCTTTGTATTATTATTACAATTATTATTTTATTAAATGTATTAATTATTTTTTTCGTTAGATAAAAATATTGTATAAAACAGTATTAACAACATTAACAGTAACAAAATTAACCAATAAAAAATATTTTCGTCATCTTTAAATTTTGATTCATGTATAAACAAAAATTTGAATCAAATGCAAATCAAAAGTTGATTTTTCTAACAAATAGTTATTTATAATTAATCACGATAATTTATTAATTATGAATCGAATCGTGAAAAATGAAATCGTCCTATCAACTTTTAATTAAACATAATTATATCAATGGTTCATAATGAAGAACTTGTTTAAAATTTAAACACCGGATTTAAAATTAAAGTTCACGAAGCCAATTTACCAAGTTCACGATGCAATTTAATAGCCACGGATTTTGTATAAATGTTAGTTTATTAAAATTTTATTTATTACAAAATCAAAACATCTCAATTAACGCTGATATCTTTATGAACAAGCGACTGAAGAGTTTACATACATTAATGTATTTTTCGATTTACCGTTACTGTTGCTAAAACTGTTCCTGCAGCAATCGTTCCAATTCCTGCGATGAAAAATGGAACGCTCACTTGCAAAAGAATGCTGTACCATTTTTCGTTTTTTATTATTTCTTCTTCTTGTTCGATATATTTCAAATCGGGGGATTGCGGCGGATCTTTTTCCAGATCTCCGCTATCAAATCCTGCAAAAAATAATCAAAATAATCCCCGAACTCACCAAAAAAAGAAAAAGAAGTATTAGGAAATGAAAATTTATCTTTTTTTTTTTCAGAAAGTAAGTAACGTATTTAAGAGCTTGGTAAAGTTTCTAAGAGCTCAGTACATCGTCTAAAGAGCTCGGTAAAGTATCTAAGTGATCGGTAAAATATCTAAGAGTTCGATAAAGTATCTGAGAGGTATATAAAGTATCTGGGAACTGCGTAAAGTGTCTAAGAGATCGGTAAAGTGTTTGAGAGGTCCATAAATTCTTTTAGAGCTTTGTAAAGTGTCTAAGAGCACTGTATAGTATCCTAAAGTATGTCAGATTTCGGTAAAGTATCTAAGAGCTTGGTAAAGTATCTGAGAGCTATGTAAAGTATCTGAGAGCTCTGTAAAGTGTGTAAGAGCCCTGTAAGTGTCTAAAGAGCTCGATAAAGTATCTGAGATCTTGGTAAATTATCTAAGAGATCGGTAAATTGTCTAAATGCTAGGTAAAGTGTGTGAAGAGCTTGATAATGTGTCTAAAAGCTCGATACATTGTTTAAAAAGCTATGTCAAATATCTAAGATAACACATCTAACAGTTCGGTAAAGTGTCTTAGAGCTTTAGAAAATGTCTAAGAGCTCTGTATTGTATCTCAAAGTATTTCAGAGATCGGTAAAGTGTCTAAGAGCTCTATAAATTTTGTAAGAGCTCTATCCCAAAGTATCTAAGATTTCGGTATAGTATCTAAGAGATTGATAAAGTGTCTAAAAGATCACTTTCTAAAAAGCTCGGTATAATATCTAAGATCTCGACAAAGCGTCAAAGAGCTCGGTACAGTGTCTAAATGCCCCGTAAAGTGTATAAGAGCTCGATAAGAGTTATTATATTGAATTCCAACAATGTTAAACAAACAATCAGTTACTATTTTCCTTCATTGGTTTTGTCAGCTTTATTTATTATTTCAATATAAAAACAATGATAAAAAATATATGTGAATATAAAAATATTTATTTTAATAAATAAATTTAAAAGAAGAATGTTGTTTTAAGAGACATAAAATCATTATTAAACACATTTGATTCCTTAAATTTAAACATTTATTTTGTATCTATGTGGTCGATGTATGTTTGTGTTTGTAATTATTACCGATAAAATCTATTGGTGCAATTCTCCTATATAAATTAAATAGGCTCATAGAAAAATTGTTTTCTTATCATTTTGACATGCAAATATAAATAATTACTGAAATAACCTTGGACACTTTTCGGACAAGTCTCCTTGTATAGAAATAAAATAATTTACCATAATTGTAATAAGCTGACGTTGATTTACTTTTGATGAGATCTTCTTTTTTGTCATCGGTCATCATTAAGTAGTACCTATCTGTAAAAAAAGAAAAGAACATTATTAAAGACACCATTAAATATTTTTCTAGCAAAGAGTACGAAGTAATAACTTTATGCCCTCTTTGACTTTAGAGACTATTAAGTCTTTAAATAATTACACAACAGTCAAAAATGGTAATTTTTAATTATAATAGTCCATTTATTTATAAACATTCAGTGAAACTGTTAATTCAAATTAAAACTTCAATATTTTTCCTGCTATAGACAAAAATTAAATCTGCAAAAAATTAATTTAGTCTAAAATACAAAATGAGTTTTGGTAAGTAATTTTATAATTTATTTTATTATTAATGTGGGCCTGTTTTAATATTCATAAAAATTATTGCATCTTATTTATTGTTTTCACTTATCAGTTTTAATTCAAACCACTAAAATTTAATAAATAAAAAATACACAATACAGTGTGTCAAAGTCTGTATGCCAAACCAATTAAATTTAATCCTAATTTTATGTTATAAAATAATAGTTTTGTGGAAAAATTTTTATTCTCACCGCCCATTTTATCGCACATCTCGACGTCCAAATGGATTTTCATTTTTTTTTTCGTACACAATGTTAGTATCACTTTAGCAAATTTCAGAATTTGAATTTTTGAATTTTATTGAAAATGGAACGTACTATCGCGTACAGTCATAAAACTTTTAAATTTATGGACGACTATTTGCTTAATTACCTGTCATTTTACTAACCTCTAATTGGTACTGCACAATAATTATTAACAAACAGAATCGACATTAATTGCATAGAAAAGTAGTTACATTATTTCTCATTGATTTTTTCGAAAAGTCGTCTTGTATGAAACAACTTTTTTCTGGTTTAATTTAAATAAATTGATGATACAATTATTTCAAATCTGAACGTCACGAAATTAATCAGTCGTTCTAATATTAACATTGACAAATGTTGGAAGCAAGTTTTGTGCAAATAAATTGTTGATCTGTTTCTAAAATAGAATATTATGAGTATTAGTTTTGATTAATGGGGACGTAATTGAGCCATATTTGGATTTATTTTTATCCTGAACATATTAATTACTCATAATTTTCATTCAAACTCAAGCACTCAGCTCTACCCAAAATACCATATAAATGGCGGAAATGGCTCTGGTCATGCCTGACTCCCAAACATTTCGAAATATTGTGAATGTATAAGAAGGTAAACTGCTATTTTTGTGCAGATTCATTATTTTTTTTAAGGATTTGGAAACATAATATAGATATTTTTTATTATGAGTCGAAGTATTTTTAGCCCAGAATTATTTTTCTTATCTTTAGCTTCTTTTAGACTAATTGGTACAGATTCAAAAACATTTTTATCAAGCATTCCCATCGGAAGAATAGTAGGATCAGATCCGGTAATCTAACGGGCCATAAGAGTCCATAAGTTGTAGAATGATTTATTATTTTTTTAATAAACATATCCTGTAGTTCAATTATTAGTAAGATTGATATTGAAACGATTAAACAAGAGCAATATAAAATAAAAAAACGTGAGGATGCAAATTGAAAAATAAAACTTTAGGGATTGTTTTTAAGGATGGTTTGATAAGGAGATATGAGTTCACCTTGAAATTTTAAATTGAGATAATTGAGATAGTTTTTGTGCAGAAATTTGTTGCTTATGATTTTTTTTGCAATATATTACAATTAATATTCTTAATAAGCTATCAAGTGAATAAAAAACATATATAATTAAATTAAAAAAAAGTTATTTACTTACTAACTATAAAATTTCAAGATACTTAAAGTGTTTCTATTGAAATATTAATATTATTTTTGCTTCAGAACGTTATTTTTCTATTTAAAGAAAATTTAAATATAAGTAGTCTGTACAAATTTAATACCATTTATATTATATTTATGGTTTTTGATTTTTGGAGACATCCGGTATTGCTCAAAAAGTATTCAAAAATATAGCCCTTTGTGTCTGAAGCCTCTCATACTAAGTTTCGAAAATATTTTTCTTCACATATTAATAAAAATATTAGGGTTAGATCCGATCAATAGGGTAGCTATAGGGTCAATATATTCCAGTGTTCGTCAACTCATTTTTTTTGTATTATATACATCAAAGAAGGTATTTAAAAAATTAATATAAAATTGATATAAAAACAGGGGGATGCAATTTGAAACATGAAGTTTTAAGGGGTTGGCTCTTTACGTAAAAGGTTTATTTATTTGTTTTATAAATTTTATTTTGTGAAATAATTTAGGAAGTGATTACACAAATACATAGTGAACATTCAATCATATTGTAATAAGGGTAATTTTACTGCAAATTATGAAAATACCAGATGTAAGTATGATTTTTGTCATATTATTTAGTATTAAACATTTTGGAAACAATGTGCTTAAAAAGCTATTAAGCAAATTAATACATTTGGTCTTTTATTAAACTAAAAATAAAATTTAGTTATGAATTGTAGAATTTTTTTTTCTAATATTTCAAAATAGATAGATTAACCCTCAATATTATGTTTAGTAATAAATGTTTTTTATATTTTTTTATGAAACTGTCAATTATGTCAGAAATACAGAAAATTCCATTTATAATTTTCAATTAATTCACACAAGTTCCCAGACCGTTTTTTCACATATTCAAAAAAAATTGTAGGCTCAGATCCGGGGAAGTAACTGGCTATGAATTTTAGAAATTTCAGTATTCGTTTACATCAAACATTTTTTTAAGTATTTTTTTTTATTTCTTTACTTTATTTTTTAGTCAAATAAAAGAACAAACAAGGATAATATAAAATTTATAGAAAAGGCATAAAGGATAGGGTTGTAATGTGACATATGATCCTAGGGATTTTTTCAAAGGATGGTTTAACAAGATGAGTTTATCCTTGTAAAAAGTTTATTAACTCCAGTTTTTTTAAATTTTATTTTTTAGAATAATTAGAAAAATTTATTGAATTAAGAGTTATTTTACTCTAAATAACAAAAATGTCACATGTAAGTATGATTTTAAAATTATGGTCCTTCAAAAGTTACAAGGAATTAAAATATCTATTTTTTATGAATAAAATTCAAAAAGTTATGTATTTATTACTTATTTTGTTTGTAGATTTATTAATTTACTTTTCTTAAAGTACTATTTTTTTTTAATATATGAAGTTATTTAAACTGTTTTTGTTTAGTATTATTTTTTTGGTAGACCGTGTTTTTTATTATTAAAAAAAAACAATCCTTTAAGTCAATATTTTAAAAATCCTCGTTTTATTTTTATTGCAAATTTAAAATCAATGATTCCAAAGTATACAACAAATATTTTAAATAGAACCAATTCCGGGAAGAAAATCACGTTTTACCTTTGTTTTATCCCGCACTATAAAATTAGTGTTACTTCCACACCATTTATCACAAAACAATAGAAATTTTTGTACCTGTCTCTTACCGGTGAGACATGGAACTAAATACTAATCTCAGAAAATACACCTATGGCAGCTTTAATTTAATGTCGCTTCAAGTTATTCACAAGGAAGGTTAAATCGGAAAATCCCCTAACCTATAAATACACAGGGCGATTCCAATATTTAACATTTATTTTTAAAAACCAATGCACTTTGTTACAGTAAAATGCGTTGAATCGTTACTAATTGAATTTCTAGAATTTGTTTAAGAGTAATTCAGCTGTGATGTGGCGGTAGTATTTTATTGATACCAAAAGATTAAACTAGTTTACGTATTTTTATTTGATTAAAAAATATTAAAAATATGATTTATCTACTAAATTTTAAATAGATATTATGATATTCTATTATCTATTAAATGTTTATTTACAATTTCAAAAATAAAGAAGAAAAATTATTTCTTGTCTTTTCGTATCTTTGTCTATCATTCCTTATCTTTCCTTTCTTTGACTTTTCTTGCCTTTCTCTGTCTTTGCTTCCATTTTGTTCTCATAGGGTAAGAAAAGGAAAAGAGAGGAAAAGCAAATCTTTCAACTTTCATGTTTATTTATTCAATTAGTCTGTAAGGTTCGGTTTGATTTTTTTACTTTTTAACAGACAATAATTGTACTTCCATAAAGAAACTTTATTACAATAGTCTGATTCTAATTGTCCCGGTAATAAAATTATAATTAATTATAACAATCACAAATCCACAGTCTGATTATTGCTTTTATAAGTAAATTATACCAGTAATTAACATAGACGTTTTATTTAGGATTATGATTAACCATGATAAGCTAAGTTAAATGTTATTAAATCTTTTATTAGGAATTAAATTTTTCTTATTATAATTAATAAACTATGAATGTTAAGAGTAATTCATTATCTAGGTATACTTTAATTACAATCTAATAAAGGAGGATCATGCTGTTTTATAATTTTCTGTCAACAGGTTGGGTTTTTTTTCAATGTTGATGGATTGTATCTAAAGTAAATACTAAGAATTGTTACTGAAATCAGTAAATTACACCTTTTTAAACGCGATAAATGTTTAAGAATAATAAAAAACATTCCTTACAACAACATAGTTGCAGTTCTGTAAATTGTTTCAAAGATGAACTACATGATTATTTATTTATTACAATTATCAATGATTGCAAATTTATATAAAAAATAACAAAATTAATGTATTATTAACATTATTTTCATTGGAAAATATCAGACAAATAAGGTACTTTACACTTGGTAATATATTAAAATGTTGACATTGGCAATAAAGGAAATATTTATGTTAATTTTTGTGAATCATTTTTTTAACAGTCAAATTCCTAAAAATCATAGCCATAGCCTCCATTACTCAAATTAATTAGTTAGCAATTTTTGTAAATATTATTTTTCTTATCATTATTTTTTAACGCCGAAAAAATTGTTGCTCCATGTTCAAGTTTATCAGCATTATTTTTAAGTACACGTGAATAAGTAAATAATTTTTACACATGTTACTAAAGTTAATAACTTGAAAATTGCTGTCAAATTTGTTTTTAAAATGTTATCTATGTAAGAAAGTGAACTATTGGTTATTTTCTTGATTTTAAAATGATTTAATTCATAAAATATACTATTAAAATGGAAGTAACTGTAAATATGAAAGAAGGGAGGTTAATATCGACGCTGTTTTAAAATATAAAAATGTTCAGGAGAAGGACGGAAAAATCCCTAAAACATTTCAAACAAATTTAAAAAAATATTGATCAAGGCACTGTATATAAGAAATAAAATCTCTGAGGAAAATATTCACTACCGGAGAAAAACTAGAATATTATTTATAGAAAAATCAAAGAAAACAAAGTAAGAAGATTTATTTCAACGATTATTGATCAGTGGGCAAGATTTTAAAAAAACTTTTGAAAGCTAGATTGAAGAAAATTATAGCAACATCAACACTGACGGTTCAAGAAGAAGCAATTTACATTAACCAAGATGAGAGTTGTTTGGACAAGCATGAAAGGGATTAATGTCACCTGGAGAAAATACATTTCTGCTTGGGGATTGCAATGGTTTCAATGTGATTTATAATATACTAATTAATAGAAAATAATTAAAAATTTTCTAAATAACAATTCGATTGCATTTGAGGACGAATACCAGGAGGAAAACTAAATCTAAATAAACAATCTATAAAGTTGAGTACCAATAACAGTATTATTTGTTTGGTACATATTATATATTGAACTTTTAAAATTCCAGCAAATGTGCACTTAAATGCTATACCTGGCTGGGGTATCAAATCTACAGCAAACATAAATAAACAAGGTCTTCTTCTTTCTCGAATCTCTATTGCCCGTCAGGTATCGGGTTGACCCTTACTATTAAGTATCCACTTCCTCCATGCTTGTCTGTCTGTGGCCAATTCTTTCTTTTCTGGTAGTTCTTCCTCTTCTATCCCCTATCTTCATGATTCTTCCTGTCCATGTTTTTCTTGGTCTCCTTTTACTCTTCTTTCTATGTGGGCTTATATAACTTTGTTGATCGTTCTGTTCTGGTTCATTGATTCATTCTTATGATAAGATCGTATCAGTTTAATTGTTTGTTCTCTATTTTTCGTATTATTGATTCTTTCTCCTACGACTCTCCGATTTCTTAATCTGCCATATTTTATAGAAACCAGATTCAAATAGAATAAACTATAACTATGTACTCGATGAATTTAATTGAAGGAGTGTAAAGACATGGTGAGGTTTTAAAAATGTTTATTTTCTTCTGAACTAGTTTCAATGGTTGAATACTAAACAAATATCACCAGGGAAGCCTTCTTATAAGATTACTCAGAATAATGAGTTCGCCAGTAAAATGAAATACATTGAAATATGGATTCAAAGGAAAGAGTCATACTGGGAATATATCTTAAAAAAGTAGAAAGGCAGCTAGAATAGCAACAATCTGAAACTAACTCCTAAAGCAGAAGAATATTGTTTGCAATGTTTGTATGGAGCACAAATTTGGCATTAAGTAATAAGTGAATAATAGCTAGAAATCTTTGTAGAGGAAAAATGAACGGTGTTTGGGAGGAAAGAAAACTAGAAACAAGAACAAAATTATATAAATGTCTGTATACCAGAAAGCTGATCCTGAACTTACTTTGGTACTGGATATTAAAAATCTGGGAAAAGTGAATTATCATATTATTCAAGTTTTGTAAGGATAATGAAAGATCAACGCGTATTAATTGAGAAAACAGCGACCGAACAGATAGATAAAAGTATTGTCAGATAGAACCAGATATAGCATGCTAATTTTTAATGAATAGAGTTTAGTGGATTTAGAGCTCCTCACAGATAGTTTTCACAGTCCTGAAAATGTAACAGAGTAGATACAAGTGGTTAAAGTAGTGAGAAAAAGATGAGTAAAGGAGAAAGTTTGGAAATAACGTAAAGGTGCCAGGTGAGCTTCCTTTTAGTGATTATTGGTTTGAGATTTGTGTTAGTTTATTTTATATTCGAATTTCCGGACGTGTTATCAATTTTGAATCTTTTTTTATATTGAGCAAATATCTCATTTCAGCCAGTTACACAAATGTTAGTATATTTAAGATACAAATTGGGATATTCCCATACACATGTCCATGCCAGAATACTAACCCGGTACCTCGAGGACCGAATGTCGATTCTCCGCTCATACGACTACCGAGATCGGCGAACTTTGATCTTAAATCTTTAAAACTAAGTATTAAAATTGATCAAAAGAATCTAACAACAGGTTTTGTACGTTGTTGTTTTTCTGGTTGGCTTTTAAAAACTTCACCTCTGTTAAGCTTATATATTTTATAAATATCAAAGAAAAGTGAATACAAAACCACCAAATAAAACTAGAAAGATTTAATTAAACAATGAATATAATGACTAAAGAAAGGATCCTCAGGCACGGTCATTTTCTTTAACTACATTTTGTCATAGGCGTGCTGTTGAGATATTCAGTTAAACAACATTTGTTTTATTAATTTTCTCATTTCATGAGTGCCGAATGTGCATTATATTTATAAAATTCTAACAAAATGTAGTATATATACTTAGTTGAGATATTTACATATACGATACTCATGAAATTAAAAAATTAATCAAAAAAATGTTGTTAACTGTATATCTCAAATGTACTCCTAGGACAAAATGCTGTTAAAGTGCGTGACCTTGCCTGAGAATCCGTTCTTTAGTAATGTCAAGTATTTGGGCAACATCGTGAAGTGTTGCCAACTTTTAAAACTTTATTTCCCCTGTACGTTAAATGTCAATCGCAATTTCTCTTAGTTGTTTTTGTTATATTGTTGACTATAAAAATAGCTAAAAATAACGGCATCGTCAATTTATCGTAACAATCCTTTACTTTTTGTTCATTCTAAGACATTTCTAAGTAATCTTTGAACCAAAAATAACTCTACTATTAGTTGTTTTTACTTTCTACTACAAAATTGACGTATTTATAATATTATAGATATTTTCAATAAGTTCCTTTAGTGCTAATTTTTGGAGTATGTAACCCCTTACACTATTTCAATTACCCACAATACAGGAGAACAGTAAATTTATGGGCAAAGATATCAAAAATATTCTCGTGTAAAGATTACGCAGTCCTACTAGGAATCATTAGACCTAGTTATAAAATTGCATAAATCCGACATTTCTACACCTATTGTTGAATTATTGACGACAGTAATTAAACCTGTGTCATAAAAAGTAACATACGTATTTTATGATTATTTATTTTTTTGATAAAGTTCCAATGATTTTCATAAATCTTTTTTATATTTCTGGCTGAATGATTATCAACTCACGTGAAGATATAACTAACACTTATACAATACAAATTTAAAACAAGCAACAAATACGATGTCAAAGTTGTGGCTATATGCTAGTTATTATATCACATAACAATTACCAGTTCAATTTTTTATTAATTATAAACAATTATATTTTAGTGCGAAGTTACGAAAATTCTCGTTTTATTTCATCGCGGTTATTATATTTTAAAAATTTTTATGATTAGATTTAATATGTTTACAGTACTTTATTGGGTCTGAAATGTAAGCTCTAATAAAATTTGTTATTATTAATTTTCACTTTATAAACCCGCAATATATTTCATATTAAAAATTTAAACTAGAGAGGAGAAATGATGAGGATAAAAATTAAAATCCAACTGAAAATATATATGTCAGTATCACTTACCAGAATACACAATTCAAAACCAAAAAAGATAATTAATTCTTCTAGTAATTAGATATGGGCGGAAACTCTGACAAAGACAAATTATTTAGGGTAGTTTAATGATGAATCGATCAATCATCAGTAGTGAAATAATGGAGGTTAATAACACAGCATTAAGTATTATACAATTTCGTTAGAGGTGGACAAGACATATGCTACGATCGATAATAGTTTGCTAGAGTGGAAAAAAGAAAAGGCAAAAGAAATAATGGAAGATTTTTAACCAAATGGAGTAACGATGTTCGGGGAAAAGTAAGAAATTGGATTAATTTTGCTCAGAATAATTTGAGACGTAAACCGGACGAGCCAATATCCATTAAACGAAAGTAGTGAGAGGACATATTCAATAAAGGAATTGATCACATAGTTATTCATAAAGTCCAGTAATTTTTAGGGATTGTAAAACCTATTTTTCTAGATATACTATAAAGAAACGTACACTTTTGTTGAAATTTTCCATGAACGTTTTACATAAATGTGGCTTAATTTAGTTGATACAGCAAACAGCAAATATTAAATTACTCAACCAGAAATTACTCTTGGAATAATTGAATTGTTTCCTGGCAAGTGACACAGTTTTGTTGAAACCACATGTCGTTCATATCCGTACCTTCCAATTGGCAATTTCCAGACATATTATCAATTTTGAGTCGTAAATCTATCAAAGTAAGAAAAAAAAATAAAAATTGGTTAAAGACACCTAATATTTGGTAGAATTGAACAAAAAAAGTTTCTGTGCGACGCCTTCTTCTTATAGGGACATTAAGGTTAATAACTTCTAAGACTTCCGGGCATGAAATTAGTCCATAAGGTACTAAATAAGAAGGTGAGGTCCGGTTTTTGTGGAAATCTAGATTTAATATTGACTGCATGGTAGCATAAAGATTCGAGATGTCTGGATCAATGTCAATCCAATGAGCAGCCAGTCTCAAAAACTTCCTCTGTACTCGCTCTAAGTTATTAATATATACATCATATTGAAGAGATAAAATTGGTGTACAATATTCAAGAACTGGCCTAACCACGGTATAAAAGAGGAGCTTCAAGGTATTTCCAGAGAATTTTTGTGAAGAAACCTAACATCTTAATAACCTTGACGATAATATGGGAAATGTGATTTGAAAACATAAGCCTGGAATCAAAGTAAACTCCGAAATCACGACACACATTCAATTCAATTATTGGGGTGTCGCCAATACCGTTTCGGAATTCAATGGGATTATTTCGACATTTAAGTCCGTATGGTTTTGTGCACACCAGTGTTGAAATTGGTCAAAGTCTTTCTGGAACATCGTGCCCTTCATTGGTCCGGATTATCTTATAAATTTTTGCATTGTCTGCAAACGCTAAGAAAAAGCTATGGATGATATAATTTTCTATGTCACTTACAATCAGAATAAAGAGTAATGGTCCGATGTGAGAACCCTGAGGAACTTCTGCTGTGACCTTTATTGTTCTCGAAAGGAAATTTTTGTATTTGACTGCTTGTTTTCTGTATATTAAGAAGTTCAACAACAAAGACAAGAATAGGTCTTCAATGTGCAGGCTTTTTTTACGGTGAGGGGAAGAAATATTTGCCATTATTTTTCAAACGAACATTATTTTATGATAATTAAATTCATTCTGATTTTAGTAAAATAAGAAATAACACTTTACCAACAGGCACTTACAGGTATAAAGGATTGTAGAACTGAAGGAATGAGAATGATATCGACACTCTGTATGGAAAACAACCAAAAATCTGCCCAATCTCCAACCGTACATAAAGAGAAACAACTGATAATTTAGACACATGGATAGTAGAATAGGTACATGCAATCCAAAAACAAGAGGTTATTATAAACAAAGCTATATATATTTAATTTGAAATAAAAATACCGCCTCTGAATTTAAAAAAAACTCAGTTCTATAATTTTTGGCAACATTTTCTCATAAACCTGCATCTATTTCACCAATAACGTGTATAATGTTAGCTTTAAGTTCAGTGAAGTCACCTAATGATTTACCAAAATCTCAATGAAAAAAGTCCAATGGAGTAATATTGTGTGATCTTGGTGGCCTGTTCACATCTGCATTTTTCGAGATAATATAATAATAAATTGAACAGTGTCTTTAAAGAAATAATGTACGATACAAGTGTTAGATATGGTTTACATTGTTTCAGGTGTTCTATTAGTTACGTTGCGTAAGTTTAGCCCACTCAAAAACTATTATTGCTTATTGATTTACCTACAATTAATTATTAAGTGGGTACTTTATGCAATATTATCAGTTTGCAATATCTAAAAATATGTATCAATTCTGCGGTTTGAAATCTTATTTTAAAACAGGAAATATTGCCAAATAATTGTTGATTATCAATAGCAATCTATTATCTCTTACGTATATATCAACAAGTTCGTGGAAAGTTTTAATGAAAACTATCAAAGTACAAATAAATGATTAAAAAAATTTCAAAAATTGATTGATTAATTTAAAGACGCAATACAAAATACAAATTATTGCCAAAATTTTATAATAAATAATAAGTGCGAATTAAGTTTGTTTTATTTATATTCGAATTTTGCAATGCGATTAGCTATAAAGTCTTTGATAAATTAAATAATCTAAATAATCAGTTCAAAATAATGTAATCCAATTAATCAATATCTACAGTCTGTTTATTTTCTTTCAAATTTTAAATTTAATTGAATCAAATACTCATGAAGTGTTCACTGCGACATTCGAGAAGTAAATTTTAATGATATGTGATCATAAATTACACACCATCTTAAGTTGCTGTGAAAATAAAGAACTTATTTTAGCAATTAACATTTTTACGTTTTCTATTCTCTAGCCCAACATTCCCAGGGGTGAGTAATATATTATTATTTGAAGATTATCTGTCTGAGATGTTTAATATTTCATTGAAAGATATTATGATCACGAAGAAACGGGAAGCATAATTCAAAATTAATACAAAAGCGTATGCTGACGATCTAGTAGTAGTAGCGAGTGAAACAAGGATTTTGGAAGAATTAGTAGAGAAAATAAATAAAAAATCAGAGAAGAGATTAAAAAAATGCAATAAATAACTAAATAACAGAAATAAAACCAAGAATCAGAGATATAAAAAGCTAAGAGAACGCCAATTTGAAGATGTAACAAGCTTTAAGTATTCTGGTACAATTTTAGGTAACAATAATGACAATATCATTAAAGTTAATCAAATAATTAAATCCAAATATAATGCTTATTACAGATATTAAGCAATAGTGAAAACCAAGGAGATAAGTAATAAGACAAAAGTAAAACTATACAAAATATCAATAAGGCCAGTAGTAAAATATTCAACTGGGCCTAAATCAGAAGAAGAAAATAATAAGAACGATATTTGGCCCAAAAAATAGACGATGAATAATATAGAAGATTAATTAACAGAGAAGTATTAAATATATCGGAAGAAGAAGCTATAGTCAAAGTAGTAAAATAATTCGATCCAATAGTCATACAAACAGAAAGACAGACGATGAAGTTATAAAGAAAATTAGAAAATGGAAACCACAAAGTAATAGAATCAGAGTAAGACCAAAGACACGATGGGAGGGCCAAACAATTCAGGATATAAAGAAAATGAGACTGAATGTTGGAGCGATAAAATGACAAATAGGAAAATAGGGAAGAAAGTAGCGAACGACGCAAAGAGATAACAACTTTTAGGAGAAAAGTAGAAGAATGTGGAGAGGAGCAACGAATCACTCCACTACACAAATTCAGAAGAGCTCATTCGATGACAACTCTAATTCCCATAGGAATACTGTATTTTTATGAAAGTGGTGGGCTATGATGAGGATATTCATGTATTAGATTTATATTTTTATAGATTTAGATTTACACCAAGGTTTATCAACCAGTGTCGTATCTTAGGTCATCTTGAGGTGATTTTTATTAAACAAATCTCTAGGAATCATGCTATGTTATATTCATGTGTGTCGTGATATTTAAAATTTGGATATTTCTCCAAGTTCTCTATGAGTTTTATGTTCTTTAATTTTTACTTTTTGATTTTTCTTATACATGATCTTGATAGATTCACGGGTTTAAGTAATTGTTAAATAGTTGAATCCTACTTAATATAATTAGAACTTCACAGGAACAGAAAACAACAAATACAGATTTCTAAATCTAGGCCGTCTTTTTATGATATGATATCATCAGTTCGGATTGTTAAATGTATTTATGTGCAAATACACAGGATATAACATTTATTTTGAAAATATCCTCTACTATAGACATCATTACGATAGTGAATAAGAAACTAAATAGAGTTTTACATAATAATCCGGGATTTACATTTATATGGATTTTTTAAGTGGTAAAAAACTGTATGTTAATCAAAATATAAATCTAGAAATTTTAAGATATCATAAATAATTGCGTTTAACGTTCTTTTTTAACCAACAAATGGATTTTCTTGAGAAAACGGCGAAATTATTAATTCTTTTATAATTAGAAGTGATTAATAATTGTTTCATAACTGATGTTTGGGATTTATAATAATTTTCCATATTTTAAATATCACTTATGTATTCTTAATATTTTTTACATGTTTAATAGGTATGTTGCATATTTCAGTACAATTATCTTGGAACAGCCCAATAAATTCTCTTTTAAAATAAATACTGTTAATTATTTCACATTATCTTCCTCACTCCGCCTCTAATAGTTACCATATTGATGGCAGATACTTCGCTAGTTTATTGAGTTATTTTAAATAAATCTATACAGATTCACTTCAAGATATTAGAGGAGAAATTGTAATGTCTTCTCACTTCTTCATAAGGCGTTCTCTTGCTCTCGTATATGTGGGATCCGAATCTGTATATTGGACAGTGAGAAAAGTAGAAATTTTATTTTTCCCTCTAAACTGAATGGAAAAATATGCACAGTTTAGTAAATTGGAAGTTCGAGAAAATTAGCTCTTTTAATGTATAATAAATATATAATTTTTCATCTAAACGAAGACCCTTGAAACAAAATGCCTGCACAGTTAATGAATCATAAATATCTATTAATATTAAATAATTATTTTATTAAGTGGGTACTTTATGGAATATTATCTATTAGTTTCGCAAAATTATTTAATTCGTTTTTACAGAATGTTTAGCAAAATAAAGCATTTAAGTTCGTGATAAACATATTGTTAATTAAAATTTGAGCAAATTAACCAGAAATACATTTTTTTCTACAGGTACCAAGTAATAAATAAAAAATATTGTTATCGATGTTTTTCAACGTACTTTCTAACTAATGACTTAATGACGTCAGTGTTCCGTTTTAAATAGTAAACTAATCAGCTACATTTTTTAAATTAGTGTGGGTAAATAATTTTCACCTTCCCATTTTATTATAGTGAATTAAAAAAGTGTAATTCTAATTAAAAATAACACACTGGCCAAGGATTTTACAAATATTTAAACTAAGACAATGAAACATAACATTACATTTTTAAAATTACTAATTTTAGTAAAATTAGAAATATTCCCTCCCACTCAGTAAAAATAAATTTGGAGATTAATTAATTTAATGTATTCTTAAAGAAATATTTGTTTAAGAATATAAGTCATTTTAAAGTTTTTAGTTTATAAAAGACAAACAAAAATTCGATTTATTTCCAGTTAAAATAAAAGAAACTGGAAAATATAAACAACTATAATTTAAGGAAATGTTTACTATAGTAAATTTTATTTAAATATTATATGATTCTGAATTTATTTAATTTATTTATATTTCAATAATTACAATCAGTTTTATAAGCATTAGTGCGTTTCTTGGGAAAAATAAATAAATAAGTAAATAGGCAACGCAATACGTTACATACATTTTTATTAATAAACAATGGTATAAAATAAATTATAAACTTATTTCCAGTAGACCATTATTACACTATTACTTAAAAAAATATTATTACGGATGTTGTCAAATGAATGATTAAAGTGTTTACTATTTCCTTTTTATGTTATTTTAAAAAAGTCTACTTTTGCATGATATTTTTCCAAGTTCAACACAAACAAACTAAAAAATTGGAATATTTATAATTATTACATTTATAAATATTAAAACAAATAGGAAAGAAGAGACACGAGAGTGTACAAATTTTGCTTAACAAAAAGTTAATATAGATGAAAGAGAATAAATATGAGAAGGAAACAAATACAGAATTTCAAAGATTAAAAAATAAACGAATGGATTCTAGAAGAAAGATGGATAGCATTTAAAGTACCAATAATAACAAGAGCTAAAAAAAATTGTGGAAATAGAAAATTCAATAAACAATTGAAAAGAACAAAATGGTGGAAGATGAAATACAAGAGAGAGTAAAAGAAGAGAAAAAGGCGTACACAAATATATATCGTAATAACAACACAGGAGGAGGATAAAGAAGACCTATATTAGGAAAACAAATCTTGTAAAAATAATAAATAGATAATAAAAACTTGGAAACAATTTGCAGAACAGATAACAGTAGTACCTAAAGCAAATAACAGAAAATTCTGTAAACAAATCAAAGAAAAGGTAGAGAAATAAAAGCAGTATAAGACAAAATGAACCAAATACAAACAAGAACTAGAGAAATTCTAAGAATATGGAATAAATATTATATCGATTAGTATAACTCTCTAAGAGTGGATGAAATTATATTATAATTATAATTATAAAAATAGATCAAGAAATATCGAGAGAAGAAATTGAGTCATATTAATGATTAAAATTGGAAAGATAAGTGGAGAAGATCTTGTAGCACCGGAGATAATAAAATTGATTGGAGAAAACAGAAAAGAATGGATTTGGAATTTGTTTAAAGAAGGAACGAAGAATATCGAAATAATTGTAAAATAACCTATTCATGTCTATATATAAGAAAAGAGATCAAACTCAATGTGAGAGTAATAAAAATATTTTCTATTTAATTTAATAAAGGATCAAAATTTAATGAAGAATAAAAAAATATTTTTTTTATAACTTTTGGGGTAAATTCATCGACGTGCTTTTCCTTTAAAAACATTTTCTTTTGATTTTGAAATTAAAGCCTGCAAAAAAGTTACTTATAATTTATAATTTAAAATATTAAATTTCAATAAACTATAAACAATTTTAATTATGTTTAACTGAGGATTCATAGTTATTAAAGCATTAAAAAATAACTTTTAATTTTAAAATCACTCCACCCCTCGCTTCCTGAAAAACATTTAAATTATCATAATCATTTTCATATTCCAATTAAAGCTATAGAAGAAACGGCATAGAATTTCTAATTAAAAATATTAAATTCCAATAAACTTGCTAATAGATATTTTTTGTTTCCTGAGTACTTTTTAAAGAGGTGAATATTTTTAATTACCCATTTAAAAAAATAAGACTAATCAACTGTTTTTCATAAAAAATTACTATTAGTTTTCATATCTTTTACTACTGAAAAAATGTTCGATATAATACATATTTACTTATTATTATGCTAATTAGAATACCTTAATTAAATAAGTCTAGTAAAGGCTAATAACAAAAGAAAAAT
Organism: Hermaeophaga mercurialis; assembly: GCA_951812935.1. Lineage (NCBI taxonomy): Eukaryota > Metazoa > Arthropoda > Insecta > Coleoptera > Chrysomelidae > Hermaeophaga > Hermaeophaga mercurialis. The sequence continues at coordinate 33,252,200 of OX638358.1, forward strand.
GTATCATTAGTGTCCTCATAAAGAAAATAAGTAAAACTTCCTTTATATTAGTCATCATTCAAAGATTCTATTAAAATATTTTCTACTTAATTTAAAGAAGGATCAAAATTTAATAAAAAATAAAAAAAATATTTTTTTTATAACTTTTGGGGTAAATTCGTCGACGTGTTTTTCTTGTAAAAACATTTTCTCTAATATTTATTGATTTTGAAATTAAAGGCTCTTAAAAAATGTTTATTTTTAATTTAAAATATTAAATTTCAATAAACTGGGTAAAACTTCCTTTATTTTAGTCATCTACAACTCCATTTTTTGTTTTTTGTATCTAGACATTGTAAAATAAATTAATTCCATGAAAATTCAAAGATTCTATTACAATATTGGAATTACAGAATTTTTAAACTGACAGAAAAAATAAGATCGAATAGTGACATTTTTGACCAATTATGACCATCGTTTTGACTAAGTTTATGTTTAATAGGGGAAAAAATGGTGTAAGTTGCATTTAAATATAAATCTAGCTTAGGCAACTAACGTTACATTTTCACACGCTAATTTATTGAGAAATCAATAAAAAACGGTGTCAATTATAAAACTAAGTCCATTCTTCTAGTAAGTACCAATCAACAAAATAACCACGTCAAAGTGTTCATGATATCCATTGTCTTTTTTTGTAAAAAAGAAAGCTCGTTAGCCTATTGAACATTCGTGGTTCTGAATACTTACAGATAATTGTAATTAAAATTAAAAACACCCTATTGTTTGAAATTCTTGTTCCTCATTAATAGGATTGATGAATTGCTCTCGAAGAAGCCTCCATGTCCAGCGAAGCTATCCATTGGCGTAACCCTTTTTTTTTAGAAAAATGTCAATAACCAACAAAAAAACAATGTATATTCAAGAAATAGATTAATTTTTGATATTAAGTACTATTGTATTTGTGAAAAATGAAGATCTACATCAAACTTATTAAAGAAAAATTACATACTTACCTGAAGTTAAAAGCAATTATTAATGTTAAGAAATTAAATTTGGTAAGGGTTGAGTTATTTTTTTTTGTTCTAAACAAAATATCTATAATAATTATTTCTGCTTTAATATAAAATGTTTTCAATTATTTGGAAAAACAATTTAGGCATTTTCATTAATTTTTATGATTTATATTTTAAACACAGTGGATAAAAATAAAAGTAAAATAGAGACAAAGTAGGGGAAAAGGGGAAGGAAACAGAAACTAGAAAATTGAACGAGTTAATATATTCGAATATTTAGGGGCACTCCTAACCACTAAAAAAGACAAAGAAGTCGAAATAAAAGCACTGTTCAATATTCAAATAAATTGTAAAAAAAAACTCAAATTATAAAAATTTCCTTCCATTTCTAATTTATTGTCATCATCTGATACTTTTAACATTAAAATGTTAACGTAAAAATAATGCCATACAATATATTTGATAGAAATAAAACATTATTATTTAACATAAACAAATGCATTTTTAAACCAAATAAAATTCGCTGTTTTCAGATAAATGTTTATTTGAATCACATGCATTTTGAGACTCGGCTCAAGTCAACCAAAAATTTCTGCTACATAATTTTGTTATTTGAATCTATTGAAACTTTAATTATTAATGGTTCAAAAAAATTTTTTATATTCAAATAATATTATTTGCTTGATTAGTTTTATTGGATAAAGTAAATTTTTGACTATTGAATGTTATTTTGATTTTGTTATTAATATTAATGAATGTTCTATATTGTTAAAAAATATCTAATAGACTCTTTGTACTTGCTTTAAGTTAATAAACTTATTAGTGAATATAGAAGAAAATCACGCTATTTTTTTTCTACTAGAAAACTATTATTTGGTAGAAAGAAAGACATTTTTAAACGAAATAGAATTTCTTGTTTGCAAATAATTGGTCATTTGAATCAAATATATTTTGAGTTTTGGCTCAAGTCTATAAACTACAATTTTATGTATAATTACGTGCTTTTCTAGCTATTTTAAAAAAAATGATGATACTCTTTGGCAACGCCACTGAACAAACATATTTCAACAATTAATTCCAAGTTGAAAAATTCGACACCTGTCAAATATAATGACTGTTAAAACCTCATTATTTCGGATTGAAAGCGTATTCTGTTTTGTTTAATTCATTGATAAAGATATTTAAATTCCAGCCGTGTCCGGTAAATTTATAGGGCCAAATTATAATTAAATGACTGTGAAATTTACGTTCACTGTTTTTTAATTAATTTCGTGTGAAATACAACCGAAAATGTTTTAATATTCCTCACAAAACGAAGTATTTTTTCTCTCGAGTAGTTAAGCACTCACGTGTCTCACGGAATTTGTCAATAGGCACAATAAAGTTTTGGGTAAATATTAGTACTGAAGATAAGAGATTGTGTAAATAGCTATTATTGTTGTCTATTATATCTCGTGGTTAGAATAATATTTATTACTATTTGTAATTTTTATGTTATTTGTAGTAATGTTAGATTGTTTATTTACATTCGGCCCATTTCCTTTGAAGCGTAGAAACCTAACGGTAGGTTAAAACAGTATTAAATGCAAAGAGGGTAACAATAATACTAATCTTTATGTACAACTGCCTGGAAAAAAATCTATTACTAAATTCATTTGAGTTAGGTAATGAACGTTATTATTTAATTGAGTTAGATAATGAACCCACTATCTAATTCGGTTGGTTAATGAAATCAGAAACAAAATTTAATTATTTATTAATAAATTTTGAAAACAATCATTTATGAATACTGATAATACATTTTTAAGTTTAAATAATATGTAAATAAGTTCATTTCATTGAATAATATGCTCAAAGTCTTAAAGATTTATAATTTTTAGAAAGATTCTCGGAAAAACCAAATAACACCTTCTTATTTGTTTCCTTTTTAATTTTTTTTCCCTCAAACTATTGTCAATAAGCTTGTTTTTATTTTATTTGTGATTTTTATTAGTACCAAAATTATTTTCGTAGCACAATTTTCAATATCTGATGCAAGGCTTTCAGATTCAGGCTCACTCGTATTAACGCGTTTTCTAAAAACTAAGGAATTAAAAATATCCACCTTGCAGGACTGATTTAATAGCATCAGACATTTTCCAAAACTTAAGGAATTTTTGGAAGAAAAGTGCGTAGAGGCTGAAAAAAATTGTTACTGAGTGGATGAATGGAGAGGTGCCAGAGTCCTTTGAAGAATAAAAATATCTTCATTCACAATAAAAGTTATATATGCGAAGAAAGTTTCTCTTATAAGATAAAAATAGTACTGGACATTTAAGAGTATTTTTAACTGCAATAAAAATAGAAATAAACTAACTAATGAAGTAACTTCTATTTATAGATTTTAGTAAAATTATTAGTTTTTATTTTCCATTTAGAAGAGACAACAGATGTTGGGAATTCAATTGTAAAAAACACTATTAACATTATTAAGAGACTCTCTACTCTATTTCATTATTTGATTAGACTCCCTACATTTTCATTAATTTATAAAAATACAAATAAAATATAATCACATGATACATTATGTTTTTTGCACCAAGCAATTATTTTAGTCATCGAATTCAGATATTAAAGTGTAACTTTCACATTATTTAAACTCGCCTTCAGAACTGGAATTTTTAGTTTGTTAAAAAACTAAGTTTGTTATTATCTCCTAATGATGCCAACATAGTTAGAGAAACGCGCGATTTGTGTTGTCTTTTGATTTGGTGTTTAATAAGTACAAAACTCATTTAACCATAAAAATTAGAGGCACTTATTAATTTATTTCATATCAAATTGTTTTTATAAAATTTATTTATATACATATCAAATTTTATTTTAATTTTGTAATGCTATTAAGCAATTTTTTTACCATTTATGTAATTTAGCAATTCTATGAAGCTATTCAGTTTTTCTTATTTTTCTTTAATTTTGATGATATTGGATTATGGCCACCTCATGTAGGTTTATCTGACCTTAGTACTAAAAAATAGACGTTCAAATATTTAAAAAAAAATGACTCAATTGTTAAATTATAAGCATTATTAAATTTAACATAATTATATTTACAAAAAGGCTGTTATTTCAATCATCTTAATTTTTATTACAACAGTAACCTGAGAGAATTAGAACAAGTCTTTCTTGATTTGAAATAATTTGAAAGTGCAGTTTTTTTTTTATCGAAAAATTCATTATCAAAATGCAGAAACTATATAAAAAATTCAAACTTATAAGATTACAATTTATAATCCGCCTTAATTAGCCGTAGGACTCTAAAAACTTTTTAAAGGATATTTAAAACAATTCAGGTATACCTAATAATTAATTATTAGTTTTTTCCATGTATTTCATACAAATTATTTTTTTTCTTCGTAAATAATAAATCCAGATTTACAAAAATTTCAAAAAAGAATTGAGCCATTTTTTCAACATAATTGAAGGTAACATTTTTTTTTAGTCATTGGGTTAGATGAACCTTAATCTGTATGAATCTAATAGATTATTTTGTAGATGTAGATAATGTTTTTGGTGTGCGAAACTATTATTGAAATTGATGAAGGATTTTTTTTCACATCCTGTACGATTTTTATAATAAGAAAATTTTGAAAGTAGGTAAAATAATGGTCAAAATTTGTTATGTTTGTTTTGTAAACTAAATTTCTTCTTTTTATATCATCATTTTTTGTTAACCCGATATGAATCTAATTGATTTTTTTGTAGAGGTGCATAAAGCCTTTGGGAAACTATTATTGAGGTACTGATAGGAGGAACTGTTATATTTGTTTTGTAAACTAAACTTTTTCATCTTATAACCTAATATCTTCACTTTCGAATTTTTTTTATTGATGAAATATAAATAGTAGACATAATTAACATTTTTTTCTTTATATACAACACTTGTACCAGACTTTGTTTAATGGTAAATATAATAGAGATATTACATTTTATAAAAATACAAAAAAAAAAACAAATAATTCTCATCCAAAAATCCTGCGTCATTTTGTAGAAACGTTTTCGAAAACTAAAGTAAATATGGAAAGACAATATACTATTTTCCATGACAGTTAGAAATTTGACAGATCTTTTTTAAAAACGTAAATAAATTTCATGTCATAAATCTGATAACCAATCATTATTCAGCAATATTCTTCGTTTTCTAAAAATATATTTGGTTAGTATTATTTAGTTCAAAAGGTGATCTAAGATAATTGAACTTTCCAGGTTTAGTTGTTCAATTAATACTGCATATTGAGGATATTTTAGGTATTTCTTTATTTCATATTCCTCCAAAAATTAAATCTTCTTTCTTGTCACTTATATGAAGTACTTCCATTGTTGTTTGTGTTTGGTGTCAATGAGTTGTTTTGCGTAATGTGACTTATCTGGTTGTTTTAATCTATAAACTCTTAAGTGCTCACAGTAACATATGTTAAAGTTTCCTAATGTCAAGCCAAGATAGATGTTTTTTTTTAGGTTTTACATTTAATAAAAATGAAGCTACATTATTTGTTACTTTAAAAGATATTGTAGAAGATATTGTACGAAATATAATTTTTGATATTTTGTTTGAAATATATCCAAAATATGTAATTGTTCTATATGATCCGTCATCTTTAGGTTGTTTCGGAAAGATCAGGTTAACGGCAACCCTTTCTTCCTTTTTATTAATTAAACTATTTATTAGATGTAATGGATCATTATTAGAGGTAGCGATTTGTTTTATTATATTAATTTCCCTTTTAAAATCATCCATCCTTTCTGATTGTAATTGAAAAGGCTCTATTCATCATTAAATTATAAGCTACTAATTTATTAGACATAGGGTGATTTGAGTTATAAGGGATAATCATATTTGTATGAGTTGGTTTACAATAAATTGCATATTAAATATTACAGTTTACTCTTTTGATATTTATATCTAAGAAATTTATAGAACTGTTATATTCAATTTCAACAGAAAATTTTATATTTGGATGTAAATTGTTAATAAAATTAAAGAAAACATCCAATTGTCTATTATTATCTATAAAATCAGCCAAAATATCATCAACATATCTATATTAAAAGAATGCATTCTTGGAGATATTTGAATCAAAAATTTTTTGTTCTAAATTATCCATATATCTAAAATTGGTGATATTGGACTACTCATTGGTAATCCTTTCGTTTTGAATATAAAATTTAACATCAAAAACAACTTGAATTTAATGAACAACTAAACCTGGGAAGTTCAATTATCTTACTAAATATATTTTAAAAAAAAAAAAAGATTATTGCATAATACAGATTGGTTGTCAGGTTTATGACATTAAAATGATATTGTCAGACACCGAAACCTTGGTAGACTTGAATACATTTTAAAATGCTTTGAAAGGCTTTGGAAATTCAAGATAAATGTTATTTATCTTTCCATATTTATTATGAATAAATTCCAAAAAGTAAGAGTTGAAACAATTAATTTAATGAAAAGCAATTTTTGAATATAGAATTTGTGTTTGAAGGAATAATTAGTTAGAACCAGATACGACCAAATAAAGTGAATCTAGAGAACTAATTAATAACGAATTAAAGCAAATATTAGAAAAAGACAATTAAGAAAGGAGTTCTGTTTTTATCAATTTTTTTTCAAAAAATATTTACATTATAAAATATCAACCATTATTTTTTTGCTGCCATCATGTGATAAATAAAAGAACAAGATCTACTTTTCAAATTTTAGAATTAAAATAATTTAAGCTGTTTTATTAATCTGTATTTAATTTTTAGAATCTTATCATTCGGTATGTACTAAGTTTAAAAAAACTAAAACGAATTAATTAATTTTAGATTGCACTTCTTTACAATTCAGTAAATAAATATTAAGTTGAACGTGTTTCTGAGGTTAAATTTTTATTGTCGATAACATAATTACTGATTTGTTATCGTTACAAAAATACTATATAGGACACAGTTAAATTTTTTATCAACAAAATCAGAAAGAGAATTGTGTTTTTTTATAGCCTATTTAAATAACTAGTAAGGGATACTAATAAAAAAAATTAGTACCTACTACAATACAATTTTTAAATTTATAGATTGCTTAGTTCCTCAAATACAAATTAAATTTTCTCTATAACAGAACTGGATCACCCTATATATTGTTTTCAACGAATTTTTTAGTAATTGTGATTTCATCAATAATTCTTTATGAATATTATATTTTATCTGTACGTATACAAATTGACTTTTGAATTGAAATTTTCGATAAAGCTAAGACTTCTTTACTTACCAAAAAAACACGACAAAAATTTCTCCATAGTTTTTTTCACAAATTAAACACAAAAATCCACAACAAGGTCATCAGCCATCACCCTAATCGATGGAAATTTAGTTTTAACATAAATATATTTTATACATAGTATCGGCTATCAAGCGGATACGATTTAAGATTATTAACAAGATTATTTCAGATTGATACAATATTAAACGTGAGTGGGTGGTAGACCAGGAAACCGAAAAGCCATAGAAGAGTGCACATTGGAATACACGGGCATCTAAAGAAAGAAGTTCCTGAGGGTTTGGAATTATGTAATTAGTAATAATTATGCGAATAATTATCTACCAGTGGATCGACCACATAACGAGGTTCCCCATAAATTAATATAGAAAATAAATTAAAAATATCTGTATATTGATCTACCGCACAGATTATAAAAGTACGGATTCATTTATAGTAGTTTGTTAAGGCTTATTGATTCGTAAAATGAAAATTTAAAGAACGAAGGTTGATATCCATACAATATTTTTTAGAATTGTAATGGACTATGCAAGTTTAATAGTATTTAGGGGAAATTTGAAGTGGTGCATCTGAAAGACAATCCAAGGAATATTATAGAAACATTTAAAATATATTGCAGGAAGGTTCAGATCTTTGACTATAATAATAATAATAATAATATAATAGAAATTATCAATAAATAAACAAATTTAATTAAAATTACACAAATATCAATAATTTTTCATGTAGTAGAATGACATATGGAAATATTTTTTTTATGAATTATAATGTAAAATATAATATATGCAAATTTTTATGGAACTTGCACAACCTTATAAAAAACGACAAACAATTTTGAAGTCCATAAAGTCTTATAAAAACAAAGTGACAAACAACAGTGACATAAAATTAGTTAAAATACGTAACTGTGACATAAATGGATTTATGGATTTTCTTGAATGACAATATAATATTTTTAATAATTTTCAAGTCTTCACGCTGATGCTGGTCATCATTTGTGAGTTCAAGGTGAATAATTTTCCCGTCTGAGGTTGACATATGTCAAAAGTAAGACAATTTTTGAGTTGGCATTTAGATAATATCTAGTTTTATGTTTCTCGTTGTTTTAATGATTTTTGTTTAGCCTGATTTTTAATAATAATTGGTATTAACTGTTAAAAAGAAAATTTATAAAAATAACATTTTTTCTTTCGCAACAAAATATAAATATTACAACAACTAAGTTGAAGAATCACATCACTAGACAAAATCCAAAAGTAAATACAAAGTTTTTAACCACTTTCACTTCTTTTTTTAAATTGTATGGTTAGGTTTCATCTCAAATCTATAATTCCAGTCATTTTAAAAACTATTGAAAGATTTGTAGGAAAATAAGTCTAGAGATTCTAAAACTAGTCACAATTTACATAGTGGCTTAAAAATTGAATTTTTACAGCAGGATCTGAAAGAAAAAAAAATGCTTGAATTTACTCCAATTTTACAAACCAAAAAATATTTTATTTAGTTGTATATTAAAAGTAAGTTTGCTATTGAAAAATGTTGACAATTAATATTAGCTCTACATGAGTATTATTATACAATATAAATAGTTTTTGTTAATTCAGATTTTTAGAAAGTCAGTATACTAAATGTTCAAACTTAAAGAACGAAGTGTGTGTCACCAGACAAAATTCAAAAATAAACACAAAGTTTTTAACGACTTTCGGTTTAAAAAAAAATGTGTGGTTATGTTTCATCTAGGCAATGACAATAATCAAACCATCTTTCAATCAAGTAAGCCACGTTTTTAAGCAATTTAACGATGTGAATTCTACGTAGTCTAAAATAGAAAACAGATTCTCAGATTTTAATAAATTTTCCATATCAAAGCCTAATTATGAACAAATTTAATGATTTGACAAAGTTCATTTTCATACAAAATCAGAATTTAAATATGTTGGATTATTGTATAGAACATGTTCATTAAATTTTTATACATGTTATATGAAACTCCATACTTACTTCTTTAATAAGTGCATATAATTTTCTTTCATAATGTACTTGAATTTTTAATTTTTTTTTAAATATTTTCTATAATAGATATTATAATTTTCTCTAATTTTAATAAACTTTACTATAAACTATAATAGAAACAACATTAATATTATATAAATCATTTCATTTACAGATTTTTGATTGAAAGTGTTTACGAAAACATTATTTATATCACGTTTAAATAATTTAATAACCTCATGTGACGCTATGCTCAATTCTATATTAATTCAACACTAATAACAAAAAATTATACGCGCAAAACTAACATGTCATATGGATATTACATAAAATTTATATACAAATTACTTGACCTAATGAACCTAGTTCATTGTAAAATTCAATGATAATATATAGTGTGTCTACTTAAGTTGAAATCATATGGAAAACTTTTTTATTATTGGTTTGTCGAAAAAATGTTATTCTTTATAAATAGTTCTGCATGGCCTAAAATACAAATTGAGTCAATCAGATATCAATTTTTTGCAATCCCATACAAAAAACATAAATTTTGCTCAAGAATAAAATGATCAGAAATGAAAAGTATATTCATACATCCATATAGAATAAAAACTTAGGTTTTGTAACTTTTAAAAAATATTTCATACATCAGTATCATGTAGTAAATTTCTATATGTCGATTTGCAATTTAGAATCCTTTGTCTTATTTATTAATTTAATACCGATAAATACGTACTTATTTTCTCATATTTTATAAATCATTTTGAAATTTATGATAAACTCTACTAATGAGCCTTAAAGATGCCCGTCTCCGAGAATCTCAAATGGATTTATAATTACTAAAAACCGTTGTGCATAAGTTTATGTACGGTGGTCCGTAAGGCGGATGGTTAGTTAACCTTTCCCTACGTCTTCATTAAGTCTTTTCAAGTTATTGTTTTGTTATTTCACCTCGCATTATGACTCCGTGGGTGAAACTACCACTATAAAAACTAATATAAACTAGTTAGCTAACTGGCTTGCTGCTCTCGACAGTTAGTGCACATTCCAACGAAGGTTTTTAGTGGAAGATTTAACCTTGCCTTATTTAGAATCCGCATTAAAAAGAACCAGAGTTAGACCAATTAGATTCGGCATCGAAAATTATGCAGAAGCTAACTAGTATGGATTCGAAAACTACATAAAAAATATAACACAATGCGCACATATTTAGATAATACAAATAACATAGATATTTAAAAGGCCTTTCAAGTGATGAATTGCAAGACACACTTTTTTATTTAAAAGCTTTATTGATGACGTCATCACGCTCACAGAGATGACGTCAAAAATAAAAATGCGATCTGAGGAAGCGCCCATTTAAAAATAAAAGTCGATGGGTTTTAGGATTTCCCCCGAAAATCGCCGATTTACGAAATAATGAATTTATTCTTTTCATTTGGACCATACTCTATATGCAGTTTTGCATATTAGATAATACAAACAAAAACCTTGAACTTAAGTAGTGTGACAAACTAGTTATTTAATAAATTGACATTTTCTTGAATAACGAGGATGCATTTTCCTATTTAATTAAGTATAATAAGTATATGACAATTATCTTATTTCTAAATTGATTTAATTCCAGTAAATTCATGCCTTCCAACTGATCATTATTTTTATTAACATTTTATTATAAATTATTTTGGAATTTAATAGTATTTTTAACTGTAAAATTATTTGGCTCCCAATTACAATGTTAATTTTATATCTTATATATATTTTTAATGATTTTCTAATATTTCATGAAGCTACAATATCACAAATTGTCCATTCCGTGGGATTTTTTTCCAAACTACATATATTTAAATGGAGATTCAACAAAAATTTAAAATTTACAAAGATGAATTTAGGTTTCTGTCAAAAATGTCAAAATATTAATTTTTGAAATTTAAATCATATCAACTGGAAGTAGTGTAACACGTGGGGCAAATTTCTAAGTATTTTCACAATCGTAAGAAAAGTGTTACTTTTTTCACTCTTTACACAAAATGCTATTTCGATATAGTTAAATCTATACACTGTATGTGTAATTAATTATAAACAACACAACTCTATAAAGTTACACAAACTATCGATAATGAAAATTGAAACAGTACCTATCAATTATTAATAATTTGTTTTGTTTTCAAATTGGAATAGATTCAAATACCGACAATCGAAACATTTTTAATAACTAATTAATCAAAATAAATATTCCTCACGATTTTTCGTTGGTTAAATAAAACTATTATTTCTTAAACATTCTGATAAAAAATGATGTTGATATTGGGTTACGAAACCATCTTCTTTATTATGATGAAATTATTTTTTAGAATATTAAAATCTGTTAATCAAAAATCGTTTTAAAAAATATTAAATTCATAATAATTATGTACTCATTAAAAAAACAAGTCATTATTTATGCGTAAGAAACGAAAGATATAAATAGAAGGTAAAATAAAATAGGAATGAATAGAAAAGTGTCAATAATGGTGTTTATAAATTCATGTCTTTAATGATCGTTCATGCTGATTATTGATAAAATCGGTCCAAGGACAGACCCTTGGGTTACTCCACGTAAACCTTGCGAACTAGAAGTTATATTATTATAATATGCATCAATGGAATTGAGGAAATAGACGTTTTTTTCTTTTAAACATTTTTTTGTGTACCAGTTTTTCAAAAGTTTTCCCTTTTTTATTTGAAAATGAGTTCCTGTATGGTTCTAGTTTTTCAAATTAGAATTATTATCTATTTATTATTTTATTCTACTTTGTAATATTTTCGCTATTTTTTTCGTATAACAACTTGAAGGAGAAAAACGTGGAAAACGTATGTTTCTAAAACGTAGCTGGTTGTTTCAAATTTATATCTGTTAAAAAATTAATTACGTAAATTTCTTTACAAAGTTGAATGACTGATTTATTATACAAACTTATTGTACACGTATTATTACTATTTTAAAGTTTCTTTTTAGATAATGGTAATAATTAAATAGAGATTAGACTCTTACATTGCCTCATAACTTTAAAAACATTTTATAACAAGTAAAGGCAGCAAGAAATATTCAATGAAAGCTATTTTTCAAATTCTTCTTGTTGCTTTCTACTCTCCCTATTTTCAATAAAAATAAATGGATATATCTATTTATTTTCCGATTCCTGCTTAGTATCTGGTATAATGTGCCAGTTGCTAATTACGTTTTCATTGATTTTGCTGCAGCTTTTAATTTTCTACTTGTCTTATGATTGATTTAATGTATTGTTAGATAACAATTAAATATACAGGGTAATTCATTTGTGAGTAACGATGTCATCGACAATTTTTTTAGAAGGCAGTCCCTGTATATTTTATTTTTTTTAGCTTGCAAATTTCAAGACGATTCTAAAAATATATTATACTTGTGTTCGGTAATTAATAGTTTTGATGATATGATAATTATAAAATTAATACCGGCACACCTTTGGTTATCATTATTGTAAAAACTTGTCAGATGTAAAAAGTTGTGATAATACTCACTAATGACAGTGACACTTGTGATGTGTAGTACCAGTTTAGTTATTCTAGATTTGCTTGTTGATACTTTAAAAATGCGTTTATCTATAAAATAAAGGATTGAAGTTCTTATGTCAATTGGTTGTGGCGATAAGACGCGAACCCAACAAGGGGTATATGCTATGTTTAATAATAAATATCCTGAACAACCTTAAGTCAGTTAAAAAATTAGAGAGATTTCTTTTTGTGGCGTCATCTAAAAATGTTGTTTATAAAAGTAAACCCGATGACATAAATGATTTAAAAAATGGAATAAGGCAAGAAATAAATAACATTTCGCAGGAATCCATTAATAAAGTTCAGCAGGAATTTATTGATCGCTTAGAACACTGTCAAGCACAAGAAGGAAGACAATTCGAACACTTACTGTAATTTATTGTGTGGCAATTTATTGTTACTGTTATATTATTTTGTTATTTTAATTTAATTGAAGGTCTTCGAAAATACTGATTTTAAAATTCTTGTACCTTCAAAACTAATAATTACAGAACACAAGAATGTTATATTTTTGGAACCGCCTTGAAATTTGCAATCAACAATAAAATAAAATATACAGAGTGTGCCATTTAAAAAAATTGTCGATGACATTGTTACTCACAAATGGTTAACACTGTATATTTAATTGTTATGTGAAACTACATTAAATTAAAGTCAAAAATCGACATATGTCTGGATTTTTCCTGAAAATTGTTTGTTTAGCTTAAAATGAATTTATTCCATACTTTATATGCTCACTATATATCTATCTATATCTATCAAAGTATTGAAAGAATTTGTTTTTCGAAATCGTTAAATGAGCTCTGATTTTTTTGAAATTCTGACAGTGTCGTTTTTATATGATTGTGTTCTTGAGAGATTCATTCGAGAATGTTTAAATTAGAAGAATTTTTCAAAAATCTCCATTATGATCAATCAATTTGTAGAATAGATTGAAATGTCCAACTTGTAATCTTTGATAAATTTTTGTTTTCTTTAATTTTATATCAGTTAAGTAGCAGGAAGCAAGACAAATAAAAAACTATCAAAGATGAAATTTCATTGGTTCTGTTCCGCTTGTAATTTAAAATGCCGTGGAATTTCTCTCTTAAATGTTTAAGAATTAATTATCTATAATAATTGATATTGTTTAGTATTTAGAGAGCCCTCTGGTTTTTAATAAATGTACTATAATTTTAAAAACATAATGAGTGTTAGTAGTTATTGTTATTAATAGATGACACTACGACAAAAATAATTGTAATAATATTTCTTAAATGATCTATACATGCAATATTGACATTTGTATTTGTCAAATTTAAAAAGAAATAAATTCTGAAAAATTTTGACTTTTTCCGAGAAAATAGTAATGCTTCTTCACTAAATATAAAGAAGATAATCAATACAGGGTAAGTCGTAACTATTGAAATATAAAGAAAGCGCAGATAATTTGGAGCAATATATGAAGATTGGACCAAATGTTTCTTAATAAAATTTTGCCGTAGGAAAAAAATAGAGCGATAAAGCTGAAATATTTTTTTGGAAATCTTAAAATTATAGTATTTTACTTCAAAATCTCAATTTTTGAATTCAAGATTTCTACAAATCTCGGAGATTATTTTAAAAATCTCAATATTTACAAAAATTTACACACTTCTCCGACTCCACAGTTACAGACCTGGCCACCTGGGAAGAGGAAGAACATAAACCCTCAGAACAAGACGGACAGATAGCCAAACCTGTTGTGAACGAGGACAAAATAAAGTGGGCAATTTTGAGCTTCTCCCCCTTTAAATCGCCAGGATTGGATGGTATTTATCCAGCCCTACTTCAGTGGAGTATGGATGCTCTGATGCCACACCTGACGGGAATGTTCAGGTCGTCGCTGGCCCTGAGATACATTCCAAAAGGTTGGAGAGAAGTCAAAGTTGTCTTCATACCCAAACCAGGAAGTATGGACTATTCTATTTCTAAAGCGTATCGAGCACACACATCGTTTTCTATGAAAATCATTGAGGAACCCTGCAAAAGATACATAAGGGACGTCGCGATCACCCAAAACCTCCTAAATCCCAACCAACACTGGCTGGCCGAGTCGAAAAATCATTGGACAACAAAGAGTCCGGTCTGGGAGTTTTCATTGCTATAGAAGGTGCCTTTAACAAAAACAACTTCCTCAAAATAAGAAGCTCGCTTGCTAGAAGGAATGTTCTCCAAACGATAAATGGATGGATATACAGTATGCTTTCAATGAGAGCAATAAGAATTAGTGTGGATGATATCACTTTAAAAGTATTGGTCGTAGGAAGATGTCCACAGGGAGGGGTACTGTCATCACTGTGGAATATGGTGCTTAACACCCTCATCAGCCGCCTGTACGATGACAATCTCTACACAATAGCATATGCGGATGAATTAGTAATTCTGCAAACCGGTAGATTTGAGAGCATACTCTGCGACAGAATGCAAGAAGCATTCAAAATCATAGAACAGTGGTGCGAAGATCACTCGCTTTTTATCAATCTGAAGAAAAGCGAGATGGTCTTTTTCACCAGAAATACAAAATTAAAGGAACTGAAAGCTCCGTAGCTCCTTAAATCAGGTTTAAATTTTTTCTCAGAGGAAATACCTAGGAGTCATCTCAAAAAGTTAACATCGAACTCACACCTGGAAAACAGAGTAAAGAAAGCTTATATCCTCTATGAACAATGTCGTAGAACCATAGAACGCACATGGTGTTTGAGTCCCAAGATCGTGTCATGGATATACATGGCAATAATAAGACCTATGCTAATATACGGCGCAATTATTTGGGGACCTAAGACTAACCAAGCAACAGCTGTGCATAAATTAGAACAAATACAAAGAATAGCGTGTCTCAACATTACAGAAGCAAAGAGAACTACACTAACAAGGGCAATGGATTTGATTCTAGGTCTCACCCCCTTGACATTCATATTAAGGAGGTTGTTCTGATGACTATAACACGACTGCGCATTATTGGCATAGAACTGGATGTAGGGACCGGCAGATTGAGAAATCGCGAGTGGCAGGAAGCCTCGTGTACGATTCCGCTACTACAAGCGAACATGGACTCGATCGGGCCGAGATATGTCTTTGATAAACCCTTCAAGGTAGTAAAAACAACCTAATAAGGATCGCCACCCACGGATGCCATTCGCATCTATACTGACGGTTCCAAAACAGAGCGAGCCTCAGGATGAGGAATATATTCCAAATCCATAAACCTAAACATAAAGTGGGCTATGGGTGAAAAAGCCAGTGTATGTCAGACAGAGCTTACTGGCATCCCCATGGCTGCTCAAGAAAGGGCTTAGTGCTAGAATGTAATCATGCCTTGACCACAGCATGCCACAACAATAACGTGGTAATAGTTAGTTGGATCAAGGTAACCGCATGGCTGACCCACTGGCCAGGAGAGCAGCCTCCCAGGAGATTTTGTACCCTGGTCTCCTCATTGGCCTGACAGCATCAGCCGTGACAAACCTAATAAAAGAACGTTCCCTAGACATGTTTAAGGAAAGGTGGGACGAAACAAGAAGGTGTAAGCTAGCTAGGGAACTTATACCGTACCCCGACAACCGTACAGCCAAGAAATACCTAGCAATGACCAGACAGAATCTTCGCCTAGCTGTAGGCATTCTGCCATCTTTGGAAGCACCTCCATTGTATGAGGCTATCCGAGACGCCCCTATGTAGAGGATGCGAACATGAAGATGAGACAATGGAACACATCTTCTGCTATTGCCCAGCACTCTCACCGACAAGGTACTATGTGTTCAACGAGTACTGGCTAAGACCGTACCACATAAATAAGGCACCTCTAGGCGATGTTATCACCTACATAAAATTAGTAGGTTGGTTGACGAACTAGAGGAAGTTTCAAACAAGAGGACATACACAATGGGCCAAATGTGGTCTAAGTGATGTGGGGCTACCACACTCTCCACACTACAGATATAGATAGATTCTATACTAATTTTTAAAATTTATATATTTCATTCACAAAAATCCTGCTTTAATTAATATCCCATACTTTTATTAAAATCACAAATTATTACTAAATGTCCAAATTTTCCAAAAATCCCACATTTTGATTAAAATCACAAATTACAAAAATCCTTCTTCTTCTTCTTACAAAATTCTAATTTTTAGTAAAATCTTAATTTTTTTTATAAAGATTAGTTTTTTTAATTAAAATCGCCGATTATTAAAAAAATCACATTATTCTAAACTCATAAATTATATAAAGATCTCAATATGTCATAAAAGCTCTGTTTTTATAATAATCCAGTCTTTTGAAAATCTCTCATCGAAACTTTAATTTTATACTAAGGTGCCAGATTTTTATAAAAGTAAATTTTTTTTTCGAAAACTCAATTTTTACTACTATCTCAATTTTCTATAAAAATCCGAGGTTTTTTTACAAAAATACCTGTTTATTAAAACCACAATTTTTAGCAAAATCTTTATTAAGATACTGTTCTTTATTAGAATCACTAGTTATTAAAAAACTCCCAGATTTCACAAAAAAATTTTAATTGAAAATATATACAATCTAATGAAAAAATTAGTCTTTTTTTAAAGATGTGATTTTTCAAAATTATAAATCGCCCAATTTCAACAAAAATCCAAAAAAATCACAATTTTTTACAATAATTACTGTTTTTTATAAAATAACAATTTTTAATAAAATATCTATTTTTTTATAAAGATATAGTTCTTTATTAAAATAATTAAATGTTAAAAATTTTAGTTTAAAGTCATTTAATTACGTTTTAATGAATTTCTTCTTCAGACATTTATGAATCTTGATTTTAAAAACAGAAATCTATTTGATATCGAGAGTTTAATTAATCTTATAGACGAGATCAAAGAAAAATCTAAAAGCAAAAAATTGAGTGATGTAAAATTTTAATATTTTGATACAATTACAATTTTCATTTTTTATTAATTATTACCAGAATATTTTTTAAATATAATTATAATATAACCTCTTGAATATTTCAAAGATATAAAGAACATTCATTAAATATTTTTCTTTACACTTTACATCTTTTGCTACAGCAGCAATTTATTAAGGCACACTTGGCCTAATTTTCTAATTTTGGTCCAATCCGGGCTTCCTCTATATTCCAATAGTTACGACTCCTTGTGTACAGGATTTAGGAGAAATTCATATCAACGTTTGGCTCACAGTTAGTACTACTGTTATAATACGTTATTCTTTTTAAAACTTTTCATAATAAAACAAAAAAATGTTGTGACGGAATGTATGAGAAAAATTGTCGAATCTAAAATCCATCAAGCGTTGATATTAAACCAAGCAATAAATGGACTGCACCTTGTGAAGTGTTTAAATAACACCTCGTTCCAAAAGACTCTTAAAAGAGTGTTTGCTCTTGCACTTATCTTTTATTATTGGTAATTTACTCTAACAAATATTTCCCACAGTCAACTGACACCCGGATTGTGTGAAATGTAAACACTTTTTTTGGGTGATGTGCCCCATGTTGTTATTTGTGCACTTAACCACGGACGAATTTGCAATAAAATTTATAAGGATGGGGCCCCACCGTTTTTTATATCACTATTTTATAACCATTTTGTATAATTGTTACCTTGGCCTGCAAAATTCGAAAAATTACATTAAAATATTTTGTAAATATATGTTTGTAATATATTTTTGGTGTCAGAAGAGATTTTTGAAAACCACTTTTAACTTTTTTTTTAGCTTTTAGCAATCTAGTTTGTAGTAATCCTTTCGTTTACCCAACATACTTCTTATTGCAGTACGCGCAAATAATTTCGTATATTCTACTTTTTTCAAAGATATCAGTTTATCTTGTGGATTTTCAAATAATATTTTTAAATTATTTGTTGATTGATAAACCTTCTCTCATCATTGACAGTTTAAAAAATAACACTGGTTTTAGAATTAAAAACAAATTCTGTGCACTCGAATGCGAGTGTGAATATCGAATGCGAGTGTGAATATTGTAATTACAGTTTTCTTATGTACACTTTCTTGGTATGATTATTTTTGTTTTTTATGATTTTTCCTTTTTACACCATTAAGTATTTTAGAATTCATAGTTTTAAAATAAATAATGCATACAAAATTCACTTATAAACAAATAAATTATTACAAATACACAACCTCAAATGTTAAACATAAACAAATAAAAAGATGGCCTTCGGCATACATTTTCTATGTTAGGTGTATGTCAGTATTCGAAAGACCTATTTAAAGGTAATCGAATCTTCAATAAATAATCCAAAATTTTCAAGTTCCTTAATTAGTTTTAGTGCAATGGTCCATAATATAAAAAAATATTTTTGGCCCAAATGAAAATCTGTATTGCCGAAGTTTTGTTCAATTATATATGAAAGTACCAAAATTAAGCTATTTATTTTTCTACTTTTTTTCATTTAAAGTTAAAAGGAGTTTTCAAAAAAATCTTCCAACACAAAAATATTTTAGAAAAATATATTTCCAAAGTATTTTAATGTAATTTTTCGAATTATGCTGTCCAAGGTACAATTATACAAAATGGTTATAAAGTAGTGAAATAAAAAATGGTGACTCCATCCGAATAAATTCCAATATATTTTATTCATATTAAAAACTCATTTATAACAGAATTTAATTATGATAATAAATTTTATAATTAACTAACTGTTTACTATTACTGGTATAAAATGCCGTGGTCAATATAATATGTTTTTATTATACCATTAATCTTTAGCAGTCTGATAAATTTGAAACAGTTGAGTTGAAGATGGTGAATAGGGCCTGAAAAGAAAATGATAGTTTTCCACAAATTTTCTTGGATACAGATAAATTGTAACTAGTTACTGGTGTTTTAAATAGTTTTTAGTAAACAGGATTTGTTTAACAAAACAATAATAGTTTATTTCATAATCAACAGGTTAAGAAAAAGTTTCATATATCCATCATTCTCTATTGTATGTATATATTATATTTTAAGGTGATGATTGCACTACCCTTGTCATAAAATCGAAAGTCGAAAAGACATAAATGTGGTTACAGTTAGATTTTTTACGATTTCTTCACTTTACAGGACTTCTTATTTCTAATTAACAATTTTATTTACTGTCTGTTGCTAGTGAAAATAGAATAATGAATGAACCTATTAAATATGGAGGATATATGTTACATCAAGAGGTATATAAAATTTTATAACAGATTTAGATTGGAAAGAGGATCACTGTTGAATGGGATGTGGAAATATAGCACTATTATATAAAAAATATGACACAGAACACTGCAAAAACTACAGAGCAATAACGCTTCTGAACGCTACATACAAAATATTTTAATCATCAGCTGAAAAATTACTAACAGATTATTATTAACAATAAATGCTGTACATACAGTAGAAAAAATAATCCAAATTTACAGAGATTACGAGGATGTATCAGAAAATAAAGAGACTGGTGCTATAATATAACAATGAAATATTTATTTAAAAACCTTCAACAACTATCCTTCAAAGTACTCTCTATTCTATTCAATATACTTATCCCATCGCTTTATCCACTTGCCATAAACTTCTGAGAAACCATTTTTTGATAGTTTACCAATCACAGCGTTGTTGAGCTCTAAATCCGACTCAAATCTTCGACCTCTCAATTCTTTTTTGACTTCAGGAAACAAATGGAAATCACATGGTGCAATGTCGGGGGAGTAGGGGGGGGGGTGAACTATAATTTCTACCCCTAATTCTTCAATTGTTCGTTGACAAATCGTTGATCTCTGAGCCAGAGCATTGTCGTGATGCAGCGCCCAACCAAAGTCTTGATAAAGCGGTCATTTTTTCTTTAATTTTGTCTTTAAGGGTCCTCGAACTACATTAGAATAGTACTCCCCAGTTACTGTATTTCCTCTAAGGCTAAGGTACAATGTGATCGTAAATAACGCCAAATTTATGAAAAAAAAATCAAGTGCATCGATTTACCAGGTCTTTTAACAGTTTTGGCCTTCTGCGGTCTTGGGCTGCCTTTATGCTTCCATTTCATACTTTGAGACTTCAATTCAGGATCGTAATAATAAAACGAACTTTCGTCACATGTAACCACATTATTAAAAAACTGTGGATTACGTTGCAGTTGTCTTTTCCACTGCTGACAAATTGTCACTCGATTCGTTTTTTGTTCATCTGTCATCACTTTTGGAATCCATCCTGATGCGACTTTCCGGTACGCTAAATCTTCATTAATAATTTTTTGAGGGGAACCGTAAGGCAAATTAACAATGTCAGAAATTCGTTTTATGCCAATCCGGCGATCATTTTGTAACAAGTCGTTAATTTCTGTGTCAGTTTGCGCAGTTTGTGGTTGACCAATACGAGGTTCATCTTCAACTGATTCACAACCGTCTTTAAATTTCTTATACCACTCAAACACGCTACATCCTGACAAGCTATTATCTGTATAAGCATTTTTAATCATTTTAAAAGTTTCAGTTGGTGTTTTACCCAACTGAACACAAAATTTTATCGTATATCTTTGCTCCACTTTTATTTTTTCGACGGATACGCAAAACACTGACAATTCAATAATTAATTTTTAATAAACATCAAAAGTTAAATCAAAGCCTAAGTCATAAAATTCTACCTCTGAAGAAGTTACAGCACCAGTCTCATTATTTTCTGATACATCCTCGTATAACAAAAAATTGCATATGATGAAAAAGTTAGAGCAATTATAAATATGAGCATTGCCATGAAATTGAGAGGTTTATTCGATATGTTACTGAATGACTCTAAACTAAAACTTAGATTTCAATGAAGAACTACGAATGAATTTATTGTAAATAAAGGAGTTAAACAAGGACACTCATTTTCTCCAACCCTATTAAATAAGATTTAGCTCTAGAGGGTGTTCTTAGAAGGATGAAGTTAGACAACATCAATATTATTGTTAATCAAGTTCAATAATTGCCTATACAGATGACCTAACGATGGTAGCAAATACTAAAAAACAGTAGAAATATTAGGCAAAAATGAAAAATCTTCGGCTTAGAAATACATAAAGAGAAAACGAAATAATGGAGAAATACCTTATAAAAGAGAACAATAAATCAAAAATAGTCAATTAACTAGGAATAACAATGGAGCAAAGTAAATACCTGTATAATACCCTAAAATAATAATAATAATAATAATAGTAATAATAAGTTATTGCTTCACAACTTACAAAGTTATAAAAAGAATTCAAGAAATATTTCAGTAAAAAATATATAGGAAAAGAAAAAAATCACAAGTCAGCTGGAGCAGAGTCTTCTTATCGTCCTCTTTTGGGTTGCCAGAAACAATTTATGAGTAACTGTCTACGAATTTTATTTTGGTTTTTATCGTTGACTTTTTCGTTCTTCGAAGTTGCTTCTTTCGGAGAAAATTAAATTTTTTGTGTTTTGCACTTTCCAATTCTGGTAATTTTGCTGCATATTATTTTGATTGGGGCTAATGTTTGGACGATCACATCCTTAACCACATCATTTATGTCCAAAGATTCATCTACAATCTACATCATACATAATTACGTGCTTTTCTCTTTCAAACCCATTTCTGAATTCATTATACAAACCCATAGTGTTCCTGCATTGGACTTTCTTGTCTAGTTTAGTAATTTTCTTTTGTATGGAGGAGTTTTCTGTTTTGTTGTTATTACAGGGTATTCACAATTTTTTGAGTATTAAATCACAAAAAACGCTTTACTAACTTTACTAGAAATAATCGATCTCACATGGTTAAAAAAGAAGTCATGGTTCTCAAAATATTGGAGAAAAGCATAATCACAACGATACTGGGACTAAACATAATTACTGAAGGTGAAATAGACTATAGGAAAACAGAAATAGAATGGACAAAATATAGTAAAACTTCTTAAATCTAAGCGTTTAGAATTAATGGGCAATATAATGAGATGATCACTAAAAGAAATGATAAAAAAATCGGATACCCATGGGATCAATAAGCAGAGAAAAGTTGAAAAAGAAATAGGAAGACACATAGGAAGACATATTTTCATTGGAAGTAACGGACTGGAAGACTAAATGAATAATATTAAAAAGTGGGAAAAAAAAAAGATAAAAGAGAACAAAATGGATAAATTGACGTTACGCGTCTGCTATAATCTTTATGGATTGAAAGTCGTACTGATGATAATTATAAAGTAAAACATGTTGCAAGATATTACGGGATACAATGTTTTTAGAGAGGTTTTTCGGTCAAGAGTTAATGATTGAATTCTGAATTCGAATATTTCTACGTTACTTTTTAAGCTTCTTGTACTTATGGGGTCATTTCTGGCCAATCACATTTTTATTTAGTTCTATCATAGCGACGAAATGACACAATGCGAGGTTGTATCAAAACTCAAAAGTAAATTAATTTGATTGAGTGTTCGAATTTAATTTATATTCGGAAATCGAGGATTTAAACAAGTAGAAAATAATTAACCCTGTTGATAACTCCAAAAATTCTTCTTAACATTTTTTTTAATTATTTCATCTTTATTGGTAGTTGCATTTCATTGAGTCTATTATTATTATTAATAACTTTGTATAAGAATTCGATAATTTCTGAACAAGTTTATTAACAGAATCCTAAAAATAATAAAGAACGACATACATTCCATAAAATAAAAATTTTGACATTCACAAAAAATAAAAATTAAGAAACAATATTATTAATAATTTCACGCCCACTTTCCATATAATTTGTCTTCAAGGCTCTGAAATTCTGGTAAATTGGCCCCCACTGGGCCCCTGAAATCTAACCAAATGACACTACACCAATTATTAACGAATATAATTAATTATCTTAATCAAATTATTCGAGAATAATATTTTAGTACCGGCTCATTATACGTCCAATATATCAAAATAAATTTCGAGAATAAACGGCTAGTTGTAAGTTACCTAATTACGTTTGTAAAATAAAAAATATATTACAGGAATTGAAAATACGAGGCATCGCATTACAATAAAACTGCAATAAAAAGCGTGCCTCCATTAATAATAATATTAATGGGACCGGTGTATAGACCAGTCAGCGGACACTTAAAAAAATCATCATCACTGTGAATAGTACTAAAGAATATAAAAGATTAATTTTAGTACTGCAGGAAAAATCTATAAATCCCTTATTTTATATTAAGAAAAGAATTAAGAAAAGAAAGTGCTAAAATACATCTTTACTACAGAAAAATTGAGGTTCATGAATTTATTTTTGATGATATTGTCGTTTTAGGTTAAAAGTATTTTTATTTTTCAAAATAGGGATTTTTGAATTTGTAGATCCAGTGAAATCTAAAAAAATGATTATTCTAAACTTTATGTATTTTCTTAATTTTCTTATTTTTTTTCCGTTATCATAATGAATATGTATATTTGTAGAAATTATTATTGCCGGGGCTATTAACGGCAACGTAATCGAAGAAATTACACTAACTAGAAATGAAAAATTTGACAATTATTAAGACTCCCCACGTAGGATGGATACTTTTTCACCTCTTCCTCGTTATTGGAACGAAAGTGGATCCCATTTCAAAAAAATAAACTTATAAATTGTGAAGTAACCGTTAATGTACTGATGCTGGGCTGCGTGTATAAAGATAATTCTTTTTTAATTTATTTTGAGGATATTTCCGTGAGAAATTTTAGTTTTTTGGATACAACAAAGACGACACAGAAAGAATTATTAAGGGAAAATAATGAGTATTTTTACATGGTTTGTAGAACGTGTCATTTGCAACCAAATATTCTAATAAAATTATTTTCTAACATCATTAGTTTACAAAACTTCACATTTACTCGAAAATTTATACATGGCAACCCCTCACACTTTTAATAAAAATATGTGTCATGTAACTAAGGAATATCTACCTCATGAATCATAAAATTGTATTAGTTTGAAGATGATTCAGAAGGTTTAATCGTTTTATATTTGATAAAATAGTTTCAATAATTCAGTGAAAAATGACATTTTATTTACGACATGTTAATTAATCTAATCCGCGATGTTTTGTATCAATCTCTCAAAGATTATTGGAAAGTGTAGTGTATTACCTAAAAAAAGTAGTGGTAGAAATCATTCAGATTGTGTAATAATTGCAGAGAATACATTTTTCATTCTTCGACATTTCTATAATCGACCATTCTAAATATCCAGGTGTACTAAAATAAATTTTTTTTTAACTATTCTTTATTATCTGCATTGAACTTGACCCAGTTATCAGATGGGATTTCAAATTTTTAATTAAACATTTTTAGAACGTTTAAAAAACCATTTGGATAGATCTAAAATACCAATAATTATTTCTCTGAAAACGGCTGACTTCAGAAAAAATTTTATAAAACATTTTTATTTTGCATACGTTTTTATACGTATCCATGAATATGTGTATTATTTTAACGGACACCCTGTATATATATTTATTTGAAACAAATACTTTTATTCTCAAGAAATGTTTTATTGAGATTCTGTGTTAAGATAAGAATCACTTTTTATTTATTTATTTTTTAATTTTTATAAGTTCAAAATTAGATAATATTGCAATAAAACCAGTCTCTGAGGATATATTGTGCAATAATGTTAAAAACATTAAAATCGGAACTATACATCGTGATTCCTCGTTTTATGATTATTACTAATAAAAAAAAATTAAATTCCATTGAGATTAACAGATTATCAAATACACCATATTTCACAATCTTTGGATACATGTACTTATAGATTACATTAAATAATTCGTAAATAAAGAGCTTTTCTTATTTGATTTATCTTTTGTTGAGATAATTATATAATCCAAAAATTGCTTTAGGATTAATTTGTTATTAGTTTGTAAATGTTTAGAAAAGTATTTACAAAAGCGGTGTTAACTAGTTAAACAAACCAATACAACGGTCCTAATAAAAAAGATTCTATTAGTTTTGTTCATTGTCGCATCTATGTTGTTAAGAATTAATTACACTAATAGCCTGGGCTGATCTATCTACTATTTTTTTCTATTTGTTTCTGTTTTCTATCTTATTTCTTGTCAGCAATTTATGTGTTTTGAGTATCTTAGATTACCTGATCTCCTCATCTCAGTTTATTTCATCCTTTTACTCAGTTTTCATTCTATCCTTATTTATCAATTGTCTTAACTGCATACCTGAAAAATATTATTCTAAATGTAAAGAAATGGGATTAACAGGTCCGTCCATCAAACTTAAGACTAATTTAATTTGCATGGTAGTTGTTACTGGATAAAACATTTCAAATACAGCGGGAACAAATACAAAGAAACGTGTCAAATCAAAAAATATGAATTGAAGTTGTAAAATGCAATATAAAACATTAATGAAAATTTTAACGTCGAATTCAACACTAAAAGATTCACTGTAATGAGAGTCAGGAATTAATATTAGTTTTTCTGACTAGAGCAAACTAGAATTTGTGTAGATATCGTCAGTATAGTATTTCTATTCTAAATTGAAAAAGCTCATAAAAATCCAAGAAACAAAGAAGATCCATGGGCGTCTTAAGTATCGAAATAAAATTGATATTCATGTAAATAATAAAAGAACAACTCTGAACATAATGTATAATTATAATCCATTTTTAGTTTTTATTAATGAATGCAGTGTTTTATTTTTAAGATTATTTTTTTTAAGTTGAAAAAGTTTCAACATTTTTCGTAATTATGTTACCAGACATATTATTACTCAATGACATTGGTTCAGTGTAGTTTGTACAAGAATATTAAATAATTTTAAGCATACTTTTTCATGATGAAGTACATATAAAATACATTACTAAAAATTAATCATTGTCCAAGAACAATAAAATAAGCATAAAATGCTATTGTTGCTATGATTTTTCATTTTTTGATCTTCTTATTAAAACTTCCTTCTTTCTATGGGCTTGGGAGAACTACAGAAATGTTGCTAAATTACCAACTTCACTCAGATGCTTTTAAAAATAATTGAACTTTAATAAAAAAATAAAAAAAAATCAAATTAATAAAAACGCTTTCATTGCAATATAAAAAATCTGTAAATAACATTCGTCATGTAATAAAGGTTACGTGCTAAAAAACTAGTTCTGCTGTTATTTAAATAAAAATGTACTTTAAAAATCTTCGTACTCAAATTCTAACTAAGAATCTTCATTTTCTCTAATAATCATTGACACGCGCTACTGCCTGAGAACTTAGAAATGTAATTGATTTACAACCATAGGAACTGAGTTAAATACATACTTATAAATGCATGTATAGTTGGTTCAGACGACTTGTTTTGGCCAACTGAACTTCACTACCTCAGATATCAAGTGATTATACGTGGTATATATAATATTTAAATGCCCAATTTCTTATAGAGTTCTTAACATTTACAAGTATTTATTGTTTCATATAAACAAACCTAAATATTTAGTAGACAATAAGTAGGTACAGATTTGAAAAAGTTTAATAGTTCGAATATCTAGAAGTAACCGTAACAGATAATGGAAAAGAGACGGATGAAATAGAAAAAAAGTAGAAAAAAAGGAAATAATGTAGTAGAGCCAAATTATAAAAGCAAAGCCAGTATCAAAAGCTGCAAAACTAAGAACATACAGAACGATAATTCGACTTAGTAATTTGTATTCGCTAGAAACCAGAATATTCAATACAAAATAAGAACGTAAATTTACAACTTGGGAAAGAAAAATCTATGAAGGAGTTAAAGAACAAGACATATGGAGGAGACAAATAAATGAAGAGTTAAAAGACCCTAAATCGATGCATGAAATTAAAAAGCAGATACTAAGATTGACAGGAGATGTAATGAGAATTAGGAAAGGTAGTTGGGTAAAACAATTATGCAACGAATAAAAAGTGGAAAGAGAAAAAGATGTCGACTAAGGAGAAAATGCTTAGATGCAGTTAAAAAAGATCTGCGAGCATTAAAAGTAGTAAACTGGAGAGAAGCAGGAGCCACGAAGATGAAAAAATGGAGAGAGAGAAGAAGCAGATTATAAAGTATAGACTTTTATTATTTGTTTTTATTATCATTCCCATATCTTCGTCTTCTAATTCATTGGTTTGTTAAAAACCTGCTTTTTTATCATATTTCCATTTTTTATCCTCTTGCATTTATACTATTTATGACTGAATTTAATGGTAATTTTCAAGGTTAATTCTATTACATTTTTCAGCGAAGTTTTCTACTTTTCGTCTTAAAATTGACTGGAGAAGCATATCCTTAAAATGTACTTGAACTTGAAAGATGGGTTTAATTCCAGTTAGAAGTCAACTCAATGTATAATAGTTGATCGTAATAAAAATAATAATAAAAAGTAATATAACAACAAAAATTTTATCATTAAATAGTAAATACAAATCTAGGAGAAATGCAGTTTTTTGTTTCCACAAAATAGTGCTGGAGATATTGAAGCACACATTTGGTAGAAGAAAATTATTTTGCAATTATTTTAAATTATTGTTTAAATCCTTATTTTTCTAGGTGTTCAGACATGGAAAAAAGAACACCTGTCAGTTTCTACAAAAACGATCCTTATTCGGGTCCAGAAAACTGAAGAGGATTGGATTATGGAAAGTGAAAAATTAACAAATGTTTGTTATGAGTTCTGTTCAAGACTTCTGGGCTGTACAAATACTAGGAGGAAATATTGAAAACTTAAAATGAAATTAGATAATATAAAAAATCTATTGTGCAATGTTTTCCAAAAAATAAAAAAATAAAATAAAAATCGGAACAATACATTCAAAGACCTGGTTTTACGTTATAACTAATAAAGTAAGATAAGCTAAATTCGAAATTTGAAATGATCAAATACACCATATTTTACAATCTGTTTATGGATTACACTTTAAATAATTCGTAAATAAAGATCTTTTCTTATTTGATTGATCGTTGGTTAAAATGAAGTTTATAATTAAAAAAAAATTGTTAGGATTAATTAGATAAATTAAAGAAAAATATAAGCAAAAGCATTATTTTACAGATAATGAAATTTTATACGAAAAAGAGAAAAATTTAAAAAATATATCAAACATAATAGTAACGTGTGAACAAATGAAATTAGTATAACATTAACAATTTTTAAAATACAATAATTTTTTAAGTTTTAAAAATATTAAAATAATTAGATAATAATTGAAGTGTCAATAAAAAAGGAGTTTATTTGACATAGCTCTCCTAGTTTTTTGTTAAAAAATATTAAAAATAGAGTTTGTTCGAAAGATTTTATGACAGGAGAAAATGTTAAATATTCAACTATTACAAAGGCAAGCAGAAAATAATACAATTTTTGTATGTAGTTCGAATCAAAATTGAGTCTGTATTTATCTTGTGGAAGGTCAAGAAACTCAATAAAATCAAAAAAATTCAAAAACATATTTCATAGTGACAGTAACTATTTTATAATAACTATTTTAAAATCTTGTATTTGTTTTACTAGCCAATATTGTACATAAACAAGTAAGCTTAAATCAATTTATTTTGTCTCTCTTAAATTTTATATTCTTTTTTAGACTCTGTAGAATTATGTTAAGGTCAAAAGAAAATATATAATAACTAAAAAGAAGCTGACAAATCTTTTAAATACAAGAGATACAAGAGGCTTATCAATGAAATATAAGTTAACGATTCAAATGAAATCACAGATGAGTTTTATGATTGTAATGTTGTATGGCAATAATGGGTATAGTTTGGAGAAACTGAACAAAACCTGAACGTTTTTCGGGGTTTTTACACTTTCATAAAAAACTGTTGTTTAGATTTGTTACCCCGTAATATA
Source organism: Hermaeophaga mercurialis (assembly GCA_951812935.1). Lineage (NCBI taxonomy): Eukaryota > Metazoa > Arthropoda > Insecta > Coleoptera > Chrysomelidae > Hermaeophaga > Hermaeophaga mercurialis. The sequence goes on from OX638358.1 coordinate 33,281,875, forward strand.
AGTTCTCCAAATAGAGGATATTGTGAGATTTGTAAAATGTCGAAGCTCTTCAATAAACCGAAAGTCATAAAATAGTACATTGTGTTTTTCATCAAATTTTACAACGGTTTTTTTAATATTAATTAATCTTTAATTACTTTGCTAAATCAGGTGCATCTATGCATCTATAATTCTTAATCGTAATCTGCAATAAAACCTACAAATAATAACAAAGTAATGCAATAATTGCGTCATACTAATCCTGTAATCTGATAGAAACCATAAATTTTGCAAAAAGTTTAAAAAGTTGCGTAAAAGCTTAAAAATCTCTTTAATTATCGTTATATATGAGCTAAATATGTGATAATATTTGATTATAATAAAAAAAAACTGCCAATAATAATAAAGTAATTTTACGTATTATGATTTATTAATAACTGTTAGGAAGTATATATATGACAAAAAAAAAATAGTTAGTCGTGCTCAAGATGTTCTCTCCAAAGTTAGTCTTTCTCTTCTGCTTGACAGCTCTAGCTGTAGATGCAGGGAGTAATGACAACTTAGTCGCAGTTATACAGGTAACATTTCACCATCAAATAATAAATGCAAGTCTAGTTAAAGTGCAATGATTGATCTGTACAAAAATTAAATATATTGGAAAATAAATAAAAATCTTCAAGAACAAATTTATGCCGGAAATATTATAAATTATTAATAATGTTCTTGTTTTTTCTAGGTGTTCAGACATGGACAAAGAACTCCTGTTAGTTTCTATAAGAACGATCCTTATTCGGGTTCAGACTACTGGGGAGGACTGGATTCTGGACAACTAACAAATGTGAGTCATAATATAAATTTTCCAGTATTTATTGGTTATCCCGAAATATTATTTTCAGGAAGGAAAACGTCAGCAATACGCATTAGGTCAGTTTACCAGGGCTAGATATGCAGGCTGGTTACCTGCTCAATATACCAATAAAGATATTTATGCTCAAACTACAGACGTGGATAGAACCCACATGTCAGCACAGTCCAACATATACGGATTGTATCCGGCGTCTATTACACAAAAATGGCACTCATCTTCTGATTGGCAACCAATACCTATCCATCCTGCTGATCCAAAAATCTTCAATGGATCGCCCTCCTCATGTACTGCGTATTATACTGAAAGGACTAATTTGTTGGTTACTGATGTTGAATATCTTGCACTTGATTCTACCTACGCAGCACTTTATAAATATCTGACTAACAATTCAGGAAATAATGTCACTTCTTTTAATGAAATCCACACTATTTTCGATGACTTGAAAATTGAGAGTGACGTAGGATTTTCTTTACCTAGTTGGACTTCAATTGTGCATCCCTCCCCATTATATGAACTTGCTGGTTATTTATTTGAAAGTTACTCTCATAATACCAAAATGAAAAGATTAGGTAAAAAGCTATTTATTTGAAATAATTTTATACTAATTAAGATGTAATTTTTAGGTACTGGGCCTCTACTTTACACCTGGATGGAATATTTTGAAGCAATGACAAACGACACCACTTCTAATCCAAAATTCCAAATGTACAGTGGTCACGACACTAATATTGCCAGTGTTTTGAATAGTTTGGGATACTTTTCTCCACCTTTTCCACCCGGTTTCGCCAGTAGTATTTATTTGGAACTTAGACAAACTAGTTATGGATCGTACTATATTAATACATTCCTCAGAAATGACGGTAAATTTACACAGTTCAGTATAAATGGGTGTGCTCTGGATTGTCCTTTAGCTACAGTTAAATCTCTACTGGCAGATATTCTGGTTGATGTTGATACCAGAGATGCTGAATGTTTGCTGTAAATATAAGTTGCAAATATTTGAAATTTCGAATATATAATTTTGGTCTTTTTCATAATGTAACTCCTTATCTTCAAATAAAGTGTTACAAGAAAGTTTATACATTTTTTTTGCAAAAAAATAGAAATCCATGAAATCGCCGTCTTGAATATAAAGTTAGAAGAAGAAGCTAATCATGTTAGGAAGTCTTAAAAAAAAATTATTTTACAAACAATTTTGAGTAAATTCTGTAATTACATTCAAGTACATATATTTACCACTTTAATTTTATTTTAAAATTCAATTATACTACATTTTACAAACTATGTTTAGAAACAATACCATTCCTTGTACTATTTTACATTGTTTTCGATAATTTCGTGGCGTATGCGCACATATTTTTTTTCTAATTCTTTGTACTTCCCCCTAAACTCAACGTTTTAATATACGTCTCAGCTTAAAAGTGATTTTTTGCAGCAAAATTATAAAGAGATAGATGAAGTATATGAAATTGTTTTAGTTTGAGTGAAAACTTTCAGAAGCTTTAGTACTTTCTAAAAAAAGTGTGCTGACCAAATATTAAGAGAAATCGTAAAACCTAAAATGAAATTAGATAATTTGACAAAAAAACTAATTTATGAAAATATATTATGCATGTTGTTAAGATATTATTATTATTATCAATTACAGCATATTTTACTGTAGTCTTTTTATGTGTATATAGATTAAGCTTTAATTAATTTGTAAATAAATAGATTGTATTATTTAATGTTTAGATAAGTTAGTAAATAAAAAATGTTATTAGGATTAATCAGATAAAATCTAGAATAATGTATACAAAAATCATCTTGGAAAGTTAAATTTATAAAGTATTTAAATAGATCAATACGATAATATTAAAAAGTTTTTTTTATTGGGATGCATTTTATGAATGTAGTGTCATTATATCAAGGATTAATTTATCATTCATATTATTTATTACCTTTGGAAAATATTGAAAAAAATCAAGAATTTACTACACTACGCTATTACATTGCCTTTTATACATGGTTGGGATAAAGTATGGAACCAAGTAAATATCTTTAAAACTAAACGGACGATATTTATGAAATTTTACAAGTGCAATGGGGCAAAATGCAGCTCAACAGCATTTTGTTAATAATATACTTCCGGTTTAACCGGAAATACCCTCAACTTTTTTAATTTAAATAGGAAACCCTATCTATTTTTGCAGATTTTGAAAGATCTTATTATTTCGAATTCGTACATACTGGGTTTAGTGTAAAAAATCTGTAAAAACGAGGAATACCAGCACTTTAATAAATCACTTTTAAGTTTCTATACATTAGATAAAATACCATTTAGATAAACAAATTGACATTTGTTTGTATTAATAGTAAGAAATAAACGAGTAATATCTAGTAGTTAACTGTTACCAAACTGTCAAATTGTAATTTAAGGAAATAATTTGCACGATTAAGAATGTATCATTTAAGTGAAAAAGATCGTATTGAAATATTAACGATGATCGGTTATGGTGATAGATTCATAGAGTGGCCTCCTTGTACTCCGAATCTAAGTCCATTCGATTTTTTCTTTGGGGTTATCTAAAATCACGTTTTTACGTTAAACGAGCTACATGCTTGCAGGAATTGATACAAAGAATTATTGATGACTCTGAAATAATACCTGGAGAAAAATCATAATTTAAAAATAAATATATAGTTTTATCCTTAAAAATAGTAATAGTAAGAATCATATAAGTTAAAATAATGATTTATTGAAAATTTGTAATGTTTTACGAAGAAAATGTCAATTTTTCGGATTTAGATAGCTGTGGATCCGTAAATACATAACTATATGGAAAGCAGTAATGGAAGAATAAGACATGAAAATTAACACCAATAAAACTAAAATACTAGTAGTAGGAGATCGAAATAAACTCTGAAATGAAAATAGATAATGTAAAAGTAGATCAAGTAAGAGAATTTTAATACCTGGGAGTCACGTTAGAGGAAACTGGAAAACAGGATGCAGAAATAAATGAGAGAATTGAAAAAACAATTAAACTTTACTATCCTATGAATCAGAAATTCATAAACAAAAAAGAAATTTCCAAAAAAAAAAACGATGAAAGTGTATAATACAGTATATAGATCAGTTTTAACTTACGGATGTGAATCTTGGACCCTCTCGAACAGACAAAAAAGCAAAGTTCAAGCAAAAGAAATGACATACCTGAGAATAACAATAGAGGCGACTAGAAAGTTCAAAATCAGAAAGATAAAAGTAAGAGAGGAACTAGAAGTACAACCAGTCTTAAAATTTATAGAACAACGTCATCTAAGTTGGTGGAGACATATACAACGTACGGAAAATACAAGGCAAGTAAAACGCATATATGAGGCAGAAGTACAAAACAAACAAAAAAGAGGAAGACCAAGACAAACTAGCAATAAAGTATTGGTTAACATACTACAAGCAAGAGGCAAATCCTGGATGATGCAAAATCCTTAACAAGACCCAGAAAAGTATGTAAAAATGTTGTTTATGAAAAATAAATGTAAACCCGACACCTTTTGGTATAAGGGTATATGATTATATGATTATATGACCATTGTCATCTATTCCAACATCCAAGCAGCAATAAGCTCTATACAGATCGAATTAAGATATACTAGGTCTGCCTTAATGGGCTACAAGACCTGGGCCTTTAAAACAAAATGTCATTAGGATGGTTCAGGAAGATTCAGCTAAGGCTATGATAGGACCGGAACCTTTTTGTACCATCGTCAAAATAACTATAATGGCACACCTAAATCAATGGTTATAACCAAATTCCAAGAATGGTGGGCGAATGTTACCGGCATTTTCGTTCGGTATATTTTCATTTTTGTTTTCCTGGTGGTATTGTGTGCGTGTGCGTGTGTGTGTTTGTGTGGTTTTGCTTTAGGAAACGAAGTGCTCAGCTACAGAAGAATATTTATTGTTGAATGAAAGCAATGATTTAAAGTGTTTTATTCGGCTTGACTATCCCCTTGTGTATATGCTAAGTACCTAAAGAAATTTTCCTTATAATTTACAACCTTAATTATTTTATATTTTTTCAAGGAATATTACTTTTTTATACTTTAATCTGAAAATTGTTTTTAATTACCGCTCTAAATTAGGAATATCTATGTATCTATAATTTTCTATTATAATCTGCAATAAAACTTACAAATAATAATAAAGTAATATATTAATTACTTTATACTAATCCTGCAAACTGTTAGGAACTATAAATATTGCAACAAAAATATGAATAATCGTAGTTGCCTTAAATATGTTCTCTCCAAAGTTAGTTTTACTCATCTGCTTGACAGCTCTAGCTGTAGATGCAGGGAGTAATGAAAACTTAATTGCAGTCATACAGGTAAAAATGTTATAATTAGTAAATATAAATCTTGTTAAAGTGCACATATTTTTTTTATGGCACTCGGCGTTAGCCATACAGCCAGACACTAGATTTCTAATATTTTTCATTTACATATTTTCTATACATTCATACAACAATAATGCTCACGCCGGAATTCGAACACGGGACCGCGGGGACCGAAGCTCGGTTCCCCTTTCAATCAACCACCGGGAATTATTTATCTTCTGATTAAATTTATTGGAATATAAATGAAAACATTAAATTAATACATCTGCAAGAAGAATTATACCGAAAATATTTCAAATTATTTTTTAAATCCTTATTTTTTCTAGGTGTTCAGACATGGACAGAGAACACCTGTAGGTTTCTACAATACCGATCCTTATTCACGTTCAGACTACTGGGGAGGACTGGATTCTGGACAACTAACAAATGTGAGTGATAACAAATTTTTTAATGCAGTGCTTATTGGTCATTCCGAAAAATTGTTTTCAGGTAGGCAAACGTCAGCATTACACTCTGGGTCAGTTTACCCGGGCTAGATACGACGATTGGTTACCTGCTCAGTATAGCAACAAAGATTTTTATGCTCAAACTACAGACGTGGATAGAACCCACATGTCAGTACAGTCCAACATATACGGATTGTATCCGGCTTCTGGTACCCAAAAATGGCACTCAACTTCTGATTGGCAACCAATACCTATACATCCTGCTGATTCAAGAATTTTTATTGGATATCCATCATGTCCTGCGTTGTTTAGTGAAAGAACTAATTTGTTGACTACTGATGCAGAGTATCTTGCACTTGATTCTACCTATGCAGCACTGTATAAATATTTGACGACCAATTCAGGAAATAATATCACTTCTTTTAATGAAATCCACACTATTTTCGATGACTTGAAGATTGAGAGCGACGTAGGATTCTCTTTACCCAGCTGGACTTCTGCTGTGTATCCCTCCCCATTATCTGAACTTGCTGGTTATTATTTTGAAAGTTACTCTCATAATACCAAAATGAAAAGATTAGGTAAAAATTAATTTTTTATTTGAAATGATTTGACTAAGATGTCATTTTTAGGTGCAGGGCCTCTACTTTACACCTGGATGGAGTATTTCGAAGCAATGGCAAACGACACCACTTCTAATCCAAAATTCCAAATGTATAGTGGCCACGATTTTAATGTCGCCAGTGTTTTGAATAGTTTGGGATACTTTTCTCCACCTTTTCCACCCGGTTTCGCCAGTAGCGTTTACGTGGAACTAAGAAAATCTGTTTTCGGAACGTATTATCTGAACACATTCCTAAAAAATGATGATTCATTTACACAGTTCAGTATAAATGGGTGCGCTCTGGATTGTCCTTTAGCTACAGTTAAATCTCTACTGGCAGATGTTCTAGTTGATGTTGATACCAGGGATGCTGAATGTTTGCTGTGAATAACTAAGTGGCTAATTTTTCAAATTTCCAAATATGGCATTTTCGTCATTTCAGTATGTAAAACCTTATTTGCAAATAAAGTGATATAAGATAGTTTCCATGCATTTTTTTACAAAAACATGTCAAATCTTATAATTCGTGAAGTTTTTATATGTAAATGTTTGGCGGAGAGAGTAGACCCACGTTCTTAATAATTAACTAGCTGGAATCATTCAAACAACTGAACGATATGAAAAAAACATCCTCAGTTGGTGAAAGTCAAAAATTAAGACGACTGCGCTGCATTAATAAAAACCTTCCAGAATTTTTCTATTGTTTCTAGTTCATAACACAATTGAAAGAGATGTTTTAAACATAACACAATATGTGAACCAAGCTATAACTATCATAGATAAACATTTTTGAAATGCCTAAAGCTTTCCAGTGTTTAATTGATTCTGTGATAAAAATTAGAACGATTGGAGATAACGAAATGGGAAGAATACTGAATTTCTTGAATATTGCTCAAAACCTAGAAGACAACAAATTGTGAAAATTCTATAATTGCCAAGAACTCAACATTTAAATGACTAAAAAATAATTGGAATATTATTAAAACCGGTTTAGGACAACTGGAAGCAGTCAACAGAGCGAGGACAAATGGACGCCGGGAAAAGTGTGAAATTGTTTAAGTCAGTCAGATCTTTAAAATCTGATAGAAACTTTCACTATTGTTTAAGACCAATTTAGTTAAAACCGAATGATTGAAGTCAGATTAGATTCACTTTTTTTAAAATGTATTTTAAAAATGAGGGATTTTTATAATCTGAAAAGTTTAATTTTGATTAAAATTTAATGAAAAAAGCTTTTTTTAAATTATTATTACTAATGTTTTCAGTATTCATTTGAGTTTCGAACAGTAAAGACGTGTAGTTTACTCTGTGTTTTTGCTGCGAGAGATAATAAGTACCCGATAAGGTCAGTAAAAACAATCACTGCTATTAAAATAGGCCAGGTGCTTAAATAGAAATGAAATATAAAATTGAAATATTATTTAATAAATAATATAAAGATGTATAGCCCGCAAAATACTTACCCAACACTTTATAAACAAACAAATCAACCCATCGTCACCGACGATGGCACTCAACAACAACAGATGCAGTTTCCAGTACAACAACCCATATACCAAGGTACACATCAACCACTATACCAAGGATCACAACAACCCCTACAGCAAGGAATACAACAACAAATACAGTCCCTACCACAAAATACACAAGCTACCCAGTTAAGCCAGTCCAGCCTTTCTGTACCGCAACAACACCTCCCAAATACACAACAAACCGTGGATGAATGGAAAATAGTTGAAACACGCAAGAGAATGAGAAATGATAGCCCAGAAACATCCAGAAATTTAAAACAGACCAGACTAAAGGATTACTGGTTGAAACCGCTACCATTAACATCCACCTCAAATAGATTTGACGCCCTCCAGAACAGTGAAATAGAAGAAAAAGAAGACACAAATCAAGACAAGCCACCAAAGGAACCGAAACCTCCACCAATATTCATCGAAGAAGTTGGAAACCTTAAGCCGTTAACTGATCTACTTAACCAGATAGCCCCCGAGGCACATACAATTAAATGCTTATATAATGAACAGGTCAAGGTACAACCGTCTACTTCAAATTGCTATAGGGAAATAGTAAAAGCTCTAAAAGATAAAAACACCCAATTTCACACGTTCCAATTGAAACAAGAACGATCCTTCAGAGTCGTTCTACGAAATGTGCATCCAACAATTGACAAACAAGAGCTAAAAACGGAACTAGAAGAACTAGGACATGAAGTATTAAACATAGCTAATATATATCAAAACAAAACAAAAAGAGCACTACCACTGTTTCATATAGAGCTAAGATCGAAACCGAATAACAAAGACATTTATGAGATAAAAACACTACTAAATATGATAGTGACATTCGAACCTCCTAACCCAAAAAGAGATGTACCTCAGTGCACTAATTGTCAAAGGTACGGTCATACAAAAAGATTCTGCTATTTACAGGCCCGTTGCGTCAAATGTGCAGGAAACCATCAGACATCCCAATGTATCATTAAAGAGCGTAGCAACAATGTCAAATGTGTACTTTGTGAGGGAAACCACCCCGCAAATTACAAAGGTTGCACTGTATATAAGGAAATACAAAAGGCAAAATATCCTCAACTGAGAGCAAAAAATATTGTGAATCAGCCCAATACACGTAACACCAACCAAACAAGATATACCCAACCAGGAACGTCATATAAACAGGCAACTAGCAGTAATCCACAAAATATAACAGTAAATCCTTCAACTGCTTACGCAGCGCCCCTACAATCAAATAGCAACCTAGAGTCTATGATGACAAAATTGATGGAAAGAATGGACACTATCTTAAATCTACTAACTACTATGATCTCCAAAATGAACTAATGGACTACACCCTAAAATTAGCGTTGTGGAATGCAAACGGCTTGGCTGGACACATACAAGAACTAAAAGTATTTATTATAGAAAACGACATTGACATAATGCTCATATCAGAAGCTCATACAACTAATAAAACATATATTAAAATTCCCAAATACTCTATATATAGCACCGAACACCCAGAAGGAAAAGCTCGGGGAGGTACAGCCATCATAATTAAATCTAGCATAAAACATCACATGTTAGACGAAGTAAGCGAGAAGTATATCCAGGCCACTAGTATCTCTGTAGACAATGATAGAGGTAGCCTCGTACTGTCAGCGGTATATTGTCCCCCAGGTCCTATCATAAAACATGAGCAGTTTAATAACTTCTTTTCTACATTAGGTCAAAGATTCCTGGCAGGAGGAGATTATAATTCGAAGCACCACTATTGGGGATCCAGAGTGATAACACCAAGAGGTCGACAATTATTAAAAGCAATGACAGACAAAAACCTGTATCCCCTAACTACGGGAGAACCAACGTATTGGCCCTCTGACCCAAGCAAAACACCTGACCTATTAGATTTCTGTATCATTAAAGGAATATCACAACACTACTTAGAAATAAAATCATCACTAGATCTGTCGTCAGACCACTCACCAGTCCTAATATCATTTAGCACTCAAATCATGGAAACAATGAGATCGGTTAACTTATCAAATAGATACACTGATTGGAGTATATTCCAGCAAGAAATCCGTACAAAACTAAATACACACATCCCGCTGAAAAAAGAAACAGACATTGACGAAGCCGTAGAAGAGTTAACGAAAACAATACAAGAGGCAGCCTGGAAAGCAACTCCTAATATACCAAACCAGAATAAAAAACTGACGTACCCTAGACACATTTTAAACATGATTGCAGAAAAGCGCAAAATAAGAAGAAGATGGCAAAACACTCATGCCCCCGTAGACAAAACAAATCTAAATAATATAACAAAACGAATTAAAAGATTGCTAGATAAATACAAAAACGATAAAATCAATGTGTACATATCCAACTTGGCTGCGACAGAAGAAACAAATTATTCCCTTTGGAAGGCAACCAGGAGAATAAAGAACCGACAAGATCATATCCCTCCAATTAAGACACAAAAGGGAAACTGGGCCAGAAATGATGCTGAGAAAGCGTACACCTTTGCCAAACATCTCGAAGAAGTATTCCAGCCATATCCGAGTGAAACCCCAACTCAAGTAGACGAAACCATAAGGAACTTTCTTGAAGGTCCTAATCAACTAGATCTACCAATAAAAAAATTTAAAGTCAGGGAAGTATCTAATATGGTTACTACTGGGATAAACCACAAAAAATCTCCGGGATATGATCTAATAACAGGTAAAGTACTAAGTGAACTTCCAATAGATGCAATCAGACTAATCACTATGATCTTCAATGCTGTACTAACCCTTGGGTACATACCACCACAGTGGAAGGTGTCCTGCGTAATCCTCATACAGAAACCAGGTAAAGATCCAACTGATGTAAAATCGTACCGGCCAATTAGCTTACTGCCAGTTATATCCAAGCTGTTCGAAAAACTACTCCTAAAAAGATTGAAGCCAATAATACACGAAAGGAAACTCATTCCCAACTACCAATTCGGATTTAGAAACGAACATTCCACTATCGAGCAAGTACACAGAATTGCCTGGAAAATAAGGTACGATCTAGAAAACAAAAATTACTGCTCCGCAGCCTTTATAGATATTGCCCAAGCCTTTGACAAGGTATGGCACGAAGGACTGTTGTTCAAAATAAAAAAACATCTCCCTTATACATACTTTGAGTTAATTAAATCGTACCTTACAGATAGAAAATTCCTAGTTAAATATAGAGAAGAGCAAACATCACTAAGGCAGATAAAGTCAGGCATTCCACAAGGTAGCGTACTTGGCCCTGTTCTATACTTGTTGTATACCGCTGATCTTCCCACAACAAACAATACTACGTTAGCCACATTTGCCGATGATACAGCCGTATTAGCATCCCACAAAAACCCAATTACTGCATTTAATAACCTTCAACAACATATTGACAAAATAGCAGAATGGATGCAGAAGTGGCGGGTCAAAGCTAATTCAAGTAAGTCAGTCCATATCACATTCACCCTTAATAAACTCAATTGCCCACCTGTAAGACTCAACAAAATTGAACTACCTCAAAAGGATGAAGTTAAATACCTAGGGATCTATCTTGATAAGCGTTTAACATGGGCCAAACACATCTGCAAAAAAAGACTCCAACTTGGCCAGTTATATAGACAATATTATTGGCTGATTGGTCGTCGCTCAAAACTGTCACTAGCTAACAAAGTAATAATTTACAAAACTATCATTCGATCAGTATGGACTTATGGCATACAACTGTGGGGTTCTGCTAGTAATTCTAATATCCAAAAAATCCAACGGTTCCAATCGAAAGTCCTAAGAGCAGCAGCAAACGCACCATGGTATATTACGAACGCAGCATTACATAAAGACCTACAAGTACAGACGGTCGCCGAAGAATGTTCCAAAATCTCCGACAAATACCATACCAGATTGAGCGTCCACCCAAACGAACTGGCAACAGATCTCTTGATTGCCCAACCCAAAAAAAGGCTGAAGAGGTGTGACCCTCTGGACCTCCCCCAAAGACAATAATGTGTGTTAGTGCTAATTATGAGTTAAAGTGTATATAGTTCCAACATTGTAGTTTGTAACGTACAAAACATTTATGTAAAAATAGTAATAGAACGTTTCAGAAGTGTTATCAATGGATATCTATGTTATTTATCTTTATTCACTTATTTTACTTATTATCCTATATAGGATAGATTGTAAAAACTCTTGGGAAATAAAAAAAAAAAAAAAAAACTAATGTTTTAAAACTCTTTAATATCCATAGAAATACGAGTATGTCAGTTTTTTAAATTTAATAAAAACTGTAAATTTTGTTCAAATTATAAAAAATATTGTAATCAGGTCATTTCATTAAAAATTCACTTTCATAAAATTTAATGAAAAATGGTCGCTTTTATTAAAGTTAAATAAAACGTTCAGTTTTGATTAAATTTAGATGAAAAAAACGCTACTTTTCTTATAATTAATGAAAAGGGGGCAACTTAAATATTAATTACTATTTCTGCTGTATCTGCTGCCTAAGAATCATTAAAACTCATAGAAAAAAGTCAGTTTTACTAAAATTTAATAGAAACACATTATTTAAAAAAATCAATTTTGTTTGATTAAAACATAATGAAAAAGGGTACTTTCATTAAAATTTCATGAAAGAGTGTCCACTTTGGAAATTTTTAATAAAAAATGGTCGCTTTTATTAAAAATTTAATTAAAAAAAGTTTAAAATTTAATGAAAAAAAAGACTATTTCTATTAAAATTTAATTTCAAATAACTATTCTTAATGCCTCAAAATTCTTAAAACCCACAGTAAGAGTTCTATTTTTTATAAATTTAATAAAAACAAGTAAAATTTATTCAAATTCAAATATAATTATATTTAAAATTTTTGATGAAAACAATTAAAAAAGGATATTTTCTTACATTTTATGAAACGAGGTTCACTTTTAAAAAATTTTATTGAAGAATAGCGGCTTTTGTTAAAATTTAATAAAAAGTTTCGATTAAATTTATAGAAGACAGTTCAAGATTTTGTAAAAGGTTTCCCAAAGTTATTAAAACGTAAATTTTTTGAAAATTTCTGAAAGTGAAAGTTATTTTAAAACTATTAATTTTTTCGAACAACTAATTCAAGTAGTAATTAATTATTATTATTCGCAACAATTATTAAGGTCACTAATAGCAACTATTTAATTCTATCAAATTTAAAAAACATTTTAAAGTAATTTCTCTAGCCGGAAAACATAAATTTTACGAAATACAAAAAAAGATTCTAAAACAAAAAGCCACTGTTTGTCATTACAATAAATACCCCTACCTCACTCTTCAAGCCTGTATCTAGAAAAATGGCTGATTTATTACCAAAAATATTTTATTATTCTTCAACCCCTATCTTAAAAAGTGATTTTAGACCATTATTTGGTAATAAATCAAAATCTATTATTCTGTGATTTTCCAAAATGTTTAAATACTGGTATAACAATTGTTTCATCTTTTGGCATTCTCAGATAAGATTAAATTTCCACAAAATAGAAACAGTCATTATGACCATTTTGTAATTTTAAGTAATATTTTAGCAGCAAAATATCTTATACTTTTAGTAACAATATCTAACAACCTCTATCAAATATATTTCTATAAAATACTTTATTAACATTTGACCCTTCCACTTTGAAACTTTGTCGCTTATGAAAAAACAAAAAATAGATTTTAAATTGTTTACTGATGTCATTACACTTTGAAATTATACAAAATATTTATTTTGTCGTCGAACGAACTGATTTTCATAAATTTGGAGATAAGCAAAAGTAAACCCAGACTTATATTCAATGAAAAGAACATTGAAGACCATTAACAAGATGGTATTCAGTCATCATGCATTGTATTTTATTTATAGCTTTTGTTGGATTAACATTTGAAGTTGTAAGCACTAATCAAAATAATTTGATAGCTGTAATTCAAGTAAGTACGAATTATTTCTTTTATTGTACCAGTTTAATGAAATCGTTATATATTTAGCAAAATTATAAAAATTATAAAATAAAGTAGTGACCAAAATATAAAATACATATAACAAGATATTATTTTAGCTGTATCTATTTTTTTAGGTATTTAGGCATGGCCACAGAACACCTCGTATATTTTATAAAACTGATCCATATGGAACTAAGGAATCTTGGGAGGGATTTGACTTAGAAGATTTAACTAATGTAAGAAATACATTTGTACATATATTTTATTGATGTAGTTACTGCAAATATATTTAAATTACATATACAGGGGGTTTTAAAGTGAAATATGTACACATTAACACTTGGTATGGGGTATTCGATTAATTGACAATCGTCTCTTATTTTTTATATGGAGATACAGGGTGTTTTATCGATTTTATTACAATTTTGATTTGATTAAAATTTAATTTTTAATTTAATTCAATATAAGAATTTTAAATTTTGTGCTATTACCTGTTAATAATATTTCATTTATTCTTTAAATAATTGCTATTAGTTTAGGTATTTGGTTGTCAAAGGTATACGGAGGTTTAATATTGAAATTAATATTTTCTGACAGTATAAAACATTTCTTGTATTACGTTTAAGCACTAAAGTTGTGCCAAACTCAGAAAGTTTATAATTACATAAAAAAATTTTTTTTATCTTTATCACAAAAAATAAATTCTAGATAATCAAATTAAAATAAAAAAAAAATAAAAATAAACCGCATTCGCAAATTTGAGAAAACCTTACCAAAATATTGTTTTTGAGATGAAAACAAGTTATCAAATTTTGTTAAACCGGACCTGGATTTCAATTAGATTTGTCATAGTCTAACGACAATCAAATCTCATTGAGAATCTACTGGAAATCATCAATTCTCATCCATAACAAAAATAAAAAAAACTTTTATTGATATTATTACAATTCCCTTAAAAAAAATTTTATCTATTTTCTTTTCCTGATAAATACATCTAAATCAAATTTATAACATTTTATATTTTTTTAAATGGTTTATTATTATTTTTTAACTTGTTTTACTGTAATATCTAATTAATTATATGGTATAATTTTTGACTCATTTAAAACATTTAATGATTCAATAATGAGAAGACAATTTTGTTTGATTTTGGATATATTAAACAAAAATTATCTCTACCATATTCTTTATTTATTTTATTTGGCAATAAAAAAATTTTCTCATTAATAAATAAGAAAATATAAATTGTACTTATCTGAATTTCCACCGTATTACAAGGATTCTATTATATTATTTGTCTGACTGCAGTTTCATCACTCACTCTGACATTTTCGTAGATATTCAAAATTGACTGATTTTGTGAAGTGTGAACAACCTCATATCACAAATATTTCAACCTACCACCAATATAGACAATAACATTTAGTCTAAGAGGTAATCTAAAATAATTGAACTTCCCAGGTTTATTTGTTCATTTAGTACTATATATTGAGGACATTTTAGGTATTTCTTTATTTCATATTCTTCCAAAAAATAAAATTCTTCTTTCTTCTCTTACATGAAGAATTTCCACTGTTGTTTCAATTGTGTTATTAAGTGGAGTTTTGTGTTTAGTATCAATGAAGTGTTTTGCGTAATGTGACTTATCTGGTTGTTTTAATCTATAAGTGTTCACAGTACCTTATGTTAAAATTTCTAAGGGTCTGGCCAAAATAGCATTACAGTCAGTACAATATAGTTTGTAAATACAAACGATTTTAAAATTTTATCAGTTTTTAGTTTTATATTTAATAAAAATGAACGTATATTATTTTTTACTTTAAAATATATTTTAGAATAATTTAGAACATGTTGCATTCAATTTTGCACATTGCCAGTTTCAAGCATTTGCTACTCGGTATGCTTTTAACAATACTTTATCTCTATTTAAAATAGTGGTACGTTTTTTCTCATCTTTTTAAATATTTTTTAGCTTTTCTTTGGATTTTTTTGCTTAAAAATGGAAAATTTCTTCATACATTCGAGAATTGGATGTTATCCAAGCACTTTTCGGTTTATTTTTACTCATTAAAATTCAAATTTTTCAAATATCTCTCTTATCTCTATTTCTATTTTACATGGGAATAAATGTAAAAATATCTAAAATAACCAATGTGGGCTTATTTCCGTTTTTTGATAAAAGGTAAATTTGAAAGAAAATCAATAGCTTTTTTTTAAAGGTCGAGTTGCTATGAGCATTTAAGGAAAATGCTATGTGTAATTATTTTTCACAACATTAGTAAAAAAAATTGGTTGTATTTGTTTTTATTCCTCTATCAAGTTTAATGTTGTGTGATTGGATCTTACTATCTCCTTTCTTATTTTTGCTCATAATTCTTGGATATCTGATTTTTTTTTGTATTCGTTCTACGCATAATAAATATTTATTTCTATACATCATCTTCTTGTTCTACATATCATTTATTTATCTTCTTTTAACTTCTTTAAAATATTTGCTATTTCTGATCTTATTTCTTCTTTTATGATTGTAGGATATTAAATTGTTCTTAATTAATTATTTTAATGTATCCTTCCGATTCTCTAATTTGCTCTTAGGTTGCTTTAATTTGATTTTGTGTTACTTTAATTTGCTTTTATATTTTTTCTTCCGAGGCTCTTGTTTGCTCTAATATTTTTCATTTTAATGCTTATAATTTTATGTAGTTAAAGGTCTTAAAAAAATAAAACAGAAGTCAGGCAACGCCTAATTGTCTCCATACATTTTTTAATATAAACTATTTTTAACTACATTAAAACGTAACAATTGAAAGATTCCATTATTTTTAAAATAATGATTATTTAATCAAGTGTTTAAAATGTGCTCCATTTGTGAGTTGACAGTGCCCGAATCGATGGTTCTCCATGATTGTCTAGAAATTAATCGAGATTCATGTATAATTCGTTGTCTTAGCTCTAAAAGACTTACTGGTTAAATTTCGTAAACTGAATTTTTCAAGTATCCCCAAATATTCTTTAGGATTGAAATCAGGTGAACGTGGAGGCCATATAGACTACATATAATAAAGTGTTATATATGGTTGCATACGTATTGAAGAGAACATTCCAAAAATGAAAGTTACTAATAATATCAGAGAAACGGCAAATCTAGCAACATTTCAAATGTCAAATCTGGAATCCCCGTATTCCAAAACAAGATTTATCCAAAATTTTGTAGAATTCGGACCAGCAATTTAGGAGATAATTGGCCGTTTCCAGACGACTTTTGGTCCACTCTGTATACCGTGATTTACAATCAAAATATTATTTAGCAGTAACCTTAAAATAAATACAAGAAATTGTTTTTTTATTTTTAATTGCTTAGAAAATAAAAAAATCACATTTAGAGACCAATATTATCAAGAATTAATGTGTAATTTTTCGAACCAAATAAAAATCGCAAAAATGTTTATAAAAAGATTTAGGAGAGAAATATTAATAATTTTTAAATTGAACCATATTTTGTGCTCTGAAAAAGATATTAGTCGCGGCAACATTACAATTTAATAATCTGAAACCCGTATTGCCAAAAATACTTGAATACTAATTTGATATAGATATTGTCGCTTCCTGAAGAATAGACACAAATACTTTACAAACAAAAACATATTTTTTATTAATACCTTCGTTCTTTTGACAAGTTTTACCAACTGCACCTTCTTCTTTAATTTGACGTATGATCTCATATTTTAGAAAGGAAAACGCCAGACTTTTGCTCTAGGAAAACTAACCCATCAACGCTATATCAATTTCTTACCGAAACATTACGACAACGAAAATTTTATTGCTTCTTGTACAGACATGGACCGAACTTTAATGTCTGGTCAATGCTTCCTTTATGGTCTTTATCCAGCAACCACTCCTACCGAAAGATGGCGGGCGAATGTTGACTGGCAACCAATTCCTCTCCATCCAGCAAATACAAGAATCTTCTCAAGTTTTCCTTATTCGTGTCCTGCTTACAATCAGTATTACGCTAACGTGTACCAATCTAAAGAGTATCAAAGATTGGATGTAGAGAATTCAGACCTTCTGGGATATCTAGCTAGACATTCTGGTGAAAACATAACGACCATATTGGACACGTGGTTACTGGTGGATTGCTTGTATACAGAAATTGAAGCTGGATTCGATATGCCTGAATGGGTAGCTCCTGTTTTCGAAAAAGCAAGAAACCTGACTGCGCAATTGTATAAATCTATGACCGGCACTACGCAAGCTAAAAGATTCTGTAAGTATAATATTTCTACTCTAAATTGCTAAACCTCAAAAAAAAAGATCATAAACATAACAAAGAAGATGGATGGGCGTAGGTGCTTAAGTATTTACATAAATTTGATATTTATCGAAAGAATAAAAGAAATAATACCCTATACATAGTGTGTAATTATAATCCACTTTTAGTTTTCAACATTTTTTGTAAATATGTTACCTTACATATTACTTTTTCATAATGAAATACCTATAAAAATACATTTAAAAAACTAAAAATTAATTATTGCCCAAGAACGATTTTAAAAAACTAAACTATGCATAAAGTGCTACTGTTACTAGCAATGATTTTTCATTTTTTGATATTATTAAACCCTCCTTCTTCTCCGGGCTTGGAACTGGTACAGGTTTTTGCTAAATTACGAATTTTACTCACCAAAAACCTCAGATAATATCAAAATCATTGAAAGAAGCTTACACTAAAAATTTACTTTAATCTAAAATAAATAAAAATCTTAAAACCAAATTAAAGAAAACATATTTCATTGCAATATTAAAAATAAATAAAAACATCTGTAAATAACATTCGTCATGTAAATGTTACATATTAAAAAACTACTAATTTGGTTATTTAAATAAAAATATACTTCATAAATCTTAATACTCAAATTGGGAAGAAAAATGTTCATTTAGTCTAATAATGATGGGTTATAATGGGGGTAACACAATATACTCATCTTCTTTTTTTATGACATGCTCATTTTTTTTTGTTCCGAAATTCTTTTAATTATTTCTTTGTCTGATTTTACAATATCTTCTTTTTTATAGACTCGAACATATTTAAAACAATTTGTTGCGTTTGTTCATGTAAATTTTTATTTTAAGTACATAATTGTCATTATTTACTTGTGGAATTTGGTGATCTTGCGATATTTCACTACTTAGCTACGATCTGCAAAACGCCATATTTAAAAAAAGAAGAAAAATTAAAATTTTAAGAAAATAATCTTACGTGCTACTGCCTGAGAACTGAGAAGGTAAAGATTTACTGTCATAGAAACTCAGCAAAATACTTAATAAATGCGTGCACGGTTGATTGAGAGGACTAGATTTGGCCAACTGAACTTCACTACCTCAGATATCAAGCGTTTATACGTGGTATATATAATATTTAAAAACCCATTTCTTAAAATTCTTAACATTTACAATTACCTGGCAAATGAAGTTAATATTTAAGTTAAGCAATTTAGAATAGAAATAGTATAAAAAAATTCATATAGATGTAACTTTTTTAGATACTGGAACTTTCTTAAATTTCGTAGTAGAGCATTTCGAGAAAATGTCCAATAATTCTACCGCTGGTTATAAGTTTCAAGTTTTCAGCGGGCACGACAGCAATATCGCAGCTATTTTGAACAGCTTCGAAGCTTTCGATCCACCGTTTAATCCGGACTACGCAAGCAGTATTTGGATTGAACTGAAGAGGAATAAAGGATCTTTTTATGTCAACGTTTGGAATAAAGACGGGCACAATACTAAAAAGATTAGTGTTAACGGTTGTGCTTTGGATTGTCCTCTGCTCGAGTTCAGGAAAAGACTGAGTCATCTTTTGTTAGATTCTGCAACAATGGATGAGGAATGTAAAGTGATAAAATAATATTATACTAAAAAATATATGTATGAATCTCTTTAAGTATATTTTATAATATATAAGTCTGTAAGTGGATGAAATATTTTTTTAATTACTGTGGTAGTAAATATTAAATTTAATTTCATAAGTGATGTAACTATTAATTCATTTTAGTATATTTTGTATGATCTAGAATTTAATAATTATAAATATATTATGGAAATATTTATGAAAAATATATAAAATATGTTATTACTAATAAACTAAATTATATTAATTGTAGCCAAATTATAACATTTGCTAATTATGTAGTATTCATCACAAAAATCGATACAGTTTACATTTCTGTAACAAACTTAAAACGATCCGAATCATCTGAAAACTATTACAATTTTATGATTTATTAGGTAGATATTTCTTGGTTACAAGTCATATATTTTTGTTAAAAGCGTGAGGTGTTGCCACATATAAATTTTCGAGTAAATATTTAAAGTGAATTTTTGTGCAAACGAATGATGATGAATATTTTGTTACAAATGACACGTTTTACATATTATTTAAAAATATGCATTATTTTCGCGGACACCCTGTATATTTTATGTGGTAATATTTTTTTCATGTGATGTAATGATTATGTTTGAACTTGCCATTTTATAAATGAAAGACTGAATTATCATTCAATAATAAATTTTATTAAAACTATTATCTTGAGTGCCAATATAAATAAATGTTAAATATAAAATAAACCAACAAAAACAATAAAATAATAAAAATAAAATACAAAACCAATTAACTACTAAACAATTAAACTAAGTTCGGAGTTAATTTATAAAAAAAAATTGTACTAAATTTAACTTTTGAAATAAATAATAAATATAAAATAAATTCTCAGGTTGAGCTTTAATTATGTATGTAACTTCTAATAAATTTTTTTCAAAATCAAATTAAAAATTAATTAGTCCGCAATTTTGTTTACCAAAAGTGTAATTTAATCATACCTTGTTGCAATATAATAATTCTAATTCCATTTTATTACTATATATAAAATCACTGCTTTGTGCCAAAAGTTAAAATATTAGGTTACCTTTTAATTAAATTCTTCATACATATCTCTTACCATTTTTAAAATAAAAATTCATGAACTTGAAGTTTATTGGGAAAACTTCAACCTATAAACAAAGATTCTAAAATTTTAAGTTTTAATTACAATTTACAAAGTAACAATTAATTTTAATTTATTTATAAAAGTTTTTATTTATATTTGTTAAATAGCCAAAATAATACAGAAAATTTCAATTGTTATGAAGATTTCTATTAGGATAACTTATTTATATATTTAAAAAAAAATGTGCTTAGTATTATTTTTTAGTGGATTTGAAGCCTTCGTGTATATTTTTATCGGTTATTGGTGGTATTGGTGACCTAGGAAGTATTTTTTTTCCATTTGTTTACATTAATCGGAGATATATATATTATAAATAATATTATAATTTTCCAAAGCATTTTTCTAAAGAGTATTAACGTCATTACTCAATGTGTTTTTATAACATACGCATTTGTATTGTTATCAAAAAACAATTTTATTTGAGATAATATTTGAAAAAACTCATGTCAATAATTTATTGCCTCTATAAATTTGTTATTTTTCCTTAGTTTACTCTCATTTCTTTTAAGAAAAAGAAATAGCAAATATATTATTCATTTCTTTTTTGTTTATGAAATTTTCTTTCAGACAGAAGCTTAATTTTTCGAAAACCATTTTAGTAAGTAACTAGTGGATTAAGTATATCCACTGTATATTTTTTAATATTAATTGCACTATACGAGGAGCGTTTGTATATCTGCGTGGAATGTAACAATTGGCCCGTGTACAAATTGTATTTTTTTAATTTTGTATTTATTATTTATAACCATCCTATTAATCTTCTGATAAGAAAACACTAATGATCAAAATAAATGTTTACAGTAAAATATTTGTAATTTTGAATAAGCACTATATAATAGATAAACAACAATTTCACTACAATTAGTGTAACAGCAATTATAAAATTATTTTGAATACTTTCTATAATTCTCACTATCAAAGTGTATGTATTTTTCCTTGAAGTGTCACATAATTAAAAATATTATGGCCAATTGAGATTTTTGTGATCAGAACAGGGCGATTGATTGCGTTAATCATTATGTTTCATAAATCTATTAAAATTACTGAAAAAATTATATATTTTTAAAAAGTTTTCAAAAAAACATATGAATGAAAATTGCTATCGATAACCAAATTTTAGAAGAACTCATATTTTCAAAAAATTAAATTTAATTTAAAAGAGTTAGAGTTGATTAAATAATAGAATTATTTTTTATGTTTTTGTTCTTTGTAGTTGTATTTTATTAATTTTAAAATTGTTGTTTTTTACTCTTCCTTAAAAAGCATTGTTTATTGATAAAAATTTCAAATATAATTAAAATATTAATAATACAAAAAATATATAACACATTAGATAAAATGACAGTAACGATATATGTTCAGAACATAAAAATTTTTTTCAAAATATTTCAGAAAGTGTACATATTTCTTTCAAAGATAATCAGAATTATTAAATTTAAATCCAATATTTACTTCAAAATTGCTAAACCTCTCTGAATGATCCGAAAATTATTCAAAATTCACAAACTGCTAAAACTGAATTAAAAAACTTATTAAATTCCAAAAATTATTCATATTGTTCAATAAAGTTTATAATGATCTAAAAAGTTATAAAAATTGATAAAACAATCTGAAAATTGCTCAAAATGATACAAAAATTTCTGAAAGTAATCCAAAATTGTTTTATACTATTTTAAATATCTCCGAATTTTTAATTTATTGGTCAAAATTATGAAAATTGTGCACAACTGAAATCCAAACTAACAGTGTTTTTTTTAAAATTAATAATTTATTGTGTAATATATTAAGCTGGATTTTTTAGTTTTACCTAAAATTGTTCATTTATTATACATTCATTACAAATGTGACAAAAATGGTACATACACAGTGCTTATTGTGTATTTAGGAATTTCAAAAATCATTTATTACAACTCAAAAAATTCGCATACAATCAAATATTCGTTTTAAATACAGTCAAATGAATTTTTTTCTCAAATTCAGAAATCGCCCTGTATATTAATAAAGACAGCGACTTCACACTTTTTAATGGTCACTATATATTATAGAAGTATGTAAAGTTCCTCAAGATTTCCTTTTTTAATTTTTGATATGAAAAAATAATATGTCATTTTATATGGAAACAAAACATTTTCTTATCAATCTACCAACCATTATAAATTCTACTAAAAGTAGAATAAAATAAAAGTAATTTACCTACATTTTAAATGTCCTTGGTTATCGAATTAGGTAGATATTTCTACGAATATTGAAGGAAAGCCCACTTCTTTTAAATAAGGAAGTAAGCAGTTAAGCCCTGTATGTTTTGAATAGATATTGCTTAAGTTTCATAGTGCAGTTTCCAAAGTTGAGCCACACGCAAGGCGAAGTGATAGATCAATTATTATTATTTAACATTTCTTAACTGAACTTTGCATGCACGTTTTGTGTAACACAGGATGGTTCTGATAATATTTACGTTTCTTAATTTTTTGATGATAGCAAATTCGCATTCGATCAACACCGACAATTTAGTGGCACTTGTTCAGGTAAGTTACAAATTTTATATATGTAATATTACATTTAAAATACGTTGCAGGAAGTTCAGATATTTGAATATAAATATTGTAACAGAAATGATCAATGACAAATTTAATTAAAATTACACAATCATTTTTCATGCAGTAGAATGACATGTGGAAACATTTTTTTTTAAATAATGTGAGTGCAATAATATAATATATGTTAAAGTGATGAGGATACACTCAACATTAAACATTTAACACAATAATTTCTTTAATTAAGGTTTGTAAAATATAATTTGTATTATTTATGAAGTGTAGCAGATAAAATTGAGTATATGGAAAATTACAAATTTAAATGTGTCAAAATTAAAAAAAAAGATTCATTTCATGTGTAATAGTTTATATTAAATTCGAAAATATCCTCACAAAGATGTAATGATATCTCAAAAGTTATTATCCAAAGGTTTCTTTATACAAAATTTAAAGAAAAAATAACAAACTTTATTAGAAAGTAATCATATCCTTGTAAATAATAGTAATTAAAAATATTGAAGTATTGTTAATTAGTAATTATTGAAATTTCTACCATGTTTGTTAAAACATTTCAAATTTTCATAAAATAGTGTACAGTGCAACGCAAAACTATAAATACTTCATCAGATTTTTGATATTTTTCTTCGAATTTTCACTTGCCTAGAGAACAGATCGTTGAAGTACAATTCATGACAAACTAAAAAAAAAGTGGAATTGTAAAAATTAATTTGATAACCTTAAACAAAAGTTAAATTAATTAAATTTAGTTACTTACCCCAGATGGTGATCTTGACTGATTGGGACACTTTTCTAACTCTCTTTGGAAATTAATTTTATCAAACCCTATAATACCAAGGTCTTGCAAACGGTTCACATGATAATGAATACTTCAGAATATATCTTTAACCATACCAACGAAAATTTGGAGATTCCATTCCTTACAGAAGTACCAGATCATTTCTTCCCCCTCAAGACAGATTCGTTCAAAACTTTTACTCAGTACTTTTGTTTTGATGTTGTTGTATTAATAAGTAGATTATGTAAAAACGAACTCATCAAGAATCTTACCACAGCAAATAAAAGAAGGAATATTAAAGATAAACTGTCCAGAAGTTAAACAGTTGTTAATTATCGCTGGACCACTTCCCCCTCAAGACAACTTCACTCAAAACTTTTACTCAGTACTCTTTGATTTGATGTTGTTGTATTAATAAGTAGATTATGTAAAAACGAACTCATCAAGAATCTTACCACAGCAAATAAAAGAAGGAATATTAAAGATAAACTGTCCAGAAGTTAAACAGTTGTTAATTATCGCTGGACCACTTCCCCCTCAAGACAACTTCACTCAAAACTTTTACTCAGTACTCTTTGATTTGATGTTGTTATATTAATAAATAGATTGTGTGAAAACGAATTTATCAACAATCTTACCACAGCATACAAAAGAAATAAAGTTAAAGAGAAACTGCCCAGAAGGTAAACAGTTGTTAATTATCGCTGGACCACTTTCCCCTCAAGACAGCTTTACTCAAAACTTTTACTCACTACTCTTTGTTTTGATGTTGTTGTATTAACTCGTGTGAAAACGAACTCATCAAGAATCTAATAAATAGAATAAAGAAGACCACTTCCCCTCAAGACAGCTTCACTAAAAACTTTTACACTTTATATTTTGTTTTCATGCTGTTATGTTAATAATAAGAACATAGAGTGTTTCTAAGTTGTTCGTGTTGTTGCTTTAGAAGTAATTCAATGTTAATTAATTAAATTTTTGTGGAACTTGCATAACCTTAAAAAAAGGATAAACAATTTTTAAGTGTTGTAAAAACAAAGTTGCAAATAATTGTGAAATAAAATCTGTTAAAATATTTAACTTTGATATAAATGGATTTTCTTGAATGATAAGAAAATAATATTTGTAAGAATTTTCAAGTCTTCACGCTGATGCTGGTTCATAAGAAGTAAGAGAATAATTTTTAGCGTTGGCGTTTAGAAAATATCAATTTATGTTTCTTGTTGTTTATTATTTATTTAGTTGTAGAAAATATAAAAGAGTTATGTACAAGAAATTTGTTAGATTGTAAGTATTAATACAGTTAAATAAAATGTGAACCCACCTTGAGATCATTTTTGAATCAACATGAAACTAATAAAAAATATACAAAGTGCGCCAAAGAAAATTTATAAATTTTTTTTAATCTTGATAATAGGTATTAAATAGAAGAGATATTAAAAAAAGTTATAGCGATTTTTGTTAAAAAAAAGTTATAATATGAATGTTTATAATTAAAATAACTAAATCTGTAGTGAGGTCAACCTAAAAAATCATGTGTCTCAATTTAACATTTTTTTGAAACCATTTAAAACAATTACAGAATCACTCCGAAAGTTTTTTTTAATTCACTTTCTACACATATTATTTAGAAACAAATTTTATATATATATTGAACTTATTGAAATATTTTGCAGATATTTAGACATGGCGAAAGAACTCCTATGATCATTTATCCAAAGAATCCATTCAAAAATTATTGGAACGAGCTTGGAACCGAACAAATGACCAATGTAAGTTTTTTATTTCAATTTTTTTTATGTTTTTAAATATCGTCAACAACAGCATAACTACTTTAAATTGTTGATAAGGTAAATTAAAAACACTTATTAACTTTACATGAGTTATTTATAAATATTTGTTTATTTAAAATTGTTTTAATTATCTTTATTAATTTGAATTATTTATACATTGTTTAAGTGTTCACCCTATATATCGACTTAATTGCGTACTATAATTTTAAAAATTACTTACTTTAGTTAAATTTAAATTTATGATATACTATTCTGAAACACCCTGTATACAGAGTGGTTGTTGTTTCGACTTATTATGATAATTCTTGTTTGCTACTTCTGTATTTAAATAAATTGTTTTTAAGCTTTTAATGAATAACTTGTTTCTGTATTCCAAGTTTAAAAATTGAGTAGTAAAATTAAATGATGAAAAATAGAAATTACTATGTTAACGAATTCTGAAAATAAAATATATTCTAAATTTATTTGTTAGTCCAGACATGAATTTTATACTGGGTGTTTTTTGTAACCTAAGAAAATGTTCGAGTCGCCCTGTTTCGAAAACTATTATAGCTTTTAGTATTGGTATATTTTTAACTACTTCCCTCTACATATTTCATAGATACCGCATTTGCTTTTCCTAATGAAAAACCCTGTAGATATATAATTCAAATATTTTGATATACAGGGTGTTATTCTGCGGGTAAACTTAAATTTATCTACTTGAGTAAAAATTGCTTGTATCTTATGGCTTATTAAAATATTTTAATAATGATTAAATTTATTATGGTCTCTTTTTATCTTAATCTATTACGGAACATGTAAAAATTTATAAATAAGTCTAATGTTTGTCGTGTAAATTTTATTAACTTAAAGTTATGTAAACAAATGATTACAACTTAACTGATAGGACAATATTTGTGGTGAAATATTTGGAAATTACAAATTAATGATAAATAATTAATGTTAGTTTTGGACTCACTACAAACGTCTATTTTAAGATTATGCAATATTTTATATGAATATATAACCTTTACATACACTTAAAAAGGAAATATTAAAAAATGTTTATTAACATAATCCCATTTTCGATTATCTTTCCATTAAACCAAAAATTACATTATATTTTAGCGAAAGTAATGTACATTTTTATGGATGAGTTATAATAACGTATGCGGAATAATTTTTTTTTCTAAAGTCATCTGTTTTCGAAGAAATAAATAATAGTATTTTAGATCTATTCAAATATTATTCACTCAATAACTCATAAAAAAATGGTTTTTTAAACGTTCTAAATATAAGTCTTTATTTTAAAACACCAAGATATTTAGAATGGTCGATTAGAAGGGATGTAGAAAAGTAAAAAATGTATTCTCAACAATTATTACCCGATCCGAACGATTTCTACCACTACTTTTTTAGGTAACATACTACATTTCCTTACAATCTTTGGGCCACTGATACAAAACATCGCGGATTAGATTAATTAACATGTCATGATATTATTGATTTGAATAAAATGCCATTTTTCATTGAATTATTGAACCTACTTTACGAAACGAAAAACTTAAAACGATTAAACGAAAGTGAATTTTTGTGTAAACTAATGATGTTAAAAAAAAATACTAGAATATTTTGTTGCAAATGACACGTTCTACATACCATTTAAAAATATGCATTATTTTCGCGGAAACCCTTTATGTTTTTTTTTCTAAATTCTACTCATTTTAGTTTGAGAAATAATTTAATTTTGTTCAGAGAGGTCGTCGGCAACTTCACACTTTAGGCCAATACACAAGATCCAGATACTCCGAGTGGATACCAAAAAAGTATAACAGAACATTCGTTTACGCTCAGACTACAGACTCGGATCGGACCCACATATCAGGTCAATCATTTCTGTATGGACTTTTCCCGGCAACAGGAGATCAAAAATGGCTTCCAAATACAGACTGGCAAGCCATTCCGCTGCACGTAGCAGATCCCATCAAACTCCATTCCAGTTTCACCAGCTGCCCAGTGTATGACATGTTGTACGCTAAACTAGTTACAGAGAGCGATGATTTCATTAAAATTAATAAAGAATATGCAGATTTGTATGCGTATTTGACCAACCATACTGGTGAAAATATTACCGAGCTGCATAGAGCTGAAATGATTTGGGATAGTTTTAGAATCGAAAAAGGTGTCGGACTGAATCTTCCAGAATGGTCCAAAACTATTTATCCAGAACCTTTGCGGACCCTTCAAGGAGTTTGGATGAATTCGTTGACCTATACCACAAGGTTCCTAAGATTCTGTAAGTAGATTTTTTTACCAGAAAAATCCATGCATGTGGTTAAATTTTTCCATCGCAGTTGTACAGCGTTGTCTAATTGACACAAAAGTAGAGAAAACGGGAGAATTGTAGAAAAATGTAAGGTTATTTTTGGTTGTCATAGT
Organism: Hermaeophaga mercurialis; assembly: GCA_951812935.1. NCBI lineage: Eukaryota > Metazoa > Arthropoda > Insecta > Coleoptera > Chrysomelidae > Hermaeophaga > Hermaeophaga mercurialis. The sequence continues at coordinate 33,310,222 of OX638358.1, forward strand.
TTAATTATTTACAAATTAACAGACATTATTTATTTCAATTGCGAATGTCTACACTTTTCATATCGTTTAAGGACATCTTAATGATTACATTGTGATTTCCTGTTTAATCATGTCAAAATGTTAAAATGAAATAAACATTTTGGCCTTTCTTAATATACTGTCATTTATTTGCACATGTTTTTAATTTTTATACCTTCAAGGCTATAAAACGTACTGAAAAATGGCAGTTGAGCCCAGCTATGAATTTTTTTCGTTTGGAAGACGGAGTCTAATGGTTCATGGTTTTAATTGTGTTTTTATTTTAAATTTCATTCACGATTTTATCAACCCCAGTTCATAAAGAAAAATAACTTTTGAAATCTCAAATTTTGATTCATTTTGTTTTAGATACGGGACCCTTGCTCAATGATTTAGTGAATTATTTCCATTCAATGGCAACTAATTCTTCAACATCGTCTAAATACCAAATCTACAGCGCTCATGATGACAATATTATAGCAATTTTGAAGAGTTTTGGTGCTTTTGAAAACCCATATCCCATCGACTTCGCGAGTTCCTTATGGATGGAATTGAGAAAAAGTAGCAGTTCATATTATATTAATGTTTGGTTCAAAAACGGGGAAGAGTTATCTCAAATTCCAATTAAAAATTGTGATTTGGATTGTCCATTAGAAGATATTAGCGGGTTCTTGAAAGATGTTTTAGTTGATGCAGACAATTGGGTTGAAGAATGTAATTCTGAAAGAGAGTTGAAGAAATTATCAAAATGAATTTGAAATCTTATCATACAATTGTGTTTTCATTGAAATGCTTATGTGGATAAATGTATTTGAGCGTCACTTTATAGTTTTGTTAGCTTAGAAAAATTTCCTTTAAATGTGACAAGTTATAAATTACAACGAATAACGTTAATTATAATTAGTTATAGTAGAATTTCGAGTAGTTTAGGAACGATTTTATCAGATAATTTTACTTTACAGATGATACAAATGTGATTTATTTAGTTTTTTATGAACTGCACTATGATTATTTATTCTCCGAAGTAAATAATTTTGCTATTCACTACTCTTATCCAATTGAAAAAATACATTTTTAATTTAGAAGGTATTATAAGTTTTTCCATGTTTTACGAACGCTCTGTGTAGAAACAGTTTTTATAATATGTTTTTATCTATGTACGTGTTGTATATTGTTTTTTACATTGTGTGATAAGTTATAATTGCGTATACTTAGCAAAATTTATTTATTATTATTTATGTAAAACCTAGATTAGCGTAAATACCTAAAGTGAACTTATTATTGATTTTTTTATATGCGTAAAATAACGAAACAGATCTGTCATTTTTTATATCATTTGTTCGATAAAAACTGTGTAGGTGTTACAATCAATCGATAAAATATTTAATATTTATTCAAATCTCTTGATGTGATATTAAGATTTAATCAATAAATCGAAATTTAATTGTCATCCCATAAAGTGGACTTATTCATAGGTATGAATTTACTCTGAAAACCATGTTTTTTGTTTTTTGTATATTATTTTTAAATGTAGTTTTTTCTACAAATGCTGTAAACACTGATAATTTGATTGCTCTTGTGCAGGTGAGTAAAACTTCATTTAATGAAAAATTTATATTTTGTCAACTTCTCAATATTTCTTTGTTATCTAAATGTTAAAAAGGACAGTTAACAACAAATAAATTCCTAGAATTTCATTATATTGTGTTTGTATTCAAAAACAATTTTTAAAATGCATCGCTGTCTCGTGTGAGAATATTTTTTATCTTATATTTTTACTTAAAGACATTCATAAGTGAAATCATGTTTTAAATTTTAAATTTCCAAAATGTCGTCTGTTGTAATCTGAACCAAAACACCCTGTAAATTATTGTTTTGGCAAAATTCTTTTGAAAAAAATTCTCGATTATCCGTAGTAATTGAGGTACAAATGAATGTTATATTAAGTTGTTTTTATTTAATTTTCTAGGTTTTCAGACATGGCGAAAGAACCCCCATAGAGTTTTATGAAAATGATCCTTACAAAAATTATTGGGGAGATCTAGGACTAGGGCAGTTAACAAATGTTGGTATTAGATTTTATTTATTTTTTTCTCTTAATGTGTTGATTATAAAACCATAGCAAAATATTTAAAATGCTTGATTGATCAAAAGGTTTACAAAAGTTTATAAATAATGCCGTCTACGTATTTTATTTAAAATTTTGTTTCTCTTTCATCTGCTTTACCACATTTTTTATCTCCTCTTAGATCTTATGTATTACAACCAACCCAAAACCAGTAATTCTCATATTGTATTCATAAAAATCTATTGCACTAGAATCATATAAAATTTTAAAATTAAAATTTTAAAAAATAGTGCTTTTTTGGTAAGCAACACCTCATATATGTTTTTTTTAATTGGAAGCTAAAAAATCCATATAATAGCAGCATGGCTGTATACTTTTGATTATTTATTTGGTTTTTCATTGCTGCTTAAATCTTCAACCACTTAAACAACAAACCAAATAACTGCACTCCACGTATATTTCGATTACTATATTGTCGTCATCAGAATAGGAGTTATGAGATTTAATGATCTCTTGACGATGCTAATATAGTTCACAAAACGCACGACGAGTACCGTGTTCATTGCATAATCTACGACGTTTATTCTTGGCATTGTCCGACCAAAATAAGTAAAGCAGCGAGATGCGCAAACAAGAGAAAAGAAGGAATAAGCGGACAGCGTTGCCTGTGTCAAATTTTCGTCGTTCCAGTATTAATAAGTTAGGTTTAGATTTCACTTCAAGTTATTCGACAAATTAAATTGTTATCAGTTAAGTATTAGATAAATGAGCTTCTCTTTGAGAAAGTTTTTGTATAGAGGTTTGTAATTTTACGAATTGGAGTACTCAAAACGTTATTTTTGACTATAATTTTGTGGTACATTTTTAATATGAAATGCGTTCTACAAACTTACACACCGCAAAGTACACAATTTGTAACGTTAAAAGTATCCAAATTAACCTATCGAAAGACGAAGTGAAAATAATCGTCTACCCTCTTGCTGCGTGCTGTGTGTATAATAGTAAATAAGCAAAAAAAGAAAAAAAAAAGGAAATAAACCTTGAAATTTTACTTATAGTAGACAAAACAAATATTTTTATACCTCTTTTGATCATTTATTTGAATGTTTATTGAGTTTTCTTATAATACAAATATTATGGTTACTATTTTACTTATTCTAAAATTTTTACCGCTTCTGAAAGAAAGAGGTTCTTCTTAAAATTCAAGTTTATGATATTGCAGGAGGGGCATCGTCAGTTGTACAATTTGGGTCAATTCACCAGATCCAGATACTCTGATTGGATACCACAAAAATATAACAGAAATTTTTTCTACGCTCAAACTACAGATATAGACAGGACTCATATGTCGGGTCAATCGTACTTATACGGACTATTTCCAGCTACCGATGATCAAGCTTGGTTTCCTAACTTAAAGTGGCAACCTATTCCTCTTCATCCTTCTAGTCCCAATATTGTAATGTCTGCTTTTACAGAATGTACATCGTATGACATTTTCTTAAATGAAATTTTACAAACTGATGACTATTTGGTGAAAGTCAATGAAGACAATGAGAAAATATATGACTATATTTCTAAAAAAGCTGGCACTAATATTACTGATATTGGAAGTGCAGCAAACATTTTTGATGCTTTAAAAATTGAACATGGTGTGGGACTAAGTTTACCAACATGGATAGAGAAATATGGAATATATCCAGATTTTTTAAGAAATATGTCAGGATTAAATTTCAAAACCCTTACATACACAACTCAACTTAAGAGAATATGTAAGTATTGGGTTATATTTGTATATATTTTAAGTTTATCGTCTACCAAACCTAAAAAGTATCGTAGTTGTATCACGAAATATTTTCGTCATATTAAATGTTCTCTTCACTCTGTTAGAGCGGCGCGAGTATTTAAACGCAAGTACAGGTTGGTAATATTGGGATTCAAAGATGGGTTATGGTATTTTATGCCGAGCGAAAGCATGTGAGTTCTTGTCATAGAATTGATTGACAAATATTGACGATAGTTACGAAAAATGCCCACTATAAGAAAACACTTATCACAGTTTAGGTTATGTAATCGAAATAATGGAAAGCCATATGATTATAAATTACTTATTCGGGTAAGAACTATAATAATTTAACAATAATATATAAAAAAAACGAGTAAATTACTAAAGATAACAGAATTAATTGAATTAAATGATTACTAAATCTCGCCGAGATTATTAATAATCAGATTTTGTTACTGTTACTAATTTGGAATGATAACTTAAGATTATTCAAAACGAGAGGTAAACTACAAATTATTTGTAAAATGTACTTATTCTTCCATCTTATTTTTGGCGTTAATACTTTTCTCTTCTAATTCGTGGAGTTACAATCACGGACGAGAAAGTTTTTACAGAGGAAAACCCCGAAAAAACCTCTGACTTCTTCTCACGCGCCTATATTTTTTATAAAAATTGCAACATAAACTTAATAGATTTGTTTGCTGTTTGAGCGGTCAATTTCTTCATTCCTGCAATAAAATTTTGAACAGTTTTTTTAAACTTAATAAATCTCGCTACTTTATTAAGCCTATAGATTTCATAGAAAATTAAATTAATAAACTCAATTTTGAAAGGGTTTTTTATAGACAACAAATACTAATAGATAGACTAAGAAAATTTCACTGAAAATAGAAAGTACCAATTAACAGACATTTATGTTATTGAGAATCAACGAGTTTTTATCGAAATTTTATGGTAATCGAAGAAAATGGATTTCTTGACAATATTCAAAGTTTGAAAAGTATTGGAGTGGATATTGTTAATATACAATTTTTGATAACCATAGAATTAAGACCAGAACTATAAAGGCATATTATGGGTATATAAGCGCTATGATACACAGCTGAAGAAAAAATTGAAGAAATAAGTGATGAAGAAAATTGTGATAAAGACAATAATGGGGGATCTCAAGAAGTTATTCAACAGGTTTCCACAAAATATGATTCCTGAAGAAAAATGAAGGTATTCCATTTTTTTTGTTGAGGTAGGCTGTTTCCGATCATTCTGGCTAATTATTTTCTACGCAATGAGTAGAAATTAAAATTCAGAATACTAATAATATCATATTCCATAACGAACCGTTAAAAAAGTCCTTAAAACTAAAAATTCACGGTTCATAACCAACAGGAATCTTTTAACAATATCCAAAAATTTGAAAAGTAAATATTAAAGTTGGTATTTTTAATGATGTGATGAACAGAAAAGTAAAAAAGTATTAAAAAAATATCTGATGCTTCCAAAAGACTTGAATCATGATTAAGAGGCCAAAAGCGCTTTGAACACAGGAAAAGAAAAAACAGAAGAAAGTAAAGAAGATAACAATAATAAAGAGAATAATGTACTTAATCAGGGATCTCAAGAAGTTGTTTAACAGGTTTTTACCAAAATTTCCACAAAATTAAAAATTCACAGTTTATTAAATAACTGCTTAAAATGGAGTAGGAAATAAATACTTTTTCATATAGTTTGATATCTCACTTGAATTTTTCACTTCCTATTTGTGGTTGACAAGTTTGATTGTTGTTATTTTATTGATTTTATTAATGGTAGTTTATATTTATTACAAGTTATTATTAATTTTAAGGCAACATGTTGCCTTTTCGACCGTTCATAAATGAAAGTTTGAGTGGGATGTTATCAGTAAAAAGTTAATGAGAGAATGAATTGTCTACGTACGTATACTGGATGATGCTCTAAGGGTGACTTTGAGTTATTATGTCTTAGAAATATGAGTTGCGGGTGTGAGTTTTAAGAAAAGGACACGTTAATAGAAAAAGAGAGAGCAATATTTTGTTTTACTTTTAGCTGTAACAAGAAAGTTTTCGTTCGGAACTTTGCGCTATTGTAAATTCTTTTGATAAATTAGACTTGCAAAGAAATTTTATAGAATGATATATTTTTTATGTTTAATTTCAATAAAGTCTTACAAATAGACTTACTATTAAATGTACGTATACCACAGCATATTCGTAAATCAAAAATAAATTCCAAATTAAGAATTGTCAGGTACAATTGTTATTATTTTACTATTTTTCGTACTGACATTCTTCCATTCTAGGAAAATTTTCTGTGTTATAGGACTACAGATAAATTGATAAAAACTGTAGGTATTAGTGTGAATATCGATAAAGAGTTTAGAGAAGAAGAAATTTACTTTTTAGACAAAATTCTATCTAATTAATAATGATAAATACCTCTCAAAAAATTATTAATTTGGACAACATTATTAATATTCCACCTTCTAGTAAACATTATCTTTATCAGTTTTTTAGAGCATCAGAGATGTTTTGGAAGATCGTTTTAATTCAATGTCAGTCGAATGTGATAAGACTGTTTGCACTTGAGATTTGAATCTCGATTTACTTTTAAATAATAATCGAGGTACAGAATATTTCCAATGGCTTAACTTTCTGTCAAACTGTAATTGCATTTTGATTGATTTTTATTGGATGGTCGGAGGGGTTTATAAAAACTGATGAAAAATCGACACAAAAACGAAGTTAGGTCTAAAACGATCAAATTGTCCATCTGAGATGATAAAAGCTATCAGAGGAAAAATTAGCAGATTTGATCAATAGCATCCAAAGAAGAAGATCATTTTTTACTCAACCTGTGCCTTTTATTCGACACTTTTTTTTTGTGATCTTTTCTTCGTCTTCTTCCTCTTCCTCTTCTTCTTCTTGTTAATGAACTGGTTAATAAATTTATTATTATATTATTTTTATTTTCTAGTTACTGGAACACTTCTCAACGAAGTAGTAGAATATTTCGAGAACATGGCTCTAAATTCAACATTACTTCCTAAATTTTTGGTGTACAGTGCACACGACAGTAACATTGCAGCCATTTTGAATAGTTTCGGACAATTTGAGCCGCCGTATCCGCCCGAATTTGCTGCTACTATTTGGATGGAGTTAAGAAGTGGACAGAATGGACCGTACGTGAATATTTGGAGTAAAGATGGGGATAATTTAACTCAAATTATTATTAATGGTTGTGAACTAGATTGTGCTTTAGATGAGATGCGAACAAGATTGAGTGATATTCTTGTTGACGTGGAAACATGGATTAAGGAATGTAGTTTTGAATACTGAAAACTTTTTTAAGAGAATTTTGTAAATAAAATCTACTTTCTTTTATCAATTTTTTATTTTTCACAAAAAGAGGCTATAAAAGTGTTCAAGAGGATACTTTTTTATGAAATATACATCTTGATATCTTGCTTTTTCTTGAATTTCAATGATCAATTTTTCGACGATTGCACCTAAATTTGTCTTAAGGTAAAACATTTTTTATATTCCAAGAACTGGCATCTTATTGCAATTGGTCAAATTGGGGATAACAGAGTTGTTTTAATTTTTTATTTAAAAATTTAAAATGCTCTAACTTGAAAATATTCGTACATTATTGTTTTTTCCTTAATTTTTTCAGTTAATTCCTTTGACCCAGCAGATTTAGAGAATCAAGCCATTCTGGAATTATTTCGAAGCTGATTTTCGTAGACGAAGATTTTCTGATTTTAAAACTTCTCCGGAAATTCTCTTAAAGTAATTTAATACAGAATAATTCTTAAATATTCACCTACTCCTTACCACCTTTTTTATGAAAAAAACTTTGTAGAGAATTCTCAGAGACTTTTAGAAATTTTTGTATCAGATGGAAGGAACACCTACCCAGATTTTATCATATCATAAAGAGAATAAAAATTTAGAAGATATAGAAGAAGCACTAACTAAGAAAACTTTATAAAAAGATAAATATATGCAACAATAAAAAACATCAATGAAACATTAGAGGAATAAAAACAAAAATGGTATGTGGAACAAGACCCTATAGAGATGGGAAAAATACGGAAGGAACCTTATAAATTAATTTTGTATAGAGAAGAAAAACCAACGAATACAACAAATGCAGAAGATAACGACTTAATACAAAAAATTAGTAACATTAGAGGAAGCACAAAAAGAGATGAGAAGAATGTTAATTACAAAGCAGCTAGTGAAGATGGTTTATTTAATGAACTTGTTAGATATGCGACATGAAGATAAATTATAAAGCAAATTTGGTTGAAAACAAGATCTGAGACGAATGTAGGAATTGTAGCAATAATACATAAAAAAGGGAAATAGAACATTGACAACATTACAGGACAATACGGATTCTGAGCGCCACACACAAAATCTTTGCAAAGCTTTTAATCATCAATTAAAAATTTTTAGACGCTAAGAAATTACCAAAAATAATTTAAATCAAAAAGACCAAAAATAAATACCATGTATGTATAGTCGAATAAATACAACAAAGAATAACATACGATTTTCATCGACTTTAGATGAGCGTTAGACATTGTATATAGAACAAAAATGTAGAAAGAATGAAAAAATATGGGCATTCCCAGAAAACTAAGAGATTTAGTGGACATGATATTGAAAGACTCTAAAGCAAAAGCACAGTTTCAAAGAAGAGAAATGACAGAAAAGAAAGAATTTTGAAAGGCACAAGGCTTATGGTAGAAATCACTATTAACGAAAAAATTATCAGCAAAACAAAAAAATCAAAATATACAAGAACTTAATTCGACCAATCATAACGTACCCAACAGAAACAACCACAATAGGTAAAAAAGAAGAAATGGATCACAAAATATTGAAGGCGAAAAAAGTCCACAGAAAATTAAATGAAGAAAATATAGAAAAACATATTAACGTCAAACGTTTAGAGTTGATCGAGCATATAATGTGATAACCACCAACAGAAATGATAAAACGAATAACAAATTGGACACCTACGGTATCAATAAGTAAAGGAAGATCGAAAAATAGACGGAAAGACGACATAAAGAGAGACATAATATCAATGGAAATAACGAACTGGAAGATTAAACGCAGAAACAGAAATGAATGGAAAAAATTACTACCACACATAAAACACTTTCGCAACTTTAAACAGATAAAAGAGGTTATCCACCTTAAAAAATGGATAAACTCCCACAATCTTTAAGGACTCAAAGACGAAGACGATGATGTTGATGATGATAATGACGATGATGGTGAATTATGAAAAAATGACTAACGTAAACTAGATCAAATCAAAGTTTAATTTAAAGATTATTACATGCTCTTTTTAATTTTTTTTAAAACAAAAATATTTGTGCGAATTGTGGAGCATTTCGTGGTGTTTCAAAAATTATATTTGTTTAAATAGGACTCCCAGAATTTTGATGCAAATTTGTAACATATTGAGCTGATTTTAACGACATACAAAATAGAAGCTAGAAGATTTTGAAGAGAAGGAAATAGAATGAAACATGGACGATAGATTGGGTGGAATATATAATAATTAGAAGAAAAGAAGAAGACGTGGCAGGAGTATAATATATATATATATATATATACACATATACATATAATAATAGAAATGAGATGAACAGAGCGGTAAAAGATAAAAAAGTTGGAAAATGAAATAAATTAGAATTATATAAATATAAGAAAGATAGAAAGTAGAATTAATTAAATATAATGATCGGGAAATTAAATGAAAGTAAGACTAGAAAAGACGATAGAAATATATTAACGAAAATAAAATACTGGTAATGATTAGTGAAAATCGGGTGTCATTTAATCTATGAAGAAGATTAATAGCACAAAACCTACTTACAACCAATTTGATCTCTTTTGTATTTACTTACTGCATCCAATCTATATTTTTGAAATATTCAACTAAGAAACTGCTAAAAATTAAGAGTATATCTTTTTAAGATAAGGAAACAAAGAGAATTTCCTCAGAGAAAAAGTATACAATAAATGTCACGTATAATTATATAATTATTGGACACATTCTAGCAAATTTAAAAAGTCTACCAACAGAAAATTTAATAAAACAATAATTTTAAAAATATTTTAATTACTAACATCTTTAAATTACATTATTTTTACAATTTTACAAAAAACTATGTTAAAAAATGTTTCACAATTACTAAATCCATAATAAAGTAATATTCAGAAATTAACTAAACTAAATATAATCCCTAGAAAAACAAATCTAAGTCAACGTCAGTACAATTTTGGGCAATTGCAAGGAAATAAAATGATTTAGATTTATGTTTTTATTGAATACAAATGATTATCATATAACCGCTGATATGGCCTAATTAAATCAAATTGAATAATATATAAATCAGATGTGGACACCTGAAAAATTATCCTCAACAAGATGGTGTTCAAATTAGTCCTCTTGATCTTCACTGTTGCAGTTGTCAACGCAAAAAATGACAATCTGATAGCAGTGGTACAGGTAAATATAATTTTACAAAAGATTAATGTTAAAATATTTTGGTTAAAAAATATTTCTACTGTTAAAATTTATAAATATATATTTGTTTAAATTATAAATTTAAATTTATTGACTTTATTTTTATATATAGGGTTTTTTAATTTTATAGATGTTCAGACATGGACAAAGAACACCTGTTTCTTTCTACAACAATGATCCTTATAGTAATCTGGATACCTATTGGGGGGGACTCGACTTAGGCCAATTAACAAATGTAAGTATTTCAAATTATTCTACTTCACTTTTACCATAAAATTAAAAAACTACCATAAAAGAATAATCTTTAGTTTATCTTTAATATATCTTAATCTACAGCAATTCATTGACATGTTTCAGATTCTTCTAATTCTTTTACTCCAAATTTTGTGCAATATCAAAAACAGAATAAGTCTCAATATATTTTTTACAGGAAGGTAAACGTCAGCACTTAGTCCTAGGCCAATTTTCAAGAAATAGATATTCTGACTGGTTACCTAAAACTTACAGCAACAAGCATATCTATGTCCAAACAACTGATGTCGACAGAACTCATATGTCAGCTCAAGCAAATTTGTACGGCCTCTTTCCTGCAACCGAAAACCAAGTTTGGCGTACTAATGTAGACTGGCAACCCATACCCATCCATCCATCTGACCCAAAAGTAGTTTATACTTCTTATCCGTGTCCTCTTTTCTATAGGTTATATGAAAATATTTCTTTAGAAGGCGAATTTGTGGCTCTAGATACTGCTTATGAGAGCTTATATAAGTACGTTTCGAATTACACCAATTCAAACATCACCGGTTTCACAGGACTTGCAGGGTTGTACGATTCTTTACATATCGAGAAACAAGCAGGATATAGTCTTCCATCTTGGACATCCGTTATTTATCCTGAACCTGTGACCACACTGGCACTAAAAAGTTTCGAGAAGATTACATATAACACCCAACTGAAAAGATTGTGTAAGTCAAATTATGATTACAAGCTAGGCAATAAACAAAGTAAATCTGTAACACTTACCAAAAGAGGAAGATAGAGCTTTAACACTTAAACTGAGATTAGTATTATACTAATATTGGTTTCATCTATTCCTCTATTCTATTTTTTTTCCAAAGCGTTCTTTAATTTTATCATTTTGTTTTTTCTAGACACCGGCGTTCTTCTAAATACCATACTTGAATATTTCGAAAAAATGACAGAGGATCCCAATTCTTCTCAAAAATACCAAATTTACAGCGCCCATGATACAAACGTCTTCGCTCTCTTGAACAGCATCGGTCAAAGACCTGAGGAACCACTGCCATTTGCTGTATCTCTTTGGTTTGAATTAAGAACAGTTAAATTTGTTAATGTTATCAACTTGTGGATGAGGAGTGGAGATAAACTAACTCAATTGAGTATCTCTGGATGTCAATTGGATTGTCCACTATCTAAAGTTAGAACGTTGTTGGCAGATATTTTGTTGGATGTTGAAACTTGGAAAACCGAATGTGCTGCCACTTCTTGAGGATATATAATAGTATATTGATTGCTATGAAATAAAATATATTATTTTGAATGCTATGAACTAAAATATATTATTTTGAAGTTGATATTTTCATTGCTTATACCAATACAACACAGATTGTCCGTGTATTTATTTAGAAAATTGATTTGAATCTTGATTTCTTTGATCTACCAGATTTGGAGCCATTCTGGAAACATTTTGTGGATATACATTTACTGATCAGTCCAATCTTTTTGGAAAATCTACTGGAATAACTTGACACAAAGCGATTAATAATTATTAAACTTTTAGAGGACTTTCTTGAAATACTTTTACGGAAATAAATTAAACAGACACTAATAGAAACAGTTGGGATTAATTAAAAATAATAAACCAAAAATAATGGCAGAAAAAAGAAAACGAAAATTTTATAGTTATACAATAAATATCACAATTATAAAATTATTGAAGATATTATGGCAAAATTAATATAGAAAATTTAAGTTGACCAACAGCAAAAAACCAATTTTGACTAAATTTGAATTAGTAACACCTTTAAATTAAATTACCTATTTTATAAATAATGTTTTACGAAAATCTGTATGTTACAAAATGTTTCAGAATCAATAACACAGTAATAAAGTAATATTGGGAAATCAACTAAATTAAACTTAATCCACAGAAATACGATCATAATTCAATGTTTAATATATTTTTATGTAATTGCAGGAAAATAAAATAATTTGGAATTATTTTTTTATTGAACACTAATAATTTGATATAATCGCCGATATGGCCTAATCAATTCAAATTGAATTATATATAAATAAAAATTTTACACCTCAAATACTGTCTTCAACAAGATGGTGTTCAAATTAGTCCTCTTGATCTTCACTGTTGCAGTTGTCAACGCAAAAAATGACAATCTGATAGCAGTGGTACAGGTAAATATAACTTTACAAAACACTACTATTAGAATACTTTAGTTAACATAATATCCATACTGTTTAAATTCATACAAATTTTTTTATTTATTTATATTATAATTTCAAATTTATTTTTTATATGAATATTATAATAAATGGAGATTTGTAACGAAATTTAGAGTAATTTAAAAAAATATTTCATAAAATAAAAATAATATGCATATATTGAGGGATTGCCAGATGATAAATTAACAATAAATAATTTGAAATCGATAGATTTATGTTTATCCAATGGCATTACACGTGATTTCAATTAATTACATATATTTTCCAAAATGCAAAACTTTCTAATTAATAAATCTGATTAATAATTTAAATGACGGTATAAGATGTATAGTACTAAAATTCAATTTATAACAAATAATGGGTTAATTAATTCAATAATAATTTAATGAAAATGATATAAAGAAGAAAATTACCTTGCCCGGATTTGAGTGAAAAAATCATAAAATTACATAAATATTTGAATAAGAAATTTAAAATTGTATTTAATGCATTTGAATTTATGTTATTTCTAGAAAATTTTCAAAATATATCTGTCATTAACAAAATATTGTCTATTTAGCTGTGAATTCCAAATAGTTAAAAAAGGACGTGCAAATTTTGGACAGGCTCTCTCTGAATGTTAGTTGCAGTGGGTGCAACTTTGCATTTTAAGTTATTTATTAATTTATTTTCCATACACCTCTTTACAGTTAAGAAACCATTTAAAGAGTGAGAAAAAGTTAACAATACAATTAAAAAAATACATAAATACATTGAAAATTAAACAATAAATTACTAACAAACACAAAGTAAGTAAATCATAAAATAAAAAAGAAAAATAGAAATTAAATTTATATGAAATTATTCTTTATAAGATTAATACTACAATTAAAAATGTCAAAATGTGCCGGGCTATCTTCAGGAGATTATCATTTTTGTACATAAAATGTAGAGAGAGAATTTTAAAATATTAGTCTTGGGAGTAGGTAAGTAAAAAGTGGCTAAATATCTTCAGTTAACTCTAGGCATCCGAAACTTCAATAAGCTTAAAATTTCATTACAATTGATATCTGGATTCACTTTATGAAGGAATATAAGAGAGTTTAATATTTTCCTATTTTCCAATGAGCTCAAAGAGAATCTGTTAAGCAGTTCATCATGTGGAGTACTCTGAGGAGGTTACGTACCATCCTCATTGAAACTCAAAATTTTTTAAAATCTTCTCTGTACATGTTCCAACATTTCTGAGTAAGTACTATTATATTGTGGATGCCAGAATAAAGAAGCATACTCAAGTTTACTCCGAATATAAGCATTGCACAAAATCGTTAAGACGCATATATCCGTAAAACCTTTACACGTTCTAAGAATTATACCATAATTTTTGTTATCAGCTATTATAGCATTTTCTATGTGTAAATTGAAATTAAAAATTACTCCTAGATCTTTAATTGAATTAAATCTCGGTATCTTAAAGTTGTTAATATTATATTCAAAGTGGAATGATTTGTGTTTTCTAGTGTAGGTAACTATGGAGCACTTGTTTATATTTAAATTTAAAAAAATTGTATTGCACCAGTTGTTTACAACTCCCATTGTAGTTTATTTGCGACTTTTAGGGTATTTATTGCAGCATACAACTTTATGTCGTCAGTATAAAGCCGATTTTTATATTCTATTATTAATAAATACGAGGAAACGAAGAGGTCCTTGAATAGAACCCTGGGGTACTCCAGACGTACCTTAGTGAGAAAACACCACCGAAATTTTTCCAAAATTGTTTTTGGAAATTGGAAAAATAATCTTCATAATAACAAGAATACACTGAAATGTCATTGTAAGAAAATTGTAGAATTTGTACGTGTCTTTTTCTTTTAAAAGTATGTCGCCAATTTTTAAAACATTTTAATTAGAAAAACTCATTTATAAACACCCCCCATACATTTCTATAAACAATTTACATTGTATTAGTCTGCTGTTAAAATTGATCACAAACACAATAAAAAAAAATTACGCTGAAATTAAATCCATCTTAAGAACTTTTGATTTTTATTTTCTTTGTAATAAAATGATTTTTTTTTAGTTTAATAGTTTATGTTGAAGTCAATATGCAAGCAATTTTTTTCTTGCAATAATTTTTATTTATCTGTTATTTATATTTATGGCTTACAACTTTTTTTTTCATTCTTCTCATTTTCTTTAATACATTTGCATAAAATTAAAATTCAGTATTTTTAATTAAAAAACAAAAATTATTTTCTAAATTTAGAAAATTTTTTAGCTCGCAGATACATTCACAAAATAAGGAATTCAAAAGAACTTTATGAAAGTCTTTAAACTTTGGGTTTGGTCATCTATTTTCGTATATGGGATGTAGCCTAAACTTTATTTGAACATATTCGTTTTGAATGGAGTCTAAGGCTTTATTTTATTATTTTAAATTAATTTAAATTTTATTGTATTTTTGTTGTTTTCCCAGAAAAGTATATTGGTAGTTCATTATTTTCCAGTAAAATTATATTCAATTTATCGTTTTTGATCTGATATTTCAAAACAACCGTATCGCAGAAACTTCTTCTGAATCTAATCTACTGTATTATATGAAAATATTTTATTATTTATTATTCTACTTAATATAAAAATAATAATTATCTCCACAAAGAGATAAAACAAAAAAAATGCTTTTATTCAGATTTCTAAATTTGTTCATCAATGGTACTGGAAAATATAGAGCTAATTTTTTGTTCTACTAACGTAAATCTTCAAAAATGTTGCTTGTGACTACAATTAAAAAATAATATTCTCCAATACGATTGGGCATATTCAAAGAAATAAATGTATGGAATGTTGTCACTTAAAAGAAAATAGTATCGAATACATTTGAATTAAATGTATGTTAGAGTGCCATCTTTCAAGAGCTCTAGCTCCTATAAGAAGCAGTTTTGAATGAGGCTTTTTGGACATCCTGTAAAGCTCTTAAATTTTATTTTTTTGTTATGCTCTCCTCATTCTTCTCCAGGTTATGTTATGTTAATTTGGAAAATAAATCTGCTTTTTATGAAACTTTACAGATCTTTAGGCATGGCCAAAGAACACCTGTATCTTTCTATAACACCGATCCTTATAGTAATCTGGATACCTTTTGGGGAGGACTCGGCTTGGGCCAATTAACAAATGTAAGTATATGAATTTCTTTTACTCAACTTTTCACATAATATTTAAAAATATGATTATTCTGAATATACTTTTTACAGGAGGGTAAACGTCAACACTTCGCCCTAGGCCAATTTTCAAGAAGGAGATATTGGGACTGGTTACCTAACACTTACAGCAATAAGCACATTCATGTTGAAACAACTGATGTCGATAGAACTCATATGTCAGCTCAAGCCAATTTATATGGTCTCTTTTCTGCAACCGACACCCAAGTTTGGCGTCGTGGCGTAAACTGGCAACCCATACCCATCCATCCGTCTGACGCAAAAGTAGTTTATTCTTTTTATCCATGCCCCCTATATAATAGCCTCTATGCTAATCTAGCTTCAGAAGAAGAATTAGTAGCTCTAGATACTGCTTACGTCAGCGTCTATGAATATCTCTCGAATAAAACCCAATCAATAATTACTGATTTCACTCAAGCTGCTTCATTGCATGATTCTTTACTTATCGAGGAACAAATTGGATATAAACTCCCATCTTGGACTGACGCTGTTTATCCAGAACCTTTGACCACATTGGAAACAAAGATGTACGAGAAGTTTACATATAACACCCAAATGAAGAGATTGTGTAAGTAAAGCAATTTCTATTCTTTTTTATTACGACCTTGAGCTAAAAGTAATCGACTTAGGTAAGAAAACACAATTTTGGTCATCGAAATTAAATTTAGTACTCAACATAGTCTAATTTTTCTTTTTATTTCTGAAATTCTCTAATTTTTCGATGCCTTTTGAGTAATACGATTTCTTGAAGACCATAAACTCAGAGGTGTTGACCAACTTATTCGACTTAGATTTCTTACCACCAAGCAATGTTTAAAATGATGGATAACAAATAAATTCGTAGTATAATTTAAGCAATTTAGTTTTAATGGAGGACTTTAACCACGATGCTTTGTTCTGGTGGAAGAGTAATTTTGCTTCAAATCTGCGACAAATTGTTCCAGTAGCTCTGTATAATATTCTTCTGTAATTATTTTATCCTCTTAAATATAATCAATAACAATGATCACTGTATTATCCCAAAAAACTGTGACCATATTCTTGTTGTCTTGGATATTCGTCAACAAAATTACTTATACGGCAATCTTTAAACTCAGCAATCCAGTATATTATTGTTGATATCATTATTTGCTTTTTTTTAAAACGAGTACTTAGTAACTTCACGACATTGGAGTATATTCATTTTTGTAAAAACAAAAAATAATTTCGATTTCTAGGATTGTCAAATGTAAACTTAAAGTGATGCAGCCCTTTATTTATTTTTTAGTCACAGGAGTTCTCCTGAATAACATACTTGAATATTTCGAACAAATGGTAGTGGACCCCACTTCTTCCCCAAAATATCAAATGTATAGCGCTCATGATACCAACGTCTTCGCCATCTTGAACAGCATTGATCAAAGACCTGAGAAACCAGTGCCATTTGCTGTATCTCTTTGGTTTGAATTAAGAACAGTTAAATTCGTGAATGTTGTTAACTTGTGGATGAAGAGTGGAGATAAACTAACTCAATTGAGTATCTCTGGATGTCAATTGGATTGTCCACTATCTAAAGTAAGAACGTTGTTGGCAGATATTTTGTTGGACGTTGAAACCTGGAAAGCCGAATGTGCGGCCTCTTCTTGAGCATCAGCATGTAAAAATGTAATATTGCTATTAACTAAAATATATTATTTGGAAAGTTTATGTTTTTATTTCCTACACCAATATATCAGACTACTCTAACTCCAAATCGTTAGCACAAAAGGTATTTTCTTCAGTGTTTAAAGGAGAACTAGTTTCGGATCCCTGGAACCACCTTTTGGTCTAGAAATAATACATTTTTACCAAAGTACATGAGAAAGCAAGAATGAAATTTACTTAAAGGACATTAACGTAATTATTTGTTATTTCAATTTGCAATAGTGATTTTTATTATTCATTAGAAATTTTAAAGCAACATTAATAGAAAATATTTTTCAAAGTAGAAATTATAAAGAATCTCCATTTTTTAAGATCTCGATTATGAAGTCGATATTTTGATAGATTTTAAAGTTGACGTATTAATGAATCTTGCAAAAATATTTATTTTAAATCTCGATTATCATTTTGATATTTTAATTAATTTTTCAATGAAAAATATTAAAAAGTATACTAGATCTCTATTTTGAACTGTTATTTTAATTAATCTCGACTTTAAAGAGACAAACTTTATTAAACGTCGATTTTAAAATAAATATAATCTTTTATTCCACGTCAAAAAGTGCATTTTTCGATTAATTTCAACTGTAAGGTTAAAGTTTATGAATCTGAATTTTGAAAACAGAAATCTCAAAAAATCCCAAATCTCATTTAATTTCAATTAATCTCGACTTTAAAGAATATACTTCGATTTCAAATAAAATATATTATAGATGAGTGATACAAACTTACATATTAATACAGTTAATATTTATATAATATAAGCTCTTGAATATCTTGTGTATGTAAAAAAAGAATATTACGAATATTACTTTTCAAAGATGTAAAGAACATTCATTATATATTTGATATAAATATTGTAAAGCAAATATTAAATAAATATTTAGTTCGGATAACAAATATTTGAAAAAACACACAATATTTCTTTTGACGAATCATTGACTTTAATCATCCTTTTAACGGCGTGATTTAATTTTAATTGAGGAAATGATGAGAGCTTAAATAAAAATAATAACTAATACACATTATTTAGTGAAAATTTTTGTAAAGTTTTAAGTTTAAGTTCATAAACAAATTTTAAAAAGTTACTTAGAGACTAATTGACACCGTCAGTTTTTTGTCGATAACTTTGCCAATTTAAGCGTTGAAAATAGGCTACTTCCCAAAATTATAACGTTTCAAATTTACTAATCGTTGAATAAAAAAACGGGTACGAAAATGTGGCACACACAGTCTGTATAATTTCCTGACAGTTCAGATGAAATATTGTACTGCAGCAAATTCTTTACATTAATTATGCATAACATATAGTGTGATCGGTCCAACGTCTATAAAAATTTGGAGATATTTAAAATCATTATTAAAAATATTGAAAAATAATTTGATAACAGATTCACTAAGTATTATAAACTGAAAATCTTTGTGTACTATTTAGGCGATGAACTTAGTTGAAGAATTGACAAAATGGTTAAAAAAACAATTTTTAAGGTGCGCACATTTTGAATATTATTTAGATCCTCATTGCTAGCTTATGAAGGCTTAAAAAACGATTCTAATGATACATTTAAAGATAAAAGGGTTAATAGATTTCAAATGAACTGTAAAAAATAAAATATATGCAATTATTTAAAATCTTTTTTTAAATTGGGAGTTAGAAATGATGTCTTTTGAAAAAATAACCAGTTATTTAAAAATCCCTTCAAATGTCTTAATCAATAACAAATATAATATAGTGTGACATTTATTCCAAAGAAAAACACCCTGTAGATTAGGTGTTCTTTTAATAGATGTATAAATAAGAAAATTAGAGATGATAAGTATGAATTTCAGTTTATGGAGCTTTTTAATCTTAAGCACCAATCAGGTCTAAAATAGAAGGTACAAAATAACAAATAAAAGCACAATCTTAAGACATACCACAAATTTGTGAAATTAAATTAACAATAATAAGATCAAATGATTAGGTTATTGGGTTAACTGTTGTTCAAGAACCTTATATATTTACAAACCTAAACCTTACTTAATTTGAGTTTCATATGCATTGTCTATTTATTTTTTTATTTATGTTCCAATAGTTTAAGAGGTTATACTTTTTTCTAAGTCTGAGAGTCCTTTGTCTGAATAGGTTATTCATTGTTCTTTTATTTTATAACCTTTTGTGGCCTTTTACTCTTAACCCTGGATACTTTGGGATTGTTTTTTTTTGTATTTTACACTTGTCGCCGATTTCCGCTGTCTGATAGTAGACACATCTGACATTTTGCCTATCTAATTCAGAAGGTCCTACTATTAATGCCTTTTTACATCCGATTTAACTTTATTACATTGTTTTGTCTGTTTGGCTCATTTCCTTCTTCTGATTAAATGTTTACTAGTATCTCCCCATTATTTGTGGGTTTCCTTTTTCCACCCCCCTTTTGGTGGGTGTTTAAATAGCCTTGTTTCTGCATTTATACACGTCTCTTCCATTATTATTGGAAGTCAGATGTGGAGGGTTATGTGTAGGATCCTTTGATCCTTGTTACGTCCCCTTTTTCATAGGGGTAATTTTCAGACAGGTCTCTACCTTTAATATTGGTTATATCACGTGTGTAACCAACTACCCTAAGTGTATTTCCAATCCATTTTAGCATTTCTTCTGGTTCAAGTTCACTAATCTCGGTTTATTATTCTTTTATTGGTCTTTGCTTCCCTTTCTCTATCATGATAATTATGGATAATTATAGATTCCTCATTGAAGGTTATTTTGCAAGCCCACTGATTTGTTGGCTTAGTCTAAAACCAGCACCCATAGGATGGGCTCACTTTGCTTCTTTTTTAACAAGATTTGCTTTTACTTTATATATTATATGACCGTTTGATAAGTTTACCAATAATTTGGAAATTGAAATTTTGCTATTTTTAAACAATTTGTGGTATGTCTTATCATTGTGCTTTTATTTGTTGGTTTATGACTTCTATTTTAGACCTGATGATGACTGTTAATGTCGAAACTAGTTGTCAATGTTATTAAAATGTACGTGGTAACGATTAAGACTTTTCTTTGGTTTTATCCTACATACCACATTAGAGTTTTATGGATCATCTTCTCTATCTTTTTGATTTAAGATTAACCCTGTAAGTTGAGTTTTTTTATAGTACCGATTTAATGGTCTGGAATTGCAGCACCGACCGATATCGACATGATTGAGAGAATGATTTTCCTAAAGATGAATGATATACTGGGGATTGGGTGCCGCCACAGGAAAAATAAGAAAGCAGTTTAGAAGGTTATTTAGTGCCCGTAATTTTCATATCACTCTTTGACTTAATGCTGATAATAACAGGTACGGGTAATTGCACAGGCGTGAAAAGAAACTGTAAGGGAATTTTTGAATAATGGCCTGGTTGAGCGGACAAGTCATTCGTAAATTTCATATCGTATATCGTATCCTTTGGTATCTCCTATGTTCTTATTAATATGTTTTTAATACTGGTAAAAATTTTAGCTGTTTTCTCCTTTCGTTCGTCTAATTTCTTGTTAATTCTTCAGTTAAATTAATTGATTCTATCCTTATTTTGTGGGATTTCTCCATCAAAAATATTAAAAAGATAATTTATACTTAACTTGAATTTATGCAGTATTAAAAAGGTATATTTAAATATCTTTCTCTGACCAAGGTTTCACTTAAACTGCATTATTAAATAGTGACAGGAGATTGACAGATTTCTTATAAGCCTAAGTAACTTAATACCATAAACGTAATAACCAATCAATAAGTACAGTATGATTTTGCTATAATATTTTTCTTTTCCTAAAAATTTGGTTAATATTACATAGGTATTTAGTCCAAAAGGTAATCTAAAATAATTGAACTTCCCAGGAATATCTGTTCATTCAATACTATATACTGAGAACATTTTATGTATTTCTTTATTTCATATTCCTCCAAAAAATTCTTCTTTTTTGTCACTTATATGAAGTACTTGTACTGTTGTTTCAATTGTGTTCTTAAGTCTAGGTTTGTGTTTAGTATCAATGAGGTGTTTTGCGTAATGTAACTTATCTGGTTACTTTAATCTATAAGCTCGTATGTGTTCGCAGTATCTTATATTAAAATTTCTAAGGGTCTGGACAATATGAGCTGTGTCATCTTTAGGTTGTTTTGGAAATATAAGGTTAATGGCAACCTTTTCCTCCTTTTTATTAATCATTCTATTTATTAGATGTAATGGATAATTATTAGAGGTAGGTATTTGTTTCATTATATTAATTTCCATTTTAAAATCGTCCTGACTCATTGGTATTGAAAAATATCTTTGTATCATTGTATCACAGGGTCTTAAGGGACAGTCATATTTGCATGAGTTGGTTTACGATAAATCGAGTATTGAAGATTACAGTTTATTCTTTTCATATTTATATCTAAGAAATTCATAGAACTGTTCTCTTCAATTTCAACAGTAAATTTTATTTTTGGATACAAATTGTTAATAAAATTCAAAAAAGCAGTCAATTGTCTATCACTACCTGTAAAACCAGCCATAATCAACATATCTATACCAAAATAATATATTCTTTTTATTGATTTATTATTAATTGCTATGGTTATATTTTATTTTGCACCATTAGATTAATAGTTATGGTTAATATAAAAATGTAACCAAAATACATATTTGCTCCTTAAACTCGCAATACTCCGTGTAACTAAAAATATTTTCCAACTATAGGAAGAATTTTGATAAATTTTGGTAGTTGAATTAGCGTTGGAGCGAAGATAATTGCTTCACCTCGTATATATGCAAAGTGTATGTCAAGTACGATGTTTTGGATGATCTTTTGAGAGAAAAATTCTATTTAATTTCTTACAATCAATTTTAGATACAAGTTGATGTTTGGCATTTCTATTATAATACATCTTTGGGCATGGTTTTAATTTAATTACTGCTTCTTCATAGGTTAATCGATAATCTATTTCTCAATTTAAACTTTACCTTACGTCATAGACGTATCAACTGTTTGTATATATTGTAATATTGTTATTAAATATAAAAAATATTAAACTGGATTTTTATTGCAGTAATTACATGCACGTTATTGTGTATAACTAACATTAATGCTACATACAGAAATGTGCTTTTAAAATTCAACGGCTCATCGCAAGATTTACATTAGTTCTGCGCTGTTTCGCCAACGTTTTTTATTTTATATTTTGTCAATGCTCTGCTATTGATATAGATATGCATTTTTTGTAATAGGCCAATGATTTGTGGTTATATACCCCAAGTCGTAGGGTGGAAATAAGTAATTTTATAGCCTTTGCAAGCAGAAATTTATTTCTTGTAAATTGCTCTTGTTATCTAAAATTGTATCGCAAGTGCATAGACTCCAAATGTCCTTCTACAGGATGTTCGAAACAACAACAACAACATGGTTATGTACTAAGTACGGCCTTGTAGCAACATTTTCCAGTGGTCTATATTTGTATAAATACAAACTCAATTCAAGCATCCCAGCAGCTTCTTTAGATAAATAAAATAATAATAATAAATAAAATTTATTTCAACCAAAAAATTACCAAAAATCTCTCCGATACCATTGCGTAACCCCCAAAACGCTCATTAATTATACTTTAAATGTAAAATTTTGGTAGTACAATTGTCTGCGGAAAAATAAAAAGTAGAAGAGTGGATTAAGTTTTTTCTGCTATTTCGAATTATAAGAAGGAATTTAAAAAAAATCTATGTAAAAGTCTGGAAGACCCATTAAATATAGGTTATTTGGAAGCACCAAGGTGACGTCTACATTTAAAGTTAGGATTTCCCAATGAAACACCCTATATAATATTTAGTATATTTGCGTTATTTTAGCTGTTAATTTTTTTAACTTGCGAACTTTAGTTATTTAGTTAAATAATAGCAAATTAGCAATTAGAAATTGAAATACGCAAAACGCTAAAGATTTGTAACAGATTTTTAGAATTTATTAAATGATAAAATGTCAATTTTCATATATTTTTGAGACACAAATATTTTATTTGCCAATAAATTTTATTCAGTGGCAAAATGGATATTTCGAATGCAAATTTCTAAAAATAATTAATCAAACAAGAGTTTCATAATCAATTTTTTTAACAGTATATCTAGTAGGGTGTATTTGAGTCCGCCACTTTGGTATTATATGTTATTTTAGGGATTCAATTTATGAGTACATTTCTCTACCAAATTAGACATTAAGATTAAAACTTTAAAAGTAACTAACAACATTTCAAGGTGTAGGTAGTGAAAATTAATGAAATTAGGTGTGACAGCTGAAAAAAGCGGTTACATTAAATTATAATTAGATACTGGTCGAATATTATAAATAGCTGCATTTAATTTTTTTTAGTATTAGTTGATTCGTTTTAAGAAAAACTATATTCAATGTATAGAACAAAGGACCAGACGTTATTAGTAGTGGATGCAATTCTGACAAGAAAAGTAGTGCAAGATATTTCGGAAAAGCCATTAAAAATTAAATGTCGTAAATTAAGTAAGAATACATATGAAAAAGGTAAATTATACTTATCTGAATTTCCAAAGTATTCTAAAGATTTAAAAAATAATATATCGAAACCTGGGTCGGTTGAGTATAACTTTAAAAAGCTTTGGAACACTGAGGAAATTCGTATTTATTATGGAGAGTTTCCACAAAGTAAGAGTTGAAACAATTAATTTAATTTAAGTAAGAAGTGGCAGCAACTGATAAATATTGTGTATTGTTATTACAACTTCCTTTTAAATATACCAGTAAAGTAAAACAACCATACAAGAGCTACAGTTAAAAACCGTAAGAGATGAAGGTTTCTTTTTAAATGTGGGTAATGACGATGAAATTTTAATATTTTAACATTTACAAATTTATACTTTTTAACTTTATATAATATAATTTACATAGATGATACTTTTCCAAATTGTACCTATTTCTATTATCAGATGTTTAAAATTCACAGCTTTAAATTGTTTTTATATACCCGTTAACTTTGCTATTTTAGGTACCTGATAAAAAACAATAACTTATATAATATTGTTTATTTAGATTGAGTTTTATCTCTTAATGAAATTATTGTAGATTTTGAATTGATAATTATTATTACACTTTTTATTATTTCTTCCCATTCTAAAATTCAGAAATTTTTTCGACACGAAATTATTTTATCTGATGCCCCCAAATAATAACTGAATACAAGAATTTCGAGCATATTTATAAAAAAAAATATGGTTTGCTTTATTTCCTTATAATATGTGTCATAGTAAACAAAACTTTTTATATTGCACAATAAATGCATGTGAATAGTTTTTGTCTATTTCCCTATAAACTTCTCCTCGCTCCTTTCTACCTTTTCCTGCTTCTTCTAGTTTTTCTTACTTTTTATTTTATCTCTCCAATATTTTTTTTATTCCAAACGAAAAGTCCGCATCAACTTCTATGAGTTATTAGTGGCTAAACATACACAAGAAATAGTATAATATTAAAATTTTTTGGTATAGATTAATTAATGTCTTTCAAAAACTGAATCAATTTGTATAGACTTGATGTGAATGCCTAGGTCGTTATTTTCCAATAATAATCGTATCTAAGGTCTCTCCCTCTTTATTTATTACTTTTTGGTCTCCATTTTGTAAACTTCTTTATAACTTCCTCGTTTATATTTGCCATAAACATTTAATTATTTTTTATTTTGTTACTTTGACTATATCTTCCTTTTCGATATGTTTAATTTTTATCCGTTCATCAGTCTTCTGTTTTGTTTTTTGAAGTCGACTTCATTTAGATTAAATATTATTTTCTTCTCAAATCTTTTTTTTGCTTTATTTGTAAGTCTAATAGCCCCAGCTGAATATGTGTCTACTGGTTGTATTGCTATTTTATATACTCTTAGTTTTTAATTATTTGTTACTTTTTTGGTTTTCATTATTTTTTTATATCTGTAAAAAGCATTATATCCGGATTGAATTCTTTGATTAATTTCCGTACGTTTGTCATTTTTGTCGTCTATATCAATATTCTTAAAGTTTTTTACTTCTTCAAATTGGTTTTCTCTTATCTATTTATAACTCTGATTTTTTGTTACTTATTTTCATGTATTTTGTTTTCTTATCATTTATTTCTAGTCCTCCTTCTGTGCTTCTTTAATAAATAATGTGAAATGAATAGAATTTAGTGACTTATCCCAGATGATGATCTCCGGGTTGTTTTTAAGTTCTTTCTGTTGTTTCATAAAATCTTTCATTGTCAATTAATAAAATTTTAATGGAACTTGCATAACCTCTAAAAAAAGAACAACAGTAACAAATAATAGTGACACAAAATTAGTTAAAATTAACAGTGACATGCATTGATTTTCTTGAGTGATACGAAAATAATGTTTTCAAGAATTTTCAAATCTTCACGCTGATGCGAGTCCATAACCATCATTGTATTGGGAAAGATATCAAGGTGAATAATTTTTTCGACGTTGGTTGACATATTTTAAAAGTAAGACAATTTTTAGCGTTTGGCGTTTAGAAAATACCAAGATTTTTGTTTCTCGTTGTTTTGATAATTTTTTTTATTTAATGTTTATTGTTTAATTAGTTTCGAGCTTCTTTTGGGTAAAGCTACAAATTCCGCCACTGGCTACTGGCGGCTACTGTCTTTGAAGAGTATCGAACAGACATAAGCTCTCCGTCATCTTTCTCTTCGCATCATGTTTCAGGCACGCTGTTGATGGAACATATTGTAATCAAATTTGCCCACGAGGAAACAACTTCGTGACTGTCTAACACTATCGCAATAATTTATCATCAATATATTTACATGTAATTAAATCACTTAACTGGCCGACTAAAACGTTTAAAAGCAAATTTATCAATTAATCTCTACAAGTTCTTGAGTATCAATACACGACTCGTTGTGTTACTTTCGCTCACCACAAGAAAACTATGTTGCGAAAAAAATCGACCATTGCATTGGTGGAGAAGAAAGAGCAGAAAAGTTATTTACTAGTGTCTCTAAGTAAAAGATGGGTTTTATAAAAAATATCAAAGTTAAGAATTTTTCTAAAGTTGCTAATTAATTTTATAAAAAAATATTAAACCGTTTTGAGTTATTTTAAATTTGAGTTACTTTTGAGGCCCTGCAAATTCATTAATACATATTGTCTTAAAAAGTGTACAGAGGAAATGAAAACTTCAATACTTTGATATCAAAGAAGGGGTGGTCCTGGCAAAATGCCTTTTGAGAACAAAGATTTTTGCATTTTTATTAAGTATGAAATTTCCATACACTTTCAAGGGTTTGTGTCGTTAGTTTTATTTCAATTATGAATAGCCTTCATTAGGTTTATGATCCTTAAATAATACATTACCAACTTATATATATATATATATTTTCTTCTGTTTTGTCTTGCATTCTGACCACTTCTTCAATATTAAGTTGTCTGTTTAGTTTCATTTTTCCATCTGCTCCAGATAAAGTTCAAATTTTTCTGCTTGCCTTTGTATTTCCTCGTTCTGAATGTTTTGGACATCATCTTTGAACCCATTCTTGTTGATCTTCCTTTTTCTCTTTTTCCTGATGTATTTTTTGTATCCTATACATTTGTTTTTCAACCTTATTATCTATATCTTTTTTATTGTTCCTTTTCATAACACCCTGTTCAATAGCTTTGTCGTTATCTATCCCATGTGTGTCAATTAGTTTATGCATCATTCTACATTTCCACTAATTCACCTTGCTTCTCGACCCATTTCCATACTTTTCCGTCCAGAACCAGTTTTTATATATTATCTTGGTGACTTTTCCTTTCTCCTTCTAAATTTTTGCTTCGTTTCTTATTTTTCTTTGTATCTCTTGTTCTTTTTTTGTTATGTCTGAGTCGATAAGTATTTTCTACGGAAGATTTATGAGCTTAGCTTTGCTTTTAAGAACTTCCATCTTTTCAATGTAACTCTTGGTCTCTGTTACGCAGATTTTTTCTCTGATTTTCACAGTTCCCTTCAGTTTCACTTCCCCTTTTACTTATTTATTTTATTATTTTACTCGTTTTCTTTTTCTAGACTTTCTATTTTATCGGTTAGTTTTTCTGTTTCCTGTTTCATTTTCAGATTTTCTCTTTTCTGCTAATTCTTTGTGGTTATGTGACTGTTCCTTTCTCAACTCCCTGCTTTCATATTTAATCATTATTTACCGTTAAGGTTTGTATCAAAGAAACAATCATAGCAACATCTTAATTCTCATTTTTCTTTTCAACTTATGTATCACCATCGGTTGACACCTTTTAATTTAATTACTACAAATTTAAAAATATTATATATATGTATGTATATATATATATATATATATTTATATATATATTTATATATATATTTATATTTATATATATTTATATTTATATATATATATATACTTAATATTATGTACTTATGTCCTAGAAATAAATTCTCTTCACATATTTTGTTTAAACCCCGTTAATATAACATTAGTGCTTTAATAAATATTTTGCTGAATTTTTTTATTCACATTTATCGAGAAATTTATTATAGATCATATAATATAAAAAAAAATCATTTAATTGAAGTTATTTATTATTTATTAAGATTCATTTTCTGTTTTTGTAATTTTACACTGACCCTTTGGGAAATTCAAATTTGAATTTGTAATTTAAGAGTCCTAACCTACAAAATATATAAATATAAAATAATATTATTTGTTGGCTGCGAGCATCATAACACCCATATTCCTGCACAATGATTTTTGAGCTCTTACGTTTTGTGTAAATGTATATAAATTACTATATATATTTATATATATATAAGGATATAACTAAATCGGGATTATTTTTTAATTCGATCACTGCTACATGTAGTGTTTAATATAATATTCTAAATAATTTTTACTTTATCTATTCATTATTATCTTATAAAATTTATTTATTATTTGTCTGAATATAATCTCAGTGTGTTTCTTAATTTTTGTTGGAAAATATTTTTGCAATTGCAAATCTACCATTTATATTTATATTTCCAGCATAAATAAATTTCACTAAATTTATTATTATTATTATTATTATTATTATATGTTATTTCACTAATTTAAGGAGAATTATTTATGTTAAGGCAATCGCGCCTGCTGGAGAGATTTTATTAGTTTTTTGGGATACTAAAAGTAGGATTCGTTTCATTAGTAAAGGGCATACCATGAAGTTGCTGCGTATGCGCGAACGTGTTGTCATAACCAGTTCCATATAGACAATTAGAATTTTATATATTATAGTCGTACTTGCCTAGATAATTTATTTAATATTTTTTAACAATTTGATAGCTCTTTGTACTCAAGAAAGATCGAACATTAACTGCTAAATGATCACAAATCGTTTGAACTAGAACTTTGCATTGTTCTAAAAATCGTGCATAATGACTATCTGTGAATTATTTATGTATTCAGTTGGAATTTATAGAGTGAAAATCGTGAATCAGGACCTTTGCTTTATGGATTTGTTCATTCGGATTCGCTGACATTTGAATGGATTATTTTTATTTCTTGGTACATAAAATTTTGCGGGGGAATATGCATGTGAGATTATTTTAAACGCGGTATTAGAAAATTTTTAAAAAATTAACAGTGTGATCCCTTCATCAGAGCCAAACTCTAAGTATCTCTCTTGAACTAGTCCATAATGTTAATTTTTATTGATTTGACTTGTTAATAAATATATAAAAAAAATATGTAATTAACATTATATTCTAGTTTTTCAAAATTGTTCTGTCTGAAAATGGACCTTGTTAGTGTAATTCTCTTTCAAGTAAAAGAAAAATGAATTCATTTTTCGTTCAACGTTTTTTCCAAGTATTGCATAACTTTCAAAATACCATGACATAATTTTGTCAATAATCTAAATATTGTATTTATTTTGCTATTTATAGATTTTTAATATTGTTTAAAATCACCATTATGATTATTATTATTATTATTATAAATTATTTGAAGAAGATAATTAAATTTGTGATAATAATGCAAATAATATTTTTTCTTTTCGTTATCTATGAGTGGGTTTTTGAGGCCCACGTATTTAAAAATATATAAATACAGTTTTGTCATAAGAATTTTTGTTAATTACATAAAAAACTTCTCACAGTTTCAGGTACTTAAGTTTCATTTTATTTTTCTTGTGCTCATAATATAATAATAATAAAAATTTGATAATTTATTTGGTTAAATCAATTTTGTTTTTATCAATAAAACGAATTTATAATTTTTTTTAAGGATGAAATATTCAATTTTGGTAGTAGCAGCAGCTTTAGTAGCTGTAGCTAATTCTCTTGAAAGGGAAAAGGCATGGCAAGAATACAAGGTAGGATATTTTAATTACTTACTTCATCGAATTTTCTGAAGTTTAGATAAAGTTGCTATTTTGGATATAATCTGATTCAAAAATAGATTAACTATACTTTAGTAGAGTCATTCTATCATTCTAATATAAAGTAATTAATATTTTAAATCCAATTTTAGATATATGATGTTATTTTAATACTTTTTTAAACTTTTATTTGAAATGTATTTTGATTTATTACAAACGTCAATTACTGTAGAAATACAATACCCTTGATATAAACAAATCACAATAAAATTATGACACACTTCTGGCGGAAAAACCCTAATAGCGTCGATATCGAATCTACTCTGTAATTGGCGATAACTTTGGAAAGATTTATGCGTAATAAATAAAAAATATATTTTTTATTTTACTGTAATATTTAAAATCAATAAGCCAATTGTATGTACTGCTCAACAAACGTAGGAATGCTTCTGAAATTTCCACAAACAATGAAACCCCAAACAGACCACGATAACAGGCGAAACCTACGTACTGAGAATTGTAGTGTTCTATATGAAATACACGCTGCAACACACAAATATAAAATGAACACCGTCCTGTTATCCCCCGATTTGTCCACGCGCATCTTCATGTCAGAGGCATTCCTACTCTTGATGAACAAAACAAAACTTATCTTGAGCTAGGTATCGTCCCTTAACAATTCTCTGGATTTATTAGTTCTTCAGGCCATATTCTCTTTAAGTTTCTCATTTGGGGAGAGTTGAGAACTACATTTATTAGATGGTTGTTGTGGACATTGCATCGATTTTTAATGTTGGGTGAAAGTTGCTGATAATGCCAATAACAAATGCGATTTTGAAATCTTCATGTATGGTTCGGTTGGCGACATATGTATTAGAATTCAATCTAAGAGTTTTTGGTTGTAAAATCGAAAGTATTTTGCTAGTAGATGACTTGCGAGAACCCTCAGTTCAAATGAGTTTTAATGTGTGCGTATGACACCACGAGTATTATTTTATGCTAAGCGAGAGAGCATGTAGTTCTTGCGATAGAGATGAGAGTGAAACATCAACTGAATTCAAAAATTACATTTTCTTCGACCTTAACTCTTTTGAATTAATAACGAACTTCGGTTTTTACAAAATCTGTCAAATCTTTGAGGAATTTATTGGATTACATTGCTTGGGGAAAAGTTTCTATGGAAGAAAAACCCCCAAAACTATGTTGCTCAATATTCTTAAATAAATTACAACAATAAGCTATATTCGTTTGTTGTTTGAAGAGTCAATTCTATATACATTTCAGTAATAAACCCTCATTCCCAAATGACATTGAACAACTGGTACTTAGTTTCTAAATCCTGGATATTTTAAGGAAATATATCTTGTACTTAAAAATATTTATATTTCTGGAACCGCTTTTGTCTGTAGAATTTAAATATATCAAATTTCTTTATGGTTGTCATGATTAGTTTTCATTATTTTATTGATTTCTGCACTGATAACTTTATTCTTCTTATGTTCGCTTTATATCTTCTTGTTCTTTTTCTTTTACCTTATTACTAATTAACTGCTTGAGTTTTGATCTACTTAACACCAAATCAAAGCAGACGCGCGATTCGCTAACTGTGTTAGCATCATTAGGAGATTAAAACAGTTTTGATCATCATCCTTCATATTTTATAGAAAAAAGGTTTACAGTAACAATTTTATTTTTACAGTTGAATTTCAAAAAGAACTACAGAAACATTCAAGAAGAAACTAGACGTTTCCAAGTCTTCCAAGACAAACTGCTTAAAATTGAGGAACACAATGAAAAATACGAAAAAGGAGAGGTTACCTATTACATGGGATTAAACCAGTTCTCTGATTTGACTCATGAGGAATACCTACATATGCTTACTTTACATAAACGAAATACATCAGATGTACCAAATTTGCCAAAGAGAATTTTCAAAATTCCAGAAGGAGTAGACATTCCTGATTCTATCGACTGGAGGTCCCAAAATGTTGTAAGTGAAGTCAAAAATCAAGGTCCTTGTGGCTCATGTTGGGCATTCAGTTCAGTAAGTATTAATTAATAAAAATAGTTTTCATTTTTTGTTGGTCTTCTGTTCTCGATTTATGGTTTATGGTCAGACATGACTGACTATCTGTAATGATAATGAAGTATGAAAGAACAAACTTTATACAACAATCTATATTTTATAAGTTGTAAATAAAAACTTCTTGGCATGACTATTATTTAGGACATACCTTGTATATAATTTTGTTTTTAATTTTATCCTTAGACTGGAGGATTGGAAGGCCAGTATGCTATCAAATACCACCAAGTAATTTCTTTGAGTGAACAAAATCTACTTGATTGTTCAAATGGTATATACGGCAATGGAGATTGTGATACGGGAGGTGTTATGCTAAATTCCTGGGCTTATGTAAAGGATAACGGAATTAATTCTGAGAATGATTATCCTTATGAACATGAACAAAAAAATTGCCGTTATAATCCTCAAAAAAATATTCTCCACATCAGTGGATACGAAAAAATTGAAGAGAATGAGGAAGCTTTAAGATATGCAGTAGGTAAGTATCAATGATAAATTTTGTATGACGGTATCTTTTACCTTAGAAACCATTTAAAAAAAAGTTCCAAAAGTAAATTTTTAAACAGTATTTAATCGATATCGAGTCATAGAGTTTGTCAGACAGGATATTTTACTACTGTGTCATCAAATAAAATCTGATGACTTGATTGGTGATGGTGTTCGACAATTGTATGAATGTGTAAAGAGACCAGAAACTTCATCTATCTACGTTGTTCCTTGGTACGGGTTTGTACTAATTGTCCTGTTGTAGACTTGTCCACATGAGCAAGGAATTCTGTTTAGACCTTTGGAAGGCAGAGGAAGCAATGGATCCTTCAGGGACTTAGATACTATCATATTTTCCTTAAGGGTTTGTATGACATATGGAAGTTGAAATTTTGAAGATACATTTTTGGGTGTAGGTTTTTGGAATTTGGATGGACGATTAAATAGGCTTTTGACAAATTTATAATCGAGTTATTTCTTATTTTAGCATTGAATGGTCCAATTTCTATAGCCGTGGACTTCAGTTTAGCTGGTGGCTATGCAGGTGGAGTTTTCAATGACCCAAATTGCCATAATAAACGCGATGACTTAAATCACGGGGTGTTGGTAGTAGGTTATGGAGTTGATAATGGAACACCATACTGGATTGTCAAGAATTCTTGGAGTGATGCATTTGGTGAGCAAGGTTACATCAGAATGATAAGAAATGCCAATAACCAGTGCGGTATTGTTGATGATGCATCTCGACCTTTAGTTATCTAACATTTTAAAAATGAAATACTTTTCAGTTAAGATAAAAACTTAATTTTAATATTAAAAACTATAAACAAAAACTGTGGTCTTACTTTATACTTAATCCTTTTAGATTTCCAAAAAATAATTTTAAAAATGGAAAAAATGGCGTTAAATTACAATCAAGTTTATGAAAAGCAAAATACACCATTAAATAAAATGAAATTGACACACAAATCTGTAAATATGTCATGATTTGGTTTTTTTACGATTGTGCAACCAATTACGGAATAATAAAAATTCCTGAAAGACCCGAAAAAAATTTAAGACTATTTTCCATATATTCTTTCTTCTTGTATTAGGCCGACCTAGAGACCAAGATTGGAAAAATGTTAAAGAAACCTAACGAATTAATTTGCGACAAATAAAGTGAAAAAATAAACTAAAAATAGAGGCTCCGTTAGCTTGATAATACTGAGACTGAAAATAGATACTCTTTTATTTTGTCAAATGGTAGTAGAATACGAACTTCTTAGAAATAAGCTTCAACGATTTCGAAATACATGGAATGACGATTCTGACTGCCGTCCAATAATTCAAGACCATAAACTAGTTCCGAAAACCTCCATCAAAACACCTTGTAATAACTTTCAACCAAATTAAAGCAATAAAAGTGAATCCTAAGGAATCTTGAACGTCCAGAAATACTGCCGTTTGTTGGAAATGTAGAGAAGCTGGGTATTTTCATGTTCAATAGCTGAAAAAGCGAAAAGTGTAATATGGACGTGATTCCCTAACAAGGAAAGGCAAGTCTAGTTTCTACAACCTTTAGCTATTAACCAAGATCCTATTCTTAAATCTTTTGAAAATAGATCATATTTAGGAGATAAAACTCCTGGACCCAAGTCAAGGCATATAAAGTGGGTTCCATGGCTCAATGTGCAAAGTTCACACTTTTTAACAATATCATCTTCAAAACTCAATATTTAAAGAGTTACGGCTAATATTTAATTTGAGAGGGTGCAGAGAATAACTTAAAGAGCATGCTGAATACTTTAATTTAATATTTTGTTAATTACTAATTTTTTTTGTTCAAAAATTTTCATCCTCAAATTGCTTCACTACACATTTGTGCTCTTCTAACAATTGAATTAGAATATTTTTGATTTGTGGTTTTAACTTTTTATATGGTCCTAAAAATAGTCGAGAGATATTATGTCCATGATCACGGAGGCCAAAGAATTGGACCTCCTCTTACAATCCACCGTTAGCAAAGTTGTTATTTGACTAAAAATTGCTCAAGAAATATGCTTCTTAGACTGTCGAAAATTATCAAGACCAAAAACCACAAATTTAATAAGAAAAAAGGTGAAGATTTAGAGAGAAAAAGATAATGGCTTTTCTGTATCAGTTCCATAGTGTCCTTTTAAACCAAATGTTTAAAGCGGATGAAAGTTATAACAATTTTAGAAAATGAAGAACTTTGTACAAATAAACACTCCATTTTATAATTGCATTATTGCTCTTAAACTTAATTAATTTATTATAGTTTATAGCTAGAACAATTTTCTAGCTCTTTCTATTCTACTCCATCATCAACTTCCATGACACCTTCTCACGATTCTCATAACAATTTCGTTTTCAATATAACTTTTCTTGAGGAACGCCCATGGCTTAATGGCACTATATGTAAAATGTATGATAGCGATATTTGGTACTATTTTCCGCACTAGTTAGTTTCGTGTCCGCCTTGCATTTCTGCATTTCCGCTCGGGCGGATTTTCAATTGTCTCTTCATTTATATTCATTGTACGGGATCCGAAGACTCTATGAATATTGCATGACTAAAGAAAGAGTCGTTTATTTTGAAGAGATATTTCGAAAAAATTTCCTTAGCTATCTCTTCCTGCATATCGAAAAAAATGTCAATCACGTATGGACTTGTTATTTACGTACGGTTTTATGTGTAACTTCTTTAAGAGGAAAAATAATGGGAACAGTTGGTTTAAAGAGATACATTGGACTATCTGGTTATTATTAAATATAATTTCGAAGTCGTATTGATTTATTGTATAGATGGCGGCATTGATAGGCCAAGATCGTATAGCTCAGAAGGGAATCTTATTCTTCCCATTGTTGTTTACGGAATAAAGTAAACAAATATTACAAATACTGCTTAAAATTTATTGCCTGTAGAATTACTAATGACGGTTTAATTATTATCACTCATTTCGATGTAGAATGTGGTAAACTTTTCTCTTTTTTTTTAATTCATATAAACCGTAAAATATCTTCAATTGCAACTCAGAGACGATCAGACGAGATGGAGCAGAAGACATTAATAGTCAAGTAGAGGATTTAGCGAGTAAAACAGAGGGCGCCTTCGGACATGTTGATAAACGTATTACTATGATCAATAGGTGAATTGCGATCGGCTATTGTATTCTCGATGTCTTCGATTGAAGAACGAATCGATTCGATACCGTGGGAAAAGTAACTGTATTTTTTGCGATACGAGGAAGTTACAATCAGAAGTCGGTCTATGCGGGAATCTGGGGGTTCAAGAAAGTTGCATTTTTGATGAATTGGAAACGCTAAAATCAACGAAATACATTATTAATTGGACATATTCCAGCAATAATTAAAAGTATTGTCGTATTTACAAAATTTTACTAATTTGAGATTTTTTGGACATATTACATCAATGTAATAAACCTATAATAGATTTTGGTTATAATAAGGTGAATACGAGATTCACCAAAATCTGCTTCAACAGATAAAATAAATTAATGGACATTTAAATAGGCACATTTTTTGTTATTTAAAAATATATTTCTGGGAACTTTAAAATATTTTATTAAAATACTAGATATACACTGAGGTTGCAATAAAATGATACTAATGCATATTTTTAAAAAGCAGTGAAGAAGTATCTGAATATAAAACTTCTTAATAAGTGGATAATGACTCTTAGCCACCTAGATCCCCTAGTCTGGCTCCTATGGACATTTTTTATGGGAATTATTGGGGAAATAATATATAGAGTGCCTCATTTAATATAAGCCCGAAATTACCATTGGACTTTACGATTAGGTAAGTTTCCAATTTACTAGTAGAATTCTGTAATAATAAAAGGTTATTGAAGTTAGGAGAAAACAATAAAATAAGAGGTTTCAAAACGAAAATTAAATCAAAAATATCTTTTATAAACAGAGAAACACAGAATGTATAATTTATCGCCACACTCGTGTTCAAATCTGAAAATAGCTGTATATAAAATTTTTGCAAATTTGCAAAAATCCTAACTGTGAGATATAAGAGGGTACGATTTCGCGAGGGAGTTAGAGCAAAAAAATAAAAACACAGTCTGATCGCGGGGAGTCTTGGTGATGGGACTCGGAAAAGATATATATGAACTATTATTTGTTTTTACAATAAGGTGGCTTTAAGAAAGAAGTTCATTTATAGACTTTTGGCTTTTCTCTTCTTTTTATGTATAAAATTCTTGCTTTCGTGACTTAGAGTAAACTTTATTTTTTTTATGTCATTGGCGCAAAAACAGGGAAGGAAACAATTTTGGGAACTAACAATAAGTAAAAGTTTAAGGGTGTTATTTTTCTTGCTATTTTGTCTTAGTATATTTTTTTGGTACAATTTAATCTTAATTGGAAACAAATAAATTCTACATCCTTTGGAAAAGCAAGTTACGATTTAGTTAAGTGTAAATGGTTAGGGGAATATTTTAGAAACTGATTTCTCAATTTTTTTTAAAGCACCTGGTCAGTCAATAATTTGCCGTTTATATTAACTTTAACGGAATCTAAAAATAAAGAGAGTTCAGTAAATTTAGGGCAACCGTCAAACAAAGAACAATACGTGTTTTTGAAAAATTTTGGGCTGATTAGCATTTTCGATTGTTTGGAGTTTCCGACGGATGAGCGTCGAATTAAAGTCAATTAGCAATTAATGATTATCTTTATTTAAGTAATATTTTTTATTCTTTAACACCAACCTAGGAAGAAAATCACCTTTTGAATCATTTCTTTTGTTAATTAGAGTTTTGTTTTTTTATCAATTTGTGTGTTAATTTCACTCAAAAAGTTTTTTTTTTCTCAATTCATTGTTTTTCTCTGTATTTTGTTTGACTATACATAAAACCGATTTTTTTATGACACACTTTCCAAATTGTAACATTTACTATTTATTTAATATTAAGTAAGGGAAAGTTATGGCAAGAACAGAAAACTCCACAAAAATTAAGATACTGAATAATAAGTAATAATAGTTTAATAAATTTAGCCAGAATCATGGTATTCTTTTAAGTTTCTCAATTTAAAATAATTTTTCACTACTACTCCAAAAATTCAAATAAGAAACTTTATTTGTAACTCTGGATTTATTTTTGTTACATCCTTATTTTGTAGTTTTTGTTGATGCGATTGGTATAAATTGATTAATAAAAATCGATTATTATTACATTTTATTCACCAAATTAGAGAAACTTTTATACATTTTTAAATCAGATAAATTATTTATAAATTTAGAATACTATACTTGAAAGAGGATTTATAGAATGTTATATTTTTTTGTGTAAAGAATTTGATATAATATATCGTAAATTTGTCAAGATTAAAAGATAATGCACCATATAAATACACGTGCGATATTCGAAATATACCATAAGAACTGCCTAATAATGACTAGGTGTATATATTTATTATTTAATATCATTCTTAGCGTTATTACAAGTACTTCAGCTGCTGGTAAGTAACACTATTTTTTGAAAACGCCATGTTTTAACTTCGGTTTTCCTAAACTTTTTTTTTATATTCCAATTGTCACAACTGTTAATATTGTTTGATAACACTTTCCTTAAGGAACTGCTATTTTTTCTGGCAAGTTAACGTGTACATTATATTATTTCCAAAACCAATGTATCTCTACATTGCAGAAGATAAATAAATACAAGACTAATTATTAATTTTTTGCTATTATATCTTAAAATTTAACAACTACAGTGAATCCATTGATGTAATTATATTTCTGAGAATTTGTTGTTTTCTAATTTTCTAATTTTGGAACGAGATAAGCAGAATCATCAGCAAATATATCTTTCAAACTAATGACTCACTAAGTAAATAATATAAGGCAGGTGTGAATAATATTGGAGCAACAATTTGTTTAATTTTTATGTCAAACTTTCATGCCTTACAATGAGCTTAAGCGTTATTAAGAGAAACTGCAGATCAGACCAGTTTTTCATCTTTCTATTACATCAGTAACAAGATTGACAGTAGTACTAATCAACTTATTATTTTCTATTAATATTTTATCGGGATTATCGGGGTTTTACTTTTATTTTTTGTTCCCGGTTTTTAATCTATTATCTTTTATAAGTTTTTATATGATATATTTTTTGAATTGGTGCTGTGTTCTTTTATCTTTTCTCTGTTAAGAACAATCTTTGGTCTCTATAGAGTAATTAGTTCCTTCAGACATACGAATTATTCTTTAGTTTGATGTTGTTGTTTGAATTACTATTGTGAATTGTTTAGTTTGATCGTTGAGTTCTACTATTGATTTTAAATCCATTTGAAGACCAGTGATTCTGGCTTAGTTTTATTAATCAATATCTGGCATGTATATCCATCTATACTTTAGGTTACTGCGTTTACAGAAAACCAACCTATACAAACACATAAAAAAAGTTTCGTGTTTCAAGGGCTCTACTTCTATT
The DNA here is from genome assembly GCA_951812935.1 of Hermaeophaga mercurialis. Taxonomy (NCBI): domain Eukaryota; kingdom Metazoa; phylum Arthropoda; class Insecta; order Coleoptera; family Chrysomelidae; genus Hermaeophaga; species Hermaeophaga mercurialis. The sequence continues at coordinate 33,349,419 of OX638358.1, forward strand.
TTTGAACTAGAATATATTTCACTTGAATTCAAGCACATCCAATCAGTACTCGTCTGCAAAGATTACAAAAAATATTACATCCAGAAAATGATCTTCAAATTCCAAAAATCCGGGCCCAAAAATTCCTCTCTATCATAGATTCGTAATGGTAAAATCCTTTTCAAAGAAGGGACCGTACTTCATACAAATCCCCTAAAGAAAATAGGATGGTGTCTACTCCCCTCATTGATTCATTGCTTTCAGTCTTTAGTTAACAAGTCTACATTGCAGAAATTGGATGATCCGTACAAATCCGTATCAAGGAACACTGTAGATACGTGAAATCTGGCCAAACACCAGTACCGAAGTGATCATCAGATTTTATTTGATGCTATACCATACAATTTGGTTCACACTAATCTTATTTTAAATATGTTTCGCCTATGGCTAAATTGAGTAGTTGAGTTACTGTGCACATCTCACGTCCTTATAAAATTGCAGTAATTATCAAATTCTCAGATTCACTTTTGTACTGTAGGAAACCAAATATTTTACTTAGTTTAGATCAAACCTATTTTTCTTTATTCAATTACATGTATACGATGTATTCATCAACATGCTCTAAAAATGAATCGGTCGTATGTAATCTTATTATTTTCTATTAACGGTTTATCGAGGTTATAGGGATTTTACTTTTATTTATTTCCTTCTAGAGTTTGTTTTCTTATCGGTAAGTATATTTTGTATCAGATTGTTGTCCTTTTCTAGTAAAGCTTGACTTTATATTTTAAAGGATTTTTTTATCTGTCGGATCTATTGAATTGGTGCCATTTGTGTTTTCTCTTTTTTGGATCATTTTCCTGATACCTAAAAATTAATTAAGATCTTAGGTATTTAGTTTGTTGACAGTATTTAAGAGAGGAATAGCTAAAAACGGAATAGAATGTTAAATATTATATTAAATAATAAAAATGTTATAAACTGATAAAATTTTCCTATTAAAAATTCATTCGAATATTAAACAACTTTGCTTATTAATAGTAATACTTTTTATTAGCTCATATTTTTTTTATTAGTAGGCAAATTTAGAAAACATTTCCATTGTTCGTTCATACTTATTTAAAAATCAATGATCTAAAATCAGTATCTATTTAAATTAGCAGAAGAAAAAAACATGTGCTCCTTGATACAATGTGAAGTGTTTCTTTTTTGGTGGTAATCAAAATTATTTACACTTTGATTTCATTTGATTATACCTGACAAGTAGCTAATTCAGGATTAAGATAATATATCTTATAAATTAGCAAAAAAAAACAATTAATATCTTACTTTTTGCAATTTATCCAAGATGTCACTCAACAAATATTTGTTAAGTAGTACTTTTTTACTTTCATTTTTTTCGCTTTCATTAGCCGGAGGTAAGTTTTGTAATGTGATAATTTTATTATTAATATTTCCAAAGTAAATTGTTGTTTAAATTAGGCTTGTGTTTCAGTCATTTTTTTGCTAGTTAAATAAATGACTGTTTTTGCAAACATAAGTTTTCGTAATTAAATGGCGATTAATTCGTGGTGTTTCTGGAAAAGGTTTTTCTGGAACAAAATGAAAGTCTAAAATTTGACGTCAAATTTTTCATTGTCGATTTATTATTATTTCCCTAGGATTTAGAATTATAGTTTCAGCATTTGTATTATTGAAAATAAGATAAAATTGGTTCGATTTCCGTTGGTGTGTTCTGTTTTATTCTGGTGAACATTTGGTGATCAAATATGGACCTGGATATTTAAGTTATACTTTCGAAACATGTTGGCCTTTAACGGTTTATTTGAGTATTCTCCAACACTATTTAATAATATTAAAAAGAGTTAATATCCAACTAATAATAAAATCCTGCTAATGCAACACATTTATTAACTCAGCAAGTGAAGTTATTGATGTAAGTAATAAATGAACTATTTTTACTACAATAAATTTAACAACAGTACCAACTGAAGTGTATAAAGAAGACTTTAAATAAATACTGTATATCTTATACATTCTAATCACATATTATATTAGTCTATTTTTCTAGGATGCATAATTAATCCTTTCACAGCCAGAGCTCCTTTATTAATTAAACCAGAAAATACCACAATAATTTACCCAAGTCATGGATAAAAAACAATATCATTATCGACTGGAGAAACTGTAGAGTTTGCACGTCCTGGAAGACAGGTTATTCTTGATGGATCCATATCAGGGTCTGTAGTCCAGGCTTCGTGTATCTCCAATACAAGATTTAGACAAACACTAGATTGACTGAAATTGGATTTACTTTGAACAGCAACCGATTCTTAAAAACAATTACAATTTGCTATGAAGTTGAAGAGCAGACTGCTTTGTCCACTTTCTTCGATCTACCTAATTCAATTAGCTTATTTGATCCACGTACACAGTTTTACGAAGATCGAGATTTCTATCATAAAGAATCTAGTAGGGTCAATCAATTATATGTAAGAGGAGGCCAAAGAACAACCATAAATCGTTTACTGGGATTACCAGCTTCAAGTACCAAGTACATAACTGCAGGTCAAGAACTGTATTTAGTTAGAGGTCATTTAGTAGCTAGAGCAAATTTTATGTATGGTATTTTTCAGTACGCTACATTTAGGTACATTAATGCTGCACTAAAGTGGCAATCTCTTAACGAAAAAAATTGGAATCGAGTTGATGCGGATACTAGGAAGTATGCCGATAGAAATAAAGTAAAACTACAATTTTGGACAGGGACCTACGGTGTAGCAACTCTATAACATAAAACCACTGGTGAAGATATACCTCTTTTTATTTATATGCAGCTGGAAATACAAGAGATATATCATTACTGTCGATGTTTTGGAAACTTTTGTACGGACCGATTTCAAAGCGAGGAATTGTTCTTGTTGCGCTAAACAATCCGTATCAAAATAACGTTTCGGAACATATATTATGCTCTGATGTTTCGAGAAAAGTATAATGTATGTAATCTTAATGTTGCAGGCTTATTATTATGAAATACCTTTATTGATGATGTATGTTATTTTGTACAACAAACCTTTGTGGTTAAACCACGTCCTTTAATAATTTGTTTTTGGCCTTTTAATTTTTTGTGTTTATCTATGATGCACGTCAAGTGAAAATCGAACAACTTCCATGAAACTCATTGGCAACACTGATGTTAATTATTGAAAAGAAATGTCTAGAGCCGACTCACAATCTCACACCGTTGTTTGTTAATTTTTCTCTGGATAGGCGTAGTGAAAAATGTGTGCGTTCAGCATTAGAAATAGAAGCAAGCAAAGAAAAGGAAAAGGTTCGTTTTTTCGAGACTGGCTATATTTTGTTTGGAGATATCACCCTCTTACCACTTGAGATTTTCAGTCCAACTTCTGATGGTGGTTAGGTGATAGTGAACCAATTTTATCTTTGTGACATTCCATTTGCTCCTTGTCGGGTCTTGGAATGTCTGTCTTTTTGGGACATGTGTTTGTAACCCATGGGACCATTGTAAGATGCACACTATTTTTTCTGTATAGGCCACAATCATATGTCTGAACAATGTAGCTCTTCAGATGACTGTGTACTAGTACTACTTCTCTTGGAATCCACATTCTCGTTTTTTCGTTGGATAACTACAGGTTTCAGTTCTGCAAGATTTGGTAGAGATTTGACCTACTAGTTATAGTATCCTTTATTTAATTTTTGTCTTTTATAAGGAGACTCTAAGGTTCGCTACGTATTAAACAATGGTATTAAGGTCCTTATGGAGTATGAAATGGGGATATTAAATTTCCTACTTGACAACAATTTCTCTGGGTAAGAAAAGTCTTGTTTGAAAATACTATTATATTCAATTGTAACTAAGTAGGGGTGCTTCGTTCGTGAATTTTTTAAAAGACCTTTAAGTGTTTAGGATAGTTGGGACTTGATGTACTGTGACTAAAAGAAACTTGCAATTTGCTTCGAGTTGAATGGCAGACTATTGTAAATTAAAGTAAAACAAGATAAGATCATATTAGAAATGTGCTCATGTATATTGGGCCAAAATTCTGTCTCTTGAACTCTCTGTTGATAAGACATAATATCTTGTTGAACTGAGTGCAATTTAAATAAAATTTTGTATTGGTGTCCATTGGATATTATCAAGCGATTACTTTTAAATAAAGATAGAGTTTATTCAAAAGTGATGTCATACTTCAAGAGGCGAATAACAAGTCTTTGTAAACGAGGAGTTAGAGATTTTGTAGGTTTATTGATCAAACTTAAAAGTGGCTTCTGATCTACTGCTGCTTGAAATAGTCTTCCATAAAGGAAGTAATTACATTTTTAACCCTGTAAATAGTTCTTTTTTCTATTTATGCATAATTGCGTTATGTAGGATTTAATGACATAGACATGAAGACCATGGGAAGTCCATTTTAACTAATATGACCACCTGTGACTAGCATTAGTTTCTTGTATGATCAACAAGCCTGGATTAAAATATCTGAAGTTGGATGCTCTGGTTATTAATCTTTTTCACTTATTAAAGGCCTTATCTTGTGAAGTATTTAATTTCCAATACCAACAAGTATCTCTCTTCGGTAATATTCTTAGAGGTGCAGTTAATTGTGCTACATTCTTTCTAAATTTGTTTCGGAATTTTATCATGCCTAAAAGTGTTTGAAGTTCTTTAACAGGAAGATACTTTATTTAAGTTTATGCTAATTATAAAATGATATGTACCACTGGTAGATAAAAGATCTCCCGTATCTATTAATTACGTTAAATGCTCCAATATTATTTTTCCTGCTTTTTATTTTGATATGGCAATATTTATATAAATAAAAAAAATAACTATTCCGCTTAGTTTTAAACAATGTAAAAGTTGTTGTACTTATTCTTAAAATATTGATATTTCAATACAATTATTTACCCAACAAGATAAGTTTATGGTATAATACAAGTGACATGTCAACTCTTTCTACTTATATATATATATATAATAAATTTAATAACATTACCAATTGGAGTATTAAAAAAAAATTAAAAAATAATTCAACTAATTTTAATAATTCTATATAAACGTTATCTAGGTCTATTTTTCCAGGATGCGTAATTAATCCTTTCGCAGCTAGAGCTCCTCTACTAATTAGCCCAGAAAATACAACAGTAATTTACCCAAGTCATGGACAAAAAACAATATCATTATCGGCTGGAGAAACTGTAGAGTTTGCATGTCCTGGAAGACAGGTTATCCTTGATGGATCCACATCAGTGTCTGTAGTCGAGGCTTCGTGTATCTCCAATACAACATTTAGAATCAACGGAAATGATGTGCTGTGGGGAAGGGTTTCTTGCAGCAACGTTATATATGCACAAGGCAGATTTACGAATTCCAATTGTGGTATTAACGCTAGATTGGCAGAAATTGGATATAATTTAAACAATAACCGATTTTTAAGAATAATTACAATTTGCTATGATGTTCAAGAGCAAATAGCTTTATACTCTTTCTTTGATCTTCCCAAATCAGTTAACTCATTTGATCTAAATAATCCACGTCCACAGTTTTATGAGGATAAAGCTTTCTATCATACCGGATCTAGAACTATCAATCAATTATATGTAAGAAAAGGCCAAAGAACAACCATAAATCGTTTACTGGGATTACCAGCTTCAAGTACCAAGTATATAACTGCAGGTCAAGAACTGTTTTTATCTAGAGGCCATTTAACAGCTAGAGCAGACTTTATGTATGGAATTTTTCAGAACAGTACATTTAGGTACATTAATGCTGCACCACAGTGGCAAATATTTAATGAAAATAACTGGAATCAAGTTGAGATAGACACTAGGAACTATGCTGATAGAAATCAAGTAAATCTACAAATCTGGACAGGGACCTACGGTGTAGCAGCTCTACCACATGCAACCACTGGTGAAGATATACCTCTTTATTTATATGCAGATGGAAATACAAGAGGCATACCAGTACCTTCGATGTATTGGAAACTTTTATACGAACCAATTACAAAGCGAGGAATTGTTCTTATTGGGCTAAATAATCCGTATCAAGATGACGTTTCAAAACATATAATCTGCTCTGATGTTTCGAGTCAAGTACATTGGCTTAACTGGGACCACAAAAATATTCGAAGTGGATATTCCTATGCTTGTACCGTTGCTAATTTCAGAAAAGCTGTACCTTATGCTCCTAATCTTAATGTCGCGGGCTTATTAGTATGAAATATTTGTAGTAATTAAATCATATTAAATGCATTAAACAGAATGCGTTTGTTACTAGACCTGATTATTATAAGAATATAAAAGTCACACTTTTAAAAAAATGCTATTAGTTATCATTGTTTGTATTTATCTAAATATTTTTGTTTTAGTTCCTGGTCTCCTAAATTTAATGGAATGTTATTTCTATTCTAAATTGCAAAACTTAAATTTTAACAACATTTACGTGGTTCATTTAGTATAATTACTTGTAAATGTTAAGAATTTTATAAAAAATGTATATTTAAATATTATATATACTACGTCTAATCCCTTAATATCTGAGGTAGTGAAGTTCAGTTGGCCAAATTAAGTCGTTTCAATCACCCGCACATGCATTTTTAAGTATTTGACCGAGTTTCTATGGTCGTACATGACTCCCCTTCCAAGTTCTTAGACAGTAAACGCGTGTGAGTGATTGTTTTCTCAAAATTTTAATTTTTCTTTCATTAAAAATATGGCGTTTTGGAGATCGTGAAATTCCACAAATTAGTAACAACAATTATGTACTTAAAAATAAAGATTTGCACATACAAACGTATCAAGTTGTTTTAAATATGTTCAAGTGTTGAAACAAGAAGATATTGTAAAACCGGACAGTAAAATAATTTTAGAACTAACAAAAATAAATGAGCGTGTCATAAAAAAAGAGGATAAGTATATTGTGTTTTCTCCCTTACAACCCATCCTTTTTAGACTAAATGACGAATCTTCTTTAAAATTTTAGTAGGAACATTTATAAAGTACATTCTTATTTAAACAACCAAAGAACTAGTTATATATGACGGTTATTATTTATATATTTTTTTATTTATTTCTAATATTACATTTAAAGTAGTTTTCTTTAGTTTGGTTTTGAGAATGTATTTTTTTAATTTTTTGATTAAAGTTAATTTTTAGTTTAACCGGTTTTCAATAATTTTTAACATCATCTGAGGTTTTTGCTAAATAAAATTTGTAATTTAGCAAAATGTTTGTGGCAGTCCCAAACCCAGAGAAAGAAGGAGGATTTAATAAGAAATTCAAAAAATTAAGAATCATTGCTAATTTAATTAAGTAATAATATGTTTGGTAACATAATTATGAAAAATGTTTCAACTCTTTCAAAAAAGTCATCTCAAATATAAAACATTTCATTCATTAATAAAAACTGAAAGTGGATTTTAATTATACATTATGTATAGAGTCTTTCTTTTATTATTTACATGAATATCTAATGTATGCAGATACTTAAGCACGTACGCCCATTGATCTTTGTTTTTTATTTTTATGAGTCTTCTTTGAGGTTTTACAATTTGGAACAGAAATACCATACTTATTATCTTACCAAGCCTTTTATCATATGCAATAGTTGTTATTTTGAATTTACCTTTTTCCAGATTGTCCAATCGATATAAATAGGTTAAACGAAAAACATCCTTTATTTCTTAGACGTAATTCACAAGATATTATCTATCCAGAACCACAATCTAGTATCATACCTCTTAAGGAAAGCCAAGTATTTTTACTGAATTGTCCTGGGTCAGGAAAAGTGAAAGCAGATGGTCTAATATTTGATAAAACTATTGAAGCAACTTGTTTTTCTGATGAATTTGTGGTTATTGAAAACCATAAGGTGAATATTTCTAATACAGTTTGCTCGAGAAGAATACCCAGTGTCGCCAGATTCACTTCCAATATTTGCTGGGAAGAATATAGAGAAATAGAGGTAGGACTAATATTACCTAATGATAAATTTTTCCATTTGTACTCCACCTGCTTCGATGATGTTACCAGAAACGTTGTTTACTCGACGTACCTATTGAGCAAAGAAATTGGTTATGGATCAAGTGGAAATTCAAGACCTTCATGGACAGAAGGAAAGTTTTATGACTTAACTAAAAAACTTGATAATTTATATTCCACAACTACTCAAAGACATATTATTAATAAACAACTTGGGCTCCCTGCCGAAGATACAACTTATGTTAAATCAAACGGTAAATATTTAATATTGAATTAGCTTTTACATCTTTCAGTTTGTTGATTATGTATTTACTATGAGAAAACCTTTTTTGTCTACTAAAATAAACTTATTTTGGTTTTATTACTTTTTAGCTAAAAACTTTCTAGCTAAAGGACATTTGACTGCTAAAGCCGATTTATTTTATAACGCTGAACAACAATCAACTTTCCACTATATCAACGCTGCGCCTCAATGGCAAACATTTAACGCCTTTAATTGGTTTTATCTTGAAAGAAATTTAAGAAAATATGCTTTGGATAATTATGTTAACTTGATTGTATATACTGGGACTTACGGTAAGTTAGACCACAAAATCCTCCTTATTAGGAATTCATTTTAGTTTGTTGTGTTTTATTTTGGAGGAATTTCCACTCTACCTCATCAACTAACTGGGGATGAAGTAGAATTATATCTTTATGAAGGCAGTGATGGAGAAAAAGCTATACCAATTCCAGAATTATTTTGGAAAGTTGCTTACGACCCTGTACATAAAGCTGGAGTTGCAGTTTTGGGAATAAATAATCCCTACCAAGTAGATATAGAAAAAAGTATAATTTGTCCCGATGTTTCTGCTAAAATAAGTTGGTTAGATTTTGAACTAACCAAAATTGAAGCTGGTTACATGTACGCATGTAGCTTAGCTAGTTTAAAGACGGTTATTAAGGATTTACCAAACATGAGTATAACGAAATTATTGACATAAGTAATTTTTGTTTCAATTTTTTTTTCGCACCATTATACCAACATACTTGTCTCGATCAAAAAACTTCAATATTAATTTTATTAAATTATTACAATATTTGGTTTATTCTTCTCAGTTTAATTAATAATGCTATTTTATATGAATTATCCTTTCCTTTAATTTTATAAAAGTAATGCAATTTTGCGAAAGTTTTCATTTCAAAATTTTATATTTTGTTTTTTTACCATAATTTATTGAATAGCAACGTATTTTTCCCGACCAAAAAATCTTCAATGAAATAAATTAGTACAATTATTTTTGGTCTTTTTAAGCCTTGTTATGTTTTTTTTTTAGAAAGTTTAGATTCAAATTTTTAATTAGTGTTTTTACCATATTTTTATGAATAATAATCTATTTGTCTCGACCAAAAAGTTTTAATAAAATCTTGATTAAACTGATACCTTTATTTTTGGTTCGTTTTTTTTAGTTTTCTCAAAAATGCTAATTTATATGAATTAAATGCGATATATTTATCATTTGCTTTGATTTTATAAAGATAATGAAGTCTTGCGAAAGTTTAATCTCAAATTTTAATTTTATATGTTTGCCATATTTTATTAAATACCAATGTAATTGTCTCGACCAAAAAAGTTTAATAAAATCTTGATTAAATTGATACCCTTATTTTTGTGACATTTTTTTAGTTTTCTTAAACGTGTTATATTTTATGAATTAAATATAATATATTTATCTTTTGCTTCGATTTTATAAAAGTAGTGAAGTTTTGCGAATGTTTAATTTCAAATTTTTATTTTGTGTTTTACCATATTTCATTGATGGATTTATTTTTTTAATTTTTGTTAAAAATCCTTTTCAATATAAAATAACTATATGACATTTATCCATAGCTGTGATTTTATAGAATCATTGATTTTTTGCGAAACTGTCTCAAAGTCATAGTAAAGAAATTTTGAACTAAATCCGTCTATTTAACAAAAATATCGAACTACTAAAACTTGGTGCTACTTTAAATATGGAAAGATAAATAATATTTATCTTGAATTTTCAGTCTTCCAAATATATATATAGTCTACCTAGTCGGTATTTTGACATACTGTTATTGGCCAAAAACTATTTTGTTAGGATTGAAGTCAGGTCAGGTACATTTCCATAATGCACGAACCAGCGTTTGCTTCTCCACATTACCAGAAGTTTTCGTCGAACATTTTCACTCAGTCGCTTCAAAACATTTAAACTATAGATACTTTTTATGGCCTGACCAGTTGGAACAACTCTTGGTGGAAAATTATTTCTACAAATATCGAAAAAAGATCAACAATGACTTGACTTGGTTTTTGATCGTGAAGAGTTTGGCGTCTTGTATTGTGATCATTGCTTTTTGGTTTCCAGATCTTAAATATATACTCATGTTATGATCTTAAATAAGAATCTTGGGTCATCTCTTATCGTTTTTTAAAGCTCTGTGTTGATGTTTATCCGCGGATTATGTTGGTTTTACTTCAAGGGTCTAACAACAAACCCTACAATTCTTCATCTGTTAGGTTTTTTATAGCTTCAGCCACATCATGGTTGGTTTGTTTTTGGTTCTGAAACATAATTTGACCAAGAGTAGTAATAGTGTCTGGATTAATACAAAAGCTGACCTAAACGCTCAATGACTTCAACAGTATCGAAACATCCTTTAAAACGTTTAAACCACTCAAAAGTACCTGATATAATGAATGCTGCATTATTGAAAGGTTGAACTAACAGTTGAAAAATAAATTTTTGTACTCGGCTCTAAGTGTTTTCACTACTGCGTCGTTTGGCACATTGACTCCCCAAAGATAAGATATGAGCCATCTAGTGGTGGAAAGTCGTATATGATTTGTTGCACATACCATTTACATTCCTAGAACTTTTGGGTGGTACTTTGTACTAATAAGGAAGCATATAGCACTATCTTTAAATGAAAATCGGTTTTAAAATTTATTAGTCTATACGCACCTTCTTTTTTATAATTTGCTTTTTATATGGAAATTTGATTTGTTCTATTGACATTGAACTAGGTTAACGCCGCCTTGAATTATTAGTTTGTTGTTATTTACGAAAACGAATATTCATGAAGATTATTTACATTTGTTTTCATTTATTCTTTTGGAATTAATTAATTATTCAAGAATATAAAATGCAGAAATTGTATTGTTAATTTTTAGTAATCCGTACAGTTTACTTAGTACTAATATTCAATACTATAATATCTACTTACATAATTTAAAAAAATTTAGTATTAGTTTCTCTTTTGGATATTTCTTACACTTTAAATGTTAATAACTGCCTAATAGTTAATTTAGTATTGTGTTAATAAATTTTACAAAAAATCAAAAACTGTAATGTTAATAGTTCAAATTTACTAACATGTCATTCAACAAATATTTGTTAGGAGGTAGTTTTTTATTCTCGTTTTTTTCATTCACATTAGCAGGTAAGTTTCTAAAATTAAATACTTTTTTACTAAAACAATAAAGAACTGTTTTAACTATTACAGTAATATTTTTCTGATTAAATTGCAACTAAAATATATTATTTCTATAAATACTTGTATATTATATAATAAAGAGAATTTCTATTATTAATCAACACTCTTTGTGGATATATGATTTAAAAAATCCGTAAATAGACTTAGCTTTAGTTTAGAATTTTATCATTGTTTTCTGAAAAACTTGACTGTCTGTAATCTCCTTAAAATGAAAGTAAATAGCCCAATATACAGTGTGTACATAAAGTATGGAATAAATTCATTTTAAGCTAAAAAAACAATTTTGAGGAAAAAGTCTGTCAACAGTGAGCAAAATTGAAAAAAAAATAGGAAGTTTGGTACTGTAAAAACTCTAACTAAATCAGGCTGTCTAGCAGTTGCCGAGGATACTAAATTAAACTTTATATTGGCCATGGAAGAAAATCCACACAAGAGCGTTCGGCAAGTTAGTCGAGAACATGATGTTCCTTTTACTTTTATTGATAAACTATTAAAACATGAAAACTGGCATCCTTTTAAGGTGCACCTTGTACAAGAACTATCAGATAACGACCCGGATCGTAGAATGAAATTTAGCGAAACTTTGATTGATAAGTTTCGTAATGATCCACTTTTCGCAAAAACCGTTATTTTTTCTGAAGAATGCACATTTACATTAAACGGTGAAGTCAACAGACAGAATTGTAGATATTGAGCACAGGAAAATCCTAAATGGATGAGAGAACATCACACTGAATATCCACAGAAAATTAATGTTTGGGCAGGAATTGTTCGAAATAAAATCATTGGACCCTATTTTTTTGATGGAACTGTAAACGGGCCAACTTATCTGCAATTTTTAATGAACTTTTTGATTCCAACCTTAATGAACTTATTCGCTAGTGCAAATATTCCCGGAAATATCGATGAAAGTCTGTGGTATCAACAAGATGGGCCGCCGCCACATTATGCAGCAGCCGCCGTTCGAACATATATTGACGAAGTTTTCCCCAATAAGTGGATCGGAAGGCGAGGACCTATTGAGTGGCCACTAAGGTCAGCGCATCTTACGCCATTAGATTTTTTTTGTGGGGTCATCAAAAAAATGTTGTGTATAAAAGTAAACCCGACGACATAAACGATTTAAAAGACAGAATATGGCAAGAAATAAATAACATTTTGCAGGAAACCATTAATAAAGTTCAGCAGGAATTTATTGATCGCTTAGGATGCGGTCAAGCACAAGAAGGAAGACAATCACTTCCTGTAATTTATTATGTGCGATTTTATTGTTACTGTTGTACTATTTTGTTATTTTAATTTAATTAAAGGTTTTCAAAAATACAGATTTTAAAATTATTGTATCTTCAAAACTATTAATTACCGAACACAAGTATGATATATTTTTGGATTCGTCTAGAAGTTTTCAATCTAAAAAAGATAAAATATACTGGGTTTGCCTGTTTGGCTTAAAATGAATTTATTCCTTACTTTATGTACACGCTGTACAAAATAGTTTATTCTTTTTATGATTTTGTGAAGATTTGGTTATGTACGTACTTGATAAAACTAAAGGTGGAAATGAAATTTGTAGGCATATAAGAATTTAATTAGTCGAATACTTTTAGTTTTTTAGGCCATCATCAGGACTCTGAAAATTAGTTTAATATAATATCTCAGAATTAAGTTTAGAAATACGAAATATATATTGACTTTGTCAATTTTATTCTTCATAGCAGAATTTTGTAAAACTTTAATATATCGCTTATCATAATATTTGTAATTCTTCTATTTTTTTCCAGGTTGCTTATTCAGCATAAATGAATTAGACCAACAACATCCTTTACTTCTCAATGCGCTTTCTGAAAAAATTATCTACCCAATAAAATCTTGTTTCATACCTTTCATGCCAGGCGATATTTTTTTGCTGTACTGCCCTGGCATAGGAAAAGTACAAGTAAATAGTTCTGAATTTGGTCAACTTGTTCAAGCAACTTGTCATTCTAATGAATTTGTGATTATTAATAACCATAAAGCAAATATTTCCAATATAAAGTGTACTAAACGAATAACTAGTGACACCAGATTAACTTCCAATATTTGTTGGAATCAGCATAGAGAAGTAGAAGTGGGATTTAAGATGCCTCACACATTTTATACATTGTACACCATCTGCTTTGATGATGTTGCTAAAAACGCTATTTATTCAAAGTTCCAACTAAGCAAATACATTTGTTTTGAGCCCACAGGAAATGTAAGGACTACTTGGACAGAAGGAACATTTTATAACTTGACAGAAAAACTTAATAATATATACAAAACCACTATTCAAAGAAGCTCTATTAATAAACAACTTGGGCTACTAGCCAAAGATGAAACTATTATTAAAAACGATAGTAAATATTCAATACTGAATTAGTTTTTCGAATTTATAGTTATCGAAACTAATTGTTAAGTTTCTCCCATCTGCATATAGATACGTTGATCCAATAATGTCCTCTTAAAAATAGTAATTCCAAAATTTTAATTTTTTAATTTTACCATCAGTTTTTTCGCCAGTGATGGTTAGTTAATTATTTAGCAAAACCTGGAAATAAATGCAATTTTTAGATTAACAATAAAAATAAAAAGATAATAAAAACAATAATAAGAATAATAATAATAAAAATATTAATAATAACACTCATATAGTTAGTTGGCACTTTCTTGTACAAATATATTTTTCAGTCAGTAATACATATGTAACATAAAAATAAAATATTATATAGTATAGAATAAAATAATAATAATAATAATAATAATACTTCTATGAACAAGTACTCGTGTTCAAAGAAAACACAATAACATTTTCACTTTTACTTATTTTTTAGATTGCAATAAAGATATAAATTAATTTTTCATGTACAAAAAACGATTTAAATGATTCTTTTACAGTAGAATTGCCTTTCCAAGCCAAGCTTACCTTTACCATTTCAAAATCCTTTACTTTGACTTATGAAAGAAAGCAGATTTATCTTATATATTATTTTTAAGGTCTTCATTATTTAGTTAAAGGACACTTAACTGCTAAGGTTGATCTGTTTTATAACGCTGAACAACAATCAACTTTCCACTATATCAACGCTGCGCCTCAATGGCAATCATTTAACGCAAAAAATTGGTTTTATCTTGAAAAAAATTTAAGAAAATATGCTTCGGAAAATGACTTGGACTTAATTGTATACACTGGGACCTACGGTAAGCTAGAACATAAGGTGTTAATATTATTTTATTTTACTGTGATATTTTATTAGGAATTACTACTCTTCCTGATCAGCAAAGCCACCAAAAAGTAGATCTTTATCTTTATAAAAGCAATTCAATGAAAGCCATACCAGTACCACAATTGTTTTGGAAAATTGCTTACGACCCTGTAAAACGAGCCGGAGTAGCAGTTATATGAATAAATAATCCTTACGAAACCAATATAACAAAAATCTGTACAGATGTGTCTAATCAGATAAGTTGGTTAAATTTTAATCTAGCTGATATTAATAGTGGTTATATGTATGCATGTAGCATAGATAACTTGAGGAACGTTATAAGAAATAATATTTACTATTAATCTGATGTCCATAAAAGTGTAAAATTAGTCGATAACGGCTAAATTGTTACTTCTCTCTATTTCAAAAAATAATTGATCTCTTTGGCTGTTCAATAATTAAACCTTTTCTACATGGTTGACTCTTCCAGTCGCAAAATTTCAGCCAAATAAAAAACACTTGATTTCTAATAAATTAAGATGGTATATCTGTGAATTTTGAAATGTCCAAAAATTTTTGATATTTCTTTATAAAAAATTTTAATCTAAAATTGACCTGTTCAGAAGATTTGTAGCCCTTTAAAAGTCCTTCGTCCAAAATTTCAGCAAAGTGAAAAGACATTTTTGGTTTTGGAAAATATAGCCTTGAAAATTTAGTGAATTTTAAAAGATCCAAAAATTGTTGAATTTTTTTTCGTAAAACTGACATGTTTTGTTTTGTTGCCCTTCAATTTATATTAAAATATTTTCATGTTAAATTAATAATCATTCTTTGATTACAAAAAAAGACGGGAATAGAAATACCGAATTTTATATTTTGAAATAAAAAAAAATAAAAATGCTATGAATGTACTTTGTAGTGAATATTTTAACTATTTTATTATTTACATATTTTTCACTTAAATACTTAAAAACGTTTCGTTTCCGATTAGGATCTTCATCATGCCACTGCAATAGGTAAGTATAAGTTGTAAAATAATTCATTTTAAATTAAATGTCTACTCATTGAATGTTTGAGGTTAACTTTTAGTTAGCAATTCTTCTAATTCACAAAACATTAATTCTTATTAAAGAACATTCTACATTAAACGCAATAAATTACTGAGAACTAAATAAGAATGTAAATTGGACATGAATCAAGATAACTAAAATTATTATTGAAACATTGGAATTTTATATATCATGGAAAGAAAACGATTTCTGCGTTTCATTTCTTTGTAGTTGATCAATCTACTATTTCTTTGGTTACAGTTGCTTGTAACTTTTTTGCTCTGTATACCACCTCGCACCATTTCTTTCTATCATTGACTGTTTTCTTTACCTCTTTCACCTCCATCTTCACCTTTAACTTCCCATCTTAGCTTTGGGTATCCTCTTCTCCTTGCTTTTATTAGTCTCCAGTTTTTTATCATCAGCTATTTCCATTTTTTACAACATACGGTATTCTTCTTCGTCGATTTTTCTTTGGTCCTAGGTCTTTCCTTCAAGTATTCTTAAATTATGTCTTCTTTTTGTGAGAAGCAATCACTTCGGTGGAATAAGTTACCAGTGGTTTAATTCCTGCTCTAAATATCCTTATCTGGGTTGTCTTGTTATACAATTTAGTACAAAGGTTTAAATAAAAAATAGAAATACTGGTGACGGAGTTTTATTGCATTTTTAATATAAAAAATCCTAATATTCGTCATTGAATGGATAGTGTGGGTGTCCAACAGCTCTGAAATTAAAATAAAATGAATTATTAAAATTGAATACTCATAAAGTTACAGTTCCATATATTTGGATTGCATGAGAAATTTGCTGACCAAAAAAATGTTTAGTGACAAACATTTCGATTCATAATTATGTCACAAAAATCTACTTACTCTACAAACCAGCAAACTCTTCCATTACAATCGAAGGTATCCATAACAGCGACATCTTGGGGCGGCAGTTCAAAATCGAAAATTTTAATATTTTCTTGTATTCTGCTCTTAGTTACCGATTTAGGAATTGGAATAATACCGCTTTGGAGCAAGTATCTTAGGATGATTTGAGCACTGGATTTCTTGTATTTTTGAGCAAGTTCCTTTATTTTCGGGTCTTCAGTGAGCACTGGGTCATCGGGTTTAGCCCAAGGCCTGTCGGGTGAACCCAAAGGACTGTAAGCAGTCACAATTATGTTTTTAGAATGGCAGAAGGCTATCAGTTTCTTTTGGTTAAGATATGGATGACATTCAATCTGGAAAATGTTCATTAATAATAAATATATTAATCTTCTCAAATTATTTCTATTTACTTGATTGTTAACTGGCTTGATAGTAGCGATTTCCAGAATTCTTTCCAGTTGTCTTTTATTGAAATTGGAAACACCAATAGATTTAGCCAATCCTTTTTTGGCCACCTCTTCCATGGCTTTCCAGGTATCTACGTAGTCTACATCACTGAAGATGGATAGAACTGGATGATCGGGGCGTTTTGGCAAGAAATCACCTCCTTCCTAAAATATTTTGCAACTCATTACATATCAAGGAAACAGAAATGACTTGTCGATTATTTGTAGCCTGCTCTTATTTCTGTTTGTTGGATTTGATTAGGTTAGGTTAGATTGGAATGGGTTGTGTTGGATTAGATTAGGCCAGGTTATGTTAGGGAATTAGCTTTAAAAGGAAATGAAGAATCGACACTGAAAAGGAGTGTAAAACTTTGTAAAAACAAATTTGGGAAAAGATGTCAAATTGGAAACTGTAACAAAACTAGGAAGAATAATGTGTCTGCTAAAAATAAAGGAATGTGTAAAAGTAATGAAAGCAAAAATTAATCTGAAGAAAGTTAAAGTTTTTATGAATATGACTTAACCAAAAGACAACAAAACATTCAACAACAAATAAGGATAAATGTCTAGCAAGATGGAGCAAAATATAAAGCAGTTATATAGGATCTAATAAACACAATGTTAGATGCAACTGGAATAAAGAGAAGAATTTACTGGAAGGTGAGAAATGATGGAACAAAAAGTGGTAATATTAGATGTGACAGAAACAAATAAAAAAGAGAAAAGGGTAAGAAAAATATATTAAGATACAGGTTGTGGTGGTCTGGTATGGAAGAAACTGAAAGAGAAAACAGGACTAAGAATAAAAAGGGGCACCAAACAAACTGAAAGTTACATACGGAATAAATGAAGATTTCCAAGTGAAATACGGGTATTTTAAAAGCTTTCAATAAGTGACTGATTAAGCTGAAAGAAATGTAATGATAATGGGAGATATGAATGGAACAGTAGATAACCAAGACCAAGGGATAGAACTATTAGACAAAGAAGTAAAAATGACAAGAAATAACAATGGTGGAAGAATAATATTCAGTGTAGTAAACGAAGTAGTCATAACAAACACAAAATGTAGCTATAGAGATATGCTTAAATATACTCGTGAAGTAAGTAGCAAAAAAAATTCAAAACTGTGAAATATGTTAAGGTTACGAGAACATTTTATGGTGAAAATGAAAATATACATGGAGAAATATACAGATAGAAGAAGATTATAACAGAGCAACAAAGATCAGAAAGAAAGATTTAATGAATTCTGGGAAGGTCAATTAACGACAGAAGAAGATTTATTAGCAGTAATGAAAGGAAGGGAAATAGGGAAAGCACCAGGACTAGAACAAATACCGGCAGAAGGCGTAACATACATTGGAAAGGAAGGAAAAGAGGAACTATAAAATACTATAAATACAATAAAGAAAGATAGAGGATACTCAGCGTGATTTCAAGAAATTTCTTATCTGAACATTTTGTGAGACCAAAAAATTCTGAATAAAAAATATCCAATACTCTGCCCAAACGCACCGCTTATAATACAATTAATGAATCCTATTCAGATAAATTGATTGTCCACATTTCAAAAAATAAATGTAAAAAATAATATTTAACAGGAAGTTAATTGAATTAAGGGCCATCTCTAGAATTTTTGGATAACTTGATCTGATATAAAATGAGTTTTAGATTTTCCAGTTTTTTTCTGTGAAGTTCTGACCACTCTGTATATCTACCTTTAGAGCGCACGGCCAATGAATCAAATATAAATCCAAATAATCCAATCCCAAATTCTTCAAAGAAGTTTTTAGAGATACTTCTACGAGATCAGGTCTCAGGAATGAACTCCAAAGTTTGCTAGTAATAAAGAGGTCTTCCCTTTTAACGACTCCACTGGCAATTTTATCTTTAATTGCAGCTCCAACTTCGGCTTCATTTTCATAATAAAGTGCACAATCGATGTGTCTGTAACCTGCATCGATGGCGTCTTTTACTGCTTGAGTTACTTCGCCAGGTTTCGACTAAAATCATAAATAGTTTTATAATCAGAGAAATAAAGATTAAGGTTATCGGTTGGATCACTCTGTATATTCTGAAGTTATGCAGTTATTTGTGTATTACGTAATAATATAATTGATAACAATGATTACGATAACCCGTTAGATGATAACATGAAGACTATTTTTTTAAGTGTATCTATTGAATGTAGAAATTATACAGAGTGTTCTTTAAACTAAGATACCGAAGTGGCATCGAACTTAACTATTCCATTAATTTGGGTATTGTTACTTAAGAATGGAAAATTTTTAAGAAGTTTTTTCAAATATATGTTGAAATAGCAGGGTGTACTTTAAAAAAAATCTTTATTAATAATTAAATTATTTTTAAGAAAGATGGTTTATTATAACATACATTTATTCAATTATTCGTATAAGAAATCAATTAAAATTCATAGTAAAATATAAAGAATTTTAAAAACTTTCCTGAAATTCTTATTCTATATTTAAAACTCAACGAACTCCACGTGTAGATCAACAGGTTAATTCGATAATATACTACGTAGGAGTAAAAATAAACTGATATAAATACCTTCCATGTTCCCAAACCGAAAACTGGTATTTCCCTCCCATTATTCAATTTTACAGAGGGCGCTGCCATTTTTTGTTGACAAACTTAAGTATTCTTCGCCACCAATTTCGAAAAATTACTAAACACTTAATTCTGATTTACGCTCGTAATATTGCCCACTCCATTTTTCTCAAGGTTAGCTAAATATACTTGAGAGAGATACGTAACATTTATCTACAACGTAAGTATACTGGGTAACACGAGAGTTTGATTACATTTGAATAGAAAATTAATTAGATTGCAATATTTTTTAAACACAATTGTAACTGGAGACCCTTTTTTAGTATGGATTTTATGGTACAATTTGTATTTCATAAGTATTGCGACCAAAATTCTTAAAATTTGTTAAAAATTTTCGAAATAGCACTTTCCGTCCAGGTCTGGAAGGTATTTTGGAAAACCTAATCCAGGATTTCGTTCAGAGTCGATGTAACATGCTCTTTTCTTTCAGATCTCCTTTTAACCCAGGAACCAAAAAAGTATGGGGGTGGTTGAATTGAAAAATATGTTCGATTGAAATGGATATAAAATAAAAAATCAAAATCAGCTTTCATTAATATTTCTTTTTAAATAGCCCTCACCGTACGAGGAAAAAATTGTTTGATAAATTAATCAAGTTAAATGGTCAACGATATTAAAATAATGAAGATAAAGATTATCTATCTCCTGTTTTCCTGTTTTTAAACGAAGAATTTAATGGTTTGAATGAAGAAATATCAGAATTAGACCGAATTAAAAGAAATGTTTTTGGAGAAACGAGAAAATAATGAAGAAAATAAAAAAACTTAAGGAGGCTTTAAATTTTAAGAGTGAAATAAGAGAATGAAAGGTAAAATTAGATATATTAAATAAAAAAGCGACTAAATCAATTGAAGAAGAAAATGTTATGAAATAGGAAGATGTGCAATGAAGAAAATATTCAATATTTGTTGCAATCAATTAGATGGCGACTACAATAAGAAAAATAGTTGAATCGTTCACAAAAAAAAATAATTATTTAAAAGTTATTGAACAGTTAAACTATAGCTTTGCAAGAAAATAAATATGTATATGTAAGAGAACATTTGAATCGTTAATTTTATCAAAACAGTCTATAAGTGTTACTCTTCCTAATTAAAAAAAAAAATACTCAGTCCAAACAAGTGAAAATACTGTAAAATTTTTGTTGTCTTTTAAAAAACACTAATCACGTGTTCTAATTTAAATTTAATAAAATTATTTATCATAACTTGGAAATCAAAATAGAGAATACGTGTAATATTACAAGTAAAACTTTGTTTGCATACAAAGATCAATTGAATTATATCGAATCAAAAGTCAAAAGAGATGGATATAGAATTGTTGTAAATTTTTAAATCAATACATTAGTTTAATTTAACTCCTATATTAATTTAATGAAAAATGAACGCAATACTAAAGACTTTCTTCATTAATCCATTTTACTTTATTAAAAAAAAGAATTTGTATACGATAGCATGTTATCGTTAACATATTTTCTGTCTTATCAATTTTATCATTTATTGTGTAATACAAAGTTCAAGATCATATTTGATTTTGATTTATTTATAGTTGGTTATAAGTATATATTATACGGAGCGTTTCACAGTTAAATGTTTATAGTTTAAGAAGAAGAATAATTTAGTATAATCTATTTAGTCTACCATATCTTGTATTCAGATATACAGGGTGATCTATTGATTTTACCTTAATTTGTTGTTTGGTTAAAGATTAAAAAAAAACGATTTTCATAAAAATTTCAAATTTGACAGGTAACTTCATTTCAGTGACTAACAGATTTGATAATTAAAATCTAAGTCCGGCTTAAGGAAATTTTATAATTTTTATATCTTAAGAACATCTTTTAAAGCAATATTATTATTATTATTACTATTAATTTAAGAATAATTGAATCTACGTATATGTTAGCTATTTGTTAGTTTAAATTTTAATGGTGTGTTCAATATTTGTACTATACAGGATGTTTATAAATTATTTTACTAATTTACACCTTGTAAAACTTTTCTCATATGAACTCAAAGTATTGAAATAAAATTAGGTCATTTTATAATTAATTAATGAAATTATATATTTTTTGTTTTTATATTTTTTTGTTTGGAAAATTTTTAACAAAAATTAAAATCTTTTAATGCAACATTCAGAAAATTCTAATTGAAATTAAGTTTTAATGATATTTTTAAATCTTTCGCTAGATTTAGAAAATTTTGTTATAAAGTATTTCGTTTATTAGTTAATACAGGAATTAGTTGGTTAAAAAAAATATTTTTAAAATAACCTTTTTGAAAAACATATTACGAAATCTTGGTCTTAATCAAACATTATTATCTGTTGAAGGATTTAAAAAAATGGATGGAGCTACAAAAATGTTTCCCCAAAGAGTTCTCTAAACAATTTTTAAATCGTGACCTCAATTTTCTTTAAAATCGCAACATTCACGACTGTCTTTTTGGAGATTTCAGCAAAAGGGGCTCTAAGTGTATTGAATTATTATTATTTTTATTTATAAGGTGTCAAAATTTAATTATCTTTGATTATTACAATATTGAGAAGTGATACCATTCTTAATTATACCTTGAACATTAAGGATTGAGATTCTTTTAAATGTTTCTTATGCTATTCACATTTATAGGAAGGGATTATTTTTGGTGCATCATTTTTAAATTTAATTTTGCTAGAAAACTCCTGCAAAATTCAACTTTGAATTCACTTTAATATTTATTAAAACTTCAACTGTAACAAATATGCATGCTTTCAGCTCAAGGTTTCCAAACATTGTTCATTAAAAAACAAACTATTTGAAGTTTTTTTTTGTTTGGAAACAAATAATTTTATTTGGATAGTAACTAATTAAACTTTTACCGAATTTTCTATCTAAATGAAGAAACTGTCAAAATTGAGATACCAAATAGTTTTTTTAGTACTAACCGAATTAAAATTAAGATAAAATTAATTAATCGACAAAGGTAAATTTTATTATTGTACTGGGTGGACCAACGATAACTTGACATGGAGGTTTTGGGAATATTATCATAGGAAAAGAAAAACGCTCGGATATGTCGATTTTTGTTCTGAAGGGGACATTTTTACGCTACTCGCAGCGTCATCACTTCAACCCTAGATCAGTGAGGTGAACAACCCTTAGAATTTAAATAGGGAATAGGGGTCGAATCGCATATCGTTTGAAAGTCCGTTGAATTCTCTAAACAACAATTAGTATTTTTTTAAATTTGGATAAATTATTTTTTTCCGCAAATTAACGTTTTTGTAACTTTAACAATTACAAATTTTTGTACGCTACTGGACAGTTTTTTTGCAATTTATTTGCTACGATATTTTAAATTACTTTGTTTATTTTCCTCTTTGCTGATAAGACTAAAAGAACTAAAAAAAAATGAAATTTCTATTTCTGAGTTGATTGTAAATTTGATTAGTGTTTGGTACTAAACTTAATTTTAAAATAAAAGGGAGTAATGGTTTACTTAGTAGCAGAGACGATTAAGTTGATTGAATTTTATTATGAAAACAGATGATGATGATGGGCCGCTGAATTGTTCCATCAACAACATAGGAAGAATGTGTCGCCACAGTATGTTTTAGATTTAGTTGCTTAATTCCGGGAAACTGGATCTGTAGCAAATCAAAAACGGCAAATCGTACCGCCCGTAAATAATAAAGAGACCGCAGTGGCAATTTTAGGACATGTTGAGTTTGACCATTCATTGAGTACAAAACAGTTGCCAACTGTTTCCGGTATCTCACGAACCAGCATTCAGCGTATTTTAAAAATATATAAAATGCATCCTTATAAAATTAAATTAACGCAAGAGCAAAATAAAGATGACTTCGATGGGCTTTTGCAATTCTGAGAGGTAGTAAGTGAGCTAGCGATGTGAAATTCGTATTTTATTTTTAACGTCTGCTTCAGTGATGAATGCTCTTTTTTCCTAAATGGCACAGTTAATCGCCACAATTGTAGATATTGGGCTGATTCTAACCCCCACATATTTGAAGAGGTACATACTCAACAACCCCAAAAATTAAACGTATGAGCTGGAATTTTTGTCAACCATGTTGTTGGCCCTTTGTTGTTAGAAGGCAATCTAACAGGAGAAATGTATCTGGAACTTCTGGATGACACTCTTGATCCTACGCTTACTGATATAATTGAAAATGAAGAATAATTTATGGCCGATCAGTTAGTATTTCAACATGATGGTGCTCCTTCCCTTTATGCTCTATTTGTTCGCCAATATCTAGATGAACACATCCGGGTCACTGGATTAGGAGAAGAGGATCAATCGTATGGCCCCCACGATCACCAGACTTTACTCCTTTAGATTTCTTTATGTTGGGTTATTTAAAAAGCAGAATTTATTATACTCCACCTTCTTCTGTCAAAGATTTACGACAACGAATAACGAACAAATGTCACCAAATCACCCCAGAAATGCTACAAAATATTCGGGAACGTTTCCAACAGAACCTTTACCGTTGTATGGATTTGTTAAGAAGAGAATAAAGTAAGTAATTTTGCCTCTAAACTTTATCCAAATTTAAAAAAACTGCATTTGCAAAAATTTCAAAGCTTCAAATTTACAAAAAGGTTCATTTGCGGAAAAAAAAAACTTTTTTTATAAATAATATATCCGAATGTAAAAAACTACATATCGTTGTTTAGAGAATTCAACGGACTTTCAAACGATATACGACTGGACCCCTATTCCCTATTTAAATTCTAGGGGTTGTTCACCCCACTTGTCTAGGGTTGATGTGACTATGCTACGAGTAGCGTGAAAAAGGTCCCCTTCGGAACAAAAATCGACCTGTCGGAGCGTTTTTCTTTACCTACGATAATATTGTCCAAAACGCCCATGTCAAGTTTTCGTTGGGCCACCCTGTACGTATAATTTCCTTGAAATTGTTTTTAAGAATGATTTGATTAAAGATTCCTTATAAAAACCGCTTAGATATGTATATTTATAGCGTTAGTGTATATATCAATAAGAATATATATTTTGAAAAAAAGTGAAATATGTCGTCTATTTTCCAATTACTTAACTAAAGCTCAAGCGGAGTAAACTTGAAATTGCTGCAAAAACTAATTTGAATCTTTCGTTTGCGCAGATTTATCAAGTTATTTATTGCTGTCTAATTACTTCTGAATATATCGGTGAGCTCATTTAAAGGCCTGACTGACTTACAATCTCATCTCGACCACTTTTATGGTATCCATTTGATTCCACAATGTTCGTTAAACGGTCCTTTTTATAAACATAAATAAGCTGACATTTTTTGAATTGACAGATATGGGTATAGTTATTGACATGCTAGTTTTTATTTTGGTTGAGTATTTACGTGTGCGGACTTATTCTAAAAGTCAGCGTTCTTTGTTGTAACGACGGCAATTTTGCTCTTTTACGGAAACTTTTTCCCGGAGGAATCGAGAAAATAAAAGGGAAGATGGCATCCCAGAATGGGCTTCGTTAAATATTATCGGCTTATCAGATTTTTTGAGAGTTTAAGATATGCCAGAGGCATATACGTTTTTAAAATGAGCATCACTGTTAAAGTATAATAAAGGACTAAAATATCATTTGCCAGACATTTATTACTATTATTATTACTTTTTCATTAATCTATTATTCCTGGTGATTTGTGTAACATATAAGGGAACCATAAAATTATAGGAGTTTTGTTAATATGTATTTTGTAAGATATCTAGAATGTCTTATTTATTTTCAAATGTACAATCTCTATTGTTCAAAATTTTATTTTTAAAGAAGTTAAAAAATTGATTTCATATAAGTATTATAATTAAAAATAAACGAATTCAGATTTGGCAGTAATTAAAAAATATTAAAATTTTACGAAACAAATTGGAACAAATAATAGTAAATATAATTCAATAATAGGAAAACCTGTTAATTTTAATTTAAACATACCAAGTACATGAAACTAATTTACAATAAATTTTATGGTTATTCGAAGGAATAATCAAAATCATGAATTTTTATTTTTTTTTAATGAGAATAGAGGAAAACTAATATTGGAAACTTGTAATATAATCATAAATTAAAATGTACAAATATAACATTCTTCATAATATCAGACAAATTGTTAATATTAGTTTTGTTAGATAGCTGTGATGTCAAAAATCTAAAAATAGACTGTCAAAATTTGATAAAAGGAGACTATAGGATTTTTAGTACAAATACCGTTGCACGTCAGGAGTGACGTACCTCTTTCGTCATAGTACTGCCAACTAATTAAAATTTCCCTAACTTAGATAAATCATACGAAACATCACGAAAATTTACGAGGACTCATGAACGTAGTCACAGTACTAAAAAACCGAAAAAGTAATCGTAATTATTTTGATAATTTTAGAATTATTTCAATTATATTGGCTTATATACGTCTTATTCTTTATAATATAAAGTTTATAAATCATTATTATATGTTTAGTACTCAAAAAACCATAATTTACATTAAATAATTTTGAAATTTTCTACGCCCATGAGACTCGTATTTATGATGAAGAAATGACATTGTAGCGATTGGCATGCCTTGATGCGACGTTGTCGAGTATTTAGATTGAAATATTTCAACGATTTCTGACGTCCGGCCGTCAACCAGTTGTGTGTTTTCACCACGTTTTCGGTAATTTAATAATATTGTCTTTATTTTTTTGCTTTGCTAGATAGTTAACTTATAAAAAAAACTGTTTTTTTCAAAACAAACATAGTGTGAATAAGCTGATTATTGACGTTTATTTCTACAAAATTCAGATTTGAATTAGGAGAAAGGATTTACCTTTTGTAGGAATTCGAATATTTTAGTTGAATTGTTTCTTATAAGAAAAATATATATTTTTTTAAACAAAACATTTTAATAACAATAAATAGTTTGCTATCTTTTTTATATGTCTCTATTTTATTTATTTAATAAAAATATAGTACAAATAAACAACATAATATAACGATTTTTATAACAGATTATTGAATATTAAAAGTAGATAATACAGCAAGAAGAAGAAGAATATCACAGTTGTAGATTGCTAATGAATCAACTGAGAAAAACATTTTTCAAATGTACTTTAAAACTGGCAGGATGAAGTGTCTTGAGTGTGAGGATCATATATTGTTCATATACGCTTCAATAAATTAATTTTTCATAATAATAAAGCTAAACAACATAACCTAACCTTACATTTTTGAAACTTCCTACATTCCTCGACAATTTAGACAAGCCGACAACACTGCAGGGTCGTGATCTCATAATTGATATATGACGTGCAACGGGATTTGTATTAAAAATCCTATAGTTTGGACCTGCTAAACACGCTTTGTTAATAACTATGTAATAAAAATAGAAAGTTTGCACATACCCAAAAAAAGGAAACATTTTTATAAAATTGAATTAAGTGTTAATTTCATCACAAGAGATGAATAAGTAATTATTTGCATTCCTGATTATCGGTAAAAATTATTTTGTTAATTATTGAGAGGATTTATGTACATATGCAACAGGTTCATGAAGTTACCTACAATCTAGAAATTGAACATGTGTTAGTCCTTTAAAATAAGCATAAACATTTAAAAATATTTACCTAGTACACTTTTTTTGAAAAGCTATTAGTGATATTAGAAGATTATTGTAATATTTTTATTTCCATTTGCATTTCAAGCAGAAGAACTAATGTGTGTTCCATATGACAAATGACACATAAATCTACTTAAGAAATTCAAGACAACACATTAATATTACATTTTGTATTTTCTCTGACCTCACTCTAAGAGATAAAAAGCTTTAAATAAACATAAGATATAAGCCAGTCATATTGTTGTAAATCATATAAAAATATTGTGCGCGTGAGAAGAGTGAACCAGAAGTTAGAGGTTTTTTGTGGTTTTCTCCTAATATTAAAATTGTCAAAAGCAGAAACTTCATTAATGATTACAAAAAAGTAAATATGCTGCAATATTCGAAAAATCAATATTTAAAGTCATAAAATTTGCACGTGCTAATGTTGCATTGCTTCTGAAGAAATAAAGATTTAACACAAAAAATAATTAAAATTAATAAATTTTTAAAATCAGGAATGTTACGCCATCTATCTTGGCTACACCTTTAGAAATTTTGAAATTAGGTACAGTGAACACTTACGATCTTATACATTAAAACAACCAAATAAGTCACATTATACAAAACACCTCATTGACACTAAACAAAAACCTACACTTAACAACACAATTGCAACAGTGGAAATACTTCATATAAGTGACAAGAAAGAAGAACTTTTTTTAGAGGAATATGAAATTAAAAACCACCTAAAATGTCCTCAATATACAGCATTGAATGAACAATTAACGCTGGGCAGTTCGATTAATTTAGATTTCCTTTTGGACTAAATATTTATATAATATTAACCATAAACTTTTTAGGAAAAGAAGAATATTACTGTACATATCGCTTGAAATAATTGGTTGAAATGTTTATGATTTGAAGTCAAGTATGCTTATAAGAATTCTGTCAATCTTATGTCATACTTTTAAAATGCGATTTAGCAATCCTGGTCAGAAATTCAGATAAGTGTAATTTACCTTTTTATATTTAACAACTGATTTAATTCAAAATATCCATTTTTTCGAGTTGTATTAAATCCTAATCCCTAATATTTTGATTTGACGATGCCCATGTCAGTAGTAATTTTGGCTAGAAAGTAGCTGATTAGCTGAGATTCTTTGGTCATTGTGATAATGCAATCCATCAGTGGATCCAACTAGTATTATGATCAGTACCGCCCTATCATCAGATTACTCACGGGCGCTATTTCTTATAAGAAAAATGTATAAGGTGGTGCATAATTGGCGCCTCTTCGTTTGCATGGGTTTTAATGGTGTACCAACTGCAACCAACATGGCCATGAATCAGCTTAACTATGCTCTTTATTCTTTTATCAGGTAGCCCTATTGAGTGAAACTCGTTACTGTAGCATCAGCACATTCTTTAGCACCCACCACCTGTATTCGATAGTCCTGTCTCATTGAAAATACTATATTTTATGTTCTGTGTTATTCTTTTATATTACGGGTGATTGTAAAAGAATGATAACTTTTAGTACTATAGAAATAAATATCGTTTTCTTCAACAAATACAGGGATATTCACAAAATCAGCCATTGTTTTACAATCTGTATATTTTCCTTTTTTTATTTACTAGAAAATAATTTGAAAATAAAAATTTGATCAACAATGTAAATGGAGATACAATTTTTTATATTAAATATAAAATCCTTCAACATTTATATCTTTAAATACCCTGATAGCACCAAATATTTAGTAAATATTTTCTTTATATAAAACAAAAAAATATGTTTTTTAAATATTTGTGATCCAAACTAAATAATTTTTAAATAATTGCTTTACAATATTTTGGTAAACAATATACAGTAAATATTCGTTTCTCTACGCATACAAATTATTCAAGAGCTAATGTTATATAAATATGTAATAAATATTTTGAAAAAAAGAAATAAAATGGTTGATCTGACAACGTAGTTACATTAAAAAAATTGTACATTTGGTAACGCAACATTTAAAAAATTGTAAAATTTAAAAAAAAATATTTTGAAATTTAGAGAAAAAGGTTTCAATTTGAAAAAATCCCCATAATTACATACGCGGGGGTCTCTTGAAAAAAATAATTTTAGGAAAAAAAAGACAAATTTGTTAATAAATTTAGTATTTCAAAGTATTTCAAAAAAAAGTAAATGCAAATTACCTCTTGAAAAAACCTACTTTCTCAAAAAAAAATTGACCTTTAGGTAAAAAAACAATTTTGATTTTTGAAAAAAAAATGCAATTTTCCGTCGATGTGGAAAAAAATAGTAAATTAAGATTTTTCAAAAATCGCAAAATTTTCCACATAATTAAAATATGGGAAGAACTATGCTTGATAAGGAAGTTTTGTTGAAAAAATTTGTTTGTGAAAAATTTTTGCGTGGTCTATTTGACGAAAATGTAGAAAATATCAGGTTAGGTTTCATTGTCATAGTTTAGATGTTTGTATATGTTTATTGTGTCATATAAATATGTTGTCCAACAAGTAAATATTTTTATACATTATCAGTATACAAATAAAACAAATTTGTTTTAATTATTTTGTCGATATACTTATTGTTTTAAAGACAAAAAAGTTGTATCATAAAATTGTTTATGGTAGAACTTTAAAATAAAAATTTTTATAATACTGCAAATACAAGTGAATTAGTTTTTTAAGTAAATTTTATAATATAAATAAATTTCCTTCTAATACAAAAATAAGCAACAATTCAAAAAATTATAAAATAAATCCTGCTTATTTTACGAACTATGAAATTGTTTAATAACCATAAATAAACCGGTTAAATAGAGAATATTAATATCCGCAAAATGTAATTATAATAGTAGTTAATATACTGTTTAATAAACGCATTAACTAATATTATTTAAAGCCTATTGCCCTAATGCTTTTGACAGTCACATCACTTAATATGTTAATAATTTATATTACATTTTTAAAATCTCCTAATAAAATGTTTACTTTGTATAATAAATACATATTCAAAATTTGAAAAACAAATTTACTAAGTGACAAAAAAATAATTTGACATTTATTTTTTTAATGTAAAAAAACATTAAAATAACATGAATCTGTAGAAATCGCTTTCAAGAGCCCCATTCTTATTTTACATAAACAAACTTTTCAAATTAGTTTTTTCTCTCAATACTGAAAACAATAAATAACGTTCGTTCACTATAACCATTTGTCATAAACGCAATTTCATGAGACAACTCAATAAGAGTACATCGTAAAGTTAAGATGTGTTTTAAACAATATCTTTCTAAACAACAAACTGATGGTTACTTAGTAGCCAAAGGCTACTAATATATTAACCATCATGGTAAATATTTGTACAAGAAATTAACTTGTTATCGGATGCACATTTCTTTCATTAGACCCACTTAAAAAATGGAAACTATCGGGGAGATGGGGGTACCAATATTTCCTTGAGTAAAGTCTAATCTATATTCGTAGCAATTAAATTAGAATATAATCAAATAATTGAGATTAGATATTTAGATTTTTTTTAAATAATAAATAGATTTGTAGTGAAGTAAATTTGTCCTACGATGTGTTATTGTAGCAATAAAAAATTATCTCAGTAAATTTTTAGAGTTCCAAGAAGACTTAAAAGAAGTAAATATCCAAACATTATTTTTGTAGAATGTTATTATTAAGTCACGTTTATTTTTTTCTGATAAATAAATTGAAAACCATGCCAAAAAACCAAAGAAGATAAAAAATTTCGCTTAAAAAGGCTTGAAAGATTTTATACATAGCGTAATTTCTTTTTATACATAATGTAACTAATTATTTTTAAATTTATTATATATAATTATTTTGTACTTCATTTTACAAAACAATCACTTTCATCTATGAAATAAGTGTTAAAATGATTTGTTTTCAGTAACTTAATAGTTAAATTTCCTCATTCTTATACATTTAACAACCCGTCCGCATTCATATGCAATCTAATAAATATTTCATTCTTGTAACAGAACTCAGAACGGCATCTTGAAACGACTCTCACATAGATCAAAACTCAATATATAAATATAAGATATAAGTAAGTAAAGGTAACGCAGTCACACCCTGTACTTCCCATGTGCCTGTCAGTTAGAATCGATCTATTCAAAATATGTTTGGAATAAAGTGGCATTGTAAGTTATAGTTTATAGCGACATGAAATACATTTTACACTCTAGAACGTTTGCGCCTTAATCGTAAAATAGACCCGAGAGTTTTCAACGTTATGTAACACATTGACCGGCAGGTAGCGAAAAACAGAGTGTTTATTTTCATTTTTTTAACAGATGAAAGATATTTCTTTTTGATAAATGGTTTATTTAAGATAGTTTTTCTATTAGCAGGTGGAGTTGAAAAAAATAAAATCCAGGATTACCAAATTTCACAATATTTTGCTCTTCATAAGAAGAAGATCAATCAAAAGTTTTTGTTTAACAAAAATAGGTTTCAACCTTAAAAAGATGCAAAACCATTCATTAGTTAGATAAAACTATAGGCAATTCCAAAATGGCATCATTAAAAAAGTGAAATTTACTGCTCTTTGTACATTTATTTGATTCAAATAATTTGTTTTCTTTAAATATAAAACTACAAGTATTGAAATCTATTACATTTCTTAATTGTAAGATTGAATAGAAATAACTACACTTATGGAAACATCAAATGAACTGGGTAAATACAGAAAAAACAAAATATATGGGAATAAAAAATAAATGTGGAAGCAGAAATAAGATTAATATCAAAATTGGCAAGTAAAAAGCAATCGATCTGAAAAATACAGAAAGTAACAACTGCGATTGAACCTAACAAATCTCCTAAAAAACAAATTAAAATTTCTAAATAAATTTTAAGACCAATCCTGACTTATTCTTACGAGACTTAGTTAATAACAAACCAAATAAAATAAAGGCTGGAAACACGGAAGGAAAGATTTTTAGAAGAATATTTACAGCTAGAATAGGAAAGGAAAACAAATGCTAGAACTTATAAAACTTTTAAAGAGATTCATACAGATAGCAATGTGAATTGAAAAAAAATGCAATAGCTAGAAGACTTATAAAATATAGAACAAAATAATATTGTAAAAATAACGATTGGCTCTGAAGATAGTTATAGAGTTAGAATCCTTAGAAAGATAGGAGAAAAACCTCAAAAAATCACTGCCTCCTTGTCCAATTTTTAAGATTGCAGTCTCTTTTTATAAATATTACAATCATAAAACTAATGGTGTACTTGCTACTTGAAGGGTCAATTTGTAAAATCCAGTAATAAAATTTGGTCTCCAAGTGAAATCCCAACATATATTTCATACTTTTGCTTCAAAATACCCTTCATATAGTTTCAGAAAGGTTTTTGTATTTAAAAATGATATTTGGTAAAGTTTAAGAACTTTTTTAAGTTAGTCTAGATCTATCCAAAGTACTAGAGGTCAAAGGAAAGAAATTCGTTGAAAAATGGAAGGCACTCTCAGAATGGAGATCGGACAAAAAATATTAAAAGACACCTCAGAGATAAACGAGTTTGAATATCAAATGATAAAAAGAAAAATTAAACAAATATGCAGGGCAGGGTCCTTAGAATCGAAATTGGAAACAGAGGAAAACAATTTAAAAAATAAGGACATTAAAAAATTTGATAAAGAAATAAGAGACGAAAAGAAAAAATATTAAGCGAGACAAACTTTTATAAAAGAAGAAGTTTGAAACTTAATAAAGGAAAAAGTTGGAAAAGCCTAAGATGGAAAAATATTTCAATGGTGTGTTTAGTGGGGTTAAAAAAATGAAGTATATGTTTTGTGAAAATACATAAACACAAGATATGGAATAACCTGAAAGACAATTGAAAACAAAAAAAGTCCTGGCGAAAATAGAAGCAATGCAGAAATTAAAGAGTTGTAGAGAAAACCTTCAAAATTGATTTATACGACTGTTAAGAGAATAGTGGGAGAAGTAACACATGCCAGAAATATGGAAAGAAGTAAAAAGAAGGCAATAAAAAATGCGAGAATAGTAAAATTAGATATTATGTCCAAGGTAGTGTTGATTTGAATTAATTAATAATGGAAATTGGAATGCGAAGAGGAAATAAAAACCAGATTAAGAAAATAATTTGAGTCCGCAGGAGCGTTAACAAGAATTTTACCATCCAGATTGGTGACGGGAAGAGCAAAACTAAAAGTTTCTAAAACTGCAATTAAACCAGTAGTAATGTTCGCATAGGAAACATTGGCAATAACAAAAAAAAAATAGTAGAAAAGCTGAACACATGGGAAAGAAAAATATTGAGTCGCGTATTCGGGGAGAAAAGAAGGTATGTGGAAAAGAAGAAATAATAAAGAACTCTCATGTATTTAATGAACCAAAGTTGTCAAATGTCACTAAACCATAAATAATTAAATGGAAGGGATACATTCTAAGAGAAGATAAAAGAAGGATGATTAAGCGACTGTGAGCAAGAAACAAGAAGAGTATCAAGAGATGAGAAAGAGAAGGAAAAATATAGTCCAGCGGGAAGTGAAGAACTAGAAAAGAAAATTAATAAGGCTTCTAACTTGTAAATCTTCTAATTTTTTGTGGCAGTTTTAAAGAAGCAGCTCTCTTGCAACTTTTATGCCATTTAAAATCCAATCTTTTCTACTAATGTTTTTTAATTCCTTATCTAGAATATAATACTTTGTATGAATACATCGCGGTTATTTCTTGTTGAGTATCTTTGATGGTTTCATCTACGACAAAATAATAAAATGTGGCACTATATAATCACATCATGCATTGTAGTTTTTAGGTTTGGGTGATTAAATAAAACCCAATTTAATGTTACATAATTTTTTCCATCTTTCGTCCTTACTTCTTGAAAAGTTAACTAGTAAAATTCATTGTAAGATGTTTGTAACAAAAATCATATCGCAATAGTTGTTGTTTTAGCTCATTTTTTTCTACTTTTTTTTTTGGGCATCAGTTTATGTTCCCAGAGATTTTAAAGGTTGGTTAAACACATTCCTTGAATTGTAGGACAATATAAATGAAATATAATAAATAAATGAACAAATAACTATTAAAGCAAAGTTGTAAATCAAATTTGTGGCTATGATTCAAAATTTTTCACTTATTTTTATCAAATAAGTATGATTAAACTGCGAAAACGATTTATTCTTTTCTAGATATTATCATCAATATCTACCTTAGATGATACATTTGGAACAAAGGATTTTGATAGAAAATATTTTATATATTATAAATATTATCTAAAAAAAATTGTAATCAATCAAAGAGAATTTTAAGTGAGAATGATTATTTTAAATGTTGTTTTGAAAGGAATAGAAGCAAATTTTTATTCAGTGTTTAGTTCAGTGACTGCATTTTCTTAATAAAAACTGATTTTCCGTCCAAAATAATAGAATATAATTTAAGTTTTATGAAATCAGTTTTATTCGTTTTTGTAATCAAATATTTTTTATTAATAGACGACAATTAGGCCAGATGTGAGTATATTGTTCAGGGTGGCCAAACGAAAATGCAACATTTTTAAAAAAACGCAGACACGTCGATTGTGGATCGAAGGGGGACACTTTTTTCCGGTATTTTCGACTTCGCTGCTTACACCCGCAAGCAAGGGTAACATTCACCCCAAAATATTTAATTTATTTAATTTTAAAATTTAAAGACTGTTGTAAAGAGAATTGAAAGCGATTTAAAATGATACCTTACTCGACCTCTAATGCCATTTATGTATTTTGGGGCGATTGTTACCCTCGCTTGGATCAAAAATCGACGGGTCCCTGTGTTTTTTAAAACGTTGACGTAGTTCCTGATAATGGCTCTGTTACGTTTCCGTTTGGCCACCCTGTATATTTTTTATCAATTTAATATTTATTTTCATTTCATTAAGTAAAAGGTATTATATGTACCTCACACATAGTTTAAAAAAAATAAAACGTTAAATTTATAAATAAACAAAATTTAAGATACAATTGAATAAAAAGACATTTTTTGCTAACTTTAATGATCATGTTACATCATGCTTTAGAAATAAAAAAATCTTTTTTCAAGTAATATAGTATGAAAAAATTGTAAAAATACTCTACTTATCAATCTATAACATGTATAAGTAATTGAAAAAAGACATCATTGATATTTCATATGATACCTGTTTAACAAAAGAAAGTATAAAAAATCTTTCTCAGCCTTATTTTAATCTAATTCTCTGAACTATAAATTGAATGATTAAATTATATTTTTGGTAATGAAATAAAATAATCAATTTAATTCCTTAAACGTAGTAATTTACAAACATTAATAAATACAATAAACGATAACGTCATTAATATTTTTGTTATAAGTGGCTCAATAAAAAATAAAAATTAACCTACCAAAACTTTAGATCCTCTTTTCATATTTCATATTTGAATCAATACATATAATACAATTTATTGTATTTTTTTAGGAAGTATCCATGAGTGCAGAATATAAAAAAGGACCAACTGTTGTTGGTGGAATCGGTTACGAAATAAAGCTTCAAGCAATTTTTGCTTTAAGTGGAATTCAACATTTTGCTGATCTAGATTGGAAACTATCCAATGAATATAAAGATGCTTCGAAATTTGATGATTTAGTTTTTCAATTGGATTCCCAGGATATCCTGCTCCAATCTAAATTCAAACACAATGGTAATTTACAAGAAAATAATTTTTTATCCAGCAATCCAAAGAATGGCGACTTTAGCTTAGCAAAATATATTTTATCATACAAACTGATACAGACATGTTTTAATATAAAAAATTTAATTCTTTGTACAAATAGTAACATTAAATACACATCACTTTTTCAAGAAATACCCCTTTCAGAAAATGAACTAATCAGGAAAGTGTTTGAAAATTGTAAAATTTACATCGTCAACGACGTTGCCTACATCAACAAAATTGAAGAAAAAATTTTGGAATATCAAATGAATTTACCAATCGGACATGACTGGAAAGAGCTGGACGTGAGTAAATACGAAATAGAAGATTTTTTTTGTAAATTTCTATTAATTAAAGCCAAAGATGGAAATGTAGAAAAAACTATACATAAAAAACTGGAGTCTATTAAAGGAAAAACAAATTTTCCTGTATCCTCTTATGAATATGTACTTAACCAAATTCAATTGTGGCATAATTTAAAACCTCAGAAAGCAACATACATGACTAATCTCTACATAAAATGTATTTTATATGGCGAAAAAAATAAACAAAACATTGAATCTTTTTTGGACGAAACAATAGCTTTTCAAGAGTACGAAGATTTAGAAGCATCGAAATTTTCTCGAGTTTCGATAAAAAACAGCTTTGAATTAAATTTAATAAACATTTTACAAGGATTGTGGCTGAGTTATGAAAGAGAAGAAAAACCAAAGGATATGTTTTTTAATGAAATACTGTTACTAAATACAGAGGATGGTAATGTTTGTGAAGAGTTGATTGAGTGTTTTAACATTAATAGATATAAATTTTTAGTAATAGCAATTGTCGATTTGAATAAAAAGATTACAGATACATTAATCAACTTTGAAGCAACATTTAAAAATTCAGTAATAGATAAGAAGATTATAGTTTTATCTAAAAGTGATTATTTTAATAACAATAATTATGAATTAATTAAAAGCAATTTATTATTCAGCTCTCTGTCACCTCAAACTCAAAATAAATTTAAGGAAAAACAATTATTATTCCAAGGATACGATTTTCGATTAAAAGACATAAATGAAGAGAACATAAATTTTGACGATTTAATTGATGAATGTGTAATAGAAAAACTAAGAAAAAATGAAGTTATTTCCATCGGTTCAAACGTGAAAAAATTGGGAAATCTAGAAAATTATTATATTAACCGAAGGTTAGAAAAATATAATGAATCTTTTACTGAAAACGAAATATTCACGAAATGTCCGGAAAAATTTTTTGTTATATCTGACCAACCAGGCTCCGGCAAAAGTACTCTTCTTTTGAAATTAGCAAATGACTGGAAGAAAAAATATCCTGATCACTGGATTATAAATTTAAATTTAGGAGTTACTATTCAATATTTGACAGAAAATCAAATGCACTCTCTCAAAAATCTTTTAAATTTCCATGAGAAACGCTCTGATAGTTCCGAGATTAAATTAATTTTACATTTAAAAAAAGTTATTCTCCTTGATGGTATTGACGAAATTAGTGCTGAAAATCGAAACAATTTACTTACGTTTATAAAAAATAATTATTTTTCGCATGATGTTATCAAAATAATAATAACAACTAGATCTTACAATTTTATTTTAGAAGAATTAAAAAAATCTTTTGACGATTTGATTGTTATGACTTTGGAATCGTTTTCTCTAGATGACCAGATGGAATTTTTCAAAAAATACTTTAAATACAATTTAAATACCGAAATTGAAAATGCTGAAGATTTCATAAAAACTTGTCCAAAAATAATCAAACACTTTTTAAATATACCTCTGTACTTACAAATGATAGCAGACATATACTCAGATAATATTATTTGTAGAAATGATAATAATTTCAAAGTATCTTTAAGTAACACTTATCAATTATTTAGACAATTCATGGAAAGGAAAAAGGAAATATTTATCCAAAATAAATGCAGTTGTGGAAATAACTCAGTTTTATTTAATATTTTAAGCGATACTTTTGGGCGATATTTAGAAGACATACAAATTTTAGCCACAAGAAACAATTTTGAAAATACTTCATTAAAAGATTTACTTCAAATCGATATTCATAGAAATATAAGAGATTCAGTTTTAAATGTTGGAGTGTTAGAAATTTTTAATGAAGAAAGGAGATTTGCTCACAAAACATTCGAAGAATATTTTGCCGCACAAATTATTTGCAACAAACTCAAAGAGGAAGATATCAGTAGAGAGTTATTAAAAAAAATATGTTCAGAAGTATTTCTCAATATGGAGAAAATAAATATTTGCCATTTTATAGACTGTATATTAGAAACAGAATCAGATGAATACTTACAGAATCTGTCAACTAAATATCGTGATATAGTAGCAGAAGTGGATTGCAATATAGAGAAGGAAATTTTTAGTTTATCTTCACAAGGTTCTGTACATATTCTTCAGTTACTTTTTGATCACTATCCAAATATCACAAAAATTATTAACTACGAAGGAAAATCAGGAGAATCAGTACTTTTAGTGTCAGCCCATCATCTTCCAACAGTCACTTATTGGGTCCAAAAGGGAGCAGACATTCATCAGAAGGACAAAAACGGATTTTCAGCGTTGCATTATGCAACCACAGTATTTTCAAATTTTGAAAATTTCCAATATCAGATCGATGATTTAAGTAAATCCTTACTTTATAAAAAAATGCTGCGTCATGTGAACTCCCTACATAATAATTTATACCAATACCAAAAAATCGACAATTACATAAAGAAATCTTCAAATGATAGTCAAAAAAGTTTAGTACTTCAAAGGCCTGCAGATGACTTTGAACGTATCATCAATTATTTTACATTACATAAATTAAATATAAATGAAAATACAAATATTGGAACCACAATTTTACATTACGTAGCGTATAATGGTTTAGTAAAAGAATTCATTCATCTTGTCAACTCAGGAGCTGATTTTGAAGCTAGAGATAATTACGGAAATAATATAATGCATTACGCAGTTCTAGGTGGCTCTTTAGAAATTGTTGAATATTTATACAATTCAAGAGTTAGCTTAAACCGCGCAAATTCATATGGAGTGCTTCCAATTCACTTTACTCTAATTGGCAATTCTCTAGAAGTATTAAAATATTTTATTGCCAAAGGTACTCCAGTCGAATCTGAAGATTCAAATGGTAGAACTCTTATTTTTTACGTTAATTCTGCCACAAATTTGGACCTATTTAAATATATTGTAAATCTTGGTATCAACATTAATAGAAAAAGTACTGGAGGAATGAACTACACTGCACTACACTTAGCTTCTTACGCAAATGCTCTAGACATTGTCAGATATTTAATCGAAGAATGTGAAATGGAACCAACTAGAGATAAGTCAGGGCAGTATCCTGCGCATTATGCAGCTTCAGGTAATGCTGTTAAAATACTTAAATATTTTAATAATGGAGCACAATCTATTGAGAGTATCGTTGACTTTTCAGAACTTACTGTTCTTCACTGTGCCGCTGCGGAAGACTCAATAAATGCTGTGAGATATTTAGTTGAAGAAATTGGAATGGATCTTGCTGTTAAAGATAGATCAGGAAAACTCCCGCTGCATTATGCAGCGGGATGTAACGCTCCAAAAGTTTTTAAATATTTAATTGGAAAAGGAATCAATATAAATGTCACCAGTAAAGAAAGTGACACCGTTTTACATTATGCAGCTGGCAGTAGATCAATAGAAATAATCAAATATATTATGAGTAAAAGTAAAAACCTTATTTACGCAGTAGACTGGTTCGGAAAACATCCAATACATAATGCAGCTGAAGCTGATTTTCTTGAGGGAGTACAATATTTTATAGAAAATGGTATAGCAGCAGATATTACTGATAAAACTGGATCCAACGTTATGCATTTTGCAGCTATTGGACGTTCTCCATCAACTATTAAATATATTTTTGATAAATATCCGAAATTATACAAAGCTAATAAAATAGGAAAATATCCCATTCATTTTGCAGTTGAATTCGATTCCGCTGAAGTATTAAAATATTTAGTTCAAAACGGCTTTGACTTTCGTGTTGTTTTAGATAAAAATATAACTCTCTTACATTTAGCTGCTTCTAAAGACTCGCTTAAATGTTTTAAGTTCTTATTGAACGAATGTGGCATGAAAGTAAAAACAGACAAAAATAGAAGATTTCCTATGCACCACGCTGCTGAAGGGGACGCTATAAAAGTTATCCAATTTTGTGCAGAAAACAGCTTCGATATGAATATTGTAGATAAAGAAGGCTGCTCCTTAGTACATTGTGCTGCTAGTTCAAATACAACAAAAACTTTACACTACTTGATTAATACATTAAAAATGCCTTGTAATATACGCGACTACTGGGGCAAACTACCATTGCACCATGCAGCTGAAGCTAACAGTTTAAGTGCTATAAAATATTTGTTATCTGCAGGTAGTTATAAGGATGCTTTCATTCAAGATTACACAAATTTAACTGTTTTACACAACAGCGCAACAGGAGGTGCTACAGAGGCTTTTAAGTATTTCTTAGAAGAGTGTCGTTCGACTGATATTAACACAAAAGATGTATTAGGAAGACAACCGATTCATATCGCTGTGCAAAGAGATGCTCTTAATATTGTTAAATATATTTTTAATTACGATATTAAAAGAGATGTCGTAGATAAAAATCTCAATAACCTACTACATTGGGCTGCCAAATATGATTCAATTAATGTCATCAAGTATTTTATTGAAGAATGTAACATGGGATATTTGATTCTTAAAAGAAATATTCAAAAACAAACACCGTTAATAGTGGCAAAGAAAAACCATTCACTGCGAACAATAGATTATTTTGGACAGAAAAAGTTTGGTTGTGGTTCTGGTTAACCAAATTGGAACTAACCATATTCGTGGTTTGGTTTAGATTTTTAGGGGTTACGGTTTAATTGTTTCAATCATATAATTTTCCTATTTTCACTTCTTTAATTATATATTCTCGCTATAATAGAATTAATTTTGCAGAAATTAAAATAGAAACCATGGTTTTTAGATTAAATAACATTATTTATACCTATGTTTAAAATAATTTACTTGATGGAGAGTATTAATAACTATGTCTGCGATGTAACAAAAATTGTAGATGATGATCGCATCATATTTTTTGTAACGCGAGTATTTTTTTTCTTTAGTTGATTATAGGAAAACTTGAGCTACAATGTAAAATATATTATTAAAGTGGTTGATTGGCAAATTTTTATAAACGATATAACAAATGTCGAAACCATTTGGTTCGTTGACTTTTACGAATTGGAACCAAATCAGAAGCAAAACTAAACCCCAATCCAAAACAGTTTATTTTATTTTGATAAATTTATATTATAAACGATGCTCTGAATCTGGAAATTGTTCATCGAGCTTTTAATGAAATGTTTCATTTCATTTCTGTGTTTAATCAATTTGTAATCTTTGTTAGCCATAAGATTTATTAAAGATATAATTGATCTATTTCAATTTCTCTGTGATTTTGTATGTGATATTGTTCTAGTGAAAGAAATATTTAAAAACTGAAACCGTTAAAAATGTAAAAGTAAAACCATTCACTGAAAAGAATAGGTATTTTGAGTAGAATGTTATAAAAGCAATTTTTTATTGGTTAAAAAATTAATTACATTTAGAAATACTTTCGTTTGAGGTTTTGTTGTGGTTCTGGTTAACCAATTTAGAATCAACCATATTCGTGGATTGGTTTAGATTTCAAACCTCTAATTTTCCTTTTCTATTTTTTAAATTACACATTTTACTTTTAGAAGAATTTACATAATGGTGATAATTAATGGAGTTTATTTCATTTATAATTATTTCTAAAATTTAATAAAAACTGTGGATAAAAATTTTATAACGAGGGCTATATTTTCTTTTATTTAGTTGAGTATAGGAAAAATTTACCTTTCTTACTTTATCGAATTGGAACCAAATCAAAACCAAAAACAAACCCCAATCGAAAACTTGATGGTGCCTACCCCTGCAATTAAATATATTAGTGATTGAAATATGTAAGTTGCTTCAATATTTTGTAAGATTTGTTTTTATAGATAAATAAATTGTTATTGTTTATTCTTAGCTCCTCATTTCTTTTTGTTTAATTCAAATATTCTTAATATCTCTTAATATGAAGTATTGGTATGAACTTTCATTACATAAATTTAGACCTTTTTATTAACTTATAACTGTAATTTTTAAATTTTTTCGCTTGATTTGTTATTCCATAACGGAGTCCAATTGTACTACGACATTTGATAATTTTAAAAAAATGAAGCATTTATAAAGAGTCCTTGTGCAGTTCCTCAAACATTTCTCCCTGTGGTTCCACTCACGCTGTACAATATCTGCCTACTTTATAATATCGCATTAGATGTTCTACTGGTAATATTGCGGGTATCTTTGAGGCTAATTGAAACCGTAGGCACTATTTCATAAAAACGTCATACGGTTGTATTCCACAGAATGGCAACTTCGGTTTCTGACACTGAAATATTTTACAAGATGCAAGAAACATTTCTTGCAGTACGAATATATTATTAATGAACATTTCGGCCCTCCTACGTTGAAAATATATCACAAGTGAAGCGTGCGCTCTACAAGGCGATCCAAATTATTAAAAAAAAAACTGTTTATTTGAGAAAATGTAGTTTTTCTTCTTCAGTAGCTGGGATATTGAAAAAGTTTTTAGAGGCATTTTGAATTGAATTTTCCCAAAAAGCTTACTTTAGCTTCCAAACTCAAATATGTAATTCGATCGTTTTATACACAAACTTATATTTCTACTTTCCACGACATATTTTACGTATCTGTTTTGACAAGATGATGTGTGTTACATAAACATCACAATATTACGAACGTTAATGTGATAGTAGAAGAAACGAGTCAGAAAGACCTGTATTGTCAAACCACGCCTCCTTATAGAAATCAAAGTGCAAAAATTATTACGATCCATTTATGTACCTTACATTTGCCTTGTATATTTTATGAAGATAATGCTACTGTTTTCTAGAAATACCAACTCGTAAAATTTCAACTTTATACCTTCACAGGTGGATAGCCAATAGGTGTTTCTATGTTCAGTTACCAGGAAAATAAAGATGTTTTATCAATGTCCGCTTTTATTCCTTCACATAAATAGTTACTTCGAAGCGTTATGTGCCTACTAGATTATAATAAAAATAAGAATAGCTTTCACTTGTTTGTGAGATCATGGGAACCTAAAGACCTAGCCCTCAAAAGAACTTTTTTTATCGGGATTTTTACAGTTACGTACATCTATAAATTCATTATTGTAAATAGTATTAATTTTTTATTATTATAATAAAATTTTATTTTACATTTTTTTTTCTATCTCCCAGTGTGAGTTCGGAGAAAATATAAAATGTAATGTTCTTGTGTGGTACAACAAATTAAATAATTTAACTTATAAAAATGAAGTTACAAAAATATTTTTTTTATTGTTACAAAATATAAAAATGTTATACTTGACACTTACATAAGTCCTTAGATGCGATCCCGTCTTGAATTCCTTGAGTAGATTTATGTGTCAATTGTCATATGGAATACACATTAGTTCTTCTGTTTCGAATGCAAATGGAAAAAAATATATTTTCATAAAGAGTTTATTAGGTAAATATTATTAAATTTTTGTTCTTATTTTAAAGAATTAACAAATGTCCGATTTATAGGTTATGGATAACTTCAAGAACGTGTTGATTATTTACATAAATCCTTTCCAATAATAAATAAAATAATGTTTTCAATGAAAATGAGGAATGCAAGTAATTACTTATTCATCGCTTGTCATAAAATTAATACAATACAATTTGGAAATAATTGACAATTGCTATTAAATTTTTTTTTAAAAACCTTAACTACAAATTGATATATTTCAATTATAGATTCTACTAAAATTTATTTCAATTCCCAACTTCCAATACTGTATTTCATAGTTAATATACTACGTTCCTCAAATGAAATACATTAATTATTTTATTAATGAATTGTACTAGACTATCTTAAAAACTAATGTTAACAATGTACTTTCGGTTTAACCCTCAACTTTTGTAATTTAAATGGGCACCCTGTATATTTTTGCAGATTTTCAAAGAGCCTGTTATTTCTCGAATTTGTACATACGGGTTTAGTGGAAATAATTTGTAAAAACGAGAAATAATTCACTTTTAGTTGTAGAA
The DNA here is from genome assembly GCA_951812935.1 of Hermaeophaga mercurialis. NCBI lineage: Eukaryota > Metazoa > Arthropoda > Insecta > Coleoptera > Chrysomelidae > Hermaeophaga > Hermaeophaga mercurialis. The sequence goes on from OX638358.1 coordinate 33,393,670, forward strand.
TAAGTAAATTTATTTGCTTTAGACTAATGAGAATAATAATTTAAACAAAATTAATTCAAATGTTCAAAATGCTCTCCGTTCACCTCCTGACAATATGCCAGCCTATTAACAAATTCTTGAGTGACTCTTTCCAAGACTTCTCCACGTAATAGTTCACATTCATCAATAATTCTTTGTCTCAATTCCTGCAAGCATGTTGCTCCTTTAACGTAAACACGTGATTTTAGATAACCCCAAAGAAAAAAATATAATGGACTTAGATCCGGAGAACAAGCAGGCCACTCTATGCAACATTTTGCCCCATTGCACTTACTTGTAAAATTTCATAAATATCGACTTTCGTTTCGTTTTAAAGATATTTACTTGGTTCCACATTTTATCCTCACCATGTATATGTGGAGTAAAATTTGCTTGTCATTTGAATTTGTTAAAAAAATGGTTCATAATTATTGCGCCTCTTTTTAGTAAATCTATTATACCTTTAAATATATTTATAACTAGGCATTCCTTTTATTATATTCATTAACAAAAAATACAAAATCTAATAAAAATATAATTTTGAAATACGAAAGAAAATATTGTTACAGTATCTATGACAACATATGTAGTATTGTTTTAAGCCGAGCGGAAGCGTGTAAATTCTTACGATAGATTTGTTAGCAATAAACCTGTTTGATTAATCAGTCGACAACCGTAATGTATTAATAAAGAAAACTAGTAGTTATCATATACATTTACTCTCAAGAATGGGCTCAGATTCTTGGTGACACGCAGTATATAGTTATAATATATAATAAACAATAAGTAAATTAACAGTGAAAGTAAAATGAAATTAACAGATTGAACAATTATTAAACCTTGCTGAGTTCGTTAATAAGCCGATTTGACGCTAGTAAATAATTCAGAAAAATACTGGGAGACTATGGCTTGCACAAATCATCATAAATATAATAATTTCGTATGGAGAGTACCATTCGAGACGAGGGAAAAATGACAACTATTTTCAAAAAACATCTTTTGCTTCTATCAAACTTAAACTTGCCGTCACTGATTGTATGATTTTCAGATTCAGCCTAACATTTAAGATAAAAGATAAATGCGTTATTTGTAGTGTCCCACTACTTTGACATATAAAATGTTACATAAAATAATGCCTAATACTTTGAAATAGTTTAACGTAAATTTTGCAAATAAACATTAAGATAACAGCTATTATGGCGTAATTTAAACCAGATAAGTAACTACTTCGGTAATGCTGTCCCTAGTAATATTTTATCCTGTAAAAGCGGCCTGCATTGATAAGAAAGCGGTCTCACATTCAAGTCGTTATCTTTTGTTACTAGAATAAATTCGAGGTTTATGGGTTTAAAACTATTTGTTCAATTGCTATAAATTACCTTCAACTCATCGTTACTAAGATATTGATTAATATTCGCGAAATTTCTTTTAATTTCCGATTAATCCGTAGAAAGTTTTTCGTTTCCGTAAACATTTCTATCATTATCTCCGGCGACACACATATTTTTTTTATCCTAACTTTTAAGGAATTTCCTCGCCGATCGAGACTAAGACAAGAGGAAGTAAGATCAGTTTTTAGTATCATTAAAACAGTAAACGTTAAACAAACAACATGCGGTTTTATAAGGCACCTAATAGGTATTGAAAAATTATGTAACGTGACATTGTTCTTGAGATATCAAGAAGAATGCGATTGTGAAGAGTAGGCGAAACCAAATAAAGAAATGTCGGAGAATTTGTTTTGCAATCTCGAACAAACAGATTTCCTGCCACTGTATTTATAAGTAGGTAAAGAAAAAAAATATTAAATGTGTTTCAATCAGTTGTATATCTCCAATCGTCAATAAACGAATGTTGAGAAGTGTATTCTTCTTTCTATTCCTGGTTTTGGTATCAGGTCTGTAGCAATTTATTGAACTTATTAGAACTCAAAAATGCATTGTAATTTTTAATGCCGAGCGGAGGCATGTAAGTTCTTGTGCTAGATTTAATTAATATCAAACATGCAGAATTAATGGTTGATTGTATTAATAAAGAAAATTGATTCTTGCCAGATTAAAGTAGCCCAGCTCTGATCTGTGAGGAAGAACAGTGTAATTTTTTATTACTTTTAGGTTATGCAATCGTCACAAAGAAAACCAATAATTTTCTAAACTATTTCGTTAGGGAAGGAATCTGACAATTTAATATAAAATATAAAAAAACAACAGTTAAAGCAACAAAGGTAACGAAATTAAATTAGTGAATTGAATGATTACTAAATCGAGCCCATTAATAATTAGATTTGTTACTATTAGATGGCTAATTTAAAAAAATAGTAAACAAAATAAAGTTACTGAAAGAAATAACTAATAGACAGAAATGAAAATCACGTAACTTGTCACTATTTGAAGAGAGGGTTAAACTTCAACTAATTTCAAAAATATTCTTTCTGATTACTGATGAAGTTTGGGCTTTTAACAATTCTAATCAGTTCCTCTAGGTTTGAAGAATATTACTGGAGATCAACAATGAACGAAAATAATATTTTCCCAGAGGAAAACTCCGAAAAATATTTTCTTTTGTTTTTTAAAAAGATTTACATTTTAGGAGTTTTTGGAACTTTTCAATTCATAGATTTGAAAAAAAAATTAAGTACTTTATTAAGACATTCTAGATTACTTATAAACTCTTTTGGACTTTTTCTAACCAATTCTTTTCTTTCCATTTTTTATTATTATTAACAAAACAAAATTAATAGGTACTTATTATTAAATAAAACTTTTTTTACAAATGACTCGGGCTTCTGTTATCGAATTAACGCTGTGAAATTTTATACCGTTAAATTTCTCTATTAATGGTGACCACTGTTCGTGTATCTACATGTAGCACATGTCAAAAATAATATTTATCCAAACGGTTTATCTTATTTGTAGATCATTGTTGGCTTTTAACGCGGGCACGACTTTTCAAAAATCTCTGACCCACTACAAATGATACATAAATACCATCAATGAATTGTGACGTGATACGTTATAATAAATTAAATAATGAAACGCAAATGTCACTATGGGTTTATCTAACTGATTTATTCGTAGAAATCAACTATTCAAATGCTTATTAGATGTTCGTTAGACTATTTTGATTTGTTGTGTCATAACCATTGGACCAGATACAGCAGATAACAAAATCTATTGTGAACAATCGTGAATAATATTCAAGATAGTATGGAGTGAACCATTTAATTTCTGATTATCGATAAAATTGAACGTATGGTTAGAGTATTTCAAAATTATGCGCGTAATAAATGTCTGGGCATTCGTTTCTTTCACATTCGATATAAATGGTAAATCGAGTCATTTTAGTAATTTAGGGGGAAAATATTAGAAAGTGCACTAAATAGACAATTATTTACACTATTTACTTCAAGATTTCATTGCACAGTTTTATTTTTATTCACTTCACAACATAGCACTACTTATATTTTTGTGGTTATCAACTGCTACGAGAGACAACTTAACTTCAGAGTCAATAAAGAGCAACTGCGACACTGCGAGCTTCATTTTGTATAAAATGTAATAGAATTTGTCAATTCAGATTTGTTATTTTACCTAATGTGATGTGAGCGAATGTCTTAATTGGTCCGCGCTGAATTTTTTTTTCTTTTATAACCTTATCGTTTTCAGATAATTTACGTGGCAAATTCTTTTTTTTATTCTAGAAGAAAAAAATGTCATTAACAAAAAACAAAATTAAATAGAAACAGAAGTGATTAATTAACGCCCTAAACAGAACAAAATGTATTAATTTTATTAATAATAATATTCAAGACTGATAGTATGGAATGAACCATTTAATCTCTGATTATCGATAAAATTTAACGTACGGTTAGTTTATTTCAAAATTACCGCGTAATAAATGCCTGGCATCCTTTTCTTACACATTCGATTCCGCCAATTCAAGAAATAAATGGTAAACCGAGTCGTTTTAGTAATTTAGTGGGAAAATATCAAAAGTACACTAAGTAGACAATTATTTACACTATTTACTTCTAGATTTCATTGCACAGTTTTTATTTTATTCACTTCACAACACAGCACTACTTATATTTTTGAGAGATTTCATTATAATTACTGATGAGTCGTTAATTTTATTTAGGTGGAAGAGAATAGTGAGAAATAATTACTAATTAGGCTTTATATAATTGAAATGCTTTACAGAACTTTACTTTGTAAAGTAATGAAAGTAATCTAAACCAGTTTTTTTTCTTTTATATATTATATTTTAGTTTCAGATAATTTATGTGATAATTAATAATTTATGTGATAATTACCTTTTTTGGTACTTCTAGATGCAAAAATAATAAGAACAAAATTTATTAATTAACATTACAAACATTTTACTTAATATTTATACATTATATTGTTGAATTCGATTGTGACTAGATAATTAAAAACAACGTAGGAAACCGAATATTAAATAATTTTTTTGCACTAATAATATTTTTTTGTTTTTTTATATTTGTAAGGTAAGCAGTGTCATAACAATTAGTCTTCCTGAATCCTGATAAATAGTTCTTCGATGTAGATATTTCTTTCTTAATTGGTTAGCAGCTACTCCCGACTTCGCTTTTGAATAATTGCCAACAAGCTATCGAACATTTGATTTATTCACGTGCAGATTTTGATTTACAGTAGGCAACTCTATTCAGCTGAAAGGGAAAATTATTTTTTTGCTGGTGCAGTTGAGATAATGAGGCGCCACAGAAGGAATGTATGGATATATCGTTATTAGCGTTATTAATTATTTTTAATACTTATTGTCTGCGAGGGATATTGGTTTGTTGAAGAAATGTAAATCATAATTTAAATTGAAAGTTGTATAATATGACAAAACATTGTTCAATTAAATATAATGGGTATTTTTTTAAATTTTATGTTAACAAGATAAAAGAGCCTTCGACACGACCTAAGTGAGTATATCCCAATGCAATAAAAAAATGTATGAAAAATTCTTGTTTTTCATCGAATATAAATATTTTAAATCAACAAATAATTAACTTTACTTTTATGCGAGTATTCACAGTACTAATGCGAAGTTTAGGCTTTGTGAATCCATTATAAGAACTAAGATTAAATGAATGTAGGGAAATACAATAGTGATTTTCGAACAATTTGGTTAAAAACATTTCAATGTTGTAATGTACATTTCTTGATGTTTCTAATAATTTCTAAACAAAAAATGTAGCAAAGATTCATATTTTTCAATAAGAATATATGTTGGATCTTATCAAAATAAAGTATACAAAATGGTATTAAAATGAATGTATTGCATACTTTATATACACACTTGTATATTTTGATGGTATATAGTAAAAGTATAAAAAAATGATTAATTTATCAGTGATTTCATATCCGATGATTTCTACGTAAAACTGATATTTTTATTAGATTCGGTGTTACTCAAGGAGTCGAGAGCTAAATTTGTTTTGCACGTACTTTTATTTTTGTACAACTTTCAGAAATAAGTTTTTCTTAATTATTTGATAATTCACTAATAAATATATTTTATACATATTCACAGTAACGTTTTAATGTTTTAACCAGCCTAACAAATTTTTAAATATCTATGAATCCGGTTTGAAATTTTGACAATTTGTTTGCCGTATAGTTACTTTTGTTTATAGGGCAATTTTCGGAAGGAAAATTTTTCGAAATATATCCCATAATTTGGTATTAACAAGCTTCTTCTTAAATATATTTAGGATGGCGTTATAACATCTTGACCAGTGTGAAAAAATGTTGAAGCTAGATGGATCCGCCTTGAAATTTTGACAATTTTTTTGTCTTACACGTACTTTTGTTTTTGGAGCAATTTTCGGGAAAAGTATTTTTTTGATGATTATTCTATAATTTCGTAATAAATGTGTTTTCTCTTCTTATATGTGATAATAACAGCGTTACAACATCTTGACCAAATTAAAAAAAAAAAAATTGACGATCTATTGATCAGAATCTGAAATTTGCTCGAAATTTTCATTTTGCACCTACTTTTATTTTTGAGATAATTTTCGAAAACGAGATTAAAATTTCTTCATTATTTAATAAAAATATCACTCACATTTGAGTTTCTCCATTCCATATTATTTTCGAAGGACGGAGTAAAAACTTTATTGTATTTCTTTAATTTCACATTGAGTACCTAAAGTAGAATACTTAAAACTCTAATTTTTATTTTATTTTTTGACGTTTTCATATAGTTCCATTTTTCGTTAAAGCTCAGAAATTTAACTTAGAAATCAACTTTCATTGAAAAATTGCATCTAATTTATTTTTAAAAGCTGAAGATTTATTAGTTTAATTTTTCTAATTAGAAAATTAAAATCGAATTATTGGTAACAATATCTTTTCTATGTTACAATAGTAGTAGTGTTTTTAGTTTATAATTAGGTCCACTTTTTTTTATTTTTGTAATGGTAAAAACCACTAAATTGTTAGTTTCAGAAATTACAAATTTTTACAAAATTACCACAACCCTGAGCAAAAATTAACAAAGACGAGACCAGAATATTAGAGATTTACTAGCCAAAAATAGAAGTTTCCAAAATATAATTTGATCAAATAATACACAATATCAGAAAATTCCGCTTTAAGTTTTTAAAAAAACAAAGCTTGAAACCAAAAACATAGTGAACAAGCATTCTGCTTACCAATTCCCAGCAATCCCTACAAAAATACGGGGTGGCGAATTTTAAACTTAACACTTGGATATTTTAAACATGGAATTTTTTTTAGCAAACCTGAAGCAGTTCTAAAATACTTAAATGTGAGGTCATCCTTCTAAAGTGGTGACAACATTTTTAAAACTCTTAAATGACACTTGGGATTAAGTGACACGTCATTTTACAGGTATTATAATTCTTTTCATAAACATGCTTAGATACATTTTTCAGTTCTATGTAAAGATTAATAGAGTTTTAAAAGCGTCAGTCTGCATATCTATAATCACTTAGTTAAAGCTCTACAATTTTTTATTTTTCTTCGACTCTGTGATTTATCACGGTTCAGAACGTCACGGTGCAAGGAACAAAAGTGAAAACTTATATTCTCCTGCCAAGAATATAATGGTGTGAAAAGAAAAGGACCTAATAAACATTGATGTCACACTAATAAATATTACATACAGCGATTGGTACCAATATCATACCGAGAGTTACCAATTGGCCGAGCTAACTACCGCAATGTATCACAGCTGGGACATCCGTAACACAATAAGCCGTATTTTATACACGATAGAAAACTAGTTACTTCGACCAACATCTTACAAAGTATCGGTTATCGATGAACCGTGGCTACTGCCTCCTTCACGGAAACGTACAAGTGGCTGTACCAGAAACAACTGATTGTATTACTCAATGCATCATTATTTATTAGTACATTAGTTACTGAAAATTCATTATTTTTTTATTCTACCCTTAGAAATGTACAGGGTGAGGCATTAGTGTGGCAAAGCTCGATTAGTCCGCTATTATTGAAGTTACGAAAAAAAAGTTTTTACAAAAAGTGTAGGCAGTCTTGAGATTCACGTTTTAAAATTATTCCCAAATATACAGTGCCAGACAAAAATGCTGTTTTTTTAAATAGAACACCCCGTATATTTTTAAATTTTCAGTTCTATGCTATGGCATTAAAACATATTTGATGCAGAGTGATCAAAATTTTGAAATCCCATCTGATTTTTAATTATTCTGTATCAAATATTTTTTAATGCCGTAGCATAGCCGTTTTTTTGATTTTCAAAGTTTTGGCTGCTACATACATCTGAATTCAAAAAAAAATGTTATTTTCAGGTGGCTGTACATCCTTTATTAAACATAATAGTCATGAATTATGACGTTGAAATTAGCTCGGCAAGAGGTTTATAAAATATAAGTTAATTGCACAAATGGTATTTTAGTTCCACTTAAGTTAAGATTCCTAAAAAACGAAATTATACTGGCAACGCTACATTTATCAAGGGTTTTTTCTATTTAGAACTTGTCGGCTTGATCAAATGACATAGAATATGTTGTCAATGTTAATTTACTTGTCGTATGGAACTTCTATCCTTTAATCTATTAAACCTAAAACAAGTCGAACCGTTTGTTTTGTCAACCGAAATTTTCTAAAAAAAAGATCATCCAAATTGTTGAAATAATCTGCTCTGATCTCGAGGAATTGCGACATTCAGTATCATCTCAAGGATTTCCAAATCATCATCAAAAATATCAAAATCCAAATCAATTTCCATATTTTTAACATTATAGTGTTGATTTTATTGTATTTTAATTATGAACGTTAACAAATATTTTTTAACTATACCCGGCTTAACCTAAAAAATTTTGATTAAGTGAAACTTATTTAGATAAAGTATCAGTTTTCCTATCTCTTAAATTAAAGTAGCCTTAAGGTTTTATAAGTTCAACTTAACAAGTAGTGCAACCAATTTCAGTCATTTTAGGTTGAACTTGAGCTTAAATGGTCGAGGTGCAATCGGGCTTTAAATTATTCATTTGTTTTTTGTTAATAAATATAAAAAATTCATAACTTTTGTACGTGACACATCTATAGATCGGTCCTATCTCTTGAATTCCTCGGCATGGATTTAGTGCCAATTTCAGTCGCATGGAACAAACATCACTTTTTGTTCTAATGCAATTAAAAATTAAGAAACACAGTGATCTTTCATTGCGGAGCACTAACACTATTTTCTTTTAATAAAGAGTTCGCCAGGTAGTTTTTTAAGCTATTTCGGCGATATTCACCCTTCCAAGGTCAAAATTTAAGTTTTTTTTTGTCAAATTCGGACAGTTAATTCATAGCTTTTCAGGATCACAACCCTTTAAAAAATCTAATTTTTACAATTTGTCCGACATTTTGAATTTTTTTCCAATTTTACATATTTACTTATGATATCTTTACATACATAATTATTCACAAATTCAACAATAATAATATGATTGATATTTTATTTTTAGTCAAAATTTTCATTGTTTTATTTTAAAATTTAAAAATAATGTTATTAAACTTTTGGTGTGAACTAGCAAAAAAAGATCATGATAGAATTGATTATGCAAAAATTAAGATTTCTTATTTCTACCCAAAACATTGACTCATGCTTAAAGTTGAATGATTACATAACAAGTTTCTAATACATGTTATCCTCAATATTTATTCAAAAATTAAAAAAAATCATTATTTTGTTTATTCCTTCAATTGAGCTTGAATTTTTTTAATTAAATTAATTTAATTTTATTAGTAAGAATTTTCAAATGGTTTAAATTTTTTTAATTACTACCAGATCGAAATTCTATTATTTTGATTTCCCAATTACAATATGAAATTACTGTGGCACATTACATTTTCAAATTCTTTAATAATACAAATCTTGTTATAATACAGACTAATTTTGCATTCTAATTTTTGGGTAATAGTGTGAATTAAGTTTGATTCTTCCATCGCTAATTACACTTTGATGTAAACTTAGCCACTGGTGTAGCAATATGCATTAAACATGGAAACGAGAGCTTCAACTCGCAATATTTTAAATCGGGCTGTTTGAATTCGCCGCCAGGGTGCTAAAGGCGCACCTCTGTGAACCATTGGTGCGATTATATTTGAATTCAATGTTTATTTTATGCGTGTCCACCTGACAAAGAAAACCAGGCGACAATAAGCACCCGGCTTAGGTCCACGTAATCAATTGCTACTAAAATGCTCTAGCAGTTTTTTTTTAAATTTAATTATTTATCGGCTACTAAAGAAATAAACAAATGGTTAAATGTGAAAAAGAAAATTTACATTTTGAAACAGAGCCGTCTCTGTAGAAGTAGCATTAAAAATTAGAATTTTACTAATCCTTATTTTTGTAAGAATAAGTACTAGGATTTATTTTCAAATTTACTAATTCAATAGTCAAAAAAATTGTCCTAAAAATCAATCATAAATCTATTTAAATACAAGATGTCTTTTGGGAGTAGATACAAAGGATTCTGAAAATTAACATTTGCTGAATTTCGTTTTAAAGAATTAATTACTTAAATGTTAGTTGATGCTTCAGAAAAAGCAAATATTTATTGAAACGTTAGGGGAAAGGAGAAGATTTTAGGGATTTGTTCTTCTATAAAAAAAGCTATTGTTCAGAATTGTGACCCTATCATAAATTTCCAAATAGAGGAATATTGAAGAATTCGAAAAAGCTGAATCTAAGAGTCATAAAACTCTCTCGTTACGAAATTATTACATTTACGTTGATTTTTCATAGTTTCGCAGTACTTTTCTCAATTACTTACTGGAGTCAAATCGGTTTATTAACAAACTTGGCGAGGTTTATTAATCGAAAGTTTAATAATCGTTCAATCTGTTTATTTAATTTCACTTTCACTTTTAATTTACTTATTGTCTCTTGTACATTGTAACTATATACTGAGTATGCCCCAGGATCTGAGTCCCTTCTTCAGAGTACATGAATGTCGTAAATGCTGATTTTCCTTATTAATAAATTACGGTTGTCGACTGATATGATGTCATATATACTGTAAACTGTAACAAGATTTTCTTTCATAGTTCAAAAATTATATTTCTTTTATAAGATTTTGTTTTTTTGTTTCTAATAATAAAATATTTCAAGGTATAATGCATTTACTAAAAAAAATGCAATAATAATGACCCATTTATATAAAAAAAAATACGAATAAAAATTGAAAATGGTTTCTAAGAAGCAAATAAAAAAACTAATATTAATTAGATTCTATTTCCCCATTTTTAAATAATACTTTTTTTGGACGGGTTATTTTTAATGGTACATTTTTCCTTTCACATTTTTGCTCTTGATAGATTTGTGCATTTATCTAACTCATTTACCTAATAAGCATAATAAAGCTATCCGATCCATATCTAAATGTATTACATGTGCATTCTTAGTAGAAAATCCATGGACATTCTTGTAATGGAAACCCAACAAGGCATACAGTTCGTGACTTTATACCAACTATCGATTTTTAATTCATCATCTGTACTTGTATCTTTAATTAATTCTATTTAATGTCCAATTGAGGTACGTTATAGACTGGTTTTCATTTCAAAATATATTTTTTTAAAAGTTTAGTATTGAATTATCAAAAATGAAATTGTTTGTAGTGTTTTATGAGTGGATTTAGGTTGTTACAGGTTTGAAAAGTATTATTTATATTTTTGTATAATAATAAGATCATTACTCACTTTACGAAAATAATAATCTTTACTAATGAAAAATAATCTAATTAGTTGTTTACAATATTGATTTCTTGACTTCGGCTATTAACCTTGAACTAAGCTTCTTCTTTTCTATTAGTCTTGAACGGTCTTTGAACCTATTACTAGGGCATTAGGTTTTATTATTTGATTAGCATGCCTACTTTGGTAGAGTGAAAGGGAGTCGCAAAACGTCACCGGTCAGGAAGTGCGGTTTTCTTACTCTTTTCCTGCTTCTGGTTTTTTCGTTGGCAAAATTGGCCACGAGCTCTGTTTCGGCATTTATCCAGAGAAGCCTAGAAATTTAGGATACATATTACCATCGACAGAATAGGTATAAACTTGATTCAGTCGATCAACCCATCTGGGGATAATATACTCTCTGTCTTAGGCCACTTCCCTCTCTGGTAAGTTTTCTTTCTGATAATTTTGTATTAAGCAGCATGTGCTTCTAAGCCACTAATAGTAGGTGTATCCTACAGTAGTTATTAGTGCCCTAACGCCATCCGTAGACCGTCATACGTATTCAGCAGCTTAGCCAGTTGTGAGCAGCTTGGTCCTAGTGTTTCTATCTAAATCTAGATATCGACCATCCATTTTAGACGTAGAAGGAGCTTTGGAATATAGGTATGCTGACGCCTGAACAGCAGCTTGATTTGAACTCTGTGGGATGTCCTCTTTGCGATTACCTACTCCCTCGAGGTTCTGCAAAACCGTACCTGGAGCACTGATCACAAGTAAGAACGTTCCATTTAGTACTTCATCTTAGACACCAGAAGTCTATCCAGCATCTACATTAAGGGATATATTTCTCTAAGTAAAGTAATTAAATTAGAGAAAATCCTCATAATATTTGAAATATTCAATAATATTATTAATAATTTATCTGTGAACCTCGTAGTACTACTAGGACAACTTATCAGCACTTGTCATTTCATATCGGACACTAAGATTCCATATCGCCCCAGTAAACAGCACTCATTAGTTTCATTTTATTTTATTCCATTGCTTAACATACACCACTCTCCGAATCAGTAGCCAATCACAGAAGTGAATTCAGCTAGTAGTAATGCTATCATAGAGAATTCCTTCTTGGCATCTGGCTAAGAGTAGTATTGTAACAAAGTTTGTTTCATACAAAAATTTACGTGTTTCACTTTTTCACAACGTAAACTAAATTATAGAGCTTTTATTTCAATTACTAAAGAGTAGCTACTAGCGTTATAAACTTGAAATGGGGGACAATTTTGACTTTTTAGAGCCAAGTGTTTGCGTTTTACAGCTCAGTGGGTGGTTGCGAAATTGTTTGTTCGATTAAGACGCTTTTAGAGTGATCACGTCTTACTGGTCAATTATGAGGTTAGTTGGGGTTTTTATGAAAATGTTACAGGGAAAGAAATTTGCGTTAAATGTTGAATTGTGTATTAATTCCCATAGATCAATAAGTCTTTTAGCTACCATTTCAAAGCTTATTGGAAAACACATAAATTCTATCTACGTACCCGTCAATTTAGAAACGTCATTCAATTGAATCTGGAGGACCCCACGGATTTGCATTAGGCCCAAAACTGCACCATTTATACAGGTTAGACCTATTAGCAACATTCCATACAGTAGCAAGAACTTTTACTGGCAATACCCGAATATTTTCCATGAGGATCCAAACACTGTAGCTCACCACCTGCAGCAATATTTAATCCTTTTAGAATATTAGAATAACTATACATGAAACAAAGTCTACACGAATAGTTTTTACTGTAAAAAAACCCGTTGTTTCCCATTTTTGATCAACAATACAAAGATTCCAGAATATAAATCTATTAGGTATGTAACAGAGCCGAATCTGTAAAAGCAAGATTAAGTCGGAAATCTAGTAATTGTTATTTTTATAGGAATATTTTAATAAAAGTACATAGAGTTATTTTCAAAGTTCAATAATCAAAAAACAAGCTGGCCTCAGAATTATAAATCTTTTAAATATAAGGGTTCTCAAGGGCTCTTTTGGAAAACCATACAAAGAGTTTCAAATAGTTGGAGAAAGTGAGCTACATCAGTAGTTTTTTTTTGGGGATTTTTCCTCCCATAAAAAAAGTTGTTCAGATTGTTATTCCATCATATAATAGGGTAAACCAGAAAACAGAAAATTGTAAACAGAACATCAAATTCAAGAGAAGTAGTGGAGATGTGGAGATAACAATGGAAAAGTCACCATCAAATCATTCCCAGAACTAAAATTCTTTTAGTTTATTCTACACTTAATAATATTAGAAATATTATTCTTATTGCTGATCAGAGTGTAAATAAAAAATCTATTTTCATTAAACTAACTGATGGACGATGAATTTTCTTCAAAGTAACCCAGTCTATAACATCTAACCGAAACATTCAAAGCAAATTTATCAATTAATCTCGCACAAGTGCTTAAGTAGAGAGAACACGAATCCAAGATAAAAATGTCGGTTCTCATTAGAAATTGTAATAAATTCACGGAGAACTGATAGGCTAATATAGCACTGGCATGAAAGATATCAACGTCATTCGTCAAGATGTGACAGAAAAGATATCCTGTTTAGTTCTTCCTCTAAGTATAACCGTCTAATGTTTACTCACTTCGGCGGTTGTTTTTGAAGTCATGTTACCAAAATTTATTGTTATATTTGTAGATGGTGATAATTTTTTTTGTTTGTTTTAATACGCTATAGAACATTTCAAAATACGTTGAATAATTTGTCTATTAAAATTATCATATTTCTTTCAAAAGTTAAGTTAAAGTTAAGTTACGATTATACTTAATGGTATATTTTGTAATTGTAATAAGGTTGGAATGAACATTGTATACGAGGGAAGGAAATTATTGCCACCAATTCGACTAACAGTGTACATTCTTTATGTTAAAAAAAGAACGTATCGTATAAAATAAAAAGAAAAACATATTTTATAAACAAAGAAAGTATCATTTATCGATAAACATATCTGAAAAAATAAAAAAGGCATAAACTGAAATTGAGGTCGGATTTCAATAAAATTGTTTACAAAACGTGGGTACAAAATAAAATTAACCAAGCTGTATACAAACTTTTTTGCAAATTTTCAAAAATTAAAAGTGTAATGTAAAAGAGGGAGTCTGAGCAAAAAATAAAAGAATTGTGTTAATGACAATAAAAAATAAAATCGCAAAAACTAGATTTGAAAGGAAATTAAAGTCGGATTTCAATAAAATTGTTTAGAAAACGTGGATGCAAAATAAAATCAACGAAGCTGCACACAAAGTTTTTGCAAATTTTCAAAAATGTAACTGTGAGGTAAAAGAGAGAATCAGAGCAGAAAAATAAAAGAAAAAAAGGAGTTACGTCGTGGGGAGTGGGGAGTGTTGTAACAAAAATTTGACCCTGCTTTTTAATTGTTTATTAATTGAGGTAGAATTTCAATAAAATTGTTTAGAAAACGTGGATGCAAAGTAAAATCAAGGAGACAATAAACAAAATATTTGCAAATTTGCAAAAATCAAACTGTGAGGTAAAAGAGGGAATCAGAGCAAATAAAAATAAAAGAAAAAAAGGAGTTATTTCGTGGGGAGTGGGGAGTGGGAAGTGGGGAGATTTTTAACAAAAATTTGAACCTGCTAGGTTAATTTGAAGTTTTTTTTTTTTATTTATTAATTGAGGTAGTATTTAAATAAAATAATTTGGAAAACTCGGGTACGAAGTAAAATCAACGAAGCTGTATACAACATTTTTACAAATTTGCAAGAATCAAACTGCGATAAAAGAGGGAATCAGAGCAAAAAAATAAAAGAAAAAAAGGAGTTTTGTCGTGGGGAGTGGAGACTTTGTAACAATAATTTGACCCTGCTAAGTTAATTTGAAGTTTTTTTATTTATTTGTTAATTGAGGTAAGATTTCCATAAAATTGTTTAGCAAATGTGGGTGCAAAGTAAAATCAACGAGGCTGTATGTAAATCTAAAATCAAATTGTGAGATAATAGAAAATAGAGTAAAGCAAAAAAATAAAAGGAAAAAATGAGTTTTGTCGTGGGATTTGAGGAATGTCGGTACGGGAACCATTTTTTTTGTTTAATTTGAAGCGTCGTGTTTTTTAGTATAAGACTTTTTGTTTCGTGGTTTAAAAGCTAGAATTTACCTTTCTTTTTCTTATTGAGGATAAAGAAATTTTATGTAGTAAATTCAGGGAAGTAGACCATTTTACGGTCGTAAATTTTAAGGTACATTAACGGGCATTATTTCAATTTGGCTGGACATTTTTGACTTAGTGTTTATTTTTGTGAGGCAAAATTTAATATTAAGACCAAATTTTCAAATTGGCATCCTTTTCCCCTTTTTGAAAGAAGTTGCGATACATGCTAAAATAAAACAACATAAGTTGAAATTAGAACAGCTTCAGCACATAAGACCGAAATGTGGCCACACACGTTTATTTGTCACACCGCTCTGTTCCTCTATTAAAGATTTTGTCGACACAATTAAATAGGAATAACAATACGTAAAGTGAAAGGAGTGCCTCAAGGAAAAGTTTTTTGATTTGGAGTCTCTTTTTTATTTTTCGTTGGCACCGTGTAAGCCATCAATGTTTTCATGTCTTCAGGTTCACCGACAGAGAAACTAAATATAAAATCGTATTTAACTGCGTTACAATTTTACGTATTATCATCATGTTTTACATTGAATGAGTGCGGCAGCCACATAAATTTCGCAATCGAAATCGCCCTATTGTTTGTCTTTTCGAAAATAATTTGGAAAGAAGGCCTTTCTTTACTTTTTTGTACTGATGTTTCGGCATGTAGCATATTTTATTGTAGACGCATAATAAACAAACATAATACATAAATTAGGTGCGCGTCTCTTTTAACAAGGACTTTTTTAAGAATGACTGTTTGAGGAATTTCGATCGATCTAAATATATTTAAATCTAAACATTAACCTACTTGGCCAAAAATGGTCCAAGAAAAATACTTTACGGTTATTCAACAAGGATTTATTTTTAATTTGTGGTCAAAAATAATCCTATTACTGGCATGCCACAATGACGTAACATTGGCCCTCTTTTATTCAATATTTTTATTAATGCATAATTTGTTTTTCTTTATTTGTAAGACTCCATGATTAATTTTACACTGTAAAAAAATTCCTGCTAATTATCGAGTCAGCAAGAATTAATTTTCTTTAGTTTTTTATACTACGAACATTCCCAACAATTTTAAACTAATCTGTTAAACTCTTGTACGCGGCTCAATTATCTTTTATTTTTATCAGCGAAAACGAAGCGCTGCTTTGAGACGAGCCTGAAAAATGTGTTTTTGGTAGTCGAAACATTTGCACGGGACGGCAATGTGTGAATGTTAACAAAAACACACAAAGTCCTGAATACCTTTCTGACAACATAATAAATACATGTTGAAAGGACCAGATCTTTACATTTGTAAGTGTATCTGGCTTTCGTTTAATTTCGACGATAAAAAATGGTTGCAAAAAGATTATTTCCAAAAAAAAATATTAGTATAGACAGTATAGTATAGACAGGTTAGTTTTCCGAATTTTTTTCTAGTGTTTTCCCAGTATTTATTAAGAATTTCCGGGACAATTATGGATTTTGTATTTATTGGCGCTGTCTATGAAAAATTTCAGCCAAGAGAAAAAAATGGAAAATTTTCGTCAATTTTCTTACAAAAGCGGTTCGTATCAAATCAAATTATTTTTTAAACTTTAAGATTTCTTTAAAAGCCGTTTTAAGATTTTTCAAGTTATATTCGCTCCGTTTATTTTCATGTTTCGAAAGTATGTAGCATAGATACAGTATAGTTTTTGGATGTTTCTATTATTACTAGTAATTTTTGATTCTTTTCCAGTAATTATCCGGATGTTCCAGGATAATAATCGATTAATGTATTTGTTGCGGCTGTGAAAAATTTCATCCAATCGAAAAAGGGCAAAATTTTCGTCAATTTTCTTTCAGATATTTTTTTTTACATTTTACAAATAAAATATTTTTATCGGTCTCCCCATCAAATCAAAGTTATTTACACATCTTAGTTTTATCATTGAAAGCTTTTTCATTTTTTCTATATTTTACATCTGTATGTCTATATTGTTTTTTTATTTTTTGTTTGTTAATATTTTTTGATCCTTTCATTTTTTTTTCCTAAACTAATGGACACACAGGCTTATTCGACAGCTGGTATTAGTTTATATTATTAATTTGCATTTTACAATGTGCTGATAAAGAATATAAAGAGTATTCGTGTTTTTGAAAAGATCTTTGGGAACACTTTTTCGATATTTGGCTAAATGCTAATTTATCGTATTTTTAAAATATTTATATTTTGGAACGCTTTTAGAACTAAGAATTGTAGATTTGAAAATAAATCCGAATTGTTTGAGGCATTTTAGACTCTTAGAAAATAATACTCAATATACTGTACCTAACAAAATTTCCAATTCGCATTTACATTGATTTTGTTTTAACTATTTTTTGAACAATCAATAATTACTAAGCTCTTCATTCTTAATTTAATGCAAAATTTTATTCTTTTTATTCATTCGAATGTGCGCCAAAAAAATTAAAATTATTTTTTATTATAATCGGGCCTGTGCAGTATTAGAGTGAAAAAACTATGTTGCCAAAGCAGTTTTGCTAAAATTGTATTCGTTTCTCTTTTTGTTTCATGTAATCAAATCGGAAGAAAGGAGATGTGTTTATAGTTAAAATGTTGTAGGTCTATATGTACTATATATGGTCTATAAAGAGGTAAATGTTTTTAGTCAGAAAAAGTCACGTGGTGATGTTGGCTCTTAATATATTTTAAATAAAAAAAAATATAGAATTCCATTGGAGAATCCGAAAAGTACATCGGTCGCCAAAGTCTAGCAGCCGATTTCTTTTATCCGCAGTCCGATATTTGCATACACGAACGATTTACGAAAAGTCTCTTTAACAAGTACACACAGAATATGTTAATTGGAAATTCTTGGTAAGCAATCTCAAAAAGAATTTTAAATAACGCATTGAATACACCACAAGCACATTTTACATGTTCGTAATGAACCTCAGGCATTTAAACAATGAACAAGAAGCGTTAAAGTGCTACAGAAAACTATATTTTAGGAATAGTTGCTTTTAAAGTAGCAGCTGTTTAAATAACAAACAAAGTTTATCAGAAAAGCGGAATTTTTTAACTATTTCTTAATTTTTTATGCGCTGTTTATTTGTTAAAACATTTTCGATAATGTAATCTAATATATATCTCTTCTACTTATGAAATAAATTATGAATAACCAGAGGTAAAACAACAAAAGCCATTATACTGGGAGATTTATGCTCAATGTGCTATGATACATTTAGTTCAGTTGTTCCTACGTGTTAACAACTTAACACTGACATAGTGAAGAAATATGATTAATGTATATATTTATTATAAACAATGAATATAAATACGGTATGTTTTTTAAGTGCTATATAAATCAGATTTTTAGTTACCAACTTATCTTCATTTTTGGCGTCCCGCTGTTTTCTCCGATCACATTTACATATTCATTGTTTTAAAAAAGACGGGCTGCTGTTAAGTATTGTCTTCATATCATATGCATTAAACTATTGTAAGTAATAGCTCGGTATTGAATCTTTAGCTATTATACGAGTGAATTCAATTTTTTTCGCTTTTAGAATCATCATTAAAAACAAAAAAGTTTCCTAAATAATAAGAGAATAATATTTGCATTTGAAAATCAAACCTGGCGTGATATTATAATCTTTCATCATTTGTTCACTTATTTTTTTCAGGTTAAGGACTTTTAATTAAAACAGCTGTTCTACTGTCTCATCTATTGACTCGGTGGGTCTCGTCCATTGGGTTATTCGCCCTGCTATAATTTTTGGAGATTTTTTAGAAAACTTTACATCGGAGGGTTGTTAAACTCTTAGTTCCACCCCATAGAGCTACGAGTATGTTCTAGAAGTCATCGTTTTATTTTGTAGAGTATTTTGTTTGGACGGTCTAATTGGATTGGTCTTGCGTCGAAATTTAAGTAGGGGTGGTCTTGCGCCGACCATTCTAAGAGCAATGCGGTTGTTGGCGTTTTGATCAGTTTGGTAACCGCGTTTAATATCGGAAATTCTGGAAAAGCTTTTTTTGGCTTCCACTAGATGTGGGATGATATATTTCTTCACTTCGTAATCAATAGTTAGTGACGTTATTGTTGGTGATTAAGAGGTATTACTTCATTAGGAAGGGTACGTACAGCCTGCAGCGACTAGTAGCATATCATAGCTCGTAGGCACTATACCAATGAGAACGAGGTATAGTGGAAATATGCCGTCTTTCGGAGGACACGTTAAACTGTCGGTCCCGAGTCCATTTTGTGAAACTGTTCTGGATAACGGGCATTCCGTCACCTCCGAATTTTAATTTTTAGACAAAACCTATTTTGGAATGATTTTATAAATGCAAATTTTCATTTATTTTTGTAATTTTCACTCCTTTTTCTTTTGTTTTTTTTATATTTAACTTGTTTTTAATTGGCTCCTTTTTTCTTTGGCTTCTTTTTGGGTTCTTATTTTTTATTTCCCTTTTTTGGCTTTTATTTCCTCGTCTCCTTTTTAGTGCCCTCGTCAAATCTCACTATTATTTTAAACTGTTCTCTTTTTGGACCAATATTTCAAAATTAGGTTTCTTTCAATAATACTCCTATATATATATATAAAATAAATTATGATTAGAACGAACAAAAAAGTTAGTTAAATTAATTATTTTTACTTGCTTGATTCTGTATTTAAGAAACAGTTAAATATTGTCACTTTCACCCAATAGGTACAACCAGTAGCATTAACTTAGCAAATTTTCTTTTTACTTTAGTAATGACGAAAAGAACTCTAAAGTGTCAGGTACAATATAAATCTACCTATTGACTCGATTATTTTATTAATCGTAACACGAAGTATATAACATCGAGTTACTCTTGCGAGCAGGAGCTGGTTAATTATTCGATGTCATCGAGATTTTGAACCCCTGTTGATCCAGTTGTGATAATTGCCCTGGTAAACATTTCTCATCACATCGGAAGATGATCTTGAGCTGTCAACCGGTACACGAGTTGTTTATCAAGCAGCAGCTTCCTAATTGCCGTGTGAACATGTCGATGATGTTACTATGAATTACCTCTACTTAGTAAATTAATCATATTTATACCCGTTCCCGATAAACATAAGAATTATATAAATTAATAATGGAGGTTTATATGTATCGGTAGTAGTTCCTTATCTCAGGCTGCCGTTTGGAAGAAAATCTATAATGTCTATTGATATGAAAATAAAAATAAAAACTGTTTTAGAGAGTGAGTTTAGAGCTAAAAAAAAATAAACAAGGGACTAGGATGGAGTAAATAAAAATGGAATCTTAATAGTACAAATTTGTAAGAGCCGGACAATTTGGAGTAAAATTAATCAAAGGAATGAAAAAAGGATAGAAATAGAAAAAATAATGGATAAGAGAAGTATGCTTTAACGAATATGATAAAATCAAAACGGATACAAAAAACCAAGCTTAGAATACACATGATGGTAATAAGAGCCTCGTTGTTGAATACAAGTGAAAATGTAAAATATAATTTTTTTCTGAAAATTGAAGGAAGATTTAGGGTAAAAGAATAATCTAATATGTTATGTGGGTTGTATGTCATATTGTATTGTTTTATGCCGAGCGTGAAAGTACGCAGATCTTGAGATAGACTTGTTAAGAATAACAAACATGTTAATCAGTCTATAGCCGTAATGTATTCATGAAAAAATTATACCTGTTGGGATTTTTTTTTATAGGAATTTAACAACATTATGTATTTTTGACTTTTTTTCAAATTATTAACGAATTTCGGGTTTATACAATTCTGACCAATATCCTTCTATGCTGAAAGATATATGACGGTACAAGATTTTTACAGAAAAACCTCAAAAACTCTTTCGAATCCGGTGCTTCAGATGTGCCCATATCTTATATAAAAATTAAAAGCATAAACAAATCTTCACTTAAATTCTATAAACAAATCTACTTTCTCAAATGAAATTCAACATCTGTGGCTTAATTTTTAAAATCAATTGTATATTTTTCCGAAAAATGTGTCGAAGTAAATTTATTTCAATTCGTGATGTGCTTACGCAATTCATTGTCAAGGATTATATTTTTAAAGTCCGGTTCTGGCGAATTGTCATTTAAGGTGATTTCTTAAGCCACGCTCTCTAATTAATAAAAAAGGGTAACAAAATGTCTCTTACTAGTTTTAGTGAGTAAGACAAAACTTTAATAACTTGATTTAATAATAATGTTAAATTCTCATAATTTGCTCTATAAATAAATATTGATGTCACATTCTTCAACTAAAAATAAGTAATAAATAAATACAAAATTGGTATTTCTCATTAAGGATAACTGTTATTATAAAATATGTCAGTTCTTTTATTTCTTGATCAATGAATTTTAGTAATAAATATGCAATTGATTCTAAATCATAATCTCTCAATTAATTTAGATACATCGTTTTAGTACTACGTTGAATAAAATTTAAATAAAAGATCTGCCATAATTACAGTTGTTTCAGAATCATCGTAAAGCTAGATATAAGAGAAGAAGTGATAAAATAGATATGTTTAATAAATTTCTACAAGTATCGACCGCGGCATCGAGCAATATAATTTCCCGCTATTTCAATACCATGAAAATAAAATTAAATTATTCAACAAAACGGCGAGATAATCTTGGGCAATGAATTTTCTATAATATTTTCTATCGAAGTTTACAGATACAGTGAATACAGATGAAGAATAATTTTCTAGTCCGTTAACTCCATCCAGAACCGTAACCAAAGCTATATACTGACTAAAAAGAAGACGAAGATAAAGAAAGATTAATAATAAAGATAAAAGTACCCGAAATATTAGGATAATTAATTTTCAAGGATAATAGGAATTATCTTAAATTTTGAGTTTGTATTGTCTGTACCAAGTCTTACTGTTCTACTTCTATTTGATATTATTTTTTCTTCAAATATTTTTTCTAGTTTTAACATTTATTTTTACAATGTTATCCTATTTTATACCCCTGGGCACCGACATGATCGTAGTGTAGAGAACCAGCAAATTGGGACCAAGAATGGAATTCCATTGTGTTCAGTGATGAGTTCAAATTCTGTTTGGCGTGGTGAAAGACGAGACCTCCAGTTTTCTGTGGAATGGCATGTTCATGGTATGGGGGCCAACGCACGACCTCATGTTGCTAGGGATTCTTTGGCTCATTTTGAGAACAATCAAGTTGCTTTGTTGCCTTAGCCACCGAGATCACCTGATCCTTCACCCATCGAGCATGTCTGGGATATTATGGGAAGAAGAGTACTCAGTTTAAAATAGCATGGGATGAGATACCTCAGGAGGAAATTGATTACCTCATTAGAAGTATGCCCAGACGTGTTAATGTGTGCATAAGACATCGTGGTGGTCCAACACTTTATTAATTTTTTTTGAAGAAGTTAACAATTTAATTTTTATCAAATTTTGATAATTTACTAGTCTAACTCAAATATACTTGCATACTTGTTTAATTATTACTGGGTGTTCTTCTTTCTATGGCACTTAGTATAATTATGTTGGGATCAATGGACTCTTTATCTTATGGGTGCGTTTATATATTAAAAAAAATAATAAAAAATATGAAGTTAGTTAAGGTTATGAACGCCAGATTCAAATTGAAATTATAATTTTATTCTACTTTGTAGTCTCTATCACATATAATTGATTGGATAAAAAAAATTGAATAAAAAAATATGTAAACATATAATGCATAAATTTATAAAAAAAATGAAACTCCATAAATGAAAACAAACATTAATAGAAAATGATCCAAAAAAATAACCTTAAAATGTTTTTCGATGAAACCAATACATCAATACATATTAGTTATTTAAGTATTAATAAACCCATAGAAAAAAACCTTGAACAAAATCTGTGTTAATTGTTGAGGAGTTGTCGTGCCCCCACGCGGGAAAACCATGTTACCAGTTCCATAAATTTTGTTCAAATTTCACAATTCTTGATAAACTTGTTATTAAATGAAGAGTATTATTGTTGCACTATAATTTAAAAGTTTTTTAACACAATATAACACTAATTTATTTTTTGGTTATATTTTTGGAACACTATGAAAGGGTTAATAAAATGTTTAGAATTTCATTAAATTAATTATAAAATTATAAGTAATATTAATGAATTTTTTCTCTTTTTCAAAAAAGGTATGATAAACTTTTATTTTTTGACATATTTGACCAGGCACAAAAAAATATTTTTTTCTAGACATTCATGGAATTTATTTACTTATGCCATATCCACCACTTGCATACAAATAACTACTAAATTTCTAAAAATTCTTGAAAGTCTATTTATAGGCTTGGTCAATCTTAGTATTCTAAATGATTTAAAAATTATCAAAATGTCAATATTTTTGTGAAATTATTTTACTTTAAAATAAAATATTCAATTATAATAATTTCTTCCTCAAATTTACATTTTCATTAAATACCAGACCTTTTTTTCGTTCCTTTTATATAATAAATCTTGTTACTATAATATATTATCTTTTATTTGCCTCTTTCAAAGTAACATGTTTTTTACTTGTATACAATTATTTAAAAAATGTTAAACTCTTTTGATACATACAATCTAATTAATTTAATTAATAAATATTATTACATAATTTTTCTTCTAACATGAAACATTGTATTTTTTAAATCTATCAAATAACATTATTAAAATACTATATGCTGAAAGTAGGATTATTCCAAGTATTTTTCATATTTTATTATACCATTATTAATTTCTGAGAAGTCTGAAATTTCTCAGTCTCTTGTTAAGTTTCTTAAATATTCATCACTGAATTGAAGTATAAAGTTTATTTATGGGTTTTACACAATTCAAATATGTTACATAATTTTTTCTGTCTAAAAGAAAATGAAGCTATACATGTTGTTATTAGTTTGTTTATATCTTCTCAAATATATATTTATGAAATATTAACATTAAAATAGTATAAACACATGACTAAAGTTTTGATAATAAATCTTGTAAAAGTCTTAGTTCAAGACATTCAATATAATTAATAAAATATAATAGTGTTTTAGTATCATCATGTGTAAGTTTTAGTACTAACATTTATCATATAATTTTATAAAAAAATTTAATCATTTTAATTTTTTATCCTTTTTCTAGACCTAATCAAATCAATTTTAATATTTAGTCCATTTAAATTACTTATATTCAAGTTTATTAATGATCATATAATAAATCGCATTACATTATATTACATATACTGGAACAAACTTATTAAAACCTATTTCGAATTTTGATCCATAAAAAAACCGATTCAATATTACTAATCGACCACTTTTGAAAAAATCATTTATATCATTTTTGGAAATGCCTAAGGCAGTAAATGCAATCTAATATTTGTAAAGACGGTCCTGGTGGCGATCGGTATCAAGTAATTCCTTGTATATATTGCCAATTCTGTCACATAATTTCGTAAATAAAATACGATAAATAAGAAGCGAACAACTCCGACAAAACACATTAGAAATTATGATGGTATAAATCCTAATCACCAAAGTATTGTGGAAAGTACTACCAATCAGAATAGAGTGTTTGTTTATTCAATTCGATTGTTCTGGTGGATAAGCAGTAGGATTCTCGTTCATACTGCTTTCAAACACTTTCAGCCGGTTTTTCTGAGTGTACTCCACCGCCAATACAGAACATCAAACTGGAAATTATATTTAAAATACTTTTTTAACGACTCGCTTGAGTATAAAGTAGTTCTTTATAATCAGAAGATCTCATAGTCAGTATTATTCACTGTTATTATTATAAAACAAGGAGTACTCCGATTTAAAACTCATATATTCAGACGTTCCTCAAGGTAGCGTCCTTGGTCCTGTAATATACATTAAAAAGTTTGTTTTTAAACATTTTTAGGTCGCTCTTATATCTATGTTTTTTTTCAAGCATCTTGTATTATTTTAAAATATGTTTTCGTAAAATTACTAGTTTGGAATGTTATGTGGGTAATTCTAGAAAAAGGTGAGTTTTTTTAAATCTGACAAACAGTTTCAAATTTTTCTTTAATTTAATGCAGGAAAGTCAATTTTAATCAAAATGCAACGAAAAAATTGCCATTTCAATAAAAATGAGAATGAAAACTAAATAAAAAAACCATCATGTTTTTTAATATTTAATAAAAAAATTAAATTTAAGTCAAAATTTAATGAAAGAAATTAAAATTAATGAACGGAGATCAATTTTGATTAAACTTTACTGAATAAAGGCCAATTCAATAAAAACTGATCACTTTTAAATTAATTTTAGTTAGGATATAATGAACGAAAGTCAATGTTTGTAACAATTTAAAGAAAATATATTAATTTTAATAAAATTTAATGAGAAATACGTCATCCTTTAAAAAAAAAAGTTTTTTAGTTAAAATTTAATGAAAGATAGTTTGCTGAACACAATTTTAATTAAAGCTCACTCAAAAAAATCGATTTCATAAAAAATGCTCACTTTTGTGAAAATTGGGGCAATTTTTTTCAAATTTATTAAAAACAATGGTCATTCATTTAAAAATTCAATCATAAAGTTTAATTCTAATTAAAATTTAATGAATAAATATTTAATTTTATTAATATTTAATTGAAAACCGGATGTAATGAACAACTTCAATTTTAGTTAGAATTTAATCATACATATTATAATGAAGCAAGATCAATATTAATTAAAGGTCACCGAAAACAAGTCAATTCAATGAAAAAAAATATACGAAAGATTTGTAAAAACAAATAAAAATGTTCATTTATGGTTAAAATGTAATGAGTGAAAATCAATTTTAATTTTAAATAATGAAAAAACTGTCTATTTTTAAATTAATATTTGCTGAGAATAGATCAATTTAATAAAAAATGATCACTTTTGTTATAATTAAATAAAAAAAATTAATAAAAATGGTCATTTGTTTTAAAATTTAATTAAAGAGTTAATTTTAGTTACAATTTAATGAGGCAAAGTCAATAATTTTAATTAAAATATAATGAAAAAACGTTAATATTATTAATATTTAATGGAAAATAGGTCATTATTTTTAAAACTTTAAAATTTATTCACAGATATTTTAATGCAGGAAAATCAATTTTAATTAATGATTACCGAAAACAGTTTAATTCAATGAAAAAAAATTTTTTTTTCCGATAAAAACGTTCATTAATGGTTAAACTCTAATGAGAGAAATTCAATCTTACTTAAAATTAATGAAAAAAATCTCAATTTTTTAATTAATATTTACTGAGAAAATATCAATTTAATAAAAAATGATCACTCTTGTTTAATTTAAAAAAATACAATTTTTTCAAATTAATACGAAAAATTTAATGAAAGAAGAGTTTTAATAATATTTAATGGAAAATAGGTCATTCTTTTTAAGTCGTGATGAAAAAGTTCAATTTTAATTAAAATTTAATAAACTACAGGAGGGCAAATTTTACTTAAAAGTCACCGAAATATATTTAATAAGATTACTCACTTTATTACCTACTAGGCAGACTGTAGCTCATTCTAGGAGTAATAATTATAAAAATCAGAAGAACGCATCTATCTCCTTTCTTGCTTCTATCCTTAACTATAATTCAATAACTTATTATATCTTAATTTTCTAATTCCAAGAATGGTAAATTCCTTACTATTTTGTTAACCCTCTTAATTACGGTATATTTTGTGTCCGCTCTTGGGGTCTAAAGGACCCAATCTACGCCCGTGTGAAAGAATTTAGAAAAAAGTATACATTCGGAGGCGTAAATTCAAAACATAATTTACAACCCTACTCAGTATACAATTTTATTATTATATCAACCGGAAATGTTACATACTACAAAACTGACTTTGATTGTATTCTAAGGAATATATGAATCCAAAACAAAGAATTACTGAGATATATTACAGTAATAATGTTATGACAAACCATACATTGCGGGAATATATCACCATCTCATTAAAAGAACTAGACAATAAACTCAATTATTAAAAATAAAAATTGTAGAACACATTTTCAAGCACTCTCGTGTCTCCTACGCGGTCATAACCGCGCGACATTGGGTCCCAGAGGTCACTCTTGTAATATTTTCAACACCTCTGGCGCTAGAGAGGATTTTTATACCAGGCAATATATTACTGTATGTATAAGTGCTTGCGTGATATTCACGTATTATGATTTAAACATAAAAACACAATATAATGTATGTAAGTATGAAACACTTACCTGAGCAAAGTAGGTTCAAATCAGTCAAAGATATCGAACCGAGGATCACCAGAAACTAGTACTCATGATTGGTTTATTATTCTTTATTAAATAAAATTAGATTAAGTTTGGAATTGCTTTTTGTTCTAATTGAAAAACACATCTGCATTTACTGGAATACTCTCATCCGGCTCGAATGACCATAACTTGGTACAATCGATATAATGGATTGTAATAAATCAATATTTTAAACCATAAATTGTACTTTTTTAATCAGAAATTTGTCGTAAAATGCTTTTATAAGATTATATATTTTTATAGAAATATCTTTCAGTTTCCTTTCAATTAAACCGATTCTTCAATTCATTTCGACTGTCATTTGTGCACCAACAAATTCATTTCAAATTTGTTCAGCTCTTTGAATATTTAATCTAATCTGTATTAAATTCTTCCATAATCTTTGTGTTAATTGATTCTAAGAAGGCAAAGAATGAATCAAATATGTTTTAAATTATACTCTATCTATATAAGTGTTAAAACTCAGATGGTTTTCAAGGTATTTTTTTATTAACGAGAGTCAATAAATTTTTTGTAATATTGTTGAATTTTCAAGAAAAATAATATAATAATTCAAATCAAATCTAAGTTCCTTGTTTCTAAAAAATTATTAATCAAAATCACCAAATCACATCCACATTTACTGGAATATTCTTATCCGGCTCGGAGGACCATAAATTGATACAATCGATACACAATGGACTGTCTTAAATCAATATTTAAAAAAATACATTTAATTTTTTTATTCAATAATCTGTTGAAAAATGTTTTTACCAGCGGATATATTTTTATAGAAATATCTTTCAGTTTCCTTCCTGTGATTATACATTCACTTTCAATTTGTTCATAGATCTGATTTATGCTGAATTCTTCAAAATTGAATTCTTTGATGGTTCTAAGAAGAAAATAAATGAATCAAATCTGTTTTCAATTATACTTAGGTGGTTTTAAAGGCATTTTTTATTTACAAACATTTTAGTAGTATTATTAAATTTACAGAAAAAATCGCGTAATTATATCAACTCAGTAATTTTATAAACCAAGTTATAAATTGTAACATAAAATAGTACAAATTAAATCAAAGTTCCTTTGTTGAAAAATTATTAGATTCAAATTACTTGCACTCTTTTGGTGCACGAGTACAACCAAATTGTCGAAAAATGGAAAAAATCTATTAACTTAAACTTAGTATTTAACTTACTTTAGATATTTATTTTCGTTACGCGTAAAATCCACAAATTTTAAATAAGTTAAAATAATATTCAACTCACATTATTACATCCAATACATTCTCCAAAATAATTTAATAAATGTAATTTTTCACGTATGCAATTTTATGTTTCGCTAATTTACGCTACAAATTGACCAATGAAAACTGCCCTCTTTGACCTCAGAATTAACCAATCAGTCCTAATCCAGTTTCAAAAATAAAGTCACGAAGAATTCACTGAGCAATGCACACACTCACTCTCCGCTCTAAAATAGATTCTGTCAATCTATTTCTTACCTTTCACATAATTTAAAATATAAATTGTCACCCCGTGTTTAAGTATAAAGGTCTAATGACTCATCAGGCCACATATACAAATTTGAGTTAGTTTAAGTTCTGATTGATTAGTGAAAGTTTGTGAAAGTCACTCAAAGAACCTGCATCAAAATTATTGTTAAAGCGTAATATTGAACTTCGTTATATTCGTTAGAGTTGTTAAAAAATAAACCAGTTTATCAGTTATTTTATTGGATGAATTGATTTGTTTAAAAAAATAAACAGATAGGACTTATATATAGATAATTTTTAATATCCACTTCAAAATACAGTCCATTAACAATTAATTATGCTACTCATAAAATTCTACACTATCTTCAACTACTTACACACCAAATCAAAATACTCGTCTCAAAGCGCCTTTCGCTAGCTATATTAGCATCATCAGGGAATAATTCAATTTTTTAATTGTCAAGAAATTTCGTCAAAATAGATTTTCCTTATTATTGATTTTGTGTGTCGACCAATCTTCTTTAAAACAACGTGCGTGTGTGGTACACCTGGCTCATAAATATTGAAACATTTTTATCAATAACAGGCGACTAAGTACAATAAAATTGGGACCTCTCTCAGGGGTATCACATGCCGCTACGACTAATCTAAACTAATCTTTATTGTCCGAATTACTTTAGAATGCATTTCAGTCGATTGTCAAATGCCTTAATGTCTTCAGTCGACAGTGAGTAGATTAGTGTAATGGATTTTTTGATAAAGGACAACGATCAGGACCTGAGTGTTGTTAAGAGAACCCAAAATCGCAGATATAATGTGTTATAAAGTTTTTGTAGTGTGTAGTAAACAAAAATATCATTACAATTTCAAAGAAATAAATATTAGTATTTTACATCTATCCGATCATTATTCACCGAAAAGTAACTAAAGTCGGCAACACAGATAACTCAGTCAAGTATAAACATTGGATTTTTAAACATTGTAAAAATGAGGTTTTATTATAATTTCTATCACTATACTTTTATTATTAGGTAATATACTACATTTTCCAACAATCTTTCTAACACTGATACAAAATATCGCGGATTAGATTAATTAACATGTGAAATTCTTGATTTGAAGAAAATGCCATTTTTCACTATTGAAACTATCTTACCAAACGATGAAGTTAAACGGATTAAACGATCTGAATCTACTTCAAACTAACATAAGATTATGATTCATCAGGTAGATATGCCTTGGTCACATGATACATATTTTTAATGAAAGTATGGTGATGTATTGCAACGTATATATTCTCTAGTAAAATTAATTTTTGTGCAAACTAATTATATTTATAAAATTTATTAGAATATGTTGTTGCAACTGACACGTTGTACATACCATTTAAAAATATGCATTATTTTTGTTGACATGATGTATATAGCGAATATGAATATATTTTGAAGTATAAACTTGTAATTATTTTAAAATTTTTCCTAAGTAATTTTTCTGATTTCCCCTTGACAGGTTCTACAAAATAACCCTTCTTTTTTTCGTTGTTCCTTTCATCCAACACAATTGATAAAATCATAAAACATTTTTTTTAACTAATGATAACCAATTCACTAAACATCAAAATTTACATTGACATACTTTAAAGTTAAAGCTGGCTTCTACTAACAAATATTTTTGAAAAAATCACCAAATTTATTAATTCATTCACTTTCTAGTGAAACCATGAAATATTTTATCCGATTTTATTCGTATAATTATTGGAAAAGGAATATTATTAATTTTGGTACCCAATACGCAGTTCTAAAAATTATTATACAAAGTCGTTAATCATGATCTAATATTTTCCGAGGGTATAAAATGTGCGAGTCCACCTCTGCGTTGCTTTCCGGTTTCGGATTGTAGCTTTGATTTGGTCAGGGCTAATGGGAAATTATGAGGTATTAAGATTAAAATATTTAATCCACTCATTTCTATGAATTTTTCATTCCCACTTGTAGTGGGAGTATAAGATTAAAACAGCGCCGCTCAAATTTTAATGTACATTTTATCAAAACTTAGTAATATATTAAATAAATGATCTTATGAAGGGACATAAAAGTAACTCCTACTGACGATTTAAGATTTTATGGAATTTTTAATTAAAAATGGTTTAGATATCCCTTTGTCGCTCATGGCATTGTTAAATTGATAACGAATTTGAAGCATTTTAATGCCTTAATCCTTTAAAACATCATTTTAAAATTGGAATTGCTACCGACCAATTATATAGAATAAATTGGAAAATAAACACGATGCTACAAAATTTAGTCATAAATATGTTATAAAATATAAAAGGCACCTCGTTTTGGTTTCAATAGGCCATCATCAGGTCTAATGATTTTATGTGTACATTCACCAAGCAATCTATACTGGAACAGAATTATATTGTGGTTTTTTAATTGTTGCAAAAGTATTTATTGGTTTTGTATTAAAACGAAAAAAATATTTTAATCTATAAAATCATATTCACTGTACCTTATTTCAAAATTTTTCAAACTAAATTGTCCAGATTGTAACACCATCTATCTTGGTCAGACACTTAGAAATTTTGAAACAAGGTACAGTGAACACTTACATGGAAATACTCCATATAAGTGACAACAAAGAAGAACTTGATTTTTTGGAGGAATAAGATATCAAGAAATATCCGAAATGTTCTCAGTATATAGTACTGAATGAACAATTAAATCTGAAGAGTTCAATTATTTTATTGGTCTAAATACCTATATAATATTAACCAATTTTTTTTAGGAAAACAAGAATATTATAGCAAAAAATCATACTGTACATATTGCTTGACAATGATGAGTTGAAATGTAGTCATGCACGCTTGTAAGAAATCTGTCGTTCTTTTGTCACTCTTTGATAATGCGAAACCTTGGTCAGAGATTTAAAAATAGCTTTGGAATACTGTGGAAATTCAGACAAGTATAATTTATCTTTTTAAATTTAAAATGGAAAGATTTTTTTTCTTTGCAAACGATGTAATTATGTTAAATAATTTGAACTCAAAGTGAAAAACCATATTTTTGAATTTAACACATCTTCTTCATAATTCGCAGGTTAGCATCGCCTGTCAGGCATAACTCTCTCGCCCAATACAGTGCAGTCTCGCTGAAGGCGACCGTCCATAAATTTCAAATAAATTATGTGAATCTTTATCACAATAAACTCTCGCACCACTTGATTTGTTTCTAATGCCTTTCCAGTGTGAAGAATTCTAATCACTTATTAACACTGTGCCTCCAACTATAATAACTCAAGATTCTGGTTGATATATCCGACGAGAAACCAATATTAACTTTCTATAGACTCAATGAAACACTACAGGACGGATTGTTGGGTTGTGGGTGAAATGAACTATTTCTTGAGCCGAGCCCCAATTATGTAACTTCAGTTTTAGATAAACAACTTCGTAAGAGGAAATTAAAGGATTGTTTTTAACAACATAACAAGCAGAGCTATTTAGATTATATATGGATTTAGGAAATATGTATTTATTTCTCGATTTCCAATCAATAAATATGATCAAGATTCCAAATTATAAAAATAAATTATTACTACAATTGAGGTTTACATAAACTATAGCAAATTTAAAAATACATTTTATTTTTTTTCAAAAAACCGAGTGTGTCCAAAGTAACTTCAAAATTTCCAAAGTTTAGATACAGAGTGTGTCATTGGGAAACAGCCTAACTTTAACTGTAGATGGGCGTTACTTTTGGTGATTCCAAATAACCAGTATTTAATGGGTCTTCCGCCCTTTATAAACGAAATACAGGCTGTTTTATCAATTTGGCCTATTGCTTTCTGAGCTCATAACTTTCGAATTAAATTGTCTATTATTTTGAAATTTTGTACGCGTAATAACCATTATCTGGAAAATCTACCAAAGTATTACCAAAAAGAAAATCCAGGACCAGCTTAACAAAACATTTAAAAATTCGTCTTTACATAAGACAATATCCTGTATATAGATTTTTTTAAATTGCTTTTTATAATTCGAAAGAGCAGAAGAAACTGAATCGACTTGTCTGTTTTTTATTTCTTAGCAGATAATTTTACTAACAAATTTTTTTTACCTTTAAAACTTAATTTATCAGCGTTTTGAGGGTTACGAAATGGTATCGGGGTGATTTTTGTTAATTTTTCGGTTGAAAGAAAATTTACTTAATTTAACTAGAGAACTATCCACAAAATTGAATTGAGTTTGGAAAATGTGGCTGTAGGGCTGTACTTAGAACATAATCATTCAATATGTTTCGAATGTTTTGAGCATTCTGTATATTTGGAATTTGTGAAAAACAAAAAAAACGAGATAGAAGAATAACATAAAGCTAAATAAAGAAATACTACAGTAATTCAAAATTACACCATCTACTTATTAATTTATACCATAAGTATTATAGTATTATGAAATCAGTTTATCGTTAACCTTGTTGCAGAATATACTATTACGAGTGTATATGGAGGAAAACGTATTAAATATGGATGAAAACAACGAACGAATAAGGAGGTGACAGACATGTTTGGAGAGCTATTAATTATAGATGTAGGAGGTGCTCAAATAATGAGATGGTTAGGACATATCAAAAGGATGGAAACAGGGAGGATGCCAAAATTTATTTTGAGAGGAAGATCAATAAGGAAAAAAAGAAAAGGAAGATCAGAAAAACATTGGTAAGAAAGTATGCAAGAAGATCTACAAAAGCTAAAGGTCAGAAACTAAAGTGAAGACCTAAGGAATCGACAAAAATATAGAAAAAATACCACACTGGTTCAAGTAATCAAAATAAAATTTTAATCTATATATTTTAATAAATACAATATCTATAAATTAAGTAATCGTTATAAATTTATATTAGAGTTGCTAATCAGTAGTCAATAGTGGTCCTAGAAAACATAAATACTTTGAGGTACAATAGAACTTCCGAAAATAAAATATTTTTGAAAAATTCTGTTGAACATTATTTTGGAAGAATTTATTTCTGAAATGTAAAGTTGAAACTTCAACTATTAGCTAAAATTAATTTTATAATTGTAATTTTTGTATAAGATATGGACACGTCTGATGGGATAATCCAAATTTGTTTATGGGTTGTTTTCTCCGTAAAGATTTTTCCTACCCGGTAATTGTAACTCCAATAAAATATTCGGAGCAAGAAATAATCTTCATATTTTTATAAAGCCGAAGTTCGTTAATAATGCGAAAAAAGGGCCATAAATATAAGGTACCAATGAGAGTTTTGAATCGGAGCAAAGCGAGTTTAGCGCTAAAAGTCGAGATTAAAGCAAAATATATTTTTTGAAAACAGTTGTTTTACCCTCGTTTCGTTACGAAATTTTCTATACATCCATGTTGATTTTTGCATGTCATAAGTTTTCGGAATTAGTTAATAGAAAAAAATGTTTTATTAACAACTTGGCAACGTTTAATAATCGTTCAATCTATCAATTTAATTTCACTTTCATGTCTGACCGAGCGGATGAAAAGACTGAATTTTTGGGATTTTCTCTATAATCCTAGAAAGCTCTTTCCTACCCGATATTGTAACACCGGTATATATTTCAGGACAGAGGATATTATTCATATTTATATAAAGTTCGTTAATAATCCGAAAAAGCCATAAATATAGGCTATATCCATGTGAAAATTTAATTTAATTTAGTAGGAGATTCCTCCTTGAAAATTATAAGTGATCTTTCCTATAAAAAAAAAAATCTCACCAAAACTCCTAAAGATCCAATTTAATCAATATAACAGTGGTATTCGTTAAAATAATTTTTTTCAAGAACTACATGTTTTCCCGCTCGGTATAGAATAATATAACATTACATAACATTGTTATATTTACTAGCTTCTTTTTATTTGAAATAGCAGAAAATTTCCCACATCGGTATAGTGAATAAATATTATAAGACACAATTTTATTATAAATTAACATTTAACGCAGTAAAAAAGGGTGATTGAAAGGATTTTTTTTCATGTACATCACGAATATATAAAAAAAGAAATCTTCAGGCTTTTTAAAGGGGTACTGACAACCAATTCTTTTATAGTACACACCAATCAAAAATATGATAAAGTGTTAATTAACACTCTGTAGATTGGATATTACATCTGGACCTCTTTTTCAGAACTATGACAAATTCAGCACATTTGATTAAAGATAGTTTGTCACAAGGATTGTCCAAAAAGAAGAAACTGTGTAGATTCTAGATTATTAAAAATATACATGTAACATTTTTTCTTTTTTATAGATCCTTTATTTGGAAGTGTTTAAGCAAATCGTGAAGGATCCTCAATAAGTAACTTTCTCGTCGATTTTGAATATGATATATGTAAAGTACTCAATCTTTGAATCTCAGATTAGGACAAATCAACTTATGCAAAACTTTTTAGTATTATAATTCAAGTAGTTCTTTTATATTCACGCCTGTGACTCATCATATCCAAAGTGAGAGCTTAAATATCAGAGTTTGTGTAATGTTTTGACCTGACCTCTCAATTAGGGTTACTTTTAAATTACAATAAAAAATTATCTTATTCTAAAGTGTAGGCGTACCATAAAAGGATTCGGTATTAAACGGAATGTAAATTAAGATTACACAGTATAAAATCCGTTTATGGTGCCACTTTTCAATGTACCAATTACCAAAAAAAATTTAGTAGGGATTACCAGAGAAAATCAGAATTTTTTATTGTAATTATCTTTGAAACATCTATCATTTTTGGTCCTACTAACTCACCCTGTATAATGTTACTGTAATAAGATTGACGAGACTGCTCAAATCATCTGAATATTCAGTCGTCTAATTTAGTCCTCTAGTTCTAGTTAATCGATTCAGAGATCCCATTAACTCTCACATCGAAAGTTAGATTATCCCTGTCAACAAAATTGAAATAAATATGGACTATTTTCATAGTGATCCTTATCAAAGTCTCAATTTATGCAAATCTTCCCAATATTCCAGCAGAAATAGAGATATCACGATCAAGATAAGAAGATCAGTCAGCGATTTTAGTTTTAATTTTAATTGGCACATGATTTCGATTCCGAAGATAATCACTCTAATTTCCGATTTAAAATCAGAAATCGCTGATGTAAATATTTAATTCTGTCGTGGCTAATAACCCTATATCAAAATAAGTACCGTGTAATTTATTAAGCTAGACCTACAAGAAAGAAATCGTCTTGGAAATAATGCTTAAAATGGTAACTTGACGAAGGAGATTTAGATTCTTATTATTTTTATGCAGGTGCGGTTTCAGAACGTTTATTGTGGGCGTTAAGGATCTATGTTTCAATTAATTATAATGATAAAGTTTTCATGTGTGGAATATGGGCTTTAACGCGGCACCTGCCACGTGGGGTCTGACAGCACCCCATATATTTTAGGTTGTTTACACTGTAAAGTATCATAGTAGTTTTTAATAATATTATCTATGATAGATCTATTTGTATTTGGAATATTAAATTACTTGTTATCACCTACACTGTTAGTTGCAACTTTAGGTTTCTGAATCCAATTCGGCTTCAATAAACTGGTCAGTGATTTATTTAATATTTACTCTTCATTTGGTGTAAAAATGTTTAAGTTAATTAATTAGTTTAAAAATTAAATGCTTGAATTCACATTATGGATTGGTATAAATAAGAAGAAAATCGTCTGAAACATTTCTCAGAGACGAGGATCAGGATTACACAATGGTGATTGATGAAGGATCAAATTTTAAAATTGATTTTTGCCTAATTAGTGACCATAATTCTGAATCTGAAAGCTCCGATGAAGAAAATTCCACAGAATCTTTCGATGAAGAAATTTCCACAAACACCTTATTCGTAAATACTATTTAGGGAAAGGGTAGAACCACAAGATGGAGAAATACGACGAAAAACAAAAATGTTCGTATTGTTCATTTATCAGGATAAAAAACAGTCTGCGAAAAAGTGTACGATAATTTTGGAATATTAGCATTTGTTCAAAAACAAAAAACGTCTACATAAAACATGTTACCTATAGTTGAACTCGTATTGAAGAGAAAATTCCAAAAATGACTGAATATACAAGGTGATGTATTTAAAAAACCAAAGTAACTAATAATATCAGAGAAACAGCAAATATACAACATTACAAATGTCAAATCTGGAATCTCTGTGTCCCAAAATAGGCTTATCCCAATTTTGTAGAATTCGGACAAGCAATTTAGGAGATAATTGGCCATTACCAGAGTTTTAGTCCATTCTGTATATCTAATATTGAAATTTCTCAAGAACCTAGTGGAATAAAAGCACTACCATACAAAAAGCAAAATGCTCAATTTCTCCAAGAAGAGATGATAAAAAGACGACATTTTTTTAAAATGCTATGCTCAAGTTTTTGGGATTGATAACATTTTTTTTTTAATTTAAATCGGTATCTTTTTTTTTATTTTTTAGCCTTTAATTTACTATTTTATGTGATACTCTAATATTGTACAATGGTCCATGAGACTATTGATATGTGATGTTTCGTCAAAACTAGAGACAAAAAAGTTATTTCTCAATTTTTACACGAAATACTTGGAACCAGACTATAACCAGACCATCAATGGAATTTAAATAACACTTTTCATTTGCATTTTTGAAACTTAAGGATGACATATTAAAACATTTTTTTTCTGGAGAAATTTATATGTGGGAGCAATGATCCTTTCAAGTGGACTGTAACTTTTTATTGCAAGTTTCTTCATATATCATTTCTATTCTACTGAGATTATTAACAAATTTACTTTTTGTTTGAAAAGAGGTTCAAATTAACAATTTCTACTTTGCTTTAATTGTAAAACAAAAACAATCAACTTTTTACAAACATTGTGTGGGTGGCTCAAGACTACTGCCTGCCTGTAAATGTACTTTGCGTCAATTGCGAAGTGCGCGAGAAAAAGAATGGGTTCTGATTAGTTCAAAGTAATGTCAGAAAGGGCGAATCGTGAGAGTTTTGTATGTGGGGATATGGAACTTTCTCGAACGTATACGGGGAGGAACAAAATAATTGATTATTGGTTTCACTTGTTTAAAATCAATGAAGTTAAAACAACTTTTAATAAGATTTTGTGTTCATTGTTCATAAAACTAGAGAAATCATAAAAATACTATGGGAATGTATGAGACCCCCACGTGGCACCTAATGTTTTAAAAAGCCACGTGGCACGAACTGGGGTTAACACGAAAATCACCCATGTTTCGCTGTATCAAAATCTTTTTACTATTTTTACTATTGACGTTTTTGTTCAATTGTAAAAAATACTTTGGAACCAGACTATAACCAATACCACCAATTGAATGTAAATAGCACCTTCCATTCGCAACGAGGTTAAAGTTAACTGCGTACCGTAAATTTCTTCTAATTTTCTATTCTGTCGAGGATATATTAAGTATTAGGTAAGTTTTCGTTCCAGTATAACAATTTATGAACGATACGTTAGGAACGGACCGGTATCACTGGGTATATTAAATAGATTTCTTGAGTAATTACGTTATTTATAGCATAATGAGGTTGCGAGTGGTGTACCGATGAAATGCTA
This sequence comes from Hermaeophaga mercurialis, assembly GCA_951812935.1. Lineage (NCBI taxonomy): Eukaryota > Metazoa > Arthropoda > Insecta > Coleoptera > Chrysomelidae > Hermaeophaga > Hermaeophaga mercurialis. The sequence goes on from OX638358.1 coordinate 33,432,423, forward strand.
AGTATGCAATCAAGACTGCAAAGTTAATAAATTCATAAGTAAGAGCAATAAAAGTTGTTTCGATTTGAACTCATGCACTTCGCCAATTTATAAATGTTTAACTGTTACACGAAGACAGCGCCTTGCCCAGGAATGCCGTAAAAGATAGTAAAGATGCGAGAATATATGACATAGATTTGCTAAAAATTTTTAATCAGAAGATCAATAAGAGTGTGAACGTTATACGATCTACGTGATCTTTGCCATTGAAAATAAAGTATGAAGAACACAGAACTAGCCTAACTTAATGCGGTACTAAAATCTCGGCTTTATGTTATACAGGGTTGCCAGAAATATCCGAGAAATACTTCAGCAGAAAGTTTTTAAACTTGCAACGTTTAAGAAACGATATTTTAAGTCATCAGGTTAGAAAATTATAGACCAATCCAGAAAGCATAGAATGTTTGGATTTTGAAAATTTTAGTTTATTGCGAATTTTCATGTACACTTACAAACTATTCAGAAAAAAATAATTCTCTAGAATACGTCATTAGCTTTTGTTTTGTAAAACATATCGTAGTAAAATTTTTCCACGTTTTTCCTTTTTTCATTGCTGTTTCATCGAGTAAGAAACTCTTTATTAAAAATTATATTAACAGTTTTAACTGTACTATACATAGTTTGCTCATCTTCTTTTTTTAAAATTCATCTTAGTACGATTTTTTCCGTACCATTTTTCGTTTTCGATTTTTTCTTGCTCTTTCAGCGAGCCAGAAACTATTAATAAAAAAAAATAAAAAAATAAAAAAATAAAGTTTAAATTTTACAATATGTTATTTGTTCTTCTTCTATTTTATAAATTGTACCTTAGTACAAATTTTCCCACGATTTTTTTTCTCTTTCACCGAGCCATAATTTATTCATAAAAAAATTAAAATAATTTAATCTCTACAATAAGTTGTTTGATCTTCTTCTTTTTATTTAAATTAATTTTGGTACAATTTTCGCTATGCTATTTTCCTTTTTCCTTTTTTTATTGCTATTTCATCGAGCCAGGAACTATTAGTAAAAATAAATAAAATAATTTAGTTTAAATTCTACAATATGTTGTTTGATCTTCTTCTGTTTTATAAATTATACCTTAGTACAAATTTTCCCATGATTTTTTTTCTGTCACGGAGCCAGAATTTATAAAATATATCTTAGTACAATATTTTCTATGCTATTTTTTTTACCGAGCCAGAAACTACTTTTTATGAAAAGTATTTTAATTATTGAATTTTCCAATATTTGTAAAAATTGCTTTTACGAAAATATGTCCTAAAACAAAAATTCAACAAAATGTCTTTGAATATGGCTAAAATTTTGCATAGAAAGGCTTTGAAGGTCAACAGATTTTGAAAAATGTCAGTTGTACGAAAACGATTGTAATTATTCAATTGTCGAATATTTTTGGAAAATCACTTTTACGAAAATATACCGTAAAACCAAAGAAAAAAATATATTACCTGAAAATTCATCAAAATTTCAAAGAAGAAAGATAGACTGTCGAAATTTTTTAGAAAATTTAAAAAAGTATGCGTTTTATGAAAACTCTTTTAATTGTTAAATTAGGGAATATACTTGAACAACTGCTTTTTTGAAAATATGGCATAAAACAAAAGAAAAAAAATAGTACTTGAAAATTCATCAAAATTTTAAAGGGAAAAGATAGACTATCGAAAAAATATCTGTTTTATGAAAACTTTTTTAATTATTTAATTAGCGAATATCTCCAAAATTTCAAACGGGATAAGTATCTTAAAGTTTTTTTGAAAATAAAGTGTCCTTTTCGGTTTTGCAAAGATTTTAAGAAGGAGGGCTTGGAGGATCTACAAATCTAGAAAAAGTGTCAATTTTACGAATTTCGAATATTTAAAAAAAATGAAAAATCGCTTTTTCTAAAATATGCCACAAACAAAATACTCATCTTACTAAAGTGACATTAAAGTCGAAAGAAGACATCAATAGGAATTGTTTTACGTTGATTTTAGAAAAAAAATTGGTCTTTCTAAATTTTGAATAGAAGGGATTTAAACCGATATTAAAGACAAAAAATGAGGCATTTGGTATATAATTTTCCTTTAATTTCTTTTCAAAATCCTTTTTCTATTTTTATCTTTAAATGTTGCTTTTATTTTTAGCTTAATATTATTATATTCCTCTATTCCTATTCGTCTCTAGTTGCAAGATACTTTCTTCAGTCTTGTTTCTTCTCATTTCACTATTTTATTATTTTGAATAGTGGCCACTTCCTTTATCTCGTCTAAACTTTTTAATTTTATCCTTTCTTTTTTTGTTCTTTTCATCTATTGCTACTTTTGATCTTCGTAAGTTCCGCTTTTTTGTGTTGTTGTGACTACTAAAATTTCTTCTATTTTAACTACCTCTTCTTCTTCCTCTGATATCAATCTTCGAATTGGGTTTATCCATTACTTTTCATCTGCAATGTTTCCTTAATTGGTTGATCGATATTATTCTTACTCTTTTTGTGTGTACAAATAAACATTTTTGGGGAATTGAATAATAGAACTGTCAATGAAAATAATCCTGATAAAAATTCCCATTAAACCCAGCAACATTCTTAACTCCTAAGATGTTTTTTTTTTCATTAATACGGAATAACCAACGCCTTGAAATAAACAAAAACAACTTTTACTTTTTGCAGAGTTTTACAAAACGTCGGTATCCATTATCATGATAAATATATTAAACGTTTACGGAGAGAAGATAGGATCAAATAAAAATTGATTTTAACGAGTCGTCCTCCGCTTTCTATGAATATTCATTCTTTGCCGTAATAATGGGTCTGATAGTGAAGACATTGCATGAACGTGTCTGTACGCATTCAGATTTATATCTTTATATTAAGCCAATAATTATACCGCCATTACACTCCTGATAAGAAAATATTGTCACTCAATTAGCGGACGTTAAGTGTACATACATACGTTAAAATCGGTTACAATATCTGCATTGGTGCATATGACTGAATACTAGTTGAGAATCAATATGCATCAGTTGTGCTTAAACGTTTATCGGATTTTACATATTTTTCGTACACGAAAAGAAAAATAAAAGAGTGAGTGTCTAGAGAACCAAAAAGAAAATACAATAAAATAAATAAAAAGAAGTAAAAATGGAGAAAAAGAAGAAAAAAGGGTAATACAAAACGTAGAAACAAATAGTAAAAAAGGAACAAAATTAGGTAGAAAAAAAAGAGCAAAGGGTAAAAACAATAAAAATCAATTTATGAATAGGATTTAAAGGAATAGAAACAAAGAGAAAGAAATAGGTATAAAATGAATTAAAAAGGGGTAGGAAAATAGGGGGAAACCCTAGTAAAAAATGACCCAATAAAAAGAAGAGTTAATTTACATAAAATTTGGTAAAATTATTGACTATCAGCCAATGGAATCTCAAATACTGAGGATTAAGTTACCCTTAAGGGAAAAATGACCACATTAATTTTAATTTATGTATTTAGAGAAAAAATTATAATTCAACAAAAAATAATGAAAATTTATGAAATTTGTGAATGATATCAAATGATCAACTCTTTGGCGTTGAATATCTTGACACCCAATATAAAATTTAGTTATTTAATGCTTTTTTAAACTATTTTTTATTTTATATATAAATGGAAATTTTTGAAACCACCCTATAAAATTATCTATAATAACTATTTTAATATGGCAGGGATAAAATTTGTAGAAAAATCAAAGAGTTTTAATAAAAACTCGTGTTTTAACCCATTTAAAATTTTATAATCTAAATTGTGTGTAAAGCAAATAGACACTATTTTCCAAATTTCAATAAAAACATTTTTATTACAGGATGCATACAATATAATGGTTTTTAAAAATTAGAAGAATCCCTTTTTCAGATATTGCAAAAATGGTAAATGAGAAATTAATTAAATTGAAAAAAAAAACAATTTTTTTAAGCAACTTTCTGTAAGTGATAAATTATTTTATAGATATGTAATTAAAACTTCTAGCAAAATAAATAATTTCATTGAAAACCACGGATTTATATATTTTTCTTCTTCTTTTTTATCTTAAGTTTTCGTCCTTACGACGGCAGAGTCAGTCCATTTCTTCCATTTCTTTCTGTTCTGTGCTTTCGGTTTCAATTGTTGCACTGTTTTTGCTCTCTTCTGACGAATTTTATTTATTCTCTCTTCCATGTTTTTCTCGATCTCCCACTTATTCTCTTGCCATATCTTCTGGATTCTGCTACTTGTTTTGTTACCCTTGTATCATTCATTAAATCTGATCAAACCATATAAATTGTTTATCTTTTATTATAAAACTTAGCGATTTTTTTTTAATCCATTCATTTCTTCTGCTCTCATTTTATTTTTCTGGTTGATTGACAATGTTTCACTTCAGTATTGACTGCAATTGTATTATATGTTCTAGTTTTTCCTGATATTAAATTTATGTCGATTTTTTGGTTCTCTTTAATACCTCCACATTTCTTTTTCCAATTTTTATTTTCCTTCTTAGGTAGTCTATCGTTGTAACTTTATCTTATATATACTTTTAGCATTTGTGATTTTCGTCTTCTTTTTTTTCATTCACTCTAACCACATTTGTATGTTTGTATTTATTTCCATCCCCCTGGCTTCTATTATTTCAAACTATTTGTTTATCATTCTTTGAGTGTTCTGCTTTCCTTTGTTTTTATACTGATTTGATATTGTGTTTGTCTTCCTCTTCTAAATGCTTCTTGTTCCTCATCCAACCTGCTTTCTTTTTCTCTGTTTTTTCTTTTATCCTTGTGTATATTTTAAGAACTACTGAGGCTACACATATAAATCAATAACTTTTACATTTATTCTTATTACCCATCTTATATAGCTGGATATTGCTCAGACATTCATTTGGTATTTTATTTTCTTCCCATGCTTTTCTGAGTACATATATATATATATATATATATATATATACCCTAGACATTCTTTACTCTTGTCGCTCCTCATTGTATTATCCCTAACTTTATTCTTTTCCCACTTCTGGTTTTCTTATTTTGATTATTTTTAGGGAATCTGAAATTTCTTCGTTAATTACTTCTGGCTCTATTTTTTCTTCTTATTGCTAACTTCTAGTATATGGGTCGCTTCTCTCTTAAATTTATTTTCATAATGGTCTCTCCATATTTCCAATAATTCTTCTTGTTCTATTATAAAGATAATATTTTGATCTTCTCAATTCTATGTTTGTTTCCTTTTATTTCTTGTTAAAATCCGTACTATTTTTGAAAATCTGCTTTTATTTGTTCTGTGTTTTTCTCTAGTGTGTCTTTCGGAATTTATCTCAACTATGATTCTTTTGCACATTTCACTGCGTGCTTTATTTCGTTCCACTCTTGTATGTATGATCTTCTTGATTTCTCGTTTCTATATAATTTTACCATGCTATTTTATTTTCTTTAATGTTATCTTTTACTTATTTATTCCACGATTTACTCCTTTCCTTATTTTCGTTTTTAAAGGTTTTCATCTAATTCACGCTTTCTTTTTGTTTTACTCCTAATTGGGCATGTAGCTTTTCAGTGTATTTTCTTCTAATATATTTATTTTTTAATTTTAATCTATTTTTTATCTATCCGTTTTAAAAGTTCTAAGTTAGAAGGAAAATAAGACACCAGATATATTAATTAGCAAAAATATTTTTGAATAATCACAATTTTGCTACTGTTTATTTATTGCCCGATACTGTATTGATTAGTTGATATAAATAATTTTTATTATAGCGTCCTTAGTAATCAAAATAATGATAAACTTTCTTATATTTGATACTACTATTTATAATAAAATCATTTTCATCTTATTGTTACAAGGTATTGATTATCATTGCTTTACAACTTAATTCTACCAGGGTTTGTTTCTTTGAGTGGGTGTCAGACCATTATATTTATTATGTAAAGAATACTAATTAGAAACCCGAAGAAAAATAATTTTTATTGTCTTAAAAGGTATAATCGTTTAATCGCAGGAGGCGGTAGTCCATAGAAAAATTTGTACAACTAGTTACAGATATAAAAGTATTAAATAAATCAGAAACTGGAAAGCATATATAATTTTTATTGCTCTTTTATTGGAGATGAAAGTATGTGGTACTTGTCGAAAGAAAGATAAAGCTTTTGAAGTTTGAATAATTTAGGTAATATCAACTTAAGTGGGCAGAAAGGAATATTTTTTTTCCAATTTATTATTTATTTTACTATAGTATTTTCGGCATCAGGAGAGAGTAATAAAATATAATTATATATATAAAGTACAGCACAGGTGGCTAAAAAAATGTCAGTGTATTTCAATAGCTTTTACCATAAAGCATTAATCATATTTATTTTAGTTTTGCAGTGCTACCTGGTATACCTGCCAAATAACAATACCAGAGCTTTTTCTAATTCCTGATTAAGTGTGACCAGTATACATACCATGCTTGTGGGATGTTTAAGGGATTGCAAAAATATGTTAAATATTTATAATATATTTTAATAATAATTTGTAGAAATTTTGCTTGAGATTTCAAAAAAAAACAGTTTATTGTTATTTCGAAAATTTATTTAAAAAAACATTTACTCTAAAGACTGTTATCGTTCAACCGTTTCTTCTGTTCTTCTTTAAGAAAATGGTTTATGCATTATTCTCAAATATTTTTCTAATATATTTTCTTTTCCAACAAATAAATTCTTCATTATCAATAAGCATAGATTTCCTATCTTTTTTTAGACATGTAAAATTTAATTCTTAAGAATGTTCCAAAGTTTTGTTTGTTTTATGCCAAGCAAGTAGGGAATTCAAAATTTTTGGTAACATTGGTCTTTCTTTTTTTAAAAAATATTCATCTACCTTCTGAACGCTCTTTTGACTTCTTCCAAAAGTTCTTGTTTTTCTTTACACGCACTATGTTGTTTTGATGCAATCACAATTCCTAATTTTTGCTATCTAAGCAGTCGATATATTGTGAAGTATTAATTGAGAACATTATATCTAGAACCATAAAAAAATTAGATAATTAATGATAAGTTGTTGGAACTCTCTGGTAGTATTATGATGGGGATCTATTCACCATAGGGTACCTAAAAATTAAAAAAATATTTAAGTTATTTATTAAATCAATACGGGAAAGTTTAAATATCAATAGAATATAGGTAAAGGGGTATTATAAATATATAGAGAACAGAACACAAGGATTATATCTCTTGGGTGATAACATATTAGTGCTCAAAATGAAAAAAATAGATCATGTCATGTTTTACATTTAATATTGGGCAAAAACGAATCTCAAGGGAAAAATAAATGTGCACGAATTGTAGAATGAAGGTTAAAGACAAATTATAGAGATACAAAATAGTTTTTTGACCTGAATTAAAAAAGATGTATCATAATTTGTGTGAGAAATGAGAAACAATGTTAAAATCTCATAAATGATTCAAAGAATTTACTTTAAACAAGATATGGTCATAAAATGGCTTATATTTTGGAAATTTTAATAAAATTAAGTTTTGACAGATGAAAACTATTTAGAATGCCTCTAGAGATGTCAAATTTTCAGGGGAGCAATGATTTTTGTTGTACTTACGATTCGTAGATGAAAATTTAACTTATTTTACAATTTTGGAATTGGTTCGGAATAATTTTAACACCCAATAGGGGGTATTTTTGGTAATTATGACAAAAACCCGATAAAGTGATTTTGAAATTTTATTTTTGCTATAAATAGCCTTGCAGGTCCAAAGTGACGCATCCAATTTTTTTGGCTGTTGCTACAATAAGATGTAAAACCTAAAATTGAAAAAATTAGAAAAATTTACAATATTACCAAATACTAACCCATTTTCGATGTTCTTATAAATATTGATGTGTAAATATTAATAATTCTAAGAATTAGTTGTTAGGTAATTAAGGGTGCATTATCTACTTAAGTACCAAGGGAATAAAGAGGATTACAAAATAAACAAAATAAATGTTGTAAATTAATGGTAACCAAATACATGGAAAGTCAATTAAACTAAGAGACATTGTTAATTTTAATATTAAGAAAAAAACTGTCCATGATAGTAAGTAGCTATTAAATTCTTCTTGGAACATAATTCGTAAATTTCAAAATATTTTTATATTCTTTTATTAAATAGATAATATAAATGGGAACTCTCATCTTAATTCAATAATATTTTACATTTATGTGCACGCCCATGGTATACTGCTCAAAACTCATTTTATAACTCTTTCCTGACGGCGAAAATACTATAGTAGTTGTTTTTTAATTGTAGAGGAAAACATTTTTTTATAAAAAGTGTTTCTATGGTACATTACTCGAGTGAACCCGCCACCTGGTATTAATTTTTCCATATACGTTTTTAATGTTTTCGGGAAACTTTCTACACGGAAATTTCCCCACCGCCGTAGTAACGTGTGTGCAATATTTGAAGGATAAATGTTAATAAATAACATAGAGACCTGACATTAGCATAAAATTGTGGGCGGGTATCGGGCACTTTTTACCTGATCTCCTACACGAATTACAGTACTTTGCGTTAGATAATGGCGTTTTATTTCATTTGGATCCTGCATGGCGCCACATCTATACACTGAGTTATGAATATTTTAAATTAATATAGACTTTAGCGCATTCTATATGGAAAGTTCATTTCTAAGTTTAGTAGGTCGTGCTGGGATCAACATATTTTTTTCTCCGTCAATATTTCTAATAAATTGTTCTTAAAATTGTAGTTGTTCTATGTTGATAAGTTACCAATTTATTTGTTATGTATAGAATATAGTCTCCAAAAATTGCGATATTTTAAATCCAGGTTTAGAAAAATGTACTATGTGTATGTATTGTAATATTATATTTTGAAAGAAAAAGTTTTATTTTTAACGTTTAATGCCAAATATCAAGAATAAAAGAAAATTATGGACCAGCGTGAAGTTTTGAAAATTCTTGAAAATATTATTTTCACTCAAGAAAATATCAGCAAAATTTCTTTTGAAACAATTACTACTTGCTATTTCAATAAACAAAACAAATTAATTTTAAAGTATTAGAAATGAAATTAATTATTTTTTTAATTTTGACACGTTTAAATTTGTAATTTTACATGTAAATTATATGCTATGCTAGACAGAGAATGGATAAATTAACATGAATAAACTTAGTAAAAGAAAAAATAGAGGCCGTACTATTTTTGGGGAGAAAAAAGCTTAAAAAACGTTTAGGCATTAAGAAAGAAAGAAAGTGAAACATCCATAAAATACTGAACAAAATTTAGTAAGAGCAAAAATAGAAGATGGGCAACTTTCTGGAAAAAATCTTAAAAAATGTTTAGGCATTAAGAAGAAAGGGAAGTGAAACATCCATAAAATACTGAACTAAAAATAGGTGAAACCTTCTGATGACAAATAAAGGTCATTATCAATATGGTGACTTCTATAATATTGTATGGGACGAATACAGATACAAAATCATGGTCTGAAAAAACAAACAAACAGATATTCCTTAGAGTTCAAAGACTGCTAGCAACGTGTGTAGAGGATATACAATAATATTCAGAAAATCCAACTTTTTAATCTAGAGCTTGATACCCATCACATTATTAGCCAAGGAATTAGATGAAGGGTTCTTTCAGGAACATCAAAGGAAATGGAGAGAAAGCAGGAAATCAAAATGGAAACATTAACTTGTACTAATCATTATGGATTGACATCTGCTAACTTTTGGAGAACAGATAAATTGCCACACCACAATAATATAAACTAGACATGGATACCTTATAGTGTATTTGGATGGAATCGAAAAGAAAGAAGACGTTTCTAGCATACATTGCTCAGAAATCGATACACCCATGGACTCAATATTGTAAGAGTGAGACCAAAATAAAATAATATTTAGAAACAAAAACAACTTGACCTGATCAGACAAGAGTTGACACAAATAAAGACGAAGAAGAAAGCGAAAGGAAAAAGGGGAAATGGATTTGAAGAGGATCAACAACAACAATGAAATCTGTTCTCTGAAGGAATTGAACCAAATGCTATGGAACCCACTAAGGAAATGCTGATATCAACTTCCTTTATTTTGCATATAATAAAGCTTCGAAGAGTTGGGCAGCACAGAGATGAAATATATCCAAGGAAAAAAAGCACTTCCTAATTTTTCAGAATTAGAAATTATTCTAGGTATAACAAACAACTAGATTGATATATAAAAAGTACCAAAAACGAGGTCAAAAGAATTTAGATGAAAAGTGAAATCATATTAAATCATAGACTAATAATTATGCTCAAAGAGATTGAAACAAATTTCTTTTGGAAACTAAATATCTGTCTTATATAGGACAGTTAAAATTAGGAACCTGAATTTGATCAATTCATTGTTAATAAATTAGTGATTATTGGAGGCGCGTTTGCTTTTGTAAGTGGCTTGCGGTATTTTTCTATTCTATACAGATGAAAATTAAACATGAATTATTAGTTCCATTTTTAGCTTATTCTATTGTAGAAACTAAGCACTACCTAATGAGGAATCGGACTTATTGTGTAAAAATCGGCATTCTTAAGAGACCTAGAGAAGAGAACTCCAAAGGTAGCAGCCAGTGGATTAAGAAATACATGAATAATACATCGCAGGCCTCACGCATTGCGCACAATAGATTCACAAAAAAATAATATGTGGCATATTTGTATTATAACAATACGTTCGTTAAACATGCACAAACCCAGTGAATGCTATTCACGTATCCATTCTTCATTGGCGGAGGAAAAACCCTTTTGTTTCTAATTGTCTTTCAAAATCAAAATCCAAAATCGAATACAGAACCAAGAAACTATCTTTATAGAATTATAACATACAACAACATTATGTCTATTTTTCGTTTTGATTCACATGTTATATAATAAATTAATTAATTAAATTTTATACACTTTGCCTGTCTAGATCATCGTAGTATCAATGGTCAATGCGTATCCTCTTTAAATATTCCACCTATTTTCTCTTCTTCTTCTTCTTCTTTCTCATTGTATCCTCTTACCTTATAATGTGTCTTCTATCCTTTCTTCCATTTTTTGCGATCTCCGGCCGTTACATTCATTTCGGATAATTTTTTCTCCTTTTGCCTTACTTTTCCTGCCACCTCTTCCACTCAGGTTTATTCGCTTTTCTTTACTTATTCTTTTGGATATTTTTGCTGCAAAGTTAATTTTTATTAGACTATTGGAGTTTGCTCTTTTCATATGACCATACCAACTTAATTACCTTTTTTTTTGGTTACTTTAGCTATTTTTTGTCTATCTATTTGTATTTTTCCTATAATTTTCTGTAGTTATTTCATTTCTGCAGCATTTATTTTTAGATTTGTGCATCTTTCAGTAGTTTTTAAGTTCCTTGACTGTTTGTTCATTACAATTATAAATAAGAGTCGGATGAGATTGTTCTCTTGTTTTATACTTTTTTCTATTTGGAATTTATCTGACCTCTTTCCGTTTATTTGTATCTTTTCTTTTGCATTTTTGTATAAGCTTTCGGCTGCAAGGTTTTTGAGACTCCAAGTTCATGTAGTCCTTTTCATATTTCCTCTGTCTATATAATTAAAAAAAAATTGAAAGTTACATACCTTGTGTCTACTTAAGTTGGAACCATATGGGAAACTTTTTTATTATTAGTTTTATGAAAAAAAGTTATTATTTATAAATAGTTCTGCATGGTCTAAAACCTGAAATACAACCATCAGATTTAAAATTTGTTGAGCCGTATACAAGGTTGTACTTGCATATTTAAACGAAATTTTTAATTCTGATCAACTTTTTTTAGTAACATTTTTCGATATTGTCAAATTTCAAGGTACTTTACTCTTGAGCAAAATTTATAATTTTCGACAAACCTTGTATACTGCTCAACAAATTTTAAATCCGATGGTTGTATTTCAGGTTTTAGACCATGCAGAACTTTTTATAAAGAATAACTTTTTTTCCTAAACTTAATAATAAAAAAGTTTTCCATATGGTTCCAACTTAAGTAGACACACTGTATAATTATTTTTTTGTTTGATTTTCCTTTCTACTAGCCTATTGAAAATAAATACATTATTTGTTTTTTGTTTTTCATTCCTGAATGCTGCTTGCTCCCCTTTTAATTTATATTCTATTTTATTATTTTTTCTTCGATTTGTCTGTTGTACAACATTACCCATGATAAACAAATTCTCACAAATAATCTATTCCCCTTTTTTATGTAAAATGAACAGTTAGTTTTTTTCCAGTTTTTTGGAATATTGTTTGTTTTCCACGAAATTTTTAAAATATCTACTAGTCGTGCTTTTCCTTCTATCTCCAGATAGATTTTGAATTCATTTTTACAAGTCTTTTCTGTTTTAATCATTTTGATTCCTTCTTGGCGCTCGTCCTTCCTTATTTCGTTCGGGCATTGTCCTTCGTTTTCTATTCTATTCTATAATTTTTGTGTTCATAGTATTCTTTACATGCTGTTAATATATTTTATTGGTTTGTTATTAGTCATTTATACATCTGATCTCTTTTTTTGTAATTTCTTTCAATGCTTTTATCTTATTTTATTCTGTTTCTGTTTTTGAATTCAGTATTTAGTTCTTCTTCAAATTTCACAAACATTTTTACTTTGATTTCCTTTTTTTGATATTCCCCCCCAGTTTTGTTGTTTCTCTCTCGTTAAACATTGAACTTCTTTATTTTACAATTTTGTTTTTTTTTTGGTATTGTTAATCGTTGTTTTGTCTCATATTTTTTCTGCAGCTGTATATATACTGAATGACATGGAAAATGCAACACATAGTAATACTTAAAAAAAATTGTTCTTACTCTGTATACATCGTTCTCACCTCTAAAAAAGACAATCTGTAAAAATGCCCATTTGGACCAGCAGTTTTTTTGCTGTATTTTTTTCTTTCCTTAAACAGGCCTTAAATTTAAAACAATATTTAGTACATTCTGTCATTTAATCTAAGCAGTTTATGTTTATTTCGAAAGATAAACATCGAGTACAATGTCTGTTGTGCGTAGAAGGCAAAATTTCCTTCCTTGGCCAGCTCGATCTCCTGACCTATCGCCTATTGAACATGTGTGAGATATCATAGGAAGACGGTTGAATAATTTAGCCAATCCTTTGAAGACCCTACGAGCCCTTCAGAACAAAATTCAACTTGCTTGGGAAGAGATATCTGAAGATGAAATTAATCACTTAATTAGATCTATTCCTAGACGGATAGATGAGTGCATTAGAGCTAGAGGAGGTCCCACTCATTATTATTATTTTCGGCCTTATTTTTTGTTATCCGGTCATGAAATTTTAATCACGTAACATTTAATTATAGACAAATACTGGCGTAAAATTAGCCCAATATATCAACTATTACAGGGTGTTGCATTTTCCATGTCATTCAGTATATTATGTTTTTTAAAATATGTCCAGTAATCTCCCAAATTTTATTCATTAAATGCTGTATGGTATTTAATATCTGATTTAAAATATGAAGTTGAGTCGATATTCAAAGAGATAAAAAATAATTGAAAATAAAAGAATAAAATACAAAAACAAGTAATTGCTTGTAAGTATTAATCAAAAGTATTCCCTAGTTACAAAATTGAGTGAATATTTAAGTTTTCCTGCAATTTTCCAGGATACTGAGTAGGATTTTATAATCAAAAAGTGAATAGATCAAAAATAAGAAAAAAGTGGGCGAGTAATTCTTAAAATAAACAAGAACTAAAAAACTAAAAACATAGAGTAATATCTCAAAATAAAACGAATAGATTAACTTAATGAATAGTTAGATAGTTCAATTTTAGTAATCATATGAACCAATTTAACTTGGATCTTAAACGTTATATTATAAATCTAACTTTTTTAGTATTATTTTTGGTGGAATTTATTTTACATTATTTGTTTATACTTTGGGATAGCACCCATATTTAACTTTCATATATCGTTTCTTTTTTTTTCATATATTGGGCATTCAAATAGCTTATCATTAAATGTGGTCACAAAATATTGCTTACAAAATATTTTTTCTTGGATTTCATTACACCATAAAAGAAAATAATTTGTCATTATTTGTTGATTATTTGCTTTCAATTCGACTTGTCGACATTAATAAAGTAAAAATTCAGACTATATTAATTAACCAAATGAAATGAAGTATGGAATAGGCAAATATATCTTATGAGACATATTGTAACTTTCATTTTTTTAAGTGTTAGAAAAATTAAGGATTGAACTTGTGGCTTATGTATATGGTCAAAAATGTTTATCTTGAAAATGGTAGGTACTAATTGTACCAATTAATTTTTTCTTCTACGCCTCTGATGTAGTTAGCGACACATTGGGATAAATATCGTGGCTCTACGCCGGGCCAGTGATGTTAACAATGGCAAAGTCAGCTTCAAAAGCGCCAGTTCGCTTGTGATGATTTTTTGCTGCTAACTTCTAGGAAAATACTCGGCCCCGTTCAAATTTCTTTGAATTTATTTTCCTCACTTAATTCTACTTCTTATAAGTACGCATCTTTTAATTACTATAAGTTAAATTTTTACAATAATCCATATGTTCAAATTTCAAATGAGTTTTAAACAGGTTAGTTAGAAGAGTTCATAAAATGTCATTTATTAACTTTCTCATTAAACTTTCAACCAATAACTAAATTGAAACAAATAAAATTTGGCAAATTATATCGAACGAATATTTTTTAAATTAAAAATTTGTAAATCTTGGATTTTATTTATTTAATGGAAAAAAGAACTAGCGATCTCAAAGAGAAGAATTTGGGAGAACAAACCTAATTATTTATTTATTTATTAAAGAATACGACTACGAATAATTCCAAAATTTACATCCATAATTTTTCTCAATAAATTCCAGTTTACTTTTGGACCAACCATATATGTTTGTTTCATAGCATTTTTCTAAATGTTTTCAATTGAAATCTGGTCTTCGTCATTTACTGTTTGATTTTGTTCAATTAATATTTTTGTAAATATTCTTTACTAGATCATTTTTCACAAATTAGGTTTTTTCATTATTAGGATTTTTATTTTTGACTTTAATGATTTAGGGAATTTCAGTTGTGTATCTTTGTGGAAATTTCTAATTTTGTTGGGCATTTTAGAATCAGTGTAGCATTTTTTGATTCCCTGTAAGTTGTTATTGATATTTTTAGTTGACTTAAGTTAATTGAGGGCAAGAAGTTAGTTTTAAAGTACTTTTTAGAACATTTTAACAGTAACAATACATATTAATTAACTTCTTGCCCTCGAGTATTTGCATATTTTTGTAAGTATCTTAATTCTCATTATGTACTATTCTTTTATTATTAATTATTTCAGTTGTCCTGATGATGGCATTGTATTGCCGAAAGCGCTCGACTTGTTAGACTTAAGAAATATATATATATTTTCTTCAACACTTATCTTCATATTATAGAATTACACACTTGAAACACAAAATTTGGCTTTTCTTCATATATAAATATACTGGTTATATTTATGGCCCCGACAAAGCCAATTTAGCAAGACTTATTTATAATTTGTTCTTCTTTGTTTATCTTTAATATCTTTTTGGCAAATAACCAATATTAATAAGCTCATTTTTCCTGGAGTATGTCAATATAGTTTATTTTTTTTAATGTATTAGGTTAGCTGATAATCACCGCTATCAACAAACTCTTTTTTTTTTTTTAAATAATGCAATGGACATGAAGGGAAAGGTCCTCTGTCCTTATTTCTTCTGGTTTTATAACTGTAAATTTTTCTTTGCAATAATGTGAATAATACGAAATTGAAACATATTTATGATTACTAAATTCGATTTATGATGTCATCTTCCGAACAAAAGCTCATTTTCCATCAAATGTGTACAACAAGTAGGGTATATTTTATTTTATGTTCTTTCGAAAAGCTCATAACATACATAAAGGGAATTGACATCATCATTAGCAAAAGTTATGATCTTGTTATTTTTAGTATAATATGATCATTTCTCCCTCCCTTAACCATCTTTTTAATCATTGAGATCCTGTTATTTTTTCTCCTGTTAGCTTTTAGCAAAACTGGTGACAGTTTTATATTACTCTTCCATTTCGAAAGACAGTTCGACTTTATTGAAATATTACTATTTACCTTTAATGCAACACAATGTTTACTTAGTTGCGAATATAAACAGAACAAATGAAAATAATAGTGACAGCTTGTCTCGAGTTAGTTTCTGATGGTCTTTGACTTTGTCGCTTGAAACATTTAGCCTGAATTGGTTCGCAGTGGTGGTCTTGTCTGACTTCTTTGACTGTTTACACTATTGCAGATGACAACGACAGGCCTTATTCGAGAATTAACTGCAGCATAACCAATACAGTTTGTTTCTTTTTTGTTATAAAAAATATTTTTAACGTTGCTATAGTTGGACTTCTACAACTTTACCCATACATCACCGATTGTATTCATGCGAAATAAGTTAAAATGTTTCAGTCAAATTATACGTTCAATCAAGTGACATATTTTATAAGAATATGAAGTGGATAATATTCCAACAGACGTACGAGTAGTTAATAAAAAATAGAATACGTTAGATTATTCATCGTGTTTTTGCTTTTTATAGAGCGATTTTGTATTTAAATAATTTAAATAATATAAAATTAATTTTCACCAATTATAATTCTGGATATGTTAGTTTTTCATTTATTCAGTTATTCTTAAATTCCCATAAGGTGGCTTTATAGACAGAACCTATTTATCAACTTAGGGAAACAGGTTAACAATTTTTAATTTTAATTTAAATTTATTTAAACGTGATCTTGCTGTTAAAATATTAATCTAGCGTATAAATAGTTTTGAAACATTATTTTTGTAGTAGTTTCAACTCAAGACACTTAAAATTTAGGAAAATTTGAAATGAAAAGAAATAGGATGGCAATTTCAGGTCTCAAACATAAAAGATGGGTTGTTACTTGTATGTTTATCTTTTTCCGCTGTGTTTAATTGTAAATAGAGATCATATCAATATAATTAACTATTGATAGGTAGAGTTATACATAGGTTTTTATATCTTCAGATGTAAGTGACTTACGGTGAAAAGATAATTAGGAAGGTTTCCCAAATTATTGTCTTTGATAAATAGTTTCTTTGACATCCCTGGTTCTTTTTTCCATTAGCAGGTCGACTTCAAGAAAATACAATCCAAATTCTACAATACTTTTTCAACAAAAAAACATCAATGGTTTAAAGAGTTTTATTAATTAACACAGCTAGACTTCTCTTTTCATAAAAAAAAAATATCAGTGGTTTAGGGAGAGTTTGAGTAAACAAAGATATACTTTACTCTTCAGAAAAAATATCAATGGTTTTAAGAGGTATTGAGTTAAGAAATATACTATTAACTGGTTTGAAATTAGTTTTTATTGAACGACATATTTACAAACTATTTTCAAACGAACCTCTTATTTTCCTTTCTGCGAATTTCATTAATTCTCATAATATTTATTAACTTGTGTATAAATTAAAGCAGCTGTTCCAATAAAACTTAAGCATTTATCGTTTGATTAAAATACATAACTATCTGCACAATTTACAAGAAAATTAATTTGCACCGTCACAAATCGAGCGTCCGAGAGCGCCAACGGGTGTAAAAATCCCTGTTTCTAAAAGATTAGAATTCAAATCGACTCACGACTTCCATGTATACTCATCCTAGTTGTACATCAATGGGGATAGGTGTCACACAAAATAGTGGAAAACGTTCTTATCAAGAGACAGCCGCAAAAAATGAGAACAGCGTCGGGTCATTCAGGTGAAATTTCATCTCTAGTTCAAATAAACACCAACTTATGAACAATGAACAATCCACGAAAATCATGCATATTTATAAATGGTGTGTAGAACGTATCGTTTGCTACGAAATATTCTAATAACATTTTTTATAACATTATTAGTTTACACAACATTCACTTTATACATTTTCTCGAATATTTTTATCTACCTGTGAATCATAAAATTGTGTTAGTCCACAGAAGTCTTCGAACCGTTTAGTCGCATTAAGTTTATCGTTTGGTAAAGTAGTTTCAATAATTCAGTAAAAAATGTTATTCGAATCAAGAATATATACATATATATATATATATATATATATTAATCTAATCCGCGATGTTTTGTATCAGCGTTAGAAAGTGTAGTATATAAAATAAATTTCAATAAAATATTTACTTCACTCAACTAAACATTTTTTCATTTGTTTTGATTGAAATAGGTTCTTGTTGTAACAATTATTGTTTTTCGCTCATTTAAATTTATGATACTTTTACATTTTTTTATTACAGTACGACTCATTAAAGAATAAAATATATAGAATTATCTGATAATTTTTAAGTTGGAAACATGTTTCATATAAAAATGCGGGGTATTTAAAAACTAATTTCGTATTTAAATATGAAATATGAGAGCAACAATTATAGTTTTTTGAAGCCTGTGATTTCGAAAATTTATAAAAGAATTGTTCTTCCATTTTTAACATTCTAGAGTCGACACTATTAAACAATCCAGTCGCATAGATCAATTGAAAAAAATGTGTTATCTTGTGTAACATAACCTCAATTTTTATTAATGAATGAAAGTGTTTAAAAACTTGTGTGTTTACTTATTGACTTTGTTTTATTGATATGTTTCTTTGATTATTGTTTGGAACAACAAATGTGAATTTCCCAGAGGAAATAAATCTTTTTATCGAGCATCATGCCAATCAACAATTAATGTAATAAGTGGATCATCCATTTATAAAAAGGATTTGCCACTAATTAGGCCAGAGCCTTGATTAGAAAAAAAAACTGTTTACCTGATTTATATTTTACGTGTATTTAAGATATTTCAAATAAACAATTGGTTTTAAATTTATTATAGATGAAAGTTTGTTAACTGAACTGATAAATCATTAGTGACAATTTGGAGTCAAATTTACATTTAGCAATAGAAAAGTCTAAAATGTCTTTAGTATATAATATTGAATGAACAATTGAACCTGGGAAGTTCAATTATTTTATATAACCTTTTGCACAAAATACCCATAAAATATTAAACAATTTTTTTAGGGAAAGAAGAATATTATAGCAAAAAATCATATGGTACATATTGCTTGGTTATGATTGGTTGAAATATTTATAGTATGAAGTCGAGTAAGAAATCTGTCAATCTTATGTCATACTTCGATAATGTAATGAAAGCAAAATCTGGTCAGAAAAAAAATATTTAAAAAAGCAAAGCAATAAATTTAAGTTTCTTGTCATCTTTTAATCTGAAACTGTCATATTGAAACCATTAAACCACTTACGAAAGTCTTCTTTCATGAAATGAACTTGGTGCAACATATTATTTCTCTTTTAGAAATACTGGCTGGAAAATTTACCATCTCTGATTTCTAATTTCTGTTTATCTTCCAAATTTAAAATATAAGTTGAAAAATTAACAATGATTACATCATTTAAGACAATTTCCATTTGTAGTTTCTTCATGGTACCTACTTATAGAATGATTGTATGACTCTTTTTTAATTTTCTAAGTAAAAACCTCTTTTTTCTTTGTTCACTTATCGAGCGAAGATGTAAATACCCTCTTTCAAATACTTATTTTACCGCACTGGTACTGAGTGTCACACAAAATAGCGAAGACCGTTCTTATCAAAGACAGCCGCAAAAGAAGGAGCACATACGAGTGCTCGGCTATTCTATCAGATTGTGTTAACCTAAAAATATGTGTTCCTTCATTCGTCAGTCAATAAGGTCTTGATTACCAAAGGTTTGAATGGTTAATGTCAATCTAGAGTTAGTTTACGCAGCTGAGAAACTTCCTTTCCAGGATTCCGAATGTCTTTTAAGGCCGGCGGATTCGTCACTAGTAACTAATGTTTTTTATGGGAAGTAATATTTAGTTTGGTAGATCGGAGATTATTTTTTTTTCAGGTCAGCAAATAATTTAAGAGCTTATGTCAAACAGAAGAAATTGTTACGATATAATAAAAAAATCTCTAGAAGCCATTTCAAACGAATAATAAATAGCATTATTCTATAAAATGATTAACTAATTGATATAAAAAAACGTTAAGGATGATGGTTTACTAACTAAATGTAAAGACAAATTTGTAACCGACGTGCGAGGGTGCTAATTATAATGTATGTACGTTACCACACGTGATATTGTAAAGTTTGCCGAGCGAAAATATAAGTCTAAGCTAAACTTTATTTTTCATTTTCACAGATTTTTTATGACTTTTGTATTACTAGGGAATTCGGCTTTACAAAACTAACCATGATCATCATACTGAGAAATACTATTAAAGGGAAAAAAAACAATTCTGAGATACAACTTTCGTTGCGAAAGGAAAAAAAGTCCACAAAAACCTTTCACCTGTAATTTCATGCTTCCCGAACTAAGTCCATTATTTTGAAATTACAATCGTAAAACTAATTTGTGAATGTCATTTGAAGCGTCAACTTATATTTTTAGTATTATGCCTTTAAAACTGAAATTTAACTTCTTTTACTTGGTTTTGAAATTCTTTGTATATTTTTGCCGAAAGAACACTTGAAAACCCTTGTACTTAAAAGATTTATAATATTTAAGCCAGCATGTTTTTTAACTATTGAATTTGTAAATTTGGAAATAACTTTCAGTATTTTTATTGAAATATTCTTAGAAAAATAAAAATTATTAGCTTCCTAGATTTGATTTTGCTTTACAGAGGCGGATCTGTTATAAAATGACAAAACATTTTTTTTAGATAACTTCTGTTTCAAAAATATTTTGTGTCAAAATCGAGACGATTAGGAAGCTCCTTGTTGAGATCATAGAAAAAAAAAGGGTTTTCTTGAACGCGGATTTTTAATATACTTTGTTTGATATATCGGATATTATTTTTTTTTTCAGGTCAGCAAAGAATTTAAGAGCTAATGTCAAACAGAAGAAATTGTTACGATAATATAAAAGAACTTACTAAAAACAGTATCAAAAGAATAATTAGTATCATTTTATAAAATTCTGAATGTAAAAAAATTAAAATGTTGGATTACTAACTAAAAGTAAGGACAAACTGACAAAAAACCCTTTTTTTGGATTACTTAGATAGATAGAAATAGAAAAAAATGGTTTTGTAGAACGCAAAAAATAATAATCACAAAAAAACCAAATTTTAGTATATTTTGTTTGGTAGATCTAAAATAATTTTTGTCAGATCAGCAAAGAATTTAAGAGCTTGTATCAAACAGAAAAATTGTTACGATATTATAAATGAACTCTCTATAAACAATTTTAAAAGAATAATCAATAGCATTATTCTATAAAATGATGAATTATTCGATGTAAAAAAATTTAAGGATGTTGGTTTACTAAATGAAAGACAGGACAAAGTGACAAAAAAGTTTTTTATAGATTTGTTTTGTTTTAAAAATGTTCTGTGGCAAAAACGAGAAGGTTAGAAAGCTCCTGGTTAAGAAAATAGAAAACAAGTTTTTCATGAATGCTTAAAATACTAATTGAAACCTAATTTCAGTATGTTTTGGTTGGTAAATCTGAGATTATTTTTTTTTCAGATCAGCAAAGAATTTAAGAGCATATGTGAAACCGAAGAAATTGTTACAATATAATAAAAGAACTTTCTAAAAAGAGTTTCAAAAGAATTATAAATAGTATATTCTATAAAATGATGAATTAATTGAATTAAAAAAGTTGAAGATGTTGATTTACTAAAGAAATTTGAGAATAAAATTACTTTTTTTTATGTTCTCTTCTAAAAATTTTCTATCAATCAGAAGAAAATTATTATCAAAGATGTATTATTTAGATAAAAAATAAGGAATTGATTTCCAAAAAAAACGAAAGTAGTTATTTTCTTGATGAAAGTAATAATTAAGTGAAAATATATTTTTTATAGATTAACTTTCTATTTTAAAAATTTTGTATGGCAAAATCAATACTATTAAGAAACTTTTTGTTATGAAAATAAAAAAACAAATTTCTTGAAAGCGCAAAATAATAAAAGAAAAACCAAATTTCATACTATATTTTTTAAACTTTGACAATTTTTTTTATACAAAAAAGAAAGTGCTTTAGTAAGCTCCTTCTGTATTCTGTATTAAAAAAACTAATTAAATATAAATGACTTTTCATCATCAACTAGGTGGCAAAATGGGAACACTAAGTACCATAAATAGCATAATGATTTGCAATTTGTTTAAATTATTTTACCATTGATTTTGTCTATTTTTTACTGATTCAAACGTTGATGATATATTTTTTACAGACGTGTTTTCTTTTCCAAGTATATATTTTCATTTTCGTAAAATAAAATTGAATACTAACCTTACATGTAAATACATTATACATAATAATAAATGACCAAGTGTCTTCATTTTTTTTTTCAAGTTTTGTAACCTACATCGGCTTATTATAATAAATTATTCCTAAATCATTAAAGTACATAAAGTATG
The DNA here is from genome assembly GCA_951812935.1 of Hermaeophaga mercurialis. Classification (NCBI taxonomy): domain Eukaryota; kingdom Metazoa; phylum Arthropoda; class Insecta; order Coleoptera; family Chrysomelidae; genus Hermaeophaga; species Hermaeophaga mercurialis. The sequence goes on from OX638358.1 coordinate 33,454,941, forward strand.
GAACAAATTCATTTTAATCTAAACAACCAATTTTGAGGAAAAATCATGCGAAAAGTCGGATTTTGATTTTAATTCTACATAACAATGAAATATACGGGGTAAACCATTTGCAAGTAACGATGTTATCGCGGCAATTTTTTTAAATGACATACCCTGTATATTTTATTTTTTTAGATTGCAAATTTCAAGACGATTCCAAAAATATATCGTACTTGTGTTGGTTAATTAATGGTAAAATTAATACCGGCATACCTTTGGTTATCATCATTGTAAAAAGTTGTGATAATAACTCAGTTGGCTTTAATACTCACTAATGACAGTGACACTTGTGAAGTGTAGTACCAGTTAAATTGTTCTAAATTTGCTTGTTGACATTTTAAAAATGCATTTATATTACAAAGGATTGGTTGTGGCGATAAGATGCGAACTCAACAAGAGGTATATGCTATGTTTAATAATAAATATAGAGAACAACCTTAAGTCAGTCAACAGTGAGCAAAATTGAAAAAAAAAGTCAGTATTTTGGTACCGTGATCTACTTAAATCAGGCGTTTTATTGGCTATGGAAAAAAATCCACACAACAGCGTTAGGCAAGTTAGTCGAGAACAAGATGATAATTTTACTTTTATTGATAAAGTATTAAAACATGAAAAGTAGCATCCCTTTAAAGTGCACCTTGTACAAGAACTATCAGATGACGTCCCGGATCGTAGAATGGAATTTAGCGAAACTTTGATGGATAAGTGTAGTAATGATCCACTTTTCGAAAAAAACGTTACTTTTTCTGATGAATGCACATTTACATTAAACGGTGAAGTTAACAGACAGAATTGTAAATATTGGGCAAAGGAATATCCTAAATGGATGAGAGAACATCACACTCAATATCCACAGAAAATTAATGTTTGGGCAGGAATTATTCCAAATAAAATCATTGGACCCTATTTTTATTGATGGAACTGTAAACGGACCAACTTATCTGCAATTTTTAATGGACTTTTTGATTCCAACTTTAATGAACTTAATCGCTAGTGTTAACATTCCCGGTAATATCGATGAAAGTCTGTGGTATTAACAAGATGGGGCTCCGCCACATTATGCAGCCGCCGTTCGAACATGTCTTGACGAAGTTTTCCCCAATAAGTGGATCGGTAGACGAGGACCCATTGGGTGGCCACCAAGGTCACCGGATCTCACGCTATTAGATTTCTTTTTGTGGAGTCATCTAAAAAATGTTGCGTATAAAAAGTAAATAAATAACATTTCGCAGGTAACTATTAATAAAGATCAGCAGGAATTTATTGATCCCTGTCAAGCACAAGAAGGAAGACAAGTCGAACACTTACTGTATTTTTATGTGAGGCAATTTATTGTGACTATTGTATTATTTTGTCATTTTAATTTAATTAAAGGTCTTCAAAAATACAGATTCTAAAATGATTGTATCTTCAAAACTATTAATTACCGAAAACAAGTATGATATATTTTTGGAAACAAACAACATAACTGCTAATCTAAAAAATTGGTTAATAAAAATCAAAATACGTTTAATCCTGTCAATTTCAACTTATTCTAATCAAACTTTGAATGGCAAAAAATACCTCGTTAAAAAAATGGTGAATGCATTCGAGTTTTCGTTAGCAAAAATAAAAATAAATCACTTTGTATAATAAAATTTTTACTAATAATAATTTTCTATTAACATTATTAATAACAGCCTACACTTCACATACATTAAGATTTTAATACTTGTAGTAGTAATATTGTACTTGACATTTCATATCAGTAATCTACTGCCTTCTAAATACTTACAGACACCTGACTTTGACCTAATTACACTGGCACGACTGGATTGACAATATTGTTTACTGTATTTGCTATATCCAACTATTTATTGTCGATTTAAATAATAGTACTGTTGATTACAATGCACAATAAATTTTCATTTTATTATATATTTTTATTTATTCCATTTACGATCAGTCTTGTTACGCGATTGACAGATAGTATTGAATAATAAGAAAATATAATATTAGTTATTTATTAATCTACATATTGTGTAATATTATATTTTGTTATGAAGGAAAAAAAATATTTTTAACTTCTAGTAACAAGAATAAAAGAAAATTTATAAATTTTGTTGGGCGCACTTGTTATATATATCTTTTATTAGATTCATTTTGGTTTAAAAATTACCTCAAGGTGGGTTCAGAATATTTCTTGTACATAAGTTTTCACAAGTGTTTTACTTTTAATATTTCTCACAGCTAATTAAATAATAAATATTAAACTTACAAAAAATATCATCCAAAACATCGAGTAATATAAACCTTGATATTTTCTAAACGCCGAAAACATTAACAAATTGTTTTACTTTTGAAATATGTCAACCATAGGCGAGAAATTATTCCCGATACAATGATGGTTATGGTACAGCATGAGCGTGAAGACTTGAAAATTCTTGAAAATATTATTTTATTATAATTGAAAAAAATCCGTCCATGACACAGTTAAGTATTTTAACTAATTTTATATCACCATTATTTGTAATTGTTTTTATAACACTTTACGCACTTTTTTAAAGGTTATGCAAGTTCCATAAGAATTTAATTAATTGACAATGAAATATCTCTAAAGGTTTTATCAAACAACAGGAACAACTTAAAAAAATTCGAAGATCACCATATGGGGTAAGTAACTAAATTCAATTCATAACTTTTTTAAGGTTAACAAATAAGTGTTTAAAATTTCACTTTTTTCTGTTTTGACATGATTGACATGATTTAGGCAAGTGAAAATTCAAAAAAAAAATAGGAAAATTTGACGCCGTATTTTTAGGTTTGCATTGCACAGCATTTTTATGAAAATTTGACATTTTTTAACAAATATGGTAGGAATTTCAATAAATTATTAATTTACAATGCTTGAATATTCTTAATTATTATTATTTACAAATACAAGCCTCTGTCATTCTTCTATAACTCTTACTATGCAAAACTTAACGATTTAGGAGGATATCTGTTTATGGGGGTCAAAACTAAATACTCTAAAATAATATTCATGTATACAGGGTGGTCCAAGCAAATCACTTAATTTTTTTTAATAGAATGACTCAACTTTTTTCACATTTTTAGATACTCTCTAGTCACTAGCACATACCTACAAAATAGTATTTTTAATATACCACCCCTTTCAGAGAAAAATATTGCATTTTCATACTTCTACTTAAAAATGCTCTCTTAGATTTAATATTGGAATTTAAAAAATTACAAATGTAGAAAGCCAATAGACCAAAGATTTTTTAGAGCATATTTTAATTTTTTATTTTGTATAGGGTGGTCAAAAATTAATTTGATTTTTCAAAAATTTCCAGGAAAGTTTTCTCAAATTTTTCAAATAGAAATAGAATATATCTATAATATATATATACTATTTATCAACGGATAGCTTATTTTATACCCGATGACTTTTGCAAATACTTTCCTATATCTATCTGTCGTCATTAAAAAGTAAATTCAAAAAAGGCATTAATTTTTTTTAGTTTAGTTGTAGATTATCCTTACGGCAAGTGATACCTCGTTTGAAAGCTATTGAAAATACCTATTCAGCCATGCCAATTTTGTTTGGGTTTAGGGTGATTTTGATGAATAAATTAAATAAATACTAAAATTATAGCTTCACATTGTACTAAAATTATAATGCGGAATTACAAATACATAATATTACAAATTCTAATTTACAAACATGAATTAGAGAAATTATTGTGCTACATGCTTAATACTAAATATATACTGATCACTTTAACATATTTTATATTATTACACACTCATTATTATTCATAAAAAAATATGTTTTCATGTATCATTTTACTGCATGAAAAATTATCGATATTTGTGTAATTTTAATGAAAGTTGTTTATTTATTGATCTTCTATTGTATTATTATTATAATCAAAAATCTGAACTTTCCTGCAATATATTTTAAATATTTCTAATCTATAATATTACCACTGATATTTGAATTGCCCTTAAAAATCCGAACGAATCTTTAAATCAAACTTTTCCCATGGGATAAAATGTTTGTTCTGTAAAATAAAAATTCCGACTGTACTTTCGCTGCAGAGCCTTATGGAACCAGCCAATTACACGTCGAGACAAGAGGTCTCTGAAGTAGCAACTAATATACGTGAGAATTCCCAATGACAATATCCTCGTACGTTAAACCCATCTTTAACTGTAATCTTTCTTCTATTTACTTAGTCCAAGGGCGCGCCACGAGTAGCCAATAGAATTTAGGAAGTTTAAAAAAAAATATTTGCTCTTTATTTTTTAAGATATGGTTAATTTTGTGAGTTGATGATATCTATAATTGATTTACATACATCTTTTATAAGATATTAAAATGTGAGTGCAAGAAGAAAAATATTTTTTTGACTACTGGTAAATATTTCCCAGGACTGAATTTTCATGATTAAAGACTTGGCTATAATATTTTTTAATTGATTAATTATCTTTGCCCTTACTGTTTAGTTAAATCAAATTAAAAGATTTAACTTTTATTTTTGGTTCATTTTTTTAACAGAATGGTAAATCCTGCTAAGTAGAAATAGTTTGTCCTTTCCTGCTGGACACTTTCTTATTCTCTAAAATAAGAAAATATTTTTACAATAAAAATAACCAAGAAAATAAATATTTAGTTCCATAGGACTCTCACATAAAAAATATATATCACCAAAGAAACTTTAAATTAAAAAATGTAAAATAAAGAAACGATCAAAATTCAAGTATTAAAAAGTTCCACTTTGAATTTATGTCCGCTTTTAGTGAAAATCATTGAAGCTTTTTAACTAAAATTGCAAAAATTGAAATAATAAAAAAATTCATTTTTTCTATTTAAACATTTTATTGATGACGTCATCACGCTCATAGAGATGACGTCAAAAATAAAAAGGTGATCTGACGAAGCGCCTATTTAAAAATAAAAATCGACGGGTTTTAGGATTTTCCCCTGAAATCGGTGATTTACGAAATAATGAATTTATTCCGTTTATTTGGACAACACTGTATATCAAAATTGTTAAAATGGCAAACGATCAAAATTCAAATTTAAAAAATCTATTTTGAATTCGTGCGCTCCTGTGAAATATTTGAAATATATTTTTATTATACTGAAATTTTATTTAAAAAAGCTTTCAAGATCGATAAATTTACTCAAAAACCAATTTATTATAAAAATAATGTTTTACTTGAGAAATACTGAAAAATTCTAATATTTCTGGTAATAAGGATTACAAGACTTTTGTTTTACTCTTAATACTATCATTTTTTGATTTAAGGAAAAGGTAAAACTTTTTTTCTTTCCTTGCTAAAGTCCTATTCCTAAAGAAGAAAGATATAAGTTAATTTATTTTAAAATATAAATTTAACCTATTTTTCAAATAAAAAATAAATATTTAGTTTCAAAGGGACACCCATGTTCTCCATTGAAGGAAATCATCAAAATATTTTGTATAAATAACTAAAATGATCTTAAGTAGAATTTTTAAGGTCCCAAATCCAATAAAAAATTCAAAAGTATAAAGAAAATTGTGTTTTACAAATTAAAATAAAGTTTAAAGAAAAATCTCTTTGATTTTCCTGCAAAAAATTTATTGTTATTTAAAGTCGCTTCAATTTAAAGATTTGAAAACAAAAAACTGAAAGAAATGTATATTAGAAAGAAATATTAGACGCTCTAGTAATTTTTACTATAATTAGAAAAAATAAAATATCATTGAAGAAAAGTAGAATGACTAATTATATGTATATCATATATCATATCATATATAGGAAAATCAACCAAAATTTAAATTTAGAGAAAAATTCATTTTAAATTGGTGTATTCTTTTGATGAAAATCATTGAAATTATTGAAAATCATTTAACTGAAATTTTCTATAGAGAAATTTTCAACGTCAAAAAATTCACTTAAAAGTCCAATTACGAAGAAGATTGTGTTTTGCTTGAAATTATAATTTTCGAAGCAAACATAATAAGAACAAAACAACAAATGCACTATCTTGACTTAGAAGATAGAAGAATTTATATTTTTACCAATTTTCCTGCAAAAAGCTGCAAATTTAGTCTCGTATTTGAACGAACTCCTATTTCAAAATTTACAAGCAAAAAATAAAAGGTACATGATGAAAAAATAGACGAATGTTTAGTCTAATTACAAACAATAAAATTTTGACACGAGCATAAAACTATTAAAACTATAAAATTCCAAAATTATTATAGAAAATTTCATGAAATTGAATTATTGAAAAAATCACTAAATCCAAATAAATGAAACAAAAATAAAACCAGGTTTTCTTAAATAATCAAAGTACACGTATTTACTAGAAAGAAATAAAATTATTAACATGAAAACTTATTAGAAGGTAAATCGATGGAAATCAAGTTTAAAGAAAGATTCTGAATGTGTGCCCCTTTAAAAAGAATCATCCAAACATTTTTTTATTTACCTGAAATTTGCTTTTAAGGAGTTTTCAATATCGAAAAACGTAATTGTAAAAGAAATCCTGAAAAATTCCCTACAATTATGATATTCCAGCATTTATAATGTAATCGAAAAATTAAGGGCACCATTTGAAACCAGAAGATTAAAATACATAAAAAAATATTAATTTAATTGTACTTTCTACATACTTTTACCAAATTTTTATTAATTTTCCTACAAAAACTTAAATGTTTCGACATTTAATTGGAATACACAAGATTTGTTTAAAAAAATAATAGAGACGTGAAAAAATATTGGCTCAAAAACGAAGTTGTGAAAATTATACATTGTCATAATTATTATTTACAAAATTACTAAATTCAAACAGCTCAAATAAAAACCATAAAACAAACTTTCTTTAAAAGTTGCAAAAATTTTATTTGAATGAGAGTCATCGAAATATTTTTTTGTTACTAAAACTTTTTTATAGAAATGTTCAAAGGTAAAAACCCCATTTAAAAAAGAAAAATTGTAAAGAAAATTGGAAAAAGAAAAAAATGATGAAAAATCCGTAGAATTATGATTTTCCGGCCAATTATAATCGAATGAAAAACGAATGTCCGATTTAGATTCAGAAGATCGAAATACAGACAAAAATAGTAATTTAATATCGTTTTCCACATACCTTTACCAAACTACATTTTTACCAATTTTCTTGCAAAAACCTACAAATTTCGACTTTTTATTTGAATGTGTTTCGTTTAAAAATTTTCTAAAAAAAATATGTGAATATAGGCTACAGACTTAAAGGAAACATATATTATAGAGGTATATTTACTCTAATTAAAAGAAAAAGAAAATAGTGGCGAAAGTTTTGAAACTTACAAAGTTATACAATGTTCAAATTATTAAAAAATTACTGAATCATAACCACTGATATAAAAACTATGAAACCATGCAGTGTCTTTTAAATTATAAAAATACATATTTTCACCAAAAAAATAACAAATGACAACAATTTTTTCGTAAATTTTTAATAGTTCTTAAAATATTAATTTGATGTAGAGTATTGGGCATAAATAAGCTTTTGTTATTCTTTATCCGCCACTGGCTCGTTCTAATGTTTTCGAGTAATTGATGTGGCATTTACTTATTTTTTCTATTGAATGAGTTCTTGTATAGAACACGTCGTTATGTGACTTTTGTGCGAATCAAAGAGAAAAAGTCATTTTTAGAAGAAACGACTTTGACAGCATTCCACAGAAATTCTTGTAGGATAAATTGTTGCACTCGAGAGTGTTGATTGCAATCAAGTGTTGCAGAATTATTGAAATGTGTTTTAGTGCACTATAAATATAACTTTCGTATCTCGTACTTAAAATTCTAACCAAAACGTCTATATAAAGTAATTTCGGATCTCGGCCATTTTTTGCATAATAAATACTTCATAAATTGCAAAGTATGAGTCACTTATCTAGCGCCTAATTCTGTATTCCAAGCCTCTATTTCTACAACTGACGAGACTAGAATAAATAGCTATTATTATTCGAGAGACCTAATGCCTAAAACAATATTTGATTGGTACTTTACGGTAGATAAAATTGCTGCAATTGCTGCGTTTAAACGGTAATTGAACGTTTTATGTCAACAAATGGATATTGACAGATTGGTGAGTCACGTAGAATTCTAAATATAGATTTTTATTTTTTTTACGGTATAATTATTATCAAGTTATCGCGTAGAGTTAAGCAATGCGATCGTTTTATACTGAAATGTAGATTTAAGTAAGTAGTAACGATGAAAACTATTCCTGCATATTTTTTTATTAGTTTACACACTTCAATTTCTTTAACATCCCTTATAATTTCATCATGGACTTCTTTAGAAAAGTTACAATCGACAAAAAACATATATTCATTGTAGGATTACAAAATACAAATTGTAACTATTATTAGTTTTGTGTTATTTTTATTATCTTATGATTATTTTTTTTAATCTCTCAGGGTAGGTGCAGAGCAAATATAATGTTTGGTGCAACAAATTAAATAATTTAACTTATAATAATGAAATTACAATATATTTTTTTTATATTAATAAATATAAAAACTCAAAAATATTATACGACACTTCCACAAGTAGTACCTTCTCAACTTTCGTAGCGTAAACACGTCTCGATAGTCTATCTGAAACGCTGCGGAACTTTGTGATAAATACTAGATAATAAAAATAAAAATTTTATGACTATAAAAAGAACAACTAGTGATAATATGAAATATTTAAAAACCAGTTGTGATAAGTGAAAATAATTGAAGAAAGTGCAAATGGACTTACAGCCAAGTATGTATGCACAAACTTTTTCAAATAATATGCCAGTGGCGTATCAAAACAATTTCACACCACCAATGCAAAATTCGCAAGTATTAACAATGCAACCGCAACAAATGTATTATAATGGTATGATGCCCCAACAAGCATCAAGCAATATTCCACAAATCCCAATGCAACAGTTATATGCATTTTCTACATCCTCTACACCGATCAATGATACTAATCAGGCGAACCAAGCTCATCAGTATCATCAGTACACAAGGATGTCATCAACAAGTGATGACGAACAAGAAGAAATCCACGACTCATCACCTAATATCTCATGGCAGCAAGTGAAAGGAACAAAACGTAGGAAGACAGCCAGAACCAATTCCACAACTGAACAAAATGTGCCAACAAAAAATCGCTTCAGCTCGTTAATAAACGAGGAAAATTCAATTCAACCTGAAACTCAAATCAAGGTAAACAATACCAAACCTCCTCCCATCTATATATATGGAGTAATAAACTATAATAAAATGAAGGAACAAATCACACACTGTCTTGAAGAAGAACAATATGGTACTAGAAGCTTAGCAGATGATACAATCAAGATAAATTGTAATACCACAGACGGATACAGGAAACTAGTCGGATACTTCAAAGAGCACAATATTATCCACCACATCTACCAGCTGAAAGAGGAACGAGCTTATAGAGTAGTTATTAAATATATGCACCACTCCATAGAAACTAAAGACATATCTAATGAATTAGAACAATTAGGCCATAAAGTCAGAAACATTATAAATGTTCGACACAGAATAACCAAAATACCTTTGAATATGTTCTTTGTCGACCTGGAACCAGCTAACAATAATAAAGATGTATACAAAATAGAAAAACTCCAAAATAATGGCATAAAAATAGAGCCACCGCACACAAATAAGAAAAATATTGTTCAGTGTATGCGATGCCAACAATACGGCCACTCCAAAACATATTGCAACAGACCATACGTATGCGTCAAATGTGGAGGGCCACATAACACCATAAGTTGCAAGAAACCAAATAATACACCGGCCAAGTGTGCTCTATGTGGTGGGGACCATCCTGCTAATTATAAAGGTTGTGATCATTATAATAAACTAATGCATGGGAATCAACTGAATAGGATAACAAATAACAATAATCCAAATACCGCAACCAATAGACCCACCAATCTTCGAAATCAGAACAGAAGCTATGCTAACGTAACCAGTAACAACCCAAATACTACAGATAATGAAACAACGAATACATTAACACAATTCCTAAATGAATTTAAAGGAATGTTCAATCAGCTCATACAACAAAACAGCATGGTCCTGAACATGCTAACCACACTGTTAAGTAAATTAGTCAAATAATGGGGAAGTTTTTAAGAGTAGCACAATGGAACGCCAATGGTTTAGCTCAGCATAAAGATGAACTGAAAATATTCTTAGAACAAAATAAAATAGATGTATTATTAGTAAGTGAGACACATTTTACCGAAAAAACATACTTCAAAATACCAGCAAACGATACATACCATACAAATCACCCTAGTGGCAATGCTCACGGTGGCACTGCTGTTATAGTTAAAAGTACAATCAAACATTACGAGATGTTAAAATATCAACAAGACATGATACAGGCTACAACAATAAAAGTACAAACTTTACCATACGAACTGACTATATCAGCAGCTTATTGCCCACCAAGACATAATATTAAAAAAAATGACTTCGATGAATATTTCGCCACATTGGGAACAATCTTCATAGCCGGAGGAGATTATAATAGCAAACATACTAGATGGGGATCTAGACTGAGTACGACTAAGGGTAGAGAGCTTCTTAAAACAATAGATGATAAAAGATACTCATTTATTTCAACAGGTTCCCCAACATACTGGCCTACAGACGTAAATAAAATTCCTGATTTACTGGACTTTTTTGTCATAAATGGAATAAACCCGGTATACACAGATATTATAGCCAACTTCGACTTATCTTCAGATCACTCGCCTATTATCGCAACTATTGGCGCATCTATTGTAGTCAAAAAACCTACACCAAGTTTACACAATAGAATGACAAACTGGGAAACTTATCGTAACATATTGACGGAAAGCGTAGACTTAAATATTCGACTAAAAGAACCCCAAGAAATAGAAATAACCACTCAACAATTTCTAACTAAACTACAACAAGCCGTTAAACAAGCGACCCCTGAATACCAACACAAAAAGTCAAAAGGAGACATACCTCTGGAAATAAGACAATTAATTGTAGAAAAACGACGTGCCAAAGCTAAATGGCAACGAACTCACTCCCCTGCAGATAAACAACATTATAATCAATTAACTAACAGATTGAAAACAAAACTAAAACAAATGCGAAACGATCAATTCGAACAATACTTATCCAATCTAACAAGAACGGACCACTCGATTTGGAAACCAATAAAAAACTCCAAAAAACCGAAGACCGCAGCACCACCAATAAGAAAAAGTAGGAACGATCCATGGGCTAAAAGTGACCTAGAAAAAACCAACCTATTTGCAGAACACCTAGTTACAGTTTTCCAACCAATCAACAATGACCCTGACCAAGAAATAGAACATAACATAGCTGCAGAATTAGAACCACACAGACCAATCAAATTATTGACTCCGAAAGAGATTGCACAAGAAATAAAATGGTTAAACACCAAAAAGGCTCCAGGAATCGACCTAATAACAGCTAAGATGTTACAAGAAATTCCAAGGAAGGGACTAGTGTTGATGACTTATATTTTCAATGCCATATTAAGACTAGGCTACTGGCCAAAATGCCTGAAAATAGCGCAAATCATAATGATTGGCAAACCAGGAAAAGAACCAACAGAGGTAACATCATATGGTCCGATAAGCCTCCTCCCAATAATTTCCAAACTGTTAGAAAAGCTAATACTTCGTAAACTAAATGAGGACCTCCCTCCTGAAAATTGGATCCCTAACCACCAATTCGGATTTAGAGCAGAGCACTCTACAGTACAGCAAGTACACCGTATCACAGAAGTCATAAATAAGGCATTAGAAAATAAAGAGTATTGTTCGGCTGTCTTCCTTGACATAAGCCAAGCGTTTGACAAAGTTTGGCATCCAGGGTTAATATACAAAATAAAAAACACTTTACCACATGCTTACTTCAAATTACTTAAATCCTACTTAAGTGAAAGAACATTCCAGACAAAAATAAATGAAGTAAAATCAGATATTATGCCAATTAAATCAGGAGTCCCACAAGGCAGTGTACTGGGGCCTTTACTCTATGTTCTATATACCTCTGACCTACCAATGTCAGATTACACAAGCACAGGAACATTTGCCGATGACACTGCAATTCTATCTAGCCATGATCATCCTCACATAGCATCAATACGACTACAAACGCATTTAAATCACTTTCAGCAATGGACAAAAAAGTGGAAAATCAAAGTTAATGAAAGCAAATCAGCACATGTAACATTCACCCTTCGTCAACAAACATGTCCACCAGTTCAAATAAATAACATACAGATCCCCCAAACAGACACAGCAAAGTACTTAGGACTCCACCTAGACCGCAGGCTGACATGGAAACAAAATATCACAAAAAAGAAGAAACAAATAGACATAAAAGTAAGAGAATTAAATTGGTTGATAGGCAGAAAATCACAGATAACACCTGAAAACAATAGACTGATATATACAACTGTTATAAAGCCAATCTGGCTATATGGAGTAGAAATATGGGGCTGCTCTTCTAAATCCAATACCACAATCCTACAAAGATGCCAATCAAAAATACTTCGACAAATAGTTGATGCTCCCTGGTACGTAACAAACCACATGCTACACACAGATCTCCAAGTTAAAACGATACAGGAAGTTATCCAAGAAAGGGCCACCAAACACAACAATACGATAAGAGGCCACCCTAACCCACTACTAGAACCGCTACTAGAACCAAGACACAACAAAAGACTTAAAAGAAAATGGCCAATTGACTTAGTTTGAGTGTTAAAAGTGTTAAAAGTGTTAAAAGTGTAAATATAAGTTAGGATATAAGTAGAATTAAAATAAGTAAGGTTTAATGTTAAACTAAAAGACAGTAGTCTAATTATCTACAGGTTACACCACTGGGTGTTTACCTGATCAGGTCCTTTAGTGTTAGAGTACCTAACACTCGTCAGCATTTTAGCCTATAGAATGCACTGTATATTCTGATTGCTAAAAAAAAAAAAAAAAAAAAAAAAAAAAACTTCCACAAGTCCTGTAGATACGGTCCTATCTTAAATTCCTTAAGTAGATTTATGTGTCAATTGTTATATGGAACACACATTAGTTCTTCTGCTTCGAATGCAAATGGAAATTAAAATATTAAAATGTTCTTGTAATTCGGAGCACTATCACTATTATCTTTTCATAAAAAGTTTACTAGGTAAATATTATTAAATGTTTATACTTATTTTAATGGATTATCACATATCAAATTTCTAAGTTATGGGGGAACGTGTTGAATATCTACATAAATCCTTCACAATAATAAACAAAATTATTTTCAACGAAAATCAGGAATGCAAGTAAATACTTGTTCATCTCTTGTGATGAAATTAGCATTTATTTCAACGTTATAAATTTTTGTCCTGTTTTGGTTATGTACAAACTTTCTAATTCTTATTATATATTTATTAACAAAAGGTGCTTTGATTTTAAATAATTTTGATGATGTTCACCCTTAGCAGGTCAAAAAAGTCTTTTTGGTCAAAATTCGACATTCTATTTATAGGTTGTTGGGATCACACCATTCTAACAATACTAATATTAACAATTTGTCTGACATTTTCAAGAATCTTACAATATTCCTACAATTTAATTTGTGATATCTTTACATACACAATATTTGACAAAAAAAAAAATATAAATTGAGAAAGCTCATTTTGTCTTCTTTACAATACCAATAATAGTTTTTTATATAATAAATTCTTTGTTAAAATTTCTTAATAATTCTATATCAGTTTTTTGATATTTCAGAACATAAATATCTTAAATTAAAGTGAAACCAGCATTTTTTAAATTTTTCTAAATTTTGAAATAAAAAAAGAAGAACTTTTGCTTCCAAACAAAACAATCTAAATGTACGGAAATTAAATAAATAATAATAAATTTCTAACATGATGTTAACTTTATTTCATTGGATTTTTTAAAATGGAAAAGTTAATAAAATACTAAACGTATTCTCTTTAAAACTAAAACCATAAATAATTTTCATGCTTTAAGCAATAACAATTTTTAATGATCCCTTAAATTATTGAAATGAATAAAAATAAACATTTTCATTCAAACAGAATGAGTTAAATGTATAGAAATCAATTAAATAAAACTTTATTTTATTTCGTCTACTTATTAAAAAATAAAAAAAAAATGTATTCTTAGAACTAAATTTATAAATAATGTTCATGCTTCAATAATTGTTTAAAATTTTTAATAACGAAAAAAGCAAGACATTTTCTTTAAAATTAAATAAGTTAAATGTACAGAAATCAATTGAATAAAAGTTTTATTATGATATTATTTTTATTTCGTCAGAGAACTGAATCCATAAATAATGTTTATGCTTTAAGAAATAATAATTGTTATATTTAAAATATTAAGTTTATTTCGTCCATTCAAAAAATGTATTTTAATTCTCTTTAGAACTGAAACCATAAATATTGCTAACGTTTTAAGAAATAACAATTTGTAAAAAAATGAAATATTTTATAATTAACAAAAAATAAAAAAATAATGTAAATTTCAAAAGAGTTAAATATATAGAAATCAATTAAAATTAAAATTTTAAGACGATATTAAATTTATTTCGTCTGTTTTTTAAATGAAAAATTTTGTAAATATTTTTTCATTACAACCAAATTCATAAATAACGTTTTTGCTTTAAGCAGTAATTTTTTTAAGAATTTTTAACGTTTTCAAATGGGGGAAAAGGAGAAATTTTTCTTCATACAAACTGAGAAAGAGAAAAAGTCAAAATATTAATAATAAATCCATAAATAATGTTTATGCTTTAGGCAATAATAATTTTTAAGAATTATGTCAAGAAGAAATTGTTATACCAATCAAATAAAATAAATGTACAGAATGTATAGTTTGTTAGAACATTAACTTTTAGACAAACGGCCCTTATCCTATGAGCAACTTGTAAAAATTGTTAATTTTAGCAGATATTGAGTATCTTAATGACGAAAATGATGAGTTTACTAGAGATATACCTGTTGAGCAAGTTAAACTGGCCTTTTTTAAATTATTTTATAACTTTTAAATAACTATTGTTACTTTACAGAATCCGAAAGACTAAATATTGAAGAATATCTTGAAATAATTGCTGACCTTGAGGTTGAGCCTGACCCTGCAAAGTTGGATTATATTGTAGCAATTTACAGGACCTCATTCGATCAAGGAAATGGACGTTGAGGATGTTTACTCATGCTATAGATCTATCATGTGCAATTGCTTGGTCAGAAGGCAGCAGCTTTGTCTATATTCCAAAAAAATATCTTGGATCTGCTAGATTTCAGGACCAAATGTGGTCGCCCACCTATGTAAGCAGAAAATCATCCGTTTTCCTCAAAAAAGTCACAAGAATTACTACCTATACAGGAAGTACATTATTATGGCTTGAACCATACACGACCTGTACACGAAGAGAAAAACTTTTCTTCTGGATGCAAAATGGATGGATGTAAAGATTTTTCGAGAATAAGAATAAAAAGTACACAGTATATTTATATTTGTCAAAAAATAAATTCCATACCAAATAAAAGTAAGTTTTAGCATTTGTTTCCAAGATCATTAATTTTTTTAGTGGAACTAACCATATTATTTGCTTACAATGTAGGCAATTGACTACAAGCCAAATTTACTTGTTGGTCAGTATATAGTCGATTTACTACATTTTGCGCAACCCTTAATTAGGAGTAAGTACGTAGTAGCTAATATTCTTAATAATTCTAAAAAAAAGCAATTACTCACTGTGCTAAAAATCAGAACTTTTAGTTCAATGAAATTATTTCAAGACCGAAAGGGTTAAAATGAAATTTATTCATTAAAAAAATAAGAACTAATTACACATCCCCTGGACCTGCATTAAATTTTCTGACACTAGATGAGTAAATCTCGCATAACCTGATTTATCGGCGTTAAGTCACTTTAAAAATTTATCGGATTTAAATACTCTTACAATTAGAATTATTATTGAGATCCGATTACGGCCTTACATTTATATTTCCCAAGAGCTTAACGATCCCCGAGATTATGTCAGTACTACAAAACAAAAAGGGTCACACAATTGGTTTTGCCGAATTCTGCGAACACTGGCATCGCTAATGATACGCATACATTATTTCGCAATAATCTGAGCTCTTAATCATTCACGCTCAAGATCTTTATCATCGTTTATTCCACCTTCACACTGATCTTCCAATTCATCATTTCTCCGCGCCTGATGCATGTTATGGTATTGTATAATGTTGGACTTAGCGTGTGCTCAGGTGGGGATCCCACGTTACCACTGATCGGAGACACCAGACAAATATTCAGTAACCAGCTTGAGTTCAGCCGGTTAAGACGGTCTTCGAACGCATCTCGAAGGACCTCTCGGTAACTCGCGAAATAAAAGACATCAATTGTCACAAGAACAGTAACGACGGGAGAGACAAATAGTCGATCAGAACGGTAACGACGGACGATACCAATAGTCGATTAGCATAGAAACCCAGTGAGAAATTCGAAATCCACGTTCGGGAATTGGATCCTTTTTGTAGTAATTTAGTGACAAATGGACTCGTTACTTCAATACAGTGAATTATCGGAGCGTCTCAGCTCGCAGTTACCGGAGCTGACGTACGACGATAACAACAACAATGATTTTGAAAATACCTCCCCCGCGAAAGGGGACAAATACTCGCTTCGGCCAAGGTCCTTGAGGAGGATGACTGAGTCTGCGAAAGAATCTTTGGGGGAAATAACTCATAGGCAGAGTAAGCCCCATAAACCTAAGCAAAAAGCGGCGCCTTTGAGCAAATATAGAAGGAAAACTGCTAACGCTAGAGAGAGGAATCGTATGAGAGAGATTAACCAAGCTTTTGAGACATTGAGAAGAATTATTCCTCACATGCAAGCCACTCACATGCCCGTTAACAACGAGAAATTAACTAAAATTACCACTCTTCGGCTAGCAATGAAATATATCTCTACTTTAAGTGCGGCATTAAATGGTTCTAGTGAGTTAGAGTCGCTGTCAGATTACAGTGACTTCGATTGTCTATTTTTGGAATCCGATGGTGAATCGATATCAGACCATTCAGGATCTCTGCTGACGTCTCCAGATTTTCCAGAACCTTCATTGTCTCCTGTAGATTTTAGTGATCCCTCTTTACCCGCACTTTTACACACCGATTTCACAGAACACTCGTTAGAGCCTGCAGATTTCAGTGATTTCTTGTTAACGTAACGTAAAAGTGAGTCGTCACATTAGCGTGTAAATATTAAATTAGGATTAGTTTTACTACTTCTTTAAATTGAATATATATCATGCGATGAAAATATTTTTTTTCGACGGTAGTAAAATGTATCTTATCTCCATTTAAAAAATTTCGATGTAAATATACAAATAAAAATCTGAGAATAAATAACTCTTTAAAATCTGATAAAAGCTTGTTTTTAAAGAAAATGTGGTGATAAAAATAACATATTCCAAATTTTTTCAGTAAAAAATTATTTTTATTTAAGTTTCCGGTTAAAAAAGTTTACTTGATTTTATTGCCTGGTATAAAGGAAATAATATACATGTAGGTGTAAAAAGGTATGTTTAAAATTCATTCAATTTACTAAATAACTTTAATAAAACAGATTTTGAAAGTAAAATTAGAATTTTTATATGCAACTGAAAGTTCCAATAGTAAAATTAATGAAGTATACAGGAATTTTATTGAAATTTATTGGTAATACGAGTATTAATAAAAAATATGTAATAAAATATTTTTTATGATAAAAATTTAGAATGCATAAATACATTTTATTAAATTCAATAATCATGAATTTAAATAGCTTCAATAAACACAAAAATATACAAATAAAAATTGTTTTTATTGAAGTCTATGAAATATCAAATATTGAAATATATAGATTCATGAAAAACGATCTATTTTTGTTTATTCAACAAAAGAACAAAATGTAATTATCCGAATTGTTCTAAAAGTAATTGATTAATACTTTTTTTCGTAGTAAGTAGGTTAAGTTGTCTTATGTCTAAATCAGTCAGATCTAAATAATTAAATTAGATTATATTGGAATATATTAAAACTTAATTAAAATTGTAACCGAAATTAAAACTACAAAATACAATTTAATTTTGTGCTTCAGAAATGCAAAATAATTGTTTTATTTAAGTCTAAATTGCAATATTTACATACATAAAGCTTTAGGTTTCAAGATCAAATATTTTAATGAACAATTCGTGTAAAGACACACCAATAATAATTTTTCTAAATGCTGCACTTAGTATTTATTTAGTGATGTTATCGCTCTAAAAATAAACATTTCTCTATACATTTGGCTACAAATATATTAACGTACATTTTTGAATTATGACATACCCATAACAAGGACAAATAGTGTTTATTTAGACATAAAAAAGTTTTGTAGCTGAAATATTTGTACTTTGTGATTAAATATTCATCAAGAGTACTCTTTGTAAGAATAACGGAATATTTTTTAGGACAAATATCTATTTGTTAGTGGTAACAAGCTCGAGTTTCAGTGTGAGTAATTTATTGAATGTTTGTATAAAGTAAAATGATTGTACCTAGTAGTAAAATGTGATAATGTCAGTGTTTAAAACACTGCTCAAAGTTCGTAACCTGAGACTATATATCAGTCGCTTGGAGACAGTTATTTGCTCTCGGATTTAGTTAAATCACTTTCTATCAAATATAATTTATATCACACATTATATGTACATAAAAATGAACTGAACGTTAAAACGTCTTGCCTCATAGAGTTAAGTCTTTTTTTTTGTAAAATAAATTATTTTGTGTTATTGTTACCTATAGATGTTTTCATAAATCATATATGTATAATGTAGGATGCCATATTTTGAATGTTTTATAATAAATATGTTGAATAAAATTTATGCTCAAAATCAGGTGTCTTTCTAGTGGGCGAATGAATGATGTGTGTGAGTAGTTTACGTTTACATATGTAGATTGGACATAATTTGACTTCAATTGAAGTGAGACTTCGTGTGCAATGATCCGTCATTTTATGTGTATACACAGAATAAAAATTATAAACAGTTTACAATCATAATTGTCAGTACAATTCATTAATTATTTAGAACATCTAATCCGGTCTTATATATTATTTTTGCCATGATTTCAAAAAAGTCGGAACAACTTACGATTAATATTTTTCTTACATTTTCAGAAACAATTATTACAAATAATTTTTTATTGTATACATCTAATGAGGAAAAAATAAATCAAATAATATTAAGCGAACAAGAATTTTGCGGGTTTTCCGTGTTAGTTCATGTTTATTTTATCAAATGAGAATTTTCAAAAATCAGAAATTATGATTTTCTCACAATTCTTTATTATTTTCGACTAGTTTCGGAGTTTATTATGTTTTTACTTAATTTTCAAGTAATGTTATTATAAGTCTATAAAAATGTGAAAAGAAGGAAATTAGTATTTATCAAGAAAAATTTTAAAATTTAAATCTACCCATATATAAATTATAAAGAAATCACTTAAAAACTTTAAGACTAATTTCTTGAATTTACAATTAAATACAATATTCTCTTATATAAAAGTTAACAGTCAGATACAATTTTTTTCCCATTTTTTTTACATTTTTCCATCAAGAATCTACTTATATAGTCATAGTTTTTCAAAATTCTTTTTAGTTAAATACTAAATACTATAATAGTTATGATAAAAATCTTTTCTTTTTCTGAAACTGTCTAATTTGCCATTTTAATAAGTTTATATTTCTAATCATATTATATCATAAGTTCTTTCGTGTTTTCTATTTTTAAGAGTTTCTCATAAATACTAACCCCCTTTTTCACAGCCATGTACCATTATTGAAAATGAAGTATAAATTTAAAAAATCCGAAACATCTCGTAAATAAAAAAGGAAAGAGAATAGAACTTAAGAACTCAGAAAACACTTTTACAGATAGCTAAACATCCTTTATTTTGAAACTGGTTAATCTTTGACTCTAAGTTGTAAAATATTTTGAGCATTGCTTCGTAAAATACTGAGTTTTATATACATGGTTGGGATAAAGTATGGAACCAAGTAAATATCTTTAAAACGAAACGGACGATATTTATAAAATTTTGTAGGTAAGTGCAAAATGCATCTGAGGTACATTTTTTTTTAATAATATACTTATTAATTATATAATTAATAATATACTTATTTTTAATTATGAAGGATATCCTAAAGTTAGAAGTCAATCCAAACCTATTTTTTTAAACAGATCACACTGTATTTAACTGCATTTATGTATTTGTGCTTATTATATTAATCTCAACAATTTGGTTATTACAAACAATTAAAAATATTTTCCAATTTAAACGACTTTAATGTCAAATCCGTTGAAGATTGAGAAACACTATTTACAAGAAACTTTTAAAATATTTCAAGTACTTTTCTGTAGTAAATACACTTAATATATTCAACGTCAAAGAAAACCATTTGAAAAGTTGAATTTATCTAAATATTTTTTTCTATCTTCATTTCGTTAAATATAACCAAATTATGAGTTTCAATTATTTGCGTTGTAGAAACTGCCCATTTGTATAAAAAGAATGAAAAATATTGAACAATAAGTGATTCTTGTTTGTGCCTTAATAAATTTCAAGTGTATTAATAAGAAGAACTAAAAATAAATTAGTGTAGGATAAACAAAACAAAATGGCTGATTCATCAGGACATATATAAGTGCAGCTAAACGTATTATTTTTAAAACAAATCACCTACGGTATGATTATTAGAAGAAGTTGACATTGAGTCCCTCCTACGCGACGTCTTTCACTACTATTATTAAATCATAATAAATAAAAGACTGTAATCACTTATTAATTTCTTCCGTCGGCGATATATTTTGTAAAAAAAAATATTTTTTAATTAACTAAATAATCTAACGAATAATTTATTCAAATTTAACGTTGTGTTTATATTTTCTGCAGATGATTGTGTCTATCTTAATGTGTTGTAAAAATATATAAAAAACAACGGTAATATGTGATTGCCTTGCTCGTTGGATAATGAT
The DNA here is from genome assembly GCA_951812935.1 of Hermaeophaga mercurialis. NCBI lineage: Eukaryota > Metazoa > Arthropoda > Insecta > Coleoptera > Chrysomelidae > Hermaeophaga > Hermaeophaga mercurialis. Next base: position 33,476,117 of record OX638358.1, read on the forward strand.
ACTACTACTAATAAAAATAATAACAATAATAATATATAACAGTATTGTAGGACTTTAAGATTCTTAACTGTAGGTTTTCTGCATTATTTATGATTTTTTTTTGCATATTTATCTTCCGACATTCTTTTTACATGACTCAATAAATTATGTTATTTTATTTATTATTATCGTCTCTAATTCCTGGTTCGTTCTTATTACTCTATACTCCTTCGCCTGTTTTTTCCACCAAAAATGTTTCTCAGTAACTTTCTCGCCTATATCTTTACTTCTTACTTTGCAAGTAAGTGCATTGGGGCAAAATGCATCTGATGTCCATTTTTTTGTTAATAATATACTTCCGGTTTAATCGGAAATTCCCTAAACTTTTTTAATTTAAATAGGACACCCTGTATATTTTTGCAGATTTTGAAAGATCATGTTATTTAGAATTCGTACATACTGAGTTTAGTGTAAAAAATCCCTAAAAACGAGGAATACAGCACTTTAATAAACCACTTTTAAGTTTTTAAACATTAGAGTAAAATACCATTTTGAATAACAAATTGATATTGTTTGTATTAATAGTAAGAGATAAACGAATACTATCTAGTAGGTAACTGTTGCCAAACTGTCAAATTCTAATTTACGGAAATTAATTGTACGATTAAGAACGGTTCATTTAAGTGAAAAAGATCGTATTGAAATATTAATGATGATCGGTCATGGTGATCGTGTTAGAACTCATGAATAAGTGTGTCATATTTTTAATGATTTGCATCCTGAAAAAATCACATATCACGTTCAACAGTTACTAAAACATTACCACGTTTTAATACAACTGGGTTGGTCAAAAATTTGTCAAAACCTGGAAGACCGCGGATCGCAACGAACGAAACTATTAGACAAAACAATGCAATTGATTTAGAGGAATCACATCACACTTCTACCACAATTTTAGCACTAAACCATGGTGTAAGTCGAAGATATTGAAAAGTGTAAAGTATCATCTGTATAAGATACAATTGGTTCAAGAATTGTCAGACGATGATTTGACCGACGGCTGAAGTTTTGCGAACGACTGATGGACATCTGTAATGTCGACGAACATTTTGCATCTAATGTAGTGTTTTCCGATGAGGCAACTTTTTGTTTAAATGGAACAGTTAACCGCCATAACTCAAGGTATTGGTCAAATGAGAAGCCTCATTGCATTCATGAAGCACATACCCTGCATTCACAGAAGTTGAAATGGGAATTGTCGAAAATAGGATTATAGGCCCATTTTTTATAGACGAAAACTTGAATGGTGACAAATATTTAAATTTACTGAATTACCAAATTATTCCTGTCCGAATTTTCCAAATCGATGGATTGAATGTAGAGGATTCATAGAGTCTCCTGCTCGTTCTCCGGATCTAAGCCCATTGGATTTTTTGCTTTGAGGTTACCTAAAATCACGTGTTTACGTTAAACGACCAACATGCTTGCAGGAATTGAGACAAAAAATTATTGATGAATGTGAACTAATACGTGAAGTCCTGCAAAGAGTGACTCAAGAATTTGTTAATAGGCTGGCATATTGTCAGGAGGTGAACGGAAAGCATTCTGAACATTTCAATTAATTTTGTTTAAATTAATGTATGTACAAATTCGAGAAATAGCAAAATCTGCAAAAATATACAGGGTGTCCCATTCAAATTAAAAAAGTTGAGGGTATTTCCGGTTAAACTGGAAGTATATTATCAACAAAAAAGTGTACATCAGATGCATTTTGCCCCATTGCACTAACCTACAAAATTTCATAAATATTGTCCGTTTCGTTTATTTACTTGGTTCCATACTTTATCCCAACCCTGTATTTATTGCCTTGAATAATAACACAAACTATCTACTTAAAATTGAAAGGGCATGTTACAAAAATCGGGTCATTGGATTGTGTTTTAAATAATTTTATTGTTCCTCTACTGGCATTATCGTAATAGTTCCAGTAAGTATTAAACTACTTGGCTAACCCATTGCTTATTTATTACATCATCGTCATTATGAACGCTACCCCAATAATCTACTGACTAAAATGGTAATAACCGGCGTAATGAATTGCGCGATTTTAACACCTATTTACAAGAACTGCCCAGTGAGTTGATTAGAGAAGACGTGACAGAAATGTAGAGTAAGTATTTATGATGAGAACCAGGTCTTTTGGAGAGGTTTTGGTGAGGAGCAATGAGAAAATGAATAAATTTTCATTGAAGGTTTCGCTTTGATCTATTAAACTCTTAAAATAATATCTTCGATCTTATTGGTTTTTATAAAAATAAAATATGTATAAAAGTGTAAATATTGTAACGGAATTTATACCACATATATTTAAATTTTAGAAAATATGTAAATGTTTGTCAATTTTAAATCAATATGATAAGAATTCTAAATTATGAAATATATTTTAGACCAAATTTAAAATATTTATGTTCCTGAATAAATTTTAAGTTGAATTTTATGAAATTAAAGGAATTTATTCATGAATCCTGACTAGTAAGATCATATCACTTGTTAGTTTTAGATATATGATCTAATTTTAGTAATTATTGCTTAATTAAACTTAGGATTTAATTATTAAATCTAGCATCATATGAGGTTATTCAATTCGAAATGTAAATTAATTTTTACTGTAAATGTTTTGGAAAAGAAATTGATAATAAGAATGGATAAATTAAGTAATTTCTATAATAATGTTAAATTGTTAATAATTAATTGCAAATTTAGAGATAAAAATAGTAAAAATTACAACATGAATTAGGGAATATAAATATAAAATTCAAGAAATTTAGTCAATTTAAAATATGACTGGAAATTATGCATTCGACATTAAAGAATAGAGTACTGATATAATATTTAAGTTGGAAATACATTTTATATAAAAATCCAAGGCACGTAAAAGTGATGTATTAAAATTATGTCTAAAAAAAGCCAGAGTTCATAGAAGGTTTTAATTTCAAATACTTATAAAAGACACGTCAGATATTTGACATTATTTCTTCCATTTTGAATATCGTAAAGTTCACATAGTTTCTGCTAAACATCCGTGCTAGTATTTTATTTTATTGGTCATACTAAAAAGAAACCAAAAAATAGAAGCTAAAAAATAAGAAGCTAAAGGAAAAAGGAGCTAAATAAAAAAGGGCCCAAAAATAAAACCCGAAGAAAAGAGGAACCAAAAAACAAATTTAATTATCAGTAATTTTTGTATGAGTAAAATCCTATAAAAAATGAGTATTTATAAATTCTATAAATACTCATGTTTCATTTATTTTAATATTTTTGGTTTCATTTTCTTTTTGCTTTTTTTATATTTAGTCTTTTTTAATTTGGTTCTTTTTTTGGAATCGTACTTTTTAACTTTTTATTTGGCTTTTTTAGCTCCCTTTTAGACCTCCATTTTTATTGATAAATGAAATTGTCTCAATGATTCTGTGTTTACTTATCGATTTTATTTTGGTGATGTGTTTCTCCGATTTTTTCTTAGATTTTTATTTCTAACAACAAAGTGAATATTCTCCCAAAAACAAATTTCTTTATCCAGCATCACGCATTTTGACATGACTAAGTGAATAATCTATTTCTAGAAAGGATTTGTAACTAATTAGATTAGAGGAAATAATCATTCACGTAATTTAAGATACTTTTCAATTATTTAGTTACCATTTAATATGCAATCATTTCAACGCAAATTTTTAATTTTTTAGTTTCAACATTTACTCAATTCAGTTTTAAAAATTTTACTTATAATAACATTTTATTATTATTGTTACTAGGATTCTACTTTTGACCTGAAGATGCTTTATAAGCCAAAACTAGTCGTCGTTAATGCATTTAACCTTTTGAAATTAAAAACAATTTTTTGGTAAAGATATTGAAGTTTTGATTGTTTCTAATACCCAATACCATATTTGAGAAAATGGATAATCTTTATCAACTTACTTAATTTTATTTTGCAATTATTTAAAATTAGAGTTGGTCACTAAACGCAAAGATAATTTTTTAAAGCACTATGTCAAATTTAAGTCGAGGAAATAATACATTTTATCACAAAGATACTGTATAAGATTTAAAAATGATCAATGTAGATTTTATGATTGTTTTTAACCATCACTTTTAAATCTCAAATTTAAGTGCGGTAAATTTAAATTTAGAATTAGTTGATTATATCACTTAAATCAATTGTTTGTAATTAGAAGTAAGCATATCTAAAAAATAGTTTGAAGCTGATTTCATATCTTAAACTTACCCTCGGATTTACTTATATGCATATTAATTTATTAATTTATGTTCTTATTAACAACTTGTTTATATTTGTATTGTTTTAAATTCTTATAATTTTTTTAATGCTCAATTTAAATTTTAGTTTCGTTAATACATGTTAACATTAATTTTCATTTTAATTACAAAACCCCACATTATTTGCCAAAATAAATTCTAAAATCTGTCTTAATTATATATATTGTAGAACTATACCTGTTTTAATTGTGCAATATTGTTTTATTTGGTAAGTTGTTATTTTTATATTATATTATTTTATTGTTTAGTGCTTTGTGTATAGCAATTTTTTCATTCTTTTAGACCTGAAGATGGCTTTTTAGCCGAAACTGGTCGTCGTTGTATTATAATTTTTTACGTTTGAATAAAATAGCTGTGGTAAAGATTTTGAATTTTATTAGAAGTTCTATAATCCCTTTTAATACCACATTTGAGAACATGGATAATCTCCTTCAATTTAATTATATATATTAAAGAAATTATAAAAGAAGTTCTACAAGGACGTGTCTTAGATCCGCTTCCAGTCAATTAAGCTCTATCCCATTTACAAAAATAATTATATTATTATTATTTTTTTGTTTCAACATTTTATTGGCGCTACCTGTATATATTTGGAACAGTCAGTTCAAAAAGAAAAGCAAAAAGTCATATATGAAGCTATCTTAATATATAAAAGAAAGGAGTAAAAACCCGTTATCAACCATTCTATTTTAATTTAATACCCCACCGATATCCCGATTTAATTATTTTTTTTGAGGCCATGCATCTTTCATTTATTTATAATTAAGGTCCGAACGTGTCCAAGACAATATGACGAATTGCCATCTTTTTTGGTCTTTTGTTGTCTCGCGATATTTTAATTGTCGGACACACTTTGTGTGGCGATGGCCAAATTTAGCCTCGAGTCACAATCAGGCCCTTATTATATATTCACGTAGTCAGATAAAAATGTTTACTTACCACACTACACGCCAGTAGAAATTATAGCATTTATTATTGGTATGTATCTTTTTCGCCTGAAAAATATTTCCTCCCTACGAAAAAGTTAGTTTCTATTTTCTTGAAGGAGTCAGACAATATGAGTTCGCAATCGTTCATGTATCTCTGATCGTCCTTCAGGTGATACGATCAATAGGAAACTTTGTAATAGTATGTGCAGGGATCTAGCTAAGCATCGCCCTGTACATAGAACTTAGTTTTGATTTAATATTCTCCAAATTATAATATTTACAATTTAACATTACGTGAGCGAGAGCATGTTAAATAAATATTTTTATTACATCGAAATAAATAAACATTAGGGTCTTCTTTGTTAAAAAAATAAAAGGAATCGGAAGTCAAGGGTTCTCGGATGATCGAGAAGTTGATAGTGCCTACCCCTGCAATTAAATGCGTTATTTGTGTGAAGGTGTAAGTTGCCCTTATATTTTATATAAGTTGTTTCTAGATAAATACAATATTATTGGTTTTTACTCAGCATCTTTAATTTCCATTAACCAAATTACAAAATGGGTTAAGACCCCCTTAAGATAATATTTAGATTCTTTTCGTATATTTATTTATTCAAAAACAACCCAATACGTAACAATAATATTTTGTGTGATAAGATGATTAGGGTTCGAATTTTATCATTTTATAAATGAAATATTGAAATATCGTTCATTAGCAAACTTTATTAAAATAATTGTGTTGGGGCCAATATAATTAAATAGTAACTTCAAATAAACAAAGAAAAACCATAAAATAATTAAAAAAAATTAAAAAAAAAACAATTTTAAAATTAGAACTGTTACCCACCATTTATGTAGAATAAATTAAAGAATTAGTACAAAATTTATTTATAAATATATTATAAATTTCGGTTTCAATGGGCAAACATCAGTTCTAATACCTGGGACATTCGATATATCGACGTTATTAATACATTCTTCAGGTAATGAATATTGTTGCAGAAATATATTGTCCTTTTTTAATTGTTGTTAAAGCATTTATGGGTTTTGTATCGAAATAAAGAAATATTAAAATTTATTTACTAAAAATTTATAATGAGCATCAAATTTTATGAAAATGTGAAACAAAAAACGTATATAAATATTGTAATAATATTTTATGTGGTAATGTTTTTTTATGTTATATAATTATTCTCTTTAAATTTATTATAATTTATTATATTTATTATTGATATAAATAACCCAAGAAAAACACTGAAATACTAATAATAAAATACAAATGCAATTAAACTACTAAACAATTGATTCGAAAATAAAAAAAAATATATATCAATGAACAAATGAATTGTTAATTAATTAAAAAAATATACTAAACTTAAATTTTGAATTGAATAATAAATATAAACTTAAAGTTTCAATAAATCTCGATATTATACCAGAAATTTTGAAAAATCCTGATTTACTTCATATGTCTCGACTTTTTGAAGTAAATCTCGACTTTAAATCTGAAATTTGAAGAAATCTCGACTTTAAATCAGAAATATTAAAAAAATCTCGTGTTTATCTTTAAAATTTCGATTTCAGGTCGATGTTTTAAATAATCTCGATTTTATTGTCTAAATTTGAATAAGTGTCAATTTTAAAGAAAAAAATATTTTTTTTTGTTTAAGATTTCCATTATAAAGTCGAAATTTTGATAAATTCTGACTTTAAAGTCGAGATTATACAGAATCTCGAAAAGATATTTGAAAAATTTTGACATTTTAATGATATATTCAATGAAAAATGTTAAAATAATTTTTCTTTGAGATCTGAACTAAATTCCAATATTGCCTGATTTTAAAGCCACAAATTTCTTTGAGATCTCTACTTTGATATCTAGATTTTAATTAATCTCGAAATTTAATATATTTCGATTTAAAATAAACAATCTTATAGATGGACTGATGAAAATTTTCGAAAACAAAAAAATTTGAAATGAAAATATATGTTTGACATAAAACGTTGATTTTAACTTTATGTATTCAAAATTAAATTTTTGGAAGATGTGTTTTGTTACCTCTTATAATTTTTTCATGAACTTGAAGTTCATTCGAAAACCTATAAAAGTCTATAAAAGAAGATTCTAAAATTGTCATTTCAATTAAAATTTACACACTGATAATTAAATTTAATTTATTTATTGCCACTTCTTATTCATATATGTATTTTGAAATAATTACAAAATCACATTTAAATTTATTTATATTGGTTAAATTTCTAGTACCGTTTTTTAAAAATCACTTTAGATAATTTAGATAATTTAGATAAATATTATTAGTACTACTTTTTATATTCATTTGAATTATTTAATATATTTTGGGCATGCACATAGTTTATTTACTATAAACTTGGTAGATATTCATGTCAATTAATGTGGAAATAACTCACACAATGGGCCATCAAAATGCCCGTACGATACGAATTGACAATGTTGAAAAAATTGGGATTGACATGACGCTTTGTTTCAATTATATGCATTGCGAGCTAATCGAAAATAAATATTTCGATTATTCTCCAATCAGCATCGTCGAATAAATTCCCGTTCGTTCCAAAAATAGCGAGTAATTTATTTGTCTTGTTATATTCAATCAGTGATTAATTAAGTCAGATTTTTGGATATTTATTATCTAGATTAAGAAACTTGATTTTAGATTATAAATAATCAATGAATTTTACAGTTATCAGGGTCAAAAGAATTCTAAAAATAAGAATACCTTGATTTTCATGATCGTTAGAGCGTCGTGATTAACTGAGAGAAGAAAGAAATGTGAAAAAATCTAGTGACTATAAAAACCAAATAGATTATGAAAGATAGAAATGAAAAAGATGTGATGTTAAAATAGCAGTAAAGCAGTAAAGCAAGCTAAAAAATGTCAAGAAAATCAAAAACTATAAAAGTTACTACTTTTGTACTTTCTACTGTGCAAAAAATATTTAACAATTTTATAAAACAGTTTTATAAAAATAACGTTAGTTTAAAGTGTTCACGTTATTGTTAGAACTATTCTAAGATATAGTAATATTTCTTGTATTATGAAATACTCTTCAATAAAATTTGGAATAAAAACAAATTTAATTCAATCGTTGAAAAAATATTGTATGCAAATGTGCAAAAAGTATATGCAATGTTTGAACTAGTTACAAAAATAACTTTTTTGGTACAATAAAAAAAAGAGCATGCGATGATCAGTATCAAAGACAAAAAGTCACTCAAAAAGATAAAATAATTAGAATTTGGAAGAAATATTTCCAAAAACTAACTAAAACATAGCAGCAAACAGAAGAAATAAAAGTGGAAGATTTAGCGAATTCAGCGGAAGGCAAAAGAAGAATTATTAGAAGTAATACAAGAAGTTAAATTAGGGAAAGCACGAAGAATAGATTAAATAATGACAGAATCGATAAAATACATAGGAAAGCAAGGAACAGGGAAAATACGAAATATAAATATAAACATTAAAGACAAAATATACCACTCGATGGAAAACTGGGATAATATTATATTCACTAAAGAGTGATAAATGATAATTCATGAACTATACAAGAACTACATTCTTCCAGAAAAAATATTAGCGAGTAGAATAAAAAAAAAGATACGAGAATAATTAAACGATACAATAGAGAAGTACGCAAAGTCTAATTTTTGTAAAAAGACAGATAAGTGGAAAATTGGTAAATAACAACAACAGACTTCTAGAAGTCTTTAATATAATTAAGAGAGGATATTTGGAAAAATATGGGAAAATAAAAAAGTAAGTAAAGATATTACTGATAGGATAATGGTATAATAAACAAAAGAATTTAATTAGCATAAGTTACAGAAACAAACGGACAAGGAAGATAAAGAAAAACATAGAACGAGACAGTCAAAAAAGCGACTGAGAAAAGTTAACAATAGAATGGTATAAAAGAAAAACTGAAAATTGAAATAAACGAAAGAAATTATACAAGAAACCAAACTAAAGAAAACAAAGCCCAACTCAGCCAGTCTTACACTGAAAAGTAAAAAGGCCTTTAGATGAAAAAGAAGAAGACCAAGAAATCGCGAAAAACAATTGTGCTCGAGCGGCAATTATTGATGATTGTATAAAAAAAGAAGCAAAAAATAGGAGCCAAAGAAAAGACAAGTCAAAAAACAAATTTAATTATCAGTAACAATAGAAAGGGTCAAATTTTATGAAATCTATAGATTTCTTTATAATGTTTTAAACACAATTCAAGAAAAAAAAATTTAATTAAAAAGGAAAAAAAACAAAAAATATAAGAGTTTATGAAGCTGACAAATAAATAAGCACATCTGATACTCTTAATTCCTCGTTGCTTTAAAACTATTTTTTTGGTGTCACTACTTCTTTTAGATTTATTTATAAAAATTGAATGAAACTTAAATATGCGAGAAACCTCAGAGTCAGATTAGACGTCTTTTATATTTCTTAACAAATTTCACAGTCTACATCTCGAACAATCTAACCTAAATTACGCTAACGTTACTTAACTTAACCTAACTTAACCTCACCTAATCTAATATAACCCAACCAAACTTAACCTAACCTAACTTAACCTAACCTAACCTAACCTAACCTAACCTAAACTAACCCTATGTACCGTAACCTAACCAAAATTATTAATATATTATTGGATATCTTGTTGTCCTTTTTGAGTATATTAACATATTAATACAGACATTTTTTCGAAATAATGAGTTAGGTAATTCCATAAATACTGTTTTTGATTTATTTTTGTATTTTGGTTCCTTTTTCTTTTGGCTCCTTTTATATTTGAATCTTTTCTTAGTTTGCCCCTTTTTTCTTTGGCTCCTATTTTTTTGGCTTCTTTTTTTTGGGGTTCTAATTTTTTTTTGCTCCCTTTTACTGCTGACATTATTGAGACATACTAATTTCTTTTTTTGCTAATCAAATATCCAATAACTTTACCTGATTCTTCTTAAGACCGGAAATAAAATTCTTAAATAACATAAAAGGTAAATATAGAAAGATAAGTATTATATATCTTTCCGTATTTAACATAAAGGGTGTTTTTTACAAAACGCAACTTTGATATAATCTAAGCTTATCTATAACAGAGTTTGACAATTTTAGTATGACTACTCATTTTTATATACATTTTTTAAACCACTGAAAGTAACAAAAATATAAATCTTGTAGTATAAATAGTCCACTCTCTATATTTTTCGATAATCAAACTTTTATTTATTTATAGAATCTGTCCAAAGATTAGTAAACATAACAAAAGAAAACTTTTATATTTTTTATTCTTCCTGTATATCTAAACCTGTAGAACTAGAAGTTCACCCTCTCCATCACTTTGAAATTCATTACTTAAAAAATGTGTCAAGATGTAATGGGTCAGGTAGCAGCGTCAAGAAAATAATCTCGTACCCATCTTAATTGGAGCTGAGAAACATGTGTACCAACCACAAGTAAACATTCACACTTTCATGTTTAATGGTATTCACAAAGAAGATAATAAAGAAGTCAAGAATATAATGAAAATTAAAATTGTTCAAATTCAAGTTCGGTAAAATTAGCTCAGAAAAGTTACTTGCAAAAATATTGAAAATATTAAGTAAAACGATTGAGGATTAGAGCCAATATTTAGTAACTGTTAACAATTTTATTATGACAACCTTTTTTATTCATTTTTGTTAATTGACTGTTTTCTTAGGCAACGAAATGTGAACCAGTAAACAAAAATTAACATATATAAAATATGTCGAACATTTTTACTGACCGAACTAATGGAGATCATATCGTTGAGTTGGTTTTAGCAAATTATTAACATATCTCGTCCGGTGGAGCTAATTACTGAGTCAAAAAGTTGTTGTTCAATAAATATTTCACAGATAACAAAACACTAATAGCATTTCTTTTCAATCACAGTCAAAATTATTGCTTATGAGCAATTAGGAGCACTAATTAAGATATGGTCGTAAAAAGAGATCTTCTGTTAAAAGTGTCTTAATAAAGATTCAAAACAAACTCTCACATTCGCTGACAGCCAGAAGCTATAATTTATTTATGTTGCTATAATCTTGTTTCTTGGGAATCATTTTTGGAGTTAATCCCCCTGTTCTTATTTTTGAATACTTTTAAGTCACCGCTGCTAATTGTTTTATTAGCAAACAATATATTGTAACGATATACAGTAGATGAGAATATTTTGCAATAGAATTAAAGAAGGAATTAATAAACATGCACACCTAAATGTGACACAATGGAATTGACAATTATCAATTCATCATTTTTTTTAAATTAGAAGACTTTGACTAGAATTAAAGTAAAAAAGGGATTAATTACTTATTCTGGATGAACTAGTATTTGTTTATAAGATATTTTAGAAGAAAATATAAATTTAATGAAATAATATTAGATTTTGAGAAAAAATAAGATGAAATTAGATAGTGACAGGTACGAAATTAAATAACAAAATGTACATTCTTAAAGACATCACATATTAGTGAAAATAGGAGAAAAGATAATTTTTAATGTATTTTGTAAAAATTTTAAAACTGTGTATTCTGATAAACATTCAAAAATTAAAAAAGAAACTTTTATTTAGCCTTGTACAGTCCATTTCAACAATTTTTTATCAATTTTAGGGTACCTTTGAAATGCAGGTTTATGAAAACCATTTGCAGAGAAAAATCAAGGGATTTAGTAAAATATACTTGCCCAAGAAACATGTACATCTGATAATAAAATTTGAAAGTCATGACCAGTATTAAATTAAAATAACAAGTTTTATGAAGAGAAATTATTTTTAAAGAAAACTAAGTCAATAGTGCCACATTATCAAAAAAATTTAATGTTTTAAAAGAATGTAATGTAATAAGTGAAGTTATGTCGATTAAAATTGAATATCCTATTAAAATTGTGTTAATCGATGTGAATAGTTTTTATATATTTATTACATTACAAGAAATTTAAAAAGGATAATTACTTGTTCCTTAAATTCCTGGCAGGGGAAATTTTTACATTTTTTTCGTTTTCCTTCAACAAAAAAATCCTTGGATAACAACAATCGACAAGGATGCGAAAAATGAAGAAGACAAAAAGTCGTAATAAAGGATATAATCGATTCTATCAAGTTTTGGTAACATTTAAATAATATTTATGATTTAGTACAAATTTTGTCTTAGCAAAAAACAGTTGTGAATATTTTTTATGACAAATATTTTATGTCATCAATTTATTTATTAAAAACTAATTTTGCTATTACATTAAGATTGCATTTAATATTTATCATTAATGATAATTTGATTTAGAGATAAAATAAATAAAAATGGAACAGAAATATTTACCAATTGAAACACTATAAATTAATAATTGATAGAATTAATAAATAAATATTTGGCTAAATTGAAATTATTGATTTGATTTCTATATAAAAAAAAGTGGGTTAAATTTTCATTTCATTTACCTTTAGTTTATTTTATTTTAATTTTCATTTACTTCCCCAATAATTATTTTGATTTTAATTTACTTATCTAATACAATTTTGTGTTATGTGTTTTATATATTTCTTTTACTTATTAAACTTTGTCTATAAATGAAATTTCTCTTCTATTAGATTCCACTATTACCGTATAGTAATTCTAGGAATTCACTATATTTCATCAATAAAATTAGATAATCATTATAAATATTTTTCTCTTGATTATATAAATGACAGGTAACAAAAAATTATAATAACAATGACTTCAAACTAAATAAATCCAGACTTTAATCGAACATTTGAAACTCAAAAAATTTAAATTCAAAATTTAACACCTCTTAATACTAAGCAATTCGTACCTGACACTAGAACCCCTGAGATAACTCATTCAATAAAGTCGAAACGTTTCTGGTTGTTTTGACTCTATTGAACGAGTCCCTTGATGTCAAAATAGGATAGTAACGACCCTGATTTTTCAGATCAATCAATCGCAGTGGGAACTCAAATAAACTTCACATTATCAGCAAAGACGGCGCGGCGCGATGGTTGGAAAAAATAATAATTAAGATTCTTGGCAGTGATAAGGCAAGTATCGATTTCGATATAATAAATTATTTTATTATGATATTGAGCGAACCTGTCGTCTTATTTGTCTTTCCGGATCATTGATCAAATAATAGTCAATAGGCTCAAAAAATAGTACCAACATTTTTAGTTATATTTATTGTATAAAGTTTAATAGTGGGTTTTAAAATTTTTAATATGATATGAAACAGAAAAGTTGATTGATACATGCTATAAAGTTTATAGTCTTGGATAAGTCGATATAATAAAGTAATTTGTAGTAATGTTAGTTGTTATCAGTTATTATGCCATTTAATAAAAATAACTAAAACTTAAATAAAAATTAAAAAAAAAATCAAAACCAGTATTTCCAATTAGGCAATGTTTCATTCCACAATTTATTTAAAGTTAAAGTTAATTTATTTTTCAGTAGTTCTTCACCTCTTAACACTTCTTATTTTTAAAGAACTCATATTATTTGGCTTTGATGCTATTTTTACCAATAATTGGTAATCATTACAATATTTAGTTTATTTTTATAGAAATTACTTCACAAATGTGAATTTTGTAAAAAAATAAAATAAAAACAAACAAGTACGTGCTTTACTAAAATGTATTTTAACTTAATATATCTCTCAATGTAGATAAATATTTTTTATATACAATGCTATATTACTCAAATAGTTTGTTACCAATTCTATTCTTTTTTCTTTTTTAGTTTAATGATTTTTAATATTTTTGAATCGAGCTTCTATATGGCAAACCGTTACTTTGTCGATCGCTTTTCTGAAGTTTATATTCTGAAAAATCTTTCCCTACTACTGTTCTTTCATTTTTTTGTTTTATTATTCGTTTTTATTCTTTACGATTGTTGCATTTGCTCTCTCCCCTTTTTTACTGCCTTGGTAACTCATTTTCTCTATGTTCTTGCATAATCTGCACTATTTATAGAAATATTAATCTATTTTTCGGCCTATTGACTATTTTCTAAGTGACGTAAACGAGGCATTATTCCTCAGGACTGGAGATGCAAGATATTTTAATTAGTTATTACGGGAACGAGCTACTGAGCGGTTCGGTCATTTGAAGATATAAATTTGTCTATAATTTGTAATTACGGACAAGTTAGGCCCAAGAGGCGAGATTGTAATGATCCCGTAATTTGTTAAAGTTATGTGTAAATAATAGGTTTTTTGATGAACCATCAGTAAACAAGTAATTTATTATATTGTTTTTTGTTACGCCCCGATAATGGCTCTGTGTTAGATTTTTTCTAACCGGAATAATTTTTAAATTATGCTACTGGCAATATGTCGAAATTTTTGTTAGTAAAAAATTTGATCTAAATTGACCATTTTTAAGATATTTTATCTTAAAAAAAATATTTTTGGCTAGTAATCCATATAAAAAACATAAAATTGACATATAGACGTGGAGTTTAGATACAAATATTCATTCTAATAATGTTTTTTACATTGGAGATATACTAGATATCTCTTTATTAAAATTCTTCCAAAAAATGAAATTCTTGCTGTTTATCACATATATAAATGATTTCCATTGTTGATTCTCTTGTTTTATTAAGTGTAGATTTTTGTTTAGTATCAATGAAGTATTGTGCATAATATGACTTATCTGGTTGTTTTAATCTATAAGCTCGTAAGTGTTCACTATATCTGATTTCAAAATTTCTGGCCAATATAGCATTACAATACGGAGAATTTAACTTAATAAATTTTTTTGGTTTCGTATATTAAAACTGATCTTAAGACCAACCATTGATTTTTTTCTCAAAATTCTTAAAACTATGTACTTATCAATACTAAAGTCCATTCACTAATGTCTTCAGTTGTTCTGGTTAATAAGTCTAGAGTATATTAAATTCACCTGTACACTACATTATACAAGGTCGTATGTTTTGGTCCTCTTCAGTCTTCGTAGATGGTGTTGATTATCCAGCAGCTGAAGAGCTTCTGCATTATCATGGAGGTGAAGCCTTTCCTCGTGCTTCTTAGCAAACCTTTTAATCTCTTTTTTTATTGTTGGGATACTCAGATCTCTATGAATATCTACATTGATTACATACCATCGGGTATTTACCATGGCACGTAAGAGTTTATATTCTGGAATGTCTTTATCGTTTTGATGTTGGTCTCCTTGGTACATCCCCATAATGTATCCAATTTAAACCAAACCGGTTTAAATATCTTATTGTATAGTAGGATTTTATTATATAAAGATATATTGTCTTTTCTACCAATAATACATCTGTACTGTCTGTATTTTAGATCCAATTTTATTTTTTTCGTTTTAATATGCACTTTCCATCTTAATTTTGTATCTAGAGTCATACCAAGGTATTTTGCATAGTTGCTGTATGCAACACTTGTACCATTTATTTCTATCGATTAGTAGTCTACTACTTTTTTATTAGTGAAATTTATTTGAATGGATTTAAGCTCATTCAACCTAATTTTCCATTTATTTGTCCAATCGCTTATTTTATTGCAAGCTGTTTGCACTATTCTAGTAGATGTTACTTGATCTTGCGCTGTTGCAAGAATCGCTGAATCGTCTGCAAAAGTAGCCAGGGTGATTTGTTCTATTTCTGGTATATCACAGATGTATAAGGGAAAGGGATTAGGACCGAGAACACTTCCCTGAGGTACTCCGGCTTGATCTCTTTTAGCTGGGAATATTCGTCTTCCTGTTTGATCCAGAATAGTCTGTCTGAGGTCTGAGACATAAGAAGTTAGTATCTCTACGTATTGTGTTGGAAGCATTTTGTTAAGTTTATATATTAATCCATCGTGTTACATTTTGTCAAAGGCTTGGGCAATATCGAGGAAGAGGCCTGAGCAAACTACTTTTTCTTCTAACGCTTGTTCAATTATATTAGTAATACGATGTATTTGATCAATTGTAGAATGTTTCTGTCTAAATCCAAATTGGTAGTCCAGAATTAGATTGTTCCTCTGTAAGAGTGACTTTAGTCTCTTTAATAGAAGTTTTTCGAACAATTTTGATACAATTCGTAGAAGCCTGATGCTTTCTTTGGATTCAGGTTTGTTCTTATTTCTTCATCTACTTCCTTTGGTGCAACAGGCGAGATGTTTTCTGATTTATTATTTTCCACTTCTTCTAATGTGTTGTTAGTTGGTGATAAGTTGGGAATAAATGTTTTAGCTAAATGGTCTGCAACTTATAAATAAGTGATATTTTAATTTAAGATTTTTGGCTTTTACATTTTTTACATATGAATCTTCATTATTCTTTACTTTAAAATATATTATTTAAGATGTTGCTCGAGATATATTTTCAAACTACGTAATAGCGTGGTATGCATTTTTTTTTCGATTGATATGATAATTTTAGGATTTTTGTACGGGCACAAAGTTAAATATATAGAAGAGGCAAAATTGAGTCTCAACATTTTTTTCTTACTGCTCTTTACACGAACAAAAACTAAAAAACAAATTAACTACCTATATTTTTTAATTATTTGTCTTTCCAGTTAGCCACAACATCAAGAGTATTGTTATTAAAACGTTGAAACGAAACGGTCGAATTACTTTCTTAAGACTTATTAGTGATTTTATCACTGTTTCTACGCCTCTGCTGATTACTCCAAATGACATCTGCATAAATCTCATTGTATCACAATATTACACGGTTGTCGTCCAGGGGGGCGCATGCTTGCAATATGCCCCCTAAGGTAGCGGTTAAATTAAAGAAGGGATCGCACCTATCGTTTTTTAAAAAAAATCATTGAGTAACACATGACCACGTTCCTGCGCATCATTGACCATAATGGATCGAAAAGTAGTAAATTGAGTGTAATTTTTCACTAAAATACGGACTCATTTTGACAGGATAATCATACTTTTTGTAAAGAAAATTAAAAAAAAAATAACTAAAGGAATTCATTATTAATTATTGTATAGTTATTTTTTGTTAACTATTGTAAATTGTCTTAATTTTTCAATTATTTTTAATTTTTTCATATCTTATGATTATTATTTTTTTAATCTCTCAGGGTAAGTTCAGAAAACATATTAAATATATTGTTAATGTGGGTTGCAACAAATGAAATAATTTAACTTATAATAATGAAATTACAATACGAGTATATGTTTTTATTATATTAATAAATATAAAAACTCAAAAATGTTATACAGGACACTTCCATAGGTCCTTAGATGCGGTCCTGTCATGAATTCCTTAAATAGAATTGTATGTCTATTGTCATATGGAACACACATTAGTTCTTCGGCTTCGAATGCAAATGGAAATAAAAATATTAAAATGATCTTGAAAGTCGGAGCACTGTCACTATTATAAAGAGTTTACTAGGTAAATATTATTAACGCTTTATACTTATTTTAATGGATTAACACATGTCAAATTTCTAGGTTATGGATAACTTCAGGAGCGTGTTGCATATTTACATAAATCCTTCACAAAATAATCCACAAAAATTTTATTGAAAATCAAGAATGCAAGTAATTACTTATTCATCTCTTGTGTTGAAATTAACATTTAATTCAATTTTATTAAACATTTTTTCTTTTTGGTTATGTACTGTGAATTGGACTGTCTCTTCTTGAGCATGAAGATATAAAAATGTAACGATATTGCCATGAACTAAAATATATTATTTTGAAGTTTATGTTTTTATTTCCTAAACCATTATATCAGATTGTCCTTGCACTGGGTATCCCAATCAGAAGGGCTCTCGGCAATTTCTTGGAAAGTAGTACAGCTTCGGGAACAAAAAGTGGCCTTGAGAAAAACCTGGAAATTTCTAATAACAATATACTTTCTATTTTTATTACATAATTATTAACAAAAAATGCTTTGATTTTAAACAATTTTTGAAGATGTTACCCTTAGAAGGTCAAAAAATAAGTCTCTTTTGTCAAATTTCGAGAGTCTATTTATGGGTTTTTGAGTTCACAGCACTCTAAATTTGTTTTTCCCTATCCTCATAAAAAATATCATTTTGACTATTCCTTCGATTAACCTTAAAATTTTCTATTTAAATCAGTTTCACCTTATTGATATGTTTAAATTAAAATTATTCTTATTGTTGAATACTGTTTACTATAATTTGTTGCAAACAACTATATGATAATTTTCTTTCACATAATTTAAAATTTTTTTTAACTACTGCCAAATCAGAATTACTTTATTTTGAATTATAACAATCAGTCCGGCATACCAATTTTTAAAATTCTTTAAAAATAAAAATTCTATTACACTATATAACATACAAAATCTGTTCGTGTTTTGTTTTGTTTCAAAAACGTGATGTTACAAAATTCACACATTACATTTAAAATTTAACCTCGATGCACCAAATTTGGCGAATAATTTTTAAGTCCAGACACACCACCTACGGTTGATTGCCGTTCAACTATTTTCACCGAATTTTTTTTGCTTCAGCCTCGAAATTGAAATTTACGATGGGATATCGAAAGTGAAAATTGGTGTTAATATTGTTGAATTCTATAAATGTTCATGAACAGAACGTTACACAATTTTGTCATATATGGTATTGGCGCCAGAGAAACCGAAGAAGTAAGCACTGTTACTAAAATCAGTGAAGGAGAGTTAGAGTGGTCGAAAAGTTACTTTCACTATTTTTAAAAGATTTCTTTTTTTTTCATTTTGCAATTATAATTAAAGTAAATAATGATTGAGTTTAGAGGATTAATGCGTAGATGAAAATAGTGAAAAGTTTTCAGTAATAACATGATAAAGGTATTAATTATTTAGTCATTACGAAGCAAAAAGGCGAGAAATTTGAGAAAGATAGACTTTCGTATTATGGAAGCACCGTGTAGATACTAATATTTTTATGCTGTAAACAAATTAGTTTCTATCTGTGTAAGAGTTTAAATTGCAAAAGCATGATAACCTCTACTAATATTCTTATTTGCCTTATTAAATTTATTAAATCATAAATTCAGATTCAGTTCACATTAAATTACAAAATCACATTCACCAGTAAAAATGTGGAAGATAAATTTAATTTCTTTTTTGCTACTATTTTTTCGTGTAAATTGTGAAGATGTTACATTTAAAAATGTAGATATTTTAACAATGTGTGGATCTTCACCAACTATTAAAACACACATCGAATCTGGTAATCGTCTAAAGGATTATTTACCAAAAGAAGTACTGGCCATTCAAATACAAGATCAAAATATTCCCGTATTATACCCAGGATCAATATCAGATTTAGACAAAGTGTTGACAATTCAATTTTGTAATGTTGAAGAATTAAAACCAGGCGCTTTTATCAACGCTGATATACTAATTTTGAATATAAGAGGTATGTAAAAAAATTTAAAAAATTCCTTACATAATCATCCTAGATTATTATTTTACAGATAACAAAATAAAATCGATTGATTACGGAGTATTCAATAACGTTTCAATAAGCAATTTAGATTTGAGTTTCAATGAAATTTCAACTATACATCCACAAGCTTTTGATGACATGACAAATTTAACTGGCATTAAACTAGATCATAACAGAATTAAAGTTTGGAATCCAGACTGGTTCAAAAATACTCCAGGACTTAGTGATGTCTCATTTCAATACAACAAAATTCAGAAACTACCAGCTCATGCTTTTAAAAATACTAAAGGAGGGGAACTACCAGTTGGGGAAATATTTTTCAAAGTTGATTTGATTTTCAGTCACAACAAAATCAACGAAATAGACCCTGAAGCTTTCTCTGATTTAGAAAATATCGACGAATTAAATTTGGACAGTAATTTACTAGAAACGTTCGATGAAAATTTACTAAAGAACATTAAAATAAAGAGATTGATTCTCAGCAACAACAAAATTAAGTGCCTTGGGGATGTTAGAAAAGTTTTAAAAGCCAAAAAGAAGAATGCAATTGATTCAAACCCAATGTATTGCGATTGTTTGGACAAGGTCAAAGAATATGCCCGATATCATTTTCATAACAACGTAACATTTTCTCAAATAACATGTGAAGTACGTGATGAAGATTAGTTTCCAAATAATCAGTCTTGAAATGTTAACTGTACTTTTAAAACATTTAGATATAAATTTAGAATTATTTACTTGGAATGTTTTGTTAGCAATAAATAAAGCAAAAGTGCACAAATATATGAAAAATTCGTCTGTCACATAGTTTTTCTTATAAATTCAACCCTTTTGCGTTATGGACACACCCTGTATATACCAGTGTTATTATGTAATAAAAAAATTAACTTATATCTATCTAGAATTAATTCCTGATAAGCTCTGTTTATATTTTATTTTCGACTTATTAATATTTATCATAACGTAACGTTAGTCCAGATTTAGTTCACGTTTAAAAACGAAATCATATTGATTAGTAAAATGTTCATTACAAATATAATTACTTTCATGCTATTCTTTTTTTACGGAAATTGTGATGATGTGACTTTCAAAAATGTAGATATTTTTACAATGTGTGGATCTTCACCGACTGTTAAAACACATATCGAATCTGGTAATCATTTAAAGGATTTATTGCCAGAAAAAGTATTGGCCATACGAATACAAGATCAAAATATTCCCGTGTTATACCCAGGATCAATATCAGATTTAGACAAAGTGTTGACAATACAATTTTGTAATGTAGAAGAATTAAAACCAGGTGCTTTTACTAACGCTCAAATAGGCATTTTAAGTATTAAAGGTATGTGAAACATTTCTATAAATTTCTTACATAACTATATTGTATTATTATTTTCCAGATAACAAACTAAAATTCATTGATTACGGTGTATTCAACAACGTGTCAATAAGGAATTTAGATTTGAGTTTCAATGAAATTTCAACTATACATCCAAAAGCTTTTGATGATATGACAGATTTAACTGGCATTAAACTAGATCATAACAAAATTAAAGTTTGGAATCCAGACTGGTTCAAGAATACTCGAATTCTCATGGAAGTCTCATTTCATTACAACAAAATTCAGAAACTACCAGCTCATGCTTTTAAAAATACCAGAGGAGGGGAACTACCAGCTGGGGTTATATTTTTCAAAGTTGATTTGTTTTTCAGTCACAACAAAATCAACGAAATAGACCCTGAAGCTTTCGCTGATTTAGAAAAAATCGACCAATTAAATCTGGACAGTAATTTACTAGAAAATTTCGATGAAAATTTACTAAATAACATTAAAATAAAGAGATTGATTCTCAGCAACAACAAAATTAAGTGCCTTGGGGATGTTGGAAAAGTTTTAAAAGCCAAAAAGAAGAATGCAATTGATTCAAACCCAATGTATTGCGATTGTTTGGACAAGGTCAAAGAATATGCCCAGTATCATATTGATAACAACGTAACATTTTCTCAAATAACATGTGAAATACATGATGAAGATTAGTTTGCAAATAATCAGTCTTAAAATGTTAATTGTACTTTTAAATCATCTAGATATAAATGTAAAATTATTTACTTGGAATTGTTTGTTAGCACAAAGAAACAAAAGTTCACAAATATATGAAAAATTCTTCTGTCACATAGTTTTTCTTATAAATTCAATCCTTTTGCGTTATGGAAACACCTTGTAGATACCAATGTTAGTATATAATAAAAAAATTAACCTCTGTCTATCTAGAATTAATTCCTGATAAGCTTTGTTTATATTTTATTTTCGACTTATTAATATTTATCATAACGTAACGTTGGTCCATATTTAGTTCACGTTTAAAAACTAAATCATATTGATTAGTAAAATGTTCATTACAAATATAATTACTTTCATGCTATTCTTTTTTTACGGAAATTGTGATGATGTGACTTTCAAAAATGTAGATATTTTTACAATGTGTGGATCTTTACCGACTGTTAAAACACACATCGAATCTGGTAATCGTCTAAAGGATTATTTACCAAAAGAGGTACTGGCCATTCAAATACAAGATCAAAATATTCCCGTATTATACCCAGGATCAATATCAGATTTAGACAAAGTGTTGACAATTCAATTTTGTAATGTAGAAGAATTAAAACCAGACGCTTTTATCAACGCTGATATACTAATTTTGAATATAAGAGGTATGTAAAAAAATTAAAAATTTCCTTACATAATCATCCTGGATTATTATTTTACAGATAACAAAATAAAATCGATTGATTACGGAGTATTCAACAACGTTTCAATAAGCAATTTAGATTTGAGTTTCAATGAAATTTCAACTATACATCCACAAGCTTTTGATGACATGACAAATTTAACTGGTATTAAACTAGATCATAACAAAATTAAAGTTTGGAATCCAGACTGGTTCAAAAATACTCCAGTACTTAGTCGTGTCTCATTTCAGTACAACAAAATTCAGAAATTACCAGCCCATGCTTTTAAAAATACCAAAGGAGGGGAACTACCAGTTGGGGTTATATTTTTCAAAGTTGATTTGTTTTTCAGTCACAACAAAATCAACGAAATCGACCCTGAAGCTTTCGCTGATTTAGAAAATATCGACAAATTAAATCTGGACAATAATTTTCTAGAAAATTTCGATGAAAATTTACTAAAGAACATTAAAATAAAGAGCTTGATTCTCACCAACAACAAAATTAAGTGCCTTGGGGATGTTGGAAAAGTTTTAAAAGCCAAAAAGAGGAATGCAATTGATTCAAACCCAATGTATTGCGATTGTTTGGACAAGGTCAAAGAATATGCCCAGTATCATATTGATAACAACGTAACATTTTCTCAAATAACATGTGAAGTACATGATGAAGATTAGTTTCCAAATAATCAATCAGTCTTGAAATGTTAATTGTACTTTTAAAACATCTAGATATAAATTTAGAATTATTTACTTGGAATGTTTTGTTAGCAATAAATAAAGCAAAAGTGCACAAATATATGAAAAATTCTTCTGTCACATAGTTTTTCTTATAAATTCAATCCTTTTACGTTATGGAGACACCCTGTAAATACCAATAATAGTATATAATAAAAAAATTAGCCTCTATCTATCTAACAGTAAAAAATTAACTCCTGATAACCTCTTGTAATATATTATTTTCCATTCATCATTTATTATAACAGTAGTTCAGATTTAGTTCATATTTAAAAGCAAAATCATATTAGTTAGTAAAAATGTTCATTACAAATGTAATTACTTTCATGTTATTCTTCTTTTACGCAAATTGTGACTACGTTACATTTAAAAATGTAGATATTTTAACAATGTGTGGGTCTTCACCAACTGTTAAAACACACATTGAATCTGGTAATCGTCTAAAGGATTATTTACCAAAAGAAGTACTGGCCATTCAAATACAAGATCAAAATATTCCCGTATTATACCCAGGATCAATATCAGATTTAGACAAAGTGTTGACAATTCAATTTTGTAATGTCGAAGAATTAAAACCAGGCGTTTTTATCAAAGCTGATATACTAATTTTGAATATAAGAGGTATGTAAAAATTTTTTAAAAATTTCTTACATAATCATCCTGGATTATTATTTTCCAGATAACAAAATAAAATCCATTGATTACGGAGTATTCAACAACGTTTCAATACGCAATTTAGATTTGAGTTTCAATGAAATTTCAATGATACATCCACAAGCTTTTGATGAGATGACAAATTTAACTACTATTTATCTAGACCATAACAAAATTAAAGTTTGGAATCCAGATTGGTTTAAAAATGCCCCAAATCTCAATAGGGTATCTTTTCAAAACAATAAAATTCAGAAACTACCGGCCCATGCTTTTAAAAATCCCCAAGATTATTTATTATTTTGTAACAACAAAATTAACGAAATAGACCGCGAAGCTTTTGCTGGTTTAAAAAAAATCGACCTACTAAACCTGGACAATAACTTAATAGAAAATTTCGATGAAAATTTACTAAAGGATATTAACATTAAGAGGTTGATTCTTAGCAACAATAAAATAAGATGCCTTGGAGATATTGGTATAGTTTTAAAAGCAAAAACGAAGAATGTTATTGACTCAAACCCGATGTACTGCGATTGTTTGGACAAAGTCAATGAATATTCCCGATACCATTTGGATATTATTATATCATTTGGTCAAATAAAATGTGAATTACATGATGAAGATTAGTTGCTATATCATCTATCTTAAAATATTAATAATATTTTTAAAACTTTCATTTATAAATATAAATGTATTTCCATTATTGATAAAAGTGATTAATCATATTCGACCCGTTCGTGTGGAAATCAGTTATTATAGCATATAGCTTCATACGTGTGAATTGAAAAATTATTATTACCTCCTTTTAGTATTTTTGGTACACAACATGCCAAACTTTGCATCAATAATGGAAATATTTTAGTTGGAATTACTTTAACCTCTTCAGTCCCCAGGATAAAAAAAAGATAAATATATTTGTTATTCATAGTAATTAAGTAAAAAATTGGAAAAGCCATTCTCTCTTTATTAATACATTAAAAACATTTTCATTGATACAATAAAATATTGTTTTCTTCTTACATCCTTCATTTTTTTTATTTATTTTGTTAAAATGTTTAGTAAAATTTCGAATTTAATAGAATTTTGTGATTAGAGACTGAATTTAAAAAAGATTTTGTGTTCAAAGTTCAAATTTAACAACATTTTGATTTCATAATTCTAATTTAACAAAATTGTTTTTATTTATAACCAAATTTTAACAAATTTTTCAGTTTAAGTTCAAATGAAATAAAATTGCGACTTAAAAGTGCCAATTAAACAATATTATGACTTAAAAGTGCAAATTTTATTAAATTTGACTATTTAGAATTCAAGCTTGCCATAATTCTGAGTTTAAAGTTCAAATTTAAAAAGATTAGGTGTACGAAGTTCAAATTTAAGAAGTTTTTGAATTTTAAAGTTCAAATTAAAAAAAATTGAATTTATAGTGCCAATTTTATTAAATTTCTCAATTTAAAATTCCAATGTATCAGAATTCCGTATTCAAAGTTCGAATCTAAAGAGTATCGAGTATAAAGTTCAAATTTTGAACTTACAGTTCTAATTTAAGAAAATAATAATATTCAAGTCCAAATTTTTGAGTCAAAAGTCCCAATGAAATAAAATTGTTACTAAAAATGTGAATTTAATTAAATTCTGAGTTTAAAGTTTAAATTTAAAGAGTTTGAATACAAGATTCAATTTTAACAACATTTTGATCTGGCAGTTCTAATTTAACAAAATTTTAATTTTCATGTCCAAATTTAACAAATTTTTGAGTTTAAAAGTCCAAATGAAATAAAATTGTGATTAAAATTGCGAATTAAACTAAATTCAAAAGTTCAAATTTAACAAAATTCTAAGTATAAAGCCAGAATTTAAAAATATTTGAAGTACAAAGTTCAAATTTACCAAATTTTTTAATGTAAAAGTTCAAATTTAAAAAATGTGACTCTAAAGTGCTCGTTTTATTGAATTTGAGAATTTAAATGTCGAATATATTCCAGAATTCTGAGTTCAAGGTTCAGAATTCTGAGTTTAAAGTCCGAATTTAAAAATATGTTGAATATAAAATTCAAATTTAACAACGTTTAAGTCTCGCACTTCTAATTTAACAAAATTTCATTTTTCAAGTCCAAATTTAACAAGATTTTGTGACTTAAAAGTGCGAATTTAACAGATTTAGGAGTTTAGTAAAATACTGCAAA
Organism: Hermaeophaga mercurialis; assembly: GCA_951812935.1. Taxonomy (NCBI): domain Eukaryota; kingdom Metazoa; phylum Arthropoda; class Insecta; order Coleoptera; family Chrysomelidae; genus Hermaeophaga; species Hermaeophaga mercurialis. The sequence goes on from OX638358.1 coordinate 33,502,095, forward strand.
CAAAAAATGTAATATGGGCAATATATCAAACCGATAAAAATGTCTTCTACATACTCCTCTAATTACCATTAATTTCTCTACGCTACTGAATCTAGATACTTTCCAATCACCAACCTAATTTCGAATACAAGTTATCTTCGAGTACATTTATTAGTAAATGGAAGTTTTTTTACTAATTGTTAGTTATAACCGTGTGTTTCTTAAACAGTTCCCATATATGTAGTAATAATATTTAGCATTTCATTTTTATTTGGAGTCGGTGATCTCTTTGATCTCCTTCGGTGGCGTCGCTTTTTCTTAATTTGACAATTAGACACTTGAATGATGTCCTTAAAAGAATCTGATTTTTTGCGGTCCGTTATACATCAGCAAAACATTTTTTTGTATTTTAAACATTATTAGATTTATTATTAAAATTTCATTACAGTCTTTTGGGTGTTCTTTAGCTAAATGCATCTTGGTAAGTGAACCTTTAGGATACAATTGACGCGCGTTACAATTTTTTTCCAGTAATTTTGTGACAAGGTTTAAGTATATTAGTATATTTTTTGAATATAGGTACAGGGTGATCAACTTATACTCCCAAGTTTGGTATCTCCGTTATCTTGAGAAATAGGAAAGAATGTTTTAAATAAAACTAAAAGATAGAGTCAAGCTTCATATTTTAAAATTATTTCGTAATATGCAGGAAGCCTCATAAAGTCACAGCTTATCAAAGTTATGTCCTTTATAAAACATAGTAGACATAAAGTGTGATACATCGTTGAAATCAGCTCGGCAAGACGCTTATAAAAATGTAAAAATATACGGGATGATCCATTAAAAAAACATACCTTTATAATAAATAAAAAAATATAACTTTGATATACTGTGACCTTATAAGACACCCTTTATATTACGAAATAATTTTAAAATGTGAAACTTAACTCTGTCTCTAACTTTTATTTAAAAACGTTTTTCCTATTTCTCAAGATAACGGAGATATCAAACTTCGGAGTATAAGTTGATCACCCTATAGAAGCAAATTACTATCTTTTTCAAACATTTCCATAAGCGTAATCTCAGTTTTTCCATAAAAACTACTTGGGTATCTTAATTTTGTTATATAAGATACGTTTTTTTTATTATCAATATATTTGTTGTCCAAAAATACAAAAAATATTGCGTGTGTGTTCCCTGAAAAACCGCACTGAAAACTTTTAAATAAAATTGATGACATAATCCGATATTTCGAATCATTTATCACAAATAAATTGTATTCTGATTTAGGTAGTGTTAGGCAACTTTATGTAAATCTACTTAATGTTATATTTATGGAACATTTATAAAAACATTTATATTATGTATCCCAACATAAATAGAGTTGTATGACTGAAAACTGTTTACATCTAAAATGCAAGGATATAATTTAGTGCCTTAAATGTCCAGATATTATTTTAAGTAGCTTAGTTTTGTTTATACTGCACCGTGAATGGTCGACCAAAGAAGAAGTTAAAAGCGTTTATTATTCGATGAGTGATTTTAAGTGTTCATTACAGTATTTTGAACCCTGAAATTTTGCAACAAATTATTAGTAATTCATATGCTTAACATAAACTAACATTATACAGGATGAAGTACTTACTAAAATTTTAGAAATTGTAACAGGCTTCAAACTGCTCATAATAAACTTAAAAATTAATAATGAGGGTTAAATTTCTGTCAAATTTAAAATAAAAAGACAGTGAATTGGATACTTAAAGTTGCCTTTGAGGTGAAATATATTTTTATTTTAAGTTATCAAACAATTCATTTGATTATTTTTTATGTTTTGTTGATGAAAGGAAGACAATAGTTTTTGGTTGTTTTTAAGTTGTGTGTTGTTGCTGGATATTTTCTTTTACAGGTTTTCAATACATTATTTGTGATGGTAGTTTTGATCTCGATCGATATTAATGTATTCATTCTCTAGTTGTGTTTTGTAATAGAGACACCCAGTGTATATTTTATCAGAAACATAAATCGCAGTCCTACACTTACATTCTGCAAACAAAGTAGCGGAATATTAAAAGAAGCAATTCAATCAATCTCTTTGTAACAATATTTGTTACTTATCATATTGAATCATTATCTTACAAAATTAAGTTATTGAAACCTCTTTGAGGTTCACAAACTCCCGTTACCGCAATGTAATTCTGTAATTACCTGTTAATTAAAAATAACTAATTGGTCGTTAAAGAAATTAATATTAAAATAGCGTTTTATCCATTTCATAAATCAGATACTGGAAACGTAAACAAGCACTGATACTATTGAAAGGAGATCCAACACATATTTTGATATCGATATTAACCTTCGGTCTTGAGCGAAAGAAACACGATACGCTACAAATTTCTCTACAATATTGTTTCGATCTCGGTGTCAGCTTAGTTGAAATTTACCGCTCAATACCATTGCAACTACCTACCACTTGTACCGTGAATATAGGAGAAGTTAAATCAGGTTTCCAATAACTCACTTTAAATTATATCAATATGGATTTGTCGGTATACAGAGTGCTAAGTTCATAGGAATTGAAAGAATATGAGAGTTTTAATATTCTTTGTTAATGTGGACTGGTAAAGTTGTTGGTTGGTCTGAAGATTTTTCTGTCAGATAATCAAATCTAGGACTTTAATGAAATTTGGGTTCATTAACACTTCACAGTTTAGTAAAAAGTTCCATAAAGAGCAAATTATAATAAAAATGCGATAAATAATGCTTTATCAGTCAAGTTTTTACGAACAAAAAACAAAACACTTACCTTTCTGTTTTTCCTTTTTTCACTATTTCTCACTTTGAAACCTTATTCCAATTACCAACTTTTGTTGCTTAAATTGTTATTTAATTTATTAAATAAGAAATAACATTTGCCACAAATTATTGGGCACTTTCAGGTATCGAGGGTGAGAAATTGGCTACGTTATTTTCCGCATTTCTATGCTTTTCGAGGTTATTTTAAGAAAATGACATTTTAGGATGATGAGTGCAGGTAACCGATTTGAGAAAGAGATGATTGATATAATAGTGACATGGAAAACAGTTTTATTATTAGCTCTACAACGACATTTTCCTTTTAGAATTTTACGCTATACTCAAATAGTTTTTGAAAATAAGTATTAAGAGTTTGAGATGTTGGCAACACTTTTAATAAATGAGAGCTACAAGACAGATAATAAAATTTTCTGGAATAAAGTAAAAGCGTAAAAAAAATTCAAAAGAGGATTCTAATATTATGGATGTGAATAAACAATAACATTTGAACATAAAAGACAAGTTGAGGATTTGGAGTCATTACTATGAAGATACATTTAAAGATGACGATCTAGCGAAGGAAACTCTAAAATAAGAATAAGAAGAGAAACTTGCAGAGATAACTTTAGAAGAAGTAGAAGAGACAAGTAATTATTAGTAACTGGAAAGGAATATATATGGAAATTAAATAAAGAAACGTGCGAAAAAGAAACAAAATCCAAACAATGGAGGAAAAACTTAATAGTCCTATTTATAAAAAAGATATCAACGGATTGCAACAATTTTACAGCTATCTGCCTATCAAAAACAAAATATATTATTCCCTAAATACAACAATAATAAAAAAGAAATAGACAAGACTATAAAGCTAAGAGTACACAATTGTATTATAGTCCCTAGAGTTACATAAGGTTATAAAACTTGGCAAAAAAGTATGAATCATACGAATGAATTATATATTTAAGAAGAATAGTAGGTGTGACAAAATATGATAAATTAAGAAATGAATAAATAAGAGAGTTGTTGGAGCAAGAGTAAATAATACGACAAATAAAGAATAATCTATTAAACTGGTACGGTCATATCATAAGAATGGACAAGAACAGATTGAGCAAAAAATTAAAGAAGCAGATAGAAAGAAGAGAAAAGGGAGATCAAGAAAAAGCTGGATAGGAGGAATCAAGGAAATAGGATATAGAAGAGGAAGGACAATAGAAGAAATGAAAGGATTAGCCAAAAACTGAAAAGAATGGAGAAAGCAGACGGTCACGATAGGAGAAGTATTCTTAATGAAGATAATTGCAGAAAAGATGAGGAAATAAGTGGTAAAACAGGTTCTAAAAAAATAAAACAGGCTCCTGTAGGCGTTTTTTAATAATGATACTAAAGATGTGTAAAAATATGATTTTGAATGGTTATTGAAGCCAAAATGCTATAAGAACCAAGGAAATGTTTGTAAGAAGCATAACGGATTTTCCAAAAACAAATCTTATTTCGAAATATATTAAAAGGCATTAGAAAGAGTAAATATAAAACAAACAAAAAAATAAGAAGAAAAGAAAATGGATGAAATATAAACATCCACAGAAGAATCAATAGATCGATAAAAAAATAAATATGTAGAAAATAGAATGGACCAGGGCAGCAAGAAACACCACACAAAATAAAGCTAAAATATATACTATAAAAACGATTTTGTGGGAAAAAAGAATCCTAATATTTCAGTCATGAGAACGAAAAGTTTTGTGACAATATATGGATCCAAATGGATTGTGAAAACCTGATTTCGAGAGAAAATTGTAGTAGTACTTCAATTAAATTGTAGATAAACGCTTTTTTTACCTCCAATTGTTTTAAACAGCAGGTGATACTAGACTTAAAATTAAATTTTACTGCTTTCACAACAGCCGAGTTAATAAAATAACGATTACCTCTTTATTTGGTTTTTAATTTTATTTGTTTATTAAAGTGCCAATTAGCATATAACATTAACGAGCTTATATGTTTATTATGCTAGAATTAATTTCCTCATGCAGTTTTCTAATTTTTGTAATAAACCGATAATAAATACCGCCGTAAAAAATACCGTACACTGTTATTGGTGGAGATTATAAATTCTCTAATTACTGTTAGCAATGGTCCTTCCTGCTTACACACTTCTTACTTTAACGAAAATGAAACAAAATATTAAAAACATCAAAGATAAAAACTACAGGAAATACGAAGAAAATTAACTAGTAACAGGACTTTTTTTATTATAAAAAATATTGCCTTTACAAAAAGCTTTTTACTATTTTCTAACTTCAATCTAATCTGAATGAATTTATTTAGTTAAAACTCTTGTATGATTTAACTAAAGCTCTGGTATGATATTTAAAAATAATGAGAGTGGCAATTTGTATAGCGTCAATAATAATATAATATTACTAAAATTAATAATACTTATTATAATAATAATAATACCAATAGTTTGGTAAAGTTAGATATTGTATAGAAATAACTTTATTTACTAAGAAAACTCTCTAAAAATAAAAATTATCGTAAGTAACAGGAACTCTATTCCACTTTCGATAACTCTGACTCTTCGCAATTCCTACTGTCAATTTTTCCTTATTTATATCCTCTTCTTGTTTTGTTGAAGGTACCGTATATAATTTTCTTACATCTTTGAAGATTCTAGAAAATTTTAGATGTGTACCAGAATATTCTAGACATTTACTATAATTTTATAAAAGATTAAAAGTAATGGGAAGTTGCTTACCATAAAAAATATTGTTTACGCGAAACAGTTTTCATTTTTTTGTAACTTTTACAAGGTTTCTTGTATACTTTTCTTGCTTTCTTGAAGATTCCAGAAAATTTTACACCTTTACCAGAATATTCCAGACGTTACCAGAATATTCTAGATATATACAAAGTAGTAGTTTCGTTTTTTTTTTTTCGTAATTTATTGAAGTTGGAACGCAATTAAAGACGTGACTGAAGATTAGAGGTGTTCTGAGGTTTTCACATATTCATTTTGTTTTGATTATAACTACTTAAGAGTTCAAGTAAAGAGGAATACTTTCCAGAATTGGTAGCACAACAGTAATGATTTCAAGTTTTGTAAGAGTATCATCATAATATTAAAAAATCACTATTGTTAACTTTTAGAACCAGCGAAGCTCTTAATTTTTTCTATATTTAAGTTAATTGAAACTATCTCTGAAATTTTGTATATTCTGGTGGTATTTTAGTTGTTCACTTGGTATATTGACAGATCATGAGTGAAATTTATAAAGTGGTGTATAAATGATCCAACTGGTACGTTGGCAGCTCTTTGCAACCATGAATCAGCTAAACCATGCCCTTTATTCTTTTATTTGGTGGGTAGGTAGTCCATTTAGTTGCACTCGTTATTGCACTTTATATCATCCGTCTGCAGTCTTCACCCACCCATATATGATGCAGACTAATTTCAGTTGCTCCGGACACTGAATTACGGTACATGTTTTCCTCTTTTGTACCGGCCATTTAAATATTGCTCTTTTGTTTACAAGAATGAGGTCTTGATGTAGTTCATGGCTGCGAATTATCATTTTATTAGCATAAGCCTAACTTGTTTTTCCTAGATTTATGATAAAATTAAAATATTTTCCTTTCAAGTTCAAGAAGTTAATATATTGTAACTGGATTATGTTAAAGGGGAATAAAATTCAACAAAATCAATATTAAATTTATGAAAAAAATAGAAATTGAAATTGAGCGGTAAAATAAAATGTAAAACAAGTAAATTAATTTCAATAACACAAATCAGTACAGAGGTCGAAAATATTAAATCAACTTAATATATTATATTTTACAAAATTTCTTATTTCTCCAAACTAAGATCGAATCATCAAAAAATCCACAAATAAACACAAAGTTTTTATTCACTTCAACTCTTTGTGAAATACAACGTTTTGATCAATTTCATTAAATTATCGGTGTGAGGACTCTATACAGTCTAAAATGGAAGAGAGATACGTCAAAATTTTTACGCCCTTTTTGTTTTTCCTAGATTTATTATAAATTAAAAACATTTTCACTTGAAGTTCAAGAAATTAATATATAGAGTGATAAAAATATATTGTAAATCAATTAGGTTAAAGTGATTTTGTATTAAGGAAAAAAATTCAAGAAAATGAATATTAAATTTATTAAAAAAAATTAGAAAATTAAATTGAGTCAAAATAAAAATATTTAAAATAAAATAACTAAAATTAATTTTCAAAAACATATATAAATAAACTCATGTAAATCTCAGGGACGTCCAGAATATTAAATCAACTTATGATATAGTTTTCCAACATTTATTTATTTCTATAAAGTATAAAAATCTCCATAAATATACACAGTTTTTTCAATATCAATCAAACAATTATTTTTCTATGACTTTCATGACTATATTTTATGATTTGACAACAAATAAAGTTGATCAAGAATATTAATTGTAGAACATATTTCCACATTAAATTATTAGACAATATGAAAATTGTGACTTTTGTGAAGACATGCTCTATAACTTTTGTTACACTTTTCTTCTTCTTTTAATAAATTTTAGTATAAACAAACTTTAATATTAAACACATTTTTTTAAATGTTCAATTTATTGCCAAAATATTATTTATACCATGATTAAAAATGTGAAATATAATATTCTCATGTGATGCAATATTTAATATTTACATTTCAAATGAAATTAGACACTACTCAGTTGAAAGAGATTGGAATATTGACAATTATTTGAGCACGACTATATTAAATAAAATCGTGAACATAATTCCTTCTAGGAACCGTTTTTTGATAAAATTTATGATAAAATGCATATTCTGGTCTCGAGAAAGCCGACAACACAAACACATTATCAAAGTAATCATCTACGCATGAAAGCACTATAAACAATAAGTAAAAATGCCACAATTTTGAGCGTAATTGTAATTTTCAACATAATAGCATAATGGCAGTGACCCAAAATGTGATTTTTAAATGTAGCAATTAAACTGAAATAGCTCATGTGCCAGAAGGAGATCACCATTTTCAGTTTTTCCGATTAAATCCATACCAAAGGAATACTCAATCTGCAAGTTCTTTATGCTATTAATAAATGGTCAAATCTTCAAAACGAATATAAAACAACCAACATAAGAAAATACTATTAATGAAAAAATTGCAGGAATCAACTACCACAAGAGAATAGAGAATTATTTATTGAAAAGAGGACATTAAGATAATCTGGGTCTCCAAGATGACACAAGACCAAACAAATTAAAATTGGGTAAGCAATATGTTCTTATCTAAAGTATCCAAATTATTTAAAATGCCAATTATGTCGAATTATTCCATATAATTAGATAATTCAAAATGGTCCAAAAGGCTCAGATATTTAATCATCAAAAAAAAAATAAGAGGATCGTTCCAATAAAACAATATTATTGAAAAGAGACCAGAAGAAAGCTAAAAAGAAAAAAAATGGCATAAATATAGATCTCCAAGATTCAACAAAATGCAACAACCAAATTATATTAAATGCCAATTTTGTAGTTCCTTCCAATAAAACAGTATGATTGAAAATAGATCAGAAGAGAGAAAAGACCAAAGATTTAATCATCGAAAAAATAAGCTAAAAAGAAAATGACAGAAATATGGATCTCCAAGATTAAACAAAATGCAACAACTACAGTCACAAAATTAAAAATTGTTATAAACAGTGATTCAAAAATAATTCATAGATCATCATAAGAATTTTGTGGATAAAATAGTATAATTGAAGATTAGAGATTTAATAATCGGAAAAACAATATAAAAAGAAAATGACACAAATCAGGATCTCCAGGATTAAACAAAACTCAACAACTACAGCCAAAAAATTAAAAATTGTTACAAATACTTATTTAATAAGAATTAATCAGATAATGACTTTAAGGATAGTGACTAAATTATTTAAAATTCCAATCAATGAATTATGAAAAAGATCAAAAAATTTGTCTGATGATGAAATGATGAAATAATATTCAATAAACAGTTAGTACTGACAGTAATAAGAACATAAACGCGGAAAAAAAGAAGAAAGTCATAGTAAAAGTGATCACCACAGTACTTTTTTTCTTTTTGTCCGGCGTGTATGTAAAATTTTTTAGTATTTTTGAGTATTAAAGTATGAAAAATTTGTATATAATGTAATTATCGAGCAAAATTAAGGTATTATTTAGTGAAATTTAAGCTGTGATTAATGAATTTAAGTGATATTGTGAGCCAGGACATCAGAAAAAGTAAAAAATTAATTCACGTGGGGTTACTAAATCGAGAGAAAATTAATAAAGTTATTTGATTACGAGATATAAAAATATTGTACTGGATAAACAGTCCTTAGAGGCTGAGACCATAAAAACGAAAGAAGAAGAAGACCACCACAGTAGATCTATTCTATAGATGCACAAATGTCACAGAAACAGCTTAAGAAGAAAAGACAAATTTCTCTACTACGTTAGATATACCGTAAGCTTTGGATAATTATAAAATGAATTATAAACCAAGATTATTCCCCTCCTACATTTCAAATAGATAGTTTAGAATAAATCACAAAGAATCTTTCTTAGAAGAAATGAAAAGAGGAGTTCTACAAGGAAGTGTAGTAGATCCGGGTCTACAACTATTGTATCCTTGATATCTAAATATTAAAATACTAGAATAGCTAGTCTTCCTAATAATAGAGCTATTTTAGCCGTACGGTAGAACAATAGAGATCAACTGAATAAAAGTATTCAACTTAAGTGATCGTCAAATAAAACATGTCCTTGTTAGAAAGAGCCAAAGATCAGTGGCGCTCAATCTAAGAGAATATATTGTCTACATAAGTAACTATTTGTTGAGCTTAAAAATATACTTTTGAAAAATCACGAGTTAAGAATAGTATATTTTGCCAAAAAAAAGTCTTGTCAAAGTAAATAAACATTAGCACTATTTTAAATAAAAAAAATATTGTAGAGAACATTTAGTTAATGTCATTCTCTTAGGTTTTTAATAGGTAATACGTAATATTAAAAATTAAAAGTTTATTTTCTACATTTATGAATATTATTCTCGTTTAAAATAATATACAGTATCCAATTTGATTTTTATTTTTAAATATTATCTGCAGTAATTAAACTATAACTTTTCCTTAATAGAAATCATGTTGCCCCGTTACAAAATTATTAATAACATCAACATTTTCTTATGATACATCAAATTTAATATTCACATGTAGTGATACAAATTGCTACAAACATTTATTATTTGAGCTGGCTTAATTGGAGAACATCTCAATTTTCTTTCCAGATACATACATCTAAATCTTCTTTTCAACACTCCAATGATTTTTTCCACAAAGTTACAAGCACTAATTTTTCTTCGAGTATATAAATATTCTGGTGTCCCAGGTGCTGCATCAGATATTGGTATTTACAACCATGGTTGCAGTAGCAGTACCATATTGGACATAATTCCATTAACAAGAAAACTTACTATATCTTTAGTTAACACTAAAATTAAAACTCGTCCACAAATTCGACTGGATCACTTTCATCCCTCATATATCTTCTTTCTGGATTAGAGAGTATTAATTGTCTAAATATCTCTTCTTCTTCTTCAAACCTTATTGCAATCCAATTATTGAGGATAAGCATTATGTAAAACAAATCTAAACTTATAAAACACAATAAAAACATACAAAGTAATCAAATATGTCGATTATAAGCGAACCAAAAGGGAACGATACAATTGACAAATCTACTGTCATCATTGACAAAGCTAAATAAATTAAAAACAGTCAATATTTGTTATATTTAAAAAAAAATAGTTTTCTATTTTTAAACCAAATTTGTAATATTTGTGCATTTAATACAGACTTCAACAGTTATTTCAAACCTTTTGTTTATAACAAATAACAATTTGATTGTTGTAAGTTATTATATTTATTTAAAAAAATATATGATTAGAATTGATTTATGTTGATATCATTTTATATTCTGGCACAGAGGCTGTTTGTCTGAAAACTCGAATTCCAAAAAATGTCCAAATAAATCGTCCTTCCATAATAATAAATTTTCGTTCTGGAAGATATTAAATAAACTCGTAATATAATCAATATGTAAATATGATTATACGTTCCTTCGACACCTGGAACAGGTTTTTCAAATATTTTAGGTGAGATAATCAACTGTAAAATGATGACAGATTGTGCGATTTAAGGGTCTGTTGGCTGCCAACACCGCCAAGGGTCATTAGTCAACATCCATGCTTCGAAAAATCTGCATTTTTATAATTAGTACCTATTATAATCTTAAAAAAACTTACTGGCTACATTAGCTTACAAAAAAATATTTTCAAATCATTATTTAAATATAGTTCTTGCAAAATTTATAAATCCTTTAATTTGTTATTAGTAAGATTAACATTTAATACAAATATGTCAGGTTTTCACAAAATATTTAAATAACAGTCTAAATTTGTTCCTATGGCAACGTTGCTTTATATAATGGTTGTAAATACGTTTAGTTACAAACTATTTTATACAAATGTCTTTTTACATAGCATTATGCTATTATGTAAACTTTACGTACTTTTTCAATTTTCAATTGTTCTGTGAAGAGAAAATGTGAGTTTTCCACAAATTTTCTTTGATGCAGATGAACAACGAAAACAATTAAAAAATTAATACTCTTAATTGTATGTTGCTACTTTTAAAAAAATGGACTATGTCATTTTTGCGTTTGATTGTTTTAAAGGTCGCTTTTAAATTATTGCGGTTTAAGATGATGAATACCCGTGTGCGGTTTAAAAGAGAAATAATTGGAATAAGAGTTAGATGGAGATCTGTTCGTTTTTTTGTTGTCTGTAGAATTTGAAGTTGTCGCCGATGCATTAAAAATATGTGTTAAGAGTTTTGAAATGTTCGAAATACCTTTAATAAATTAGAGATATAAGAAAATGTTTACGGATCAAAAATTTTTCGGTTTAAAACTCATTTGAATTTTAAATAATACGCTTCTTCAAATTAATCCGGCGTAAACATTTATCACATAGAAAACTTAAAATTAATTATGGGTAATTATTCTATTTTATGAAAAATGTACCTGCCTCCGTTGTACAAGTATCTACTCATCGAAAATTATTAAAAAATAAAAATAATAAACGAGTAGTTGTCACGCACTAACACTTCATCTTCACACTTTGTAACTCATAGGATTTACATAATTTGTGAACAAGTGTGCATCATAGGGGACTGTTAAAATACTAAAATACTAATCAGAAATTTGTGTTAGTACATTCGTGTTAAATGTGTTGATAATATCTGCAACAGCGACGACTCTACGACTCTAACCGAAAAAATGTGAGCATAAGCTACAAACTACAAGGCAATAAATAAAAATATATTCGTTAGCAAGAATATCGCAATAATAATTTTTAAAAAGGAACAACAGAATTAGTCCTTTCAATTTGTGATTCTCTTCTTCTTTGAGATCTTCTTTCTCTTTATAGTTTCACAAGGATTTGAATTGAATTGGAAATTTAAATTGATATTGATATTTGTAAAATTTACGAAAAATGGGATTGATCCTAAATTTAATCGGATTTATTACATTACATGAAATCTAAACTCGGTACCATATCAAAAATCATAAAAACCAAACGAGTTGAAATATGGGAAAAAATAATTTTATCAGAAATTATACAGTAATGTGAAATTAAAAAATTATAAAATTTTGTAAAATTTTAATATTTCATTTAATAAATTGGCAAAAGCAAAACGAGTTAGGAACCTTAAAATACTTTTAATGAAAGGAAAAAGTTAATTTTTTAAGAAAAAAATATACAACAATCTGATATCATAACTATAGAAACCAGTACATTTTTGTTTTGCAATTAACAAAATCAGAAATTTTTAAACACGTTTATTAAAAAATCCCAGACTATATGAGTTTATATACGAACCTAAAATTTCTTTTATTGAAAGAAAAAAGTCAATTTTACTAGAAAAAGAAAATATGATATTAAATTAAAAAAAACCTTTAAAATATTATTATTTTACTGGCTAAAACTTTTTGGTAACACGGTTATTCAAAAAATAACAGTAATTAAAAGAGTTAAAACACAAAGATGATATTACTTTTATTAAAAGAAAAAAAAGTTTATTTCATTAGAAAATAATATTTTAATATTAATTATTAGAAGGACAAAAACCAAACTTGTTGAAATACAAACCTAAAATTACTTTGATTGAAAAAAAATGTACCTACATAAAATGCAGTATAATTGTAATATTTCAATTAATCAAATAGTGAATTTTTGGGAACACCGTTATTCAAACAAATCACAAAAATCAAACGAGATGTAATAAGGACCAAAAATTAGTTTTATTGAAAGAAAAAAGTCAATTATATAAAAAAAAATATGGTAACGTGATGTTATAATTGAAAATTGTGTCAAATTTTAATATATCAGTAAATTTGGAAATTTTTGAAAATACTTTTATCCAAAAAATCACAGAAATTAAACGGGTTAAAATATGGACCTGAAATTATTTTTAATGAAAGAACAAAAGGTACTTTTATTAAAAAAATTATAATATTTTTTTAATTATTTTACTTAGTAAAATTGGAGATTTTAGAAACACTATAAAAATCACAAATACTAAATTGAAATACGGATCAGAAGTTATTTTTATTGAAAGGAAAAAGCTAATTAAAAAAAATATACAGTAACAATACTAAAACTATAAAATTATTGGGAACATCGTTATTCAAAAAATTACCAAAAATGAAACAAGTCATTATAGGGATTTAAAATAATTTTTATTGAAAGAAGGACAGTATATTTAAATAAATTAAAAAAATAACTGCGTCGTGACATAAGAAGTAAAAAATCAACACAAATTTATTTCTTGGCGAAAAAATTGTTTCCCAACTCCACCAATGTTTTAGATATTTTAGATCTGAATATGCATTTTCTTGCCTAATTCCAAATATTTTCCAATTGAAGAATATATGCAAACTGTTTCAGTTATCTTAAATTTGTTTTCCAGGACTACAAACCAGATTTTATCGAACACTTTTAAAATATCTAAAAATATAGCAAAACAAATTTCGTTTTTTTTTAAAGAGCATTGGCTATCAAATCAATTATTCGGTGTATTTAATCAACTGTTGAATTTTTCACCATATGACTTCATTTTTTGTGAAGATTTTCCAATAGCAATTTCTTTGATTTTCTTTGTTCATTTTTCGCTGTCTTTCATAGTATGAAGTAATTCTATTTTTGTTTGTTAGATTCCTTAAATAATTTTTTCCTTCGGCTTTTTTGTTTTCTTGTTCTGGTGTTTCCATTCTTCATCCGTCCCACTAGTTTGTATTTTTGACGGTCCCGGTATTTCGTTTGCTGTTGTTTCCATTTATTTCTCTACTTCTTCACTCCATTAGTTTGTCTTACTTTTTTCCAGTTTTTCTTTTTCCTTTTTCTTTATTTCTTTATTTCTCTTGCTCTTTTATTCTTGTTTCTTCGTCTATTTCGTCTAGCATTGTTTCAGCATCCGGTAGTTCACCAGTTCTTTCTTTGTATTCCTTCATTTTCCGTTCAAATTCCTCATTTACTATTGGATCTTTTAGTCTTTCCATTGCTCTTGGATTAACCATTAATTGTTTAATTAATTTGTTGTTGAAGCATTCATCCAATTTTCTTTCCTCTTCAGCCGTTTTTCCTTTTCTTATTCTACTCCTGGGCCGTCCTTCGCTTTCCAATTCGCTACCTATCTTCATTCTTCCCTCTCGTTTGTAGCCCTTGCCCTTGTATTCAGCTGGCTCCATCACTCGCGAAAACTTTTTTGCAATTTTTTTTTAATTTCCCCCAAAAATTGTTTATCTCGGGTTTCGAATTTATCCCCAAAAATTGATCCGTTAGAGTTATCAAGACCCGGAGTTTCATTAATATTTCAATGTCATAAAAAAGGAGCCGGTAGCAATGACAATTTCCCGAATATTCTAGTAGGCGTTAAGAGTTTACTTAATTGTTCGAAAATTAAATAAAATTCAGTCTGAAGTAGAAAAGCGAAGTGTCAAGTTCGACGTCGGCGAAGTAGAGTCAAAATTATTTGCAATTTTAGTTTGTAAACAGGCAGTTGTGGAGTTTTCTTGGAAATAGTGTGTTAAACCCACATACGCGTTCCAAATTGGGTTCAGGTATACGGTGTTGGAAAATATTGTAAGTTATTTTTAGTTTCATCCATTTATTAATCATGGCGGCGATCTTATCAGTTTCATTTTAGTTTTCCGAATATGTCTTATTATCTCGACACTCTTTCAACCGAATTGCTGTTCTCATTGTAAAAATTCATACATGCCCATGCCGTTATTAAGTCAACTAACGTTAATATTTTCCACAGTCAAAGGGCCTTGGCTACGATTTTTTAGACTTCTTGGTCTGATGTACTTTAGCCCCGTTAGAGTATATATCAATATCGAAATAAGTAATAGAAGTAGACTTAGAGAAACACCTTCCTCATTTTGGAGTGCAAATAACTAAAATATTTAGTGAGATTCCAAAATAGGCCCACTAAAATCAACCAAAAATATTACGTATTTCCCGAAATAACGTTGACATTGAGGACGACGTTTCACAAAAAATTATTTTACTCAATTCGTTGTTGATTTACCGCAAGCCTCATAAACATAATTACTACTTTTTCAGTTCGTCAGCAATTAGTAAGCCAGTTTTTAATGTTTGTACTCAAACGGGACTAAAGTATATCGGAGCATTAAGTCTAAAAAATCGTATCCCATGTCTTTCAACTGTGGAAAAAATTAAGTTAAGTTGTCCTAACGACGGAACGAGCACGCACGATTTTTACATTAAAAATATAGTTTGGTTGAAAGAGTTCTAGATAGTGATACGTATTTCGGAAAACTTCCAGTACCTTCCTAAACCCCACATCTGACACCATTTGTAACAGTTATGCCGGTTTAACAAACTTTATTGACATGAAACTTCACAACTGCCTGTTTACAAACTAACATTGCAGGTAAAAGTGACTCTAGTTCACTTACGTCAAGTTTGACCATTCATTTTACTACTTCAGACTAATACGACGGCTACGTAAGTACTATCAGAGTCAAGACATTGATCGTGAATCTATAGACGTCAAGTAAATCCATTAACGGCCAACTCTCCCAGCAAATATAAAGGTAGTGCGACGAAAAATCTCGCACACTAAGCAGGTATCCGGATACCGTAACCAGTTCCCCCGGTAGATGGCCAAACAGCCCGATGAGCTCTCCTAGTAGACTTCTCAGCAGAATGACCAGTTCTGTCAGAAAAGTCACGAAATCAAACAAGAGTTCGAAACGATACGAGAAAGAACCTCTCAGCAATCGCCCCCCGAGAGCAGAGACAACAGAAAAGTAACAGTTCGTCCTGTCAACTCACCAAATTCAGCTTCAAACAATCGAATACAATAATACAATGAAGACACAGGAATTCAGCACAATTTGGGAAGTCAGATGAACCCACCCAAGTTTGCCCAATAAGACTCAGCAGATATGAAGCCAGTGCGATGATGGCCAGACAGCGCGATGAGCTCTCCTAGCAGATGTCTCGGCAAAAAGACCAATTAGGTGAGAAAATTCACGAAGTCAAGCAAAAGTTCCATATGATTCCATATGATACCAGAAAGATTCTCCCAGAAATCGACACCGGGAACAGAGACAATAGAAAGGTAACAGGGCATCCTGTTAAACTCATTCTGGGTCTGTGCCATTAACATCTTCTCTCTGTTAAGAAGTTTGACGATATTGCCAAACCACTAACCTGAGTTAGTGAAGAAGACAGAAACTTCAGCTTGGATAAATGGATAAAGTCGCCTTTGATGATTTAAAGAAGTAATTGACATCAGCTTCGATCCTAGACTACCCAGTTCCTAAAGAGAAATTCATTCTTGATTTTGACTCTAGCATTTTTCTTGTAAATAGTTTGTTAAACCCATATTGTTAAAAATACTCTAATAAAATTATTTCCATTTGTCTTTTTTTTATGTAACTTGGTTCGTGTACACTATTTTCCTAAATTTATTAAATATTTGATTATTTCAACTTAATACTTAATTTCTGCAATATTGATAAAAATAACTAAAAAATAAAACTATCTACACTGAAAAAAAAAACTCATCTGAAGAAAAGAAATGCTCTTGAAAGATATTTCATGCTAATAAGAACTATTTTTTTAACGC
Organism: Hermaeophaga mercurialis; assembly: GCA_951812935.1. Taxonomy (NCBI): domain Eukaryota; kingdom Metazoa; phylum Arthropoda; class Insecta; order Coleoptera; family Chrysomelidae; genus Hermaeophaga; species Hermaeophaga mercurialis. The sequence goes on from OX638358.1 coordinate 33,519,142, forward strand.
AACAAAACGAGACTTCTAAAAATAAAAAATTCGATTCTCTTAATGCGAATTTTCTTTTAAACGAACAAAGTCCTTTTAAGAGAACATAACTTCTTTTAAGAGAATAGATAACTATTTTTAAAAGAATAGAGGACGCCTTTGAAGAAAACTAATTACTTATTTAAGAGAATTAGTTTCTTCTTTCAAGAGACCTCTAAAAATTTAAACAGAGTAGGACAAGCTTTCCAAATAAACTATTATCAAAAAATAATAATTAGTAGAATTATGAAATATATAACAAAATAAAAAGAAATAAAATAAATGTAAATTCTTCTATAAATAAAATTTTTTAATAACAGTAATTAAAAGAGTTGAAATACAAAGATGAAATTACTTTTATTAAAAGAAAAAAAGTTAATTTCATTAGAAAATAATATTTAACAACATATTATAAATCTATGATATTTTAATATTTTTATTTTAATTATTAGGGCTGTTAATAAAAAAATCACAAAAACCAAACTTGTTGAAATTCAAACCTAAAATTACTTTATCGAACACTTTTAAAATATCTAAAAATATAGCAAAACAAATTTCGTTTTTTTTTAAAGAGCATTCAAATAAGTTTGAGAGTATTGATGAAAGGGATGTTGGCCTATATGACTTCATTTTTTGTGAAGGTTTTCCAATAGGAATTTCTTTGATTTTCTTTGTTCATTTTTTAGCTGTCTTTCATAGTATGAAATAATTCTCTTTTTGTTTGTTAGATTCCTTAAATATGAGCAATCATTTTTTATTTTTTTATTGCTCGTTTCAATTCTTGGTTAAGTCTATTTTGGATTCTTTTCTCACCGAAATACCTTGTTTTCTGCAATTTTTTTTCTATCTATCATTATCATTCTTTAGAGTTTTTGAATCAAAAATTTTGTAAATTTAGGGAGAGTAAAGAGAAAAGTAATAGGAAATATTAAACGATGGAATTAATATAACAATGCAAGAAACTATTACAAAGGTACCGACACAACATTTTATTTGGAATTGTGCAAAATATTGTATCAACATTTAATAGTCAATAATGAAATACGGAAATAAAATTTATTGCAAATAAATGATATAAAATTGGTTTTAGAGGAGTATTCCTGAGTTGGCTGGTTGATGATCTGGACGAAAGAAAAATCAGTGTAAAGATCAAAGATTCTTTATCGGAGCCATATAGTATACACAGGGGAGTTCCTCAGGGTTCATTACTGGGTACCCTACTATTTCTACTATTTATAAATGATGATCTAAAATCAGAAATCTTAGTCCTATATGGGGATGATATATCATTGGCGATGGCAGCACATTATACTGAGGAACTCACCGTAAAAATCAGAAACATGTTCCATTCTTTTGTTACTTGGTGTACATACAATCGTTTAATAGTGAACATTCAAAAGACTTCATTTATTTATTTTCATTTAAAAAATCAATTTAGTAATTCAGACTCGTTAAGTTTTTCCTTCAATAATAACATAATTAACTCCGCTAAACAAGTAAAATTTCTAGGCTTAAATATTGATTCAAATCTAAGATGCACTGAACAGATTAAGGACGTAAACTATAAGTTAAACAGAAGTTACTATTCTATATCCAGATTAAAAGATAATATGCAAAACAATTCACTTACAAATATTTACTATAGCTTTGTCTATAGTCATTTATCCTACAATGTAATTTTATGGGGAAATCATTAGAAAAATATTTACTCTTGGTAATTAAATATATATTTTATTGTGTATACATTTATCACTATCTTCTATATATTAGAGAAAACATGTCGTCATTTCAACTAAATTCCTCCAATCACTTACATAACACTTGAAGCGTTAATCTGTTTCGTACACCTCTACATTTGAACATAGCTTTATGTATATGGAAATTTAAATATATAATCACCTGCCAACAACAATTAAAAAAATCGCAACTTTTAAGAAGTATAAAAACGCCATTAAAGATTTGCTCCTGACCAAATGCTATTACTCTATACTGGAATATTTCCAATCTTATAGACATGTAAATTACACATTTTTTTCTTAATTCTATACGTTCCTTTTATTAATACTCGTATTTATAATTAGCGTTTGCACCTTTTCTAATAGACTTATTTGTATTTGTATTTGATCTATCCTATTTGTTATTGTAATGTCCAAGGGTTTAATAATGCTTATTATTATTTTTATTATGAAATTAAATTCGATTAATATGTATTGAATATACAAATCTACCTAATAAAATTAAAACAAATTGTATAATTACTGGTACGTCAATGAAAAACCGGAGCCCACGCCGATGCTAATTTCGTAACGACGGTTTTTGAACTCCTCTTTCCCAGATCTACGAGATCAATGCAGCAATTTAAAGGACGAACATGGTCCGAATTTGTTATTGAAATCAGATCGGTACGGGGCACATACAGTATCCGATAACATCAGAACATCAACTCGACAGGAGACAAGGGCACAATCACCGATTCAACGGGTCCTGGACGCGTCCCTCTAATTACACGTAATTGTACTCTTCGATTCACGTTTGGCAGACAGCTAATTCCTTTACTGCCGAACACTACTATTTATGAACTATTCACATTTGTTTGGCGTCAAGAACGACCAGATAAATAAACGAATACAAACTTGAATACCACTCAAAATCCATACCACAATAAATTTATTAACAGGTCATTAGTTGTGGTCGTCGACGGCATCATGAGATCTAAAAAGATTGTACAGGTTGAATAACAAGTTAAAATAAAGTAAATCAAATAACAACACACAAATTATAACAAATACAAAAATGGGGCCAAGTCTCATGGACAAGTGGACACTAAATAAATAGCATCTACAAAAGTTGATGAATAGATTAATAGGGTTGAAAACCAGAGCAGAAATACAAGGATTAGTGGCAGTAGGTAAAGGGTTAAAAAAAAGGTTAACAAAGACAAGTTGACAATTTTCTTTGGTCTAATTCTATACATCTTTAATTTCCAAACTTTCCCCACTACTTCGAGGACATCTTATAAAGACCAGATTTTTTTTCGGTACGATGGGGATGAATACATTTTTCGTAGTGTATACTGAATAAACAATAAATCCCCTGCCTCGCCTTAAATTTCAAAATCCATGCGGTAGAGGTAAGTAAACGATGGGTGCTTCAATATTTCATATTCAAAAAATTAGACACCTAATTTATTCGAAGGGTATCATGGCGAAGAATAAATAAAAACAATACAAGAATAATATAAAGAGGCCCATTCGAAGGCACTAGCAGTATTAAAAGCAGACAATAGCTAGGTGTGTCGTTACCAGAACTTTAACGTGTTAAATAAAAGTCACTGTATCTTACTAAGAGGACCACCGAGGTATATGTTCACCTGCTTTATGTAATACATTACATTATGTGAATCACAAACAGGATTTTCTGCGATTCATGGTACGAGTTTATTTTAAACCTTTTCTAACCTAACGGGAAATAAACAATCTTGTTCTAATAAACGTAGAAACTTTTTTATGATCTGGAATATTAAGAAAAATTAGCAATGTAAAATAGTCAATCAATTCTCTGGTTAGGGTATGGCTGTAATGGAGGAGTAAGTAAATAATATGTTTTTTATTGTCATTGAATTGAGTGTCACTATGAAGGAATAATTGCACATTAGTTTTGTGGGACACAATTAAATTCTTTGTAGAAAACTTGGAAAATACAACAAAAATATAAACTAAAACTGATTACAGTAAAAATAAAATGCCTGGTAGAATGCGGGAAAAACTAAGTTGGACTAATCTTCTTCTTTTCGCATTAGTAGTAGCATAAAAGGATTATTAGATTTCCCTGTTTCATTCTTTCACCCATCGCTTCTATTCATTTTGGTCCATTGCTATTCATTTCAGTTCCATCATGTTTTAACCTTTTCTTTTTCCATTTTTTTTTTTCAATTTTATCGTCCCACTTTTCCTCGGTTTGTCTTTACTACTCATCCTGATTCAGTTATTTCTTTAACATTATTATTTTGATTCATTTTCTTGATGTGTCTGTTTTGTTTATAATACTCTTAATGTTCTCTCTTTTTGATTAACCATTTTCTAATTGCTGCCTACATTTCTTTTTCTATATCTATCAGTTTTTTTTCTATTGCTGTTAGATTACTGTCATACTTTTTCTGAGTTATCCAAGATTCCCAAGTGTATGTTAATATTACTTTAAAAATTAGGTTCTTTTTCTTTATTTCGATCTCCAGTCTATTTATCTTCAGAAAAATAAATACTATAGAAAGCTGAAAGAAAATAGTAGTATGGGCACTTATAAAGATTAGAAAGCCTAATACAAACAGACTATTAAAAAAAATAGAAATGAAAGCGAGGAAGAAACGGAAAAGATGAATATTATGATTAACTTTTGAACACGAGTCATTGCAAGAGAGAAGAGGATAGAAGAAACAAACAGAGAAACGATTAATTAACAACCATAGAAGAAGTGCATTAAGGAGACCATAAATAAGTCTATCGGAAATAAAAAAATATGAAAAAACGAAAAACCATCACCGAGACTAACTTTTAGATAAAATTAATTAGAAAGGTAGAGAACTCAAGAGGAAGTGAATAGAAGAAATAAACAAATTAATAATAAATTGGAATGCATGGAAGAAGAGGTTTAAGAAGACTATTGGAGTACTAATGATTTTATGAGAATGAAGAAGCATATATTCATTTTGTTTAATATGGTTTACTTATTTTCAATAATTGTTTCTAGGATAAATTAAAGAGAAAGACTTGAATGGCCTTCGATGAAGTAAATAGTTTCCGTTTCAACAAAAGACCTTGTAAACACCCTGTATATTAGTCTTTTAATAAATAAGTCCATCCAAAATTGAAAAAAGATGAAGATACAGAAAACTAACTTTTGAACAAAATGCATTGCAAAGAGAGATAATTGAAATTAAAGGAGAATAGAATAAATAAAGATCATGGGTTTATTATTAATTTTTTTTTAAGAAAGAAGAAGAAGAACTAGAATCTGTTTACTAGTTTCTAATCTGAAGTAGTTATTTTCAATAACCGTTTCTAGGATAAACCAAAGAATAAAGGATTATAAAAGTGTGATGCTCTCGATGAAAACAATATTTTCTGTTACAAAAATTGCCATGTAAACGCCCCTTAATAATATTATATTCATAAATAAGTCTATGAGGAATCGAACAAACAAACAAGCCACAAAAAAAAGAACTGCGTGACAAACTTTTAGATAAAATGCATTGCAATTGCAGGAGAAAAGAGAATTGAAGAGATTGACGATAGATTGGAAAGCATAGAAGAAGTTCAATAATTTTTAGTAAGATCCAAAAAAGAAAGGCCTATAAAAATCTAATACTATTGCTGAAGGAAATACTTTTTGTTTCAATACAACGCCTTCTAAACGACCCTGACAATATTGTTTTTATAAATAAGTCCATCGGAAATAGAATCTTTGTTTACTCACAAATAATCAGGTAGATATGCAAATAATTTTGAGTGTAACGTCGTTAAAATGCTGCGTTTCGAAACCTGACATATGCATGAATGAAAACGGAGACCATAAAGTAGGAAATCGGCGTTCAGAAGTTGTTTTCTTATTCAAGTGGTTGTGAAAGGTTACGTGTGGGCGCTGTTTGATGTGTCTATGAGCTATTACAATTGCGCTATCTAATGATTCCCCAAGACACTGTTGGCGCCTATCCGCGCCTCCGGCTACAACTTAGCAGTTTCTTCTATTTCGTCAATATCTTTAGTTTCTAGTAAAATTAGTCAATGAATTTCTTAATAATTTTAATACTACGTGACCGAGTCTGTTAGTAAAGCAGGTATACATGAATATTTATCAAGTTTAACGCTACAAAATTCCGTTCAATGTTTTGAAAATGTGTATATTTTTTATCGTTTTTGAGAATTTCGACATGAAATATAGTCATGGTTTAATGGAAGAAATAATAATTTCTATGTTATTACTAGTATTAATCATACCTAGCGGTCTTTTACTATATGTTATGATAAATAAACATTTTTTTAAATTATTTTAGTGTTGTGTTGTTTCAAAAATTGATGACGAATCTGCAAACTTATATGACTCAGTGAAGGTGTGACGCACAAAAATTAGATGCAGAAAAAGGTCTTACGAAGATTATCTGACCTTCAATAACAACTATCATGAATGAAAATTTTAAAAACAACATGAAAAATTATTGAAACAAATATTGTACCATTAAGATAACGTATCAAATTATAACCCTGGCATTCCTCTTATTCACCTGATCTATCCTTTATTGATTACACTCTCTTCTAGATTAAAGGAGTATTTACGAGCAAGGAATTATGCTCAAATGGAACGGTTTTTGAAGCATTGTAGCATCGTTGGAATAAGTTAAGGACATGTTATACCAGAAACTGGTATCTACGAACGGTTCTAACATGAAACCATCCATTTCAAGATTTAAATATCATAATTCAAAAAAAGCTCAAAATCGTACCACAACAAATTTTATTGAAAATCCAAAGTTTTCTAAAAGACTTCTCACAAAAGTTCTATACTGTTAGAAATAATAACGTTACAATAGATCAAAAAACAATCAGTTGAAATTAAGTTAAACTTACCTAGTTATTAATAATGTTTCCCTCCTACATTATTGTACAAAAGGGGTGCGTCTTAACCTCCTAGAAATCCTTGAAATTCACTTAGCTGGTGCCAAAAAGAAATATTTTAGTCTCAATGAGCAATTATTAACCCATGAACCATATATTTTCTTGAATTTGAACCACTTTCATTTTGTTTACTTTGGCTTTTTACTTGTTCGCTAATAAAACCCCCAGTTGTATTCTTTCACTTTCATCCTTTTTCCTGTTTTATATGGCAGATGTCGTTTCAGACATTTGTTTTTTGGTTGATGTTTTGGTTTCAGCTTGTGTGATTAATTAGCGTTCACCTTTCGCTCTAATTTCGAACATTTTAAGAAAGAACAATTACAAATTGTTGAAACTGATTTTGGTATAAACTATGTGTAATTAAACCTTCAATGAATTTAAGTTTAGAGATGAAGGGGACTAAAACAAGGAGATAAACGACTGACCTTAAGGGCAATGAAAGAGGAGGATGTGGGAAAAGGCCCCACCAAGAACTGGAAAAGGAATAAAAGCGGAAATAGGATAAATCGGAGAAGATCAATAATGTCAACAAAGCAATGAGTTCCACTCGCTTAAACCCGATAATAAAGGAGGAGGCAAGTGGAGGTCAATTAACTGACCCTTCAAAAACAAACAGGTAAAAGGACCCGTGATCAAAAAGAATGTCAAAGGGGGCAAAATAACTTTATCCAAGCAAGCATTGTTGCCGATGACTAAGGAACAGGGTAAGGGACTCCTTATAAGAGTGGAATAGAAAGAGTCTACCAACACGTGGGGACATGGGTGCGAACCCCAAACGAGGGGCCACAAGTAAAAACCCACAAACAGTGGGAAAGGCCAAATTAACATCAAAACGATGAAAATAACGGAGCTGAACTAGCAAAATTCGAAATTAGAGCGAAAGGTGAACACTTATTAATCACACAAGCTGAAACCAAAACGTCAACGAAAAAACAAATGTCTGAAACGACATGTGCCATACAAAACAGGAAGAAGGATGTAAGTGAAAGCAGACAACTGGGGGTTTTATTAGCGTACAAGTAATAGGCCACCAACCGTGAAGGATGGGGAGAAAGAGTAATGACATTAACCTAACAAACGAATCATAAACTAAACAAAATGAAATTAAGTTTCGAAATTGATAAGTAAACATGGACTTCATACAACGAAAGTGATTCAAATTCAAGAAAATATATGGTTCATGGGTTGATAATTGCTCATTCAGACAAAAATGTTTATTTGTGGCACCAGCTAAGTGAATTTCAAGGATTTCTAGAAGGTCAAGACGTACCCATTTTGTACAATAATGTAGGAGGGAAACATTATCTTTATTAATTATTAGTAATTAGGTAAGTTCAACTTACTTTTAACTGATTGTTTTTTTTATCTATTGTAACGTTATTATTTCTAACATTATAGACCTGATGATGAATTTTGTGAGAAGTCGAAACTAGTATTCTTTTAGAAAACTTTGGATTTTCACTTATAATACCACTAGTGCCTAAATTATTTCCGGAAATTTTTTCGAACTCACGAATATTTTGAAAATTGAAAATAATTTTCTTAAAATATTCGTGAGTTCGTGAGTTTTTTTTTTAATTACTGATTAGCGATGTAAAAATAAAAAAGACTTTGGTCAAACATTATAGTTTTATATCACCTCTATGGATCGAATGAATCAACTGAAGAACCATTTAAAGGATTGTTTCAACTTTTTAGGTCAAAAATTTTATGCAGTACCAGGAAATTATTACCATTATGAATCTCTCTATATGAATTTCAGTTAGAGGCGTCCTTTAGAGCATTGCATTAATACCCTAAAAAATCTTCTAACATCGAACTGCCTCGACCTTTAAACTTATTTGTATTACAAGAAATCACATGATTTGTTATTTTAGAATAAAGGTTTGTAGAATCATCCCTTATATTATTGGAATCCCATTTTTTGAGAGAATTTTTTTGGGTATTTTTCGTTTCAAATATGAAAATTTTTGGTTTGAGGCTTATATTCGAATTTTAAAGTGATTTTACTAGTAAAACACTTTCAAAGAAGTTTACAATAATGGAAACACAGAAAATGTTATCTTGAGAACTCGGAATGTGATTAAATGAGCATTTTTTTTTTATTTGATGTCAAATTATAATGCAGCAAGGAATCTAAGTCTATTACACTTTTATTTGATACGAAGATTTTTCTTTGAACCATCACCAAATATTTGAGTAACTTTTCAAATTTCTGGATCCATAATTCCATTGGAACATGAAACGATTCTTGAATTCTCATAAATTCGAGCATTTCTAGGGATTCCTAGTGCGTTCTGTTTCTTTGAAAATCGATCCTGAATTACACTGAGGTCCATATTATTGAAAGAGTAAGTACAAAGCTTGTGAGACTCTGGCGGTATGTTTTTTCTTCTATTTTAAGGCCTCACCTACCAGCCTGTATTTAGTTTCTTCTTTAGATAAATATTTCAAATTTAAGTTAATTTTGTATGATTTTAGGATTATATTAATTATGACTAATGGTTTTGGTAAGGAAATGAGTTCTTTCAAGCATTGAGCAGATTTGACAGTTTGATATTAGAAACACTTATGAAACTGGTGCATAACAATATTTTCACTAAATATAAGAAGAAAAAAGGACTGTATTATTACTAAGTAGCTTAATAGCAATTTTTGTTTTATAACTTATCTTTTTGTTTTCTATTATTTCTTTCTCTAATAACCAAGATATCTGGATTGAATTATTTTATTAATTTCCATGTGTTTGTCATTTTTGTTGTTTATAATTGTACCAAGATACTTAAAACTTTTTCTTTTCAAATTGGTATTCTCTTATCTATTTATAACTCTGATTCTTTGTAATATTTCTGTTATTTATCTTCATGTATTTTGTTTTCTTGGTATTAATTTCGAGTCATCCTTTCTTCCTTTCTTTATTGACGATATCTTTAGATCCGATATACGCTTTTTAATACTGTGGAACGAAGTAGCTGGTATCAATCCGAACACGGCTCATCTGCATTTTAAAATGCTCTACAACCTGGTGTCGCCTTTTCAATCTAAAGTTCATTTATTTGCATCTCAGGCATCAAATGATATTAATCGTTTCCACTGTGTATTGTGGAGTGTGTACCGATAGACCGCAGATAAAAGTGAATGAATGCATCAGAAGTGTCAAAGCAATAACGAACTTGAGAAATTCATTGATCAGAATCGACAAGATCGTTCACCTGACACGTTACTTAAAATTCAATTAGAATGTGGCTTTATGAATGAATGCAAAGATTACGTGGGCGACGAGTCATGTTTCATAATATTAGAATAATAATGTTTGTAAAACGGTTCGGTTCGCCTTGATTTGGTTTTATATTTGTTAGACCAAGACCGGGACCATTTTTTTCTGTGGGTTGTATTAATTATTGTGGGCTTAATTAATGAAAATTTCACGTTTAGTTTTTTATCGGTATTTTAAGTGAGTGAAAGTTTCTGGGATTAATTGAAAAACCGCTGATTTATGAATGTGGACTAGCTGTTACTAGAGTCTATAAAAAATATATACGCACCGGTTGAGTGCTTGAAAAATTTTTTCAAATACTATTTAAATACTAATATTTTACATTTTATGGATAGCTTTCTCATTAAACTAAAATTCTAAATTAAAAATTCGACTAAATTACCTAAGCATAATATTTTAAATAATAATTGACTTATACTTTCAAATTACTGTTAGAGTGCACATTCTTTTTTGTATAAAATTTAAGGTCTCGATTTAAAAAAACAGTAAATTATAATTTTGATCTATAATTTGTTATAATTCATAAATGAAATAAAATTAGTCTATATTCAATATTTATTAAAACCTGCGTTATTAATTTTGTAATAAAATATCTTACCCTTAGTACTTTATTAAAAATATAAAGCCAGTGAGTTTAATCTAAATTTTAATGTATAGGGTGTACCATTGATAAAAATAATGTAGACCTATAAAACATCATAAACTTTAATATAGGAACTATGATACCTACTATTTAAATTTTTGGAAGTACTTGATTTTAATAAAGCTTACATCAAGCACTAATAGTCCTCCCTGTATAGTTCTAACATGCTTTAGTAATATAAAAGTAATATTAGTTTCTCGGTGAATCAAAGGAAGTGAAAGATTATAATTTCGTAAGTATAAAAAACAATGCGTAGGATCGTCTAAGGTAGTATGCATGTATTCTTTCTCTGAATGTATGTTGAGCTAAAACCTTGACTCAAATATTTTATATTCATTCATTATAAACATACTGTAATATCGTTATTTAACTATTCTCGATTTTTTTTAGGAAATATACAGGAATTTGCTAGATACTGGGTGTTCCCCAGAATCAGAGCTCCAGGCTGAAGGAAAAAGAATCTGGTAGGTTCCAATTTTCCTCAATAGCTATCGACTAATTAATCCAATCTATTTCGATAACAAATTTATTGTAAGAACCACGTTTTGCTTCCGCTCGGCAACATTCAATTATCTAATCACATAATATTGTACTTAGCATCCACAAATATTATATTAACTTAATAACCTGAATCATATGCTGGGGTTTATGTATATATTTAATTATTCTTTAACTTTTCTTTCAATAAATTTTAATACTGAGTTCCATTTATTTTTCTCTCTAAATTTTACCTCATTAAATTCTGTTACAAATTGGCTCCATTCTATAATCCATTATCAATTTTTACAATACACACAATCAGTATTCGATTCAGGAAGATATTTACTGAAGGCATTATTCCTGTGTTTAATTGGTCGGTTATTTTTGACTAATTGTACGTTATACTATTGCAAATAGTAGCAATCTCGTTAAATCGATAACACTGCCTTTTAATTTGCATACCAACTTGTATATTCTGATCATAAGTTTAATGTCGCTACCGGTTTAAGAGAACCTTTCATAAATTTGATATATTTTAGTTTTCTTAGTTATACGAGGGAGACTTTAAAGTTACTAAAGAAAGGAAATCCAGTCACATATTTTTCAACAGGTTTTTATTATAATGATTTATTTTAATTGATGATATTTATCAAAATTTTAAAATAGGCATCTAATCTTGAAAAAACTTATATAATTATTTAACCTTATTAAGATATTATGTATATATGTAATAAAATAAAATAATAAATGTATTCCTTTTATTTGCATCGAAGTGTGTAATGCTTTACTAAAAAAATATTCCTGCAATATTGGAATTAAATATAAAATTCTACTAGAAGAAACTTCGATATTCCTCTTGTAAGTGAAGTAATAAATTGAATTATTTTGCTTTTCTTATTTATAGTTCCAATTATGTGAGTTTTCTTTATAAGGCATCTATTTTGTATGCAATTGCTTTGATGGTTTAATGAATTTTCACAGGAGGTTTGTGCTTTCGCACAGAACATTTATATAAAAACGTAATTAGCGATTTCGACGTTAATTAAATGTTAGGTGTTAATTTTATACGATGACGATTTTTATTATTATTAATTGAGAAATATGAACATAAGATATTTTAGAAAAATAATGAAATGGTACCAACCCGTTCACAACAATAATGATACAAATATATTTCTATAGGAATTAAAGTTGTTTTTCTTCACCAACTTCTGTTTCTCTCTTAAACATTTTTAATCCTTTTTGAATTTTTCTCCACTTTCTTTTATATTTTCCCATTTTTCATTCATTTTATTTTTCCTATAATTTTTTCCATGTTTTCTATGTTTTGAATTACCTCTTGGTCTGTAACTTTGTGGTTTCCATTTTGTAATCTTATTTATAATTTAATCGTCTGTTTTTCTGTTTATGTAACCACATCATCTAATTTAGATTATAACTTCTTTCAATACGTTTACTATTTCTCTGTTTATCGAACTTCTATATTATTTATCGTCTATTTTCTTTGAGCCATATATCATTCTAATTATTTTCCTCTTGAATATTTTTTTCGTTTTCTTTATTTGTATGTCTCATAGTTTCAGCTGAATATGTTAATACTGGCTTTACTGCTATTTGATATGCTCTTAGTTCTATCTGATCAGTTATCTTTTTGGTTTTTATTATTTCTTTATATTTGTAATAAGCATTATATTTGGATTAAATTCTTTGATTAATTTCCTTACTTCTGTCATTTTTATCGTCTATAATTGCACCAAGACACTTAAAACTTGTTACTTGTTCAAATTGGTTTTCTCCTATCTTTTTGTAAGTATGATTCTTTGTTCTATTTTTTATTTTCATGTATTTTCCTGAAATACCAAATTTAACGAAGATGAACAAAACTACAACTCGTGCTACCCAAAACAAAATTAAAAATTCACGTTTCACTTAAATCAGAGTCGCAACTTGAAATAAAGAATTTCTTTTACTTGAGAGCGATGATTATAAGATTGTAATTTCCTTTTTTACAAATTTAAAACATTTTTGCTTAGGCCAGAAACTTGACTATTGCACAAAATGTTTCTTGTAGTTATCGACCATTCATGCCTGCTTTAATGGGCATTATATACCATTAATGTTTTGTGTGCTACCAGAAAAATCAAGGGAAACATACAAAAAATGTTTTGAAGCTGTGAGTGAAAAGTGACGTAAATATTCTTTGTCGTTTTGTTCCATCATAATTGTTGAGGATTTTGATTGTATTAGTCAATATTTTGGTCAGTAGTTTCTAGAACCACAAGATAATGTGTATATTTTTGTATTGGCTGCTGTTCAGAGCGAAATTAATAAACTTGCTGATTACTTGGCAAACACTTACATGTGAGTATGGTAAACATTTATGTATGAGGACGCCATTTTCCACCCAATTTATGCACATTCGTATTTATTGTTCCCACTACCAAAGCATTCTAATCATTCTACACCCATCTCCGCAAAAATTTCAATTCTAAATACTCTTATGTATTTATATTTACTGATTTTTAAAAAAAAATTCAAAGTGAAGTTGCAAAGTGTTTATAATAAATATCTAACTCGATTAATCTGAAATTCATTATTTTCTTAAAAAACGTCAATTATAGAATTTGTTATGTTCATATTATTATAATTTTATTATTTAATACAAAAAAACTGGTGCTAAAGAACAAAACACTTATTCTGACTCTGCAGCCAACATAAAAAAATGAAAAATTTAGTGGCCCAGAATAATCAACTCTTAGTAATTACTGTTTAAGAGAATAAGAAGGAAAAACATAAAAAATTTCAGTAATTTCTGATTACTGGCGATGAACCGGTGTTTGGACCGCAATTCCAAAAAAATTGACATAGAGTTGAACATGGCCCACAAATATTTTTGAATAGGTGCTGATTACCTAAAATATTTACGATCTGGTCGGGCGTCGGTCGGCAGTCCCTTGATACTCCTATTTGTATAATAATGGTCGCACATTTGAGTGTTTTGATTTATTTTGACTACTACAAAAAATGAACTATTCTGGTAAAGGCCATTACTCAGTGTTAAAATCACTAAGAAGTCCTCCTTTATTCACTGAATACAATAGCGTGTTATTTTTAAGAGAGGCATAAAGAATTGGATGAGACAGTGACAAACGCCTTCTGGGTATTTAGAAAACTTACAGAGTGGCTCAAGATTTAATATATTCCTATTAATTAACTGAAACATATTAAAGTATAGCTGCTCTAATTTCCAAAAAATGTAACAGCTACAACAAATTTAATGGCAGATTAAATATTAAAAACATACCTAAAGTGAAACAGTATGAATGAAATGATAAGCATTATTTCATTATTTAAATATAATAATAAGCTTAGTTTGTTTAAATAATTTTGAAAGTTACAAATAGTCTATTATTTAAAAAATAAGATTGATACTAGGAGAGATAAATTCCCATAGTAGAAAAAATGTCAATTGTCAATAACATATTGATATGGGTGAAGAGATATTTAAAATACCTTTCAATTGATGTATTGCAAGACCCACTTTTCTGTTTCAGAATTTTCCCCTAAAATTGCTGATTTACAAAACAATAACTTTATTCCTTTCATTTGGACCATACTGTATAATGATATATTACGTTTCTTTAATTATATTTTGGATCACTCTGTACAGCTAAGTTGAAAGAGTTTTGCGGAACACGTGCAGGAGAATGTCAATTATCAAAAACAGGAATGCTGACAACGTTTTTATTGAATATCATTTATAGATCGTTAGTGAACCTACACTAAAACATAATCTCAAATTTATGTTTTCTTGAAAGTGTTTCTTGGTTTAATATTTTTAAGGAAAATCTACTATTTTGAGTCTCCCACTGACTTATTGTATTCTATTTTACTTTTTTATACTGATATACCTAATTTGTTTTCTCTTAGATAATCTACTAGTCCCATAATTTATAAATCAAGTGCCATGAAGTCGTTGAAACTTGTACGAGTCAACTACAATTCAATATTCCAATTTCACTCGTCTAAGTGTAACTGAGATTGTGTCAGTCACTAAGATAAAAAGTTATAGGGGTGACTGGGTCTCATTTTGTAATATTTTTATTGGTACTCTATATACATATATATCGAGATGTTACAAATCCGTTGTAACTAAAATATCTTTCGAAACTTAAAAAGGTAATAATTGCTCTCGTCCATTAAACTCAATAACTTCAGGTATATAAAAAAGTCTGTAAAAATATTTTTAATTAAAAGACATCTTCTGGTCAAGAAACGGAGAGACTATGAAATAAATACACTTTTTTAGGAAAAAAATTACAATTTATCCTTAACACTGCAACGCAAGAATACAGATTACTGAGTAAAAATTTTTAGTAAAGCTGTCTTGAGGGAGAAATTTTCCAACCATTATTTGCCACTGGTCATCTTCAGGGCAATTTCTTTCTAACATTCTTTCTTCTATTTGTGGTTTGGTAAGATCCTCGATGAGTTCATTTTCACACAACGTACGTATTCATACAACAACATCAAAACGAAAAGTACTGAGTAAAAGTTTTGAGCGAAGCTGTCTTCAGGGGGAATTTATCCAGCGATAATTTACCACTGCTTATCTTCAGGGCAATTTCTGTTTAACCTTCCTTCTTCTATTTTCTGGTTGGTAAAAATTCTTCTTGATGAGTTCATTTTCACATAATCTATTTGGTAACAACATCAAAACAAAAAGTAATAAGTAAAAGTTATGAGCGAATATGTCTTGAGGGGGAAATGGTCCAGCGATAATTAACAACTGTTTACCTCTGGGCAGTTTCTCTTTAACATTCTTTCTTCTATTTGTTGTGGAAAGATTCTTGATAAATTCCTTTTCATACAATCAACTTATTAATACAATAACATTAAAACAAAGAGAACTGAGTAAAAGTTTTGAGCGAAACTGTCTTGAGTGGGAAGATATGATCTGGTACTTCTGTAATGAATGGAATCTCCAAATTTTCGTTGGTTTGGTTAGAGATATATTCTGAGGCACTCGTTATCATATGAAGAATTTCTGATTGCAAGACCTTGGTATTATATTGATATGGCTTTATATAGTTAAAGTTTAATTTCCAAAGAGAGTTAGGAAAGTGTTCCAATCAATAAATTCACTTGTCTCATTTTAATATTGTTTCTTTTTCCCGCTTTTATGTAAGTCTTTTATCTATATAAAGCCCTAGGTACTGACTTCTGATTTAATTGGGATTAAAGAATTGTCCATTGTAATCTGTGGACATCTAAGATGTTCTTAATAAACAAAAATCTAGGATGATTCATCCCCATTTACTTTGATTTGTCCACACTCAATATTGAAGGTTTTGCATTGGTTCGGAAGATCCTATTAGTTCGTAGTGTGTTATCATAGTTGCTATATCATCTGTAAATAATCTGTCGAAGAAATCTGCCTTGTGGTATTCGTGATTAATTGTTATGTGTTGTTGTTTACACTGATTTGGAAATATCTCTATTTAAGTAAGATTTCAATAGTAAATAAATTCGGAAATGTCTTGTTTATCTAATATGAAAGTTCTAAATGCCAGACTTGGTCAAATATTTATATATAATAAAAATATTGAAGCACACATTTTTTTCTCTTGCATGCACTTTATGATGAAATGATCAAGTCTATGGCACTGCTGGATCTTAAAAGTATTTTCTATAAATCTGAACTAATTACTGGCAACCAGTTATTCAGTATAGACAATTGCTTCGATTCGTTTTAATAAGTATCTTTTAAAGAATTGAGATGTATAAATAGTTTTCTTACCATGATAATATATGCACAGTTCAATTGTAGATTATTACAATTGCTTTCCGAGTACGGTTCTATAAAACTCTTCCTGCTATTAAGTCGTAACTTAGGGCTTTGTGACTATTTAAGCAGTATATTTCTTGTTTCACTCCTAGTTAAAAGGATCTCTCTTTGTTCAGTTAAATAAGATCGGCCAGTTTCTTAGCACACTCTATATTGAACCTATACAGTCCAAGAAAATATGGTTAAAATTACTTTTTCCTTCACGTTGGTTCTGTGGAGATGAAGCGAAAAAATATTTTATTTATTTAATTGAATTTATAATGAGTTCTTTTAAGCACTACTTATGCAATGAAAAAGGGCAGTAAACATTATTAGGTGCTTTAAAGCATTATGAAGGATATGAGTATTAACAATATTAAGCAGTGAGTTGAACAAAAATAAATGAAATACATTTTCTTTTTCTCCACAGTTAGAGAAGTTTCGCCACTTGCTACATTGAGAAGTTGAGTTCCTGTGCACATCTCACCTCCTGAATTTAAAATATTTTTTAATCCTACTGTAAATGAGCAAATTAAATAGTACCAAAGGAACGCCAAGGCCTAGCAATGCCTAGTTGTTGAGACATTGTCATGTTTCATCTTTTTTTTAGGAAAACTATTTGTAGTAACTAATGTTAATTAAAATCAGCTAATACCACTAAAATTACAATTTATATAGTTTTATCATTTGATTTTAATTCAAACAAAATTAATCTATTTAATTTCGATCTCCGGTTTCCCCTAAACAAAATTGTGTCAATCGCAAAGGGACGAAGATAAAGAAATGTACGTTTGTGTTAGATAAATGAAGAGAACTGTAATTTATTAAGTAAATTAAAATTGTTGACAGGGCGTTGTGGGCGAACAGGCAATACATGTCACTGATTTCTACTTGTTTTTGTGCCTCTAACATGCTCACGGGTTTAGTTTTTTTTATGTGTTTGGTTTGGTACAACTGATGAAACAGCGAAACTACAAGAAAATCAACGATAAAATATAATGTTATTTTTTTATTGCTTGGTTACTAGTTCTTAGTAAAATATAAATTAATGATCAGAGGTGTTACTGAAGCTAAAAAATAAATAATGTGCTTTAAAACGGATGTTATAATGCTTATGAGTAAAATTCTGACATATTATTTCTTAAAAGAAATTGAGTGGAAGTATTAGGTTTATTATTTTAAAAGGCAACTAGAATTTCTTTTTATATTATTTTGCTGGTTTTGAAACTTCATTCTTGAACAAGATGTATTCTTAATGCTACTTCAAAATCTGTAAAATGTTAGAAAATTTCAAAAAAGCTGTCTGAGGTATTTTTCCAAAATATACGTGAATATTCGGAGGTTATTAATTGAAGATTTACTATTTATTTACGTGGATGGAAATCTATTAAATATCCAAATATCCTTTATATATTCACGATCTAATATGCACTTAAGGATATCCTGTAGATAGTTAACAGAAATATTATAGATATTATTTCACCTAATGATTTTAAATGTGAATATTTTTATTATGGGGCAATAAATGATTTTCCTTACTCTTAAAATAGTTATACTTATATCGTGAATTTTAAAGCATATCCATTAGATACGTCTCGTGGACATCCTTGGACATTGTCTTATCTATGGATAATTTACATTTATGAACATCCTCCACAATTTCCGAGAAATATTATAGATACTACTTGGACTGAGTGATATTTAAATGTAAGCATTCTTAACACGGATAATAAAAAAGTTTTCTTGGCTTATAAAATTATGTTACATTAATTCGTGATTATTTAAGGCATATTCAATGTTTCATGAACGTCAAACAGATATTTGTGGATAACCCTTAGAGATCCATTAAACACATTCAGAGGATGATCCATTGGAGTGTTAGTTATGGATAGCTAATGGAAATCCATTAAATATCGAAATATTCTTTATATGTACATGATATAATCTACATTTATAGATATCCTGTAGATATTTCCGAGAAACGTTAAAGATTCGACTTGGATTGAGTGATTTCTAAATGTAAATATTCTTATTGAGGTACAACAAAATACTTATCGTGGATCAGAAAATAGTAATACATTCTTTGTAGATATTTAGCGCATGCCGAATGTATTATGGATGTGTAATAAATATTTTTTTATTAGCATATATCTCTAAGGGATATCCATTAAGTGCTACTTTTTGACTAGAGCTAGGTATGCAAAAAGAGTATGTACAGTTTAGTAAGTAAGTAAAATAAATGAAAAATTATAAAGTTTCAAAGAAAGTTTCGTTTTTATTTTCAATCTACAGTTATTGAAAAATTAATTACTAAAAATTATGTTATAAATGGCCTCCGTTACACTGCTGACACTCTTCCAATCTTAAGCTAGGATTTATCGTACACTGTAACTGCTATAATTGAAATAATTTCCTAGGCTTATTTTCGTGCTTACTTTATATAAGAAATATTTCAAAGGACTCAAGTCTGGACTACCTGGTGGCCAGTTAACATCATCTATTCGCAAATACATCTTATTGAGGAATAATGCTTCAATTGAAACATTTGATGGACATCAAAGATAATTTAAAACATTAACTTATAAAATGTAGATAATTTGCTAATTCATAAAGAAATAAATAATAATAATAACCTCCTACACATCCAAGATTCAACTAATGTCTCATTAAGGTATACTTGCCCAACAAAGATCAGATTTTAGCTACTGTATATTCTTACGCACAATGAAACAAATCAAAGATCTGTTTACTATTGTTGGGACACAGCTGGTGACGTCACCGGTCGGTGAGCACAAATTGTGTGCAGCACAGGAAGTGGCGGCCCACGCTAAATAGGAGCGGTCTTGCCAATGATGCTGCCCACGGGCCCTGGTCGGCTGCCCACCGCCGGCACTGCCGATACCCGCCGATTCCTTCCGTCGAATTCGCCGCCACCGACCATCAACTCAGATTAAACGATTTGCTTTGAGATCCTTTGTTATCATAGCCGTAGATATTTCAGGCTAGATCAATTGCTTTGTCTTTAAAAAATCATTTGATTTCTGTTTCCAAAACTTCATCATCAGTTCACTGATACTGAAATAAAGTTTCTTATTAAGGGAGGTAAAAACAGTATACCAACTAAATTCTCAAATAATAAATATTGAAGAAATTTTAGCAACTGACTCAGAAATAGCTTTAAAATCACAATCTAATAATTTCTATTACAAAACATTAAAAATTTGCAATTTGGTAAATAGTTTAAATCTGTCTAAATTAAAAAAAAATAATAGTGTTATTTTAACTATCAAAACTTTAAAAAATAAAATTATAGTAATACTTTAAGTTACAAAATCAGATAAAGGTAATGTATCTGTCATTTTTAATACAATTGATTACAAATCTAATAAAAACGAATTTATTGCATCAGGTAACTTAATTAAAAAAATTTCAGATAATATTAGGGAACTAGTTAATAAATCCAATTTATTTTTTAATGACTATGATAAAAACATATGATTCAAAAAATCCTCCATCACTAAAATTATATGGTACAATTAAATTACATAAAGATACGAAACTAATTAGGCCTGTCGTACACCGAATAATAAATTAGCGGAGGTTCTTAATAACACTTTAACTAATTACGGTTACATATCAAACTATTCAGTAAAAAACTCTTTAGATTTAATACATAAACTAAATACATATAAATTACATGAAAATACAAAATTTATTAATTTAATTTATGTATCAATCAAAATTACTTTGTTTTTGGTGATAAATTTTATATTCAAATTGAAGGATTACTAATGGGTAGTCCAATATCACCAATTTTGGCAAATATTTTGATGGATAATTTGGAACAAAAAATTTTTTATTCAAATAGTTTCAGGAATGTATTGTTTTGGTATAGATATGTTGATGATGTTTTGGCTGGTTTTACAAGTAGTGATTGACAATTGGTTATTTTCTTTAATTTTATTAACAATGTACATCCAAAAATAGAATTTACCGTTGAAACTGAAGAAAACATTTCTATAAATTTCTTAGATATAACTATAAAAAGAGTAAACTGTAATCATAAATATGCAATTTATCGTAATTCAACCCATACAAATATGACTATCCCTTTTAACTTAAATTAAACTGTGCCACATAAATTAGTACTCGTTTTTTTATAACGCGTTTCTTACTCTTGCATAGATTTCCTCTGAATCTGTAGAAGTGATAGTGAGAACAAAAATATTTTTTCAGGAACTAGAGTTCAGTTTAAAACTAATTAAAACAATATACAGAGAGCACATTTTAAATATCAAAAACGACATTTGATCAATAGATTTGCAACATATTAAATTTAGTTAAAGGTCATACATTTTACATGTCCTTTCCATTCCTAAAACATGGAATTATTTTTAGTATTTAAATATAATCACATTCAGCTTCAATACTGAATAAAATTTCTTATAAATATACAAGAAACATTCTTTTAAATGGACAACCAACATTTAAAATGACTCTTCAATTGGTATGTTAACAATTTTTAGGACATTCTTCTATATGCTTATATTTAGGAAAAATCTTGTTTATTCAGTGGAAATCTTCATTTCCAAATTTTATAAATTGGAAAATAATACTAAATCTAAAATTTCTTTTATTTATTTTAAATCATTAGTACGCTTATGTACATTAATCAATTTACCTTGTTGTAACATATATTTTGATTAATTTTTTTTTTATTAAAAGTTAAAATAGAGCCAAGCTTTACATTTTAAAATTATTTTGTAATATACAGGGTGTCTCATAAGGTCACAGTATATCAAAGTTATATTTTTTTAATGGAATACCCCGTATATTTTTACATTTTTATAAATCTCTTCCTAAGATAATTTGAAGGATGTATCACACTTCATGTCTATTATGTTTAATAAAGGATCTACAGTTACCTGAAAATCACATTTTTTTGAATTTAAATGTCTGTAGGCAAACCGTTGAAAATCAATAAAAACGGCTCTCATGTCCCTATTCTAACATTTCAAGTTCTGTGCTATAGCATTAAAAAATATTTGATACAGATTGATTAAAATTCAGATGGGATTTCAAAATTATCCTTTATTAAACATGATAGATATGAAGTGTGATGCATTATTGAAATTAGCTCGGCAAGAGGTTTCTAAAAATGTAAAAATATACGGGGTATTCCATAAAAAAAACATTTGATTTGCAGTGACCTTAGGATATAATTGTAAAATGTGAAGCTTGACTCTATTTATAACTTTTATTTAAAACATTCTTTCCTATTTCTCAATATCTTCATATATCAAAATTCGATGTACAAGTTGATCACCCTGTATATTCATATAATATATAAGCTTCATATTTAAGTTAGTTTTTAAAAATCCATTTTGTACTGGTTTCCACCCGTTTTTACAGAATATTTCTGAAAAATACTACGTCCCTAATTGAAATGAATAAAAATTCTTATGGAAGAAGTAATTATTTAAAAAGAAAAACGAGAACTTGACGTATTTTAAAAGGAACTTCAGACATTCGCAAGGATTCCCACAATCTGGAGTAAAATATGTTGTCTCGGCTTCAATTTGCATGTTAAAAGAACGCAAGACGATTGAAAAACTCGATTAATATTCCTAATAAACTCATTAAAGTCCACTAAACCATTTAAAAAGTGCCGAATGTCATGTTAAGTACATATTTTACGCCGATTCGAAAAAAACTGTAACTCAATCGGTGGTTTTCGACAAGAAACCGATTTCTATATAGTCTGAGCAAATTTTAAATAATACTCCCCAACAAATCTGTAATTCAAAACTCTGAATCTAATTAAATGAGACCGAGAACATTTTCTTAATAAATACAAGTATTGTAAAATTTGTTGATTATTAAAAGACATTCGATTATGTTAAGTATCTCAAAATAAATGTAAAATTTTGCAAATGATCCTGGGAGGTACTTTATCCAGAACAATTTTTATTAAATATATTTTAATAATTTGCAGGAAACTTTTCTTCGAGAATAGCGGCACAAGAACTAAGTTCAATAGGTTTATTTTTTTTTGCAGAGACATTTTCTTGTACTAAATCGGTAATTTTAGTGAAGACTCAAAGAGACCCTCTTTGGCATTGCGTGTCCGTTAACGTTTTTGTTACACGCATACATCCAAGTAACTAACGGCCGCCATCCAGTTCAAAAATTTATTTGTCCTTTCAGTAATCTGCATAGTGTGATTTAAATTGTCTTACATGACAATATGCAATTAACATGCGATGCGATATATTATCGCATTAATTTCCATCATTGTGTCACCGGAATCACTTAAAATTAGTCGGGGAGGTATATACCATTTGAAAGTTTTCAGTACTGATTCTTGTAATTTCTTCTCCTGATTTATTAGATCGTTTAATATCAGGCTCTATTGAATATTGAAATTGTTTGCATCCCTTTACCCTAGTATTTTATTCAGAAATGATTTACAAAAAGCTCATGTTAGTGAGATAAGTCTAACTAGTTTTAGTTAAAAGAATTGCAAATCCAACTACTAACGGGGATGATAAATTGTAGAAATTTCTCAAAAAAGTCAGGAAATCATACTATGAGACCACAGCAATCAAATGGAATAATTGTCAATAGTTTAAATCGAAAAAAAATAATAATAACTATTAGATTACAAAAGGAACTATTAATTAAATCTAAAACTAATTGAATAATTATTAGGATTTAAACATTTTTAAATGATATTAAACAATCACCGAAAAAATTGTGTGTTAAAATTCGACACTTCTTTTCGTTTATTTATGATTTTGGTTTATTCCTTCAATTATTCTATCTAGATGAAAGAAGAATTGGATTTAATCACGGAAAAAAGTCTATATGAGAAATTAAACAAAATATATGAATGCAAAAATAGACTCTCAGAAAAAGAATAATACGATGTAATTCTCAAAGAATCTCAAGCAATAAAGAAATACAACACAATATAGTCTGAGCTAGAAATAAACACCATAGACACTGAATTAAAATACAAGATCGAAAAACTGTAACAAGTTCAAACGAACTACAAAGAAATATTGAACAACTTCAAAGAATTAAACGCTACAAACGAAGAAATAAAAACAAAAATAGAAGAATTAGAAACAACAAAAATCATCTTGTAGAACCAACTTCAAAAGCATTTGGTTAAATTGAAAAAATTCTAAAAGAAAAGACAGCCTACGAATTAATTGTTAAAAACTTCCAACTCGCCATAAAAGTTTGGAAAAAAAATTCATCAACTTCGAGAGAGATGTCGAACAGCTCAAACAAGTTCAAGCTAACTTTCCTACTCTGGTACCACCAAATAGTTTCTTTATATGCCTAAAAGTAATATTATATATTTTTTAAATATTTGTTATCCAAACTAAATATTTCTAAATGAAATATTTGCTTTACTGTATTTATATTAAATAGTTTTTATTTTATGAATATTTAATAAATATTTTCAAAATAATAAATAAAAAATTTAAATTAAAATTATGCAAAAAAGTAATCAATTTAATATCACTCAATGTTTTGGTTTTTAGATTTTTTCACTCGATCTATAAAATTTTTGTTTAAAAATCGACATCAAAGTCGAGATTTGGAATTTTTTGGGATTTCGTTTATAAAATTTAATTAAGTTCAACAAAATTTCACTTAATTTTTTTTAAGATATTTGGTTTAAAATCCAGATTAATGAATATTTTTCTTTTTTTCCATTTTTATTTAATGTCGCATCAACCACGAAGGTTATTAGCGACAACATTACACATTAGACCTAAATTTACACAAGTTACATAATTAAATATTTTGTAAATTAATGTCTTTTAAAAACAATAGAATATTGTCTATATTGCAGTAATTTATTGTAATGATTGGCACTCTGTTAGGAAATGTTTAACAGTTAAATTGACTAAACAATGATTACATATTGGTCTGTTATTTTTAGTAATTCGATAGAGATGTGTAATTCGAGTATGCCCGATTCGTAGTCGTGTGAGAATTACCTGCTTATTCCTGGGAAATAGAAATTTTGGACGTTTTAACACATTATTTTTAATTTCCGGAAATTTTTCACGCGATTGAGACCACTCATTTTGCCACGCACTAAGAACTGTGTTTTTAAGCCAAATTTTAACGTCACTAGGCACCACAATATTCTTTAATATTTCTTAAAATTTGGGATATGAAGTAGAGATCCATTGAAATATTGACTTCAAAAGTGGACATATATGAAATAACACATGATTTTTTTAAATCTCTGATATAAACATCAACTTTAAAGTCAAAATTTAGAAGCAAAACATGAGAAATTAGAGTAGAGATTTAGAATTAGAATTCAATATTTTCTCTTTTAATATGTTTAATAAATAAAGTCTTGGTTTTATAATTGTCGATTTCTATTTTAAAGATTAAAATGTAATAAAATTACTTTTAAATCGAGATCTAAAATGAAAGAGAAGATTTTGTTAATACTTTTGTGAGATTTGTCAAAATGTTGAATTCAAAAGCCGAGATTTAGAATTAAACTCTATAATTTTAAGACTTTAAAATCGAGATTCAATAAAAAAATTTTTTAAATTTCTAATTTAAATTCGGATACTATTTAAAATCTTGATTTCAACATCGAAATTCATTAAAATGATGACTTCAAAAATGAGAAAAAAATAGGAGATTTTAATAATTCTGCTTTAAAATATTAAGATTTATTCAAATATCAACTTTAGAATAAACATTTTGAAGCAAAACCATTTAATATCCAGATTTGGAAGTAAAATTCAATATTTATAAATTTGAGATTTAATAAAATTTCGACTTTAAAATTCTTTAATGCTAAGTATTTGCGCTTATTGAGATATCATATTATTATTATAATGAAATTTTTAGAATCATTTTAATGTTAATAATCAATCAATTTTGGTAATATAGAAAACAAAATATAAATATAAGAGTATGTAAATATAAATATATTAACTTAAATTTAACCAATGTGTGCATTAATATTTAAAAATCTGTCGCAACAAATATTTAACAAGTATTTAACTAATGTTTTTTGTTATCTGGATATTTATTAACTAACTTTCAAAAACGAAGTGTCAATGAAAATTTGACCCAAAAAAGGATAAGCCGCCACAGAATTTACTATTAAATAAATTTTATGAAAAAAAAATCAATATTAAGGTTTTTTAAACAAAGTTTTATTTTTTTCTAGAAATTTATCAGGTATTCAGAAATGCCTAACACGTATTTTTATATTAAAACCTTTAAACGTCAATATTACATAGTGGAAGGGAAGTTCTCAAATGTTAAAATATTTGTTTTATTCATTTTTTATTGTTTATTAAGGCGCTTATAATTTTCGGTTAAATTTCGGCTCGCAGGTAGAGGACAAGAAGAGGATAAAGAAAAACAAAGATAAGGAAAATATTATCAGTCCCAATAAAACATCGAAATCTCCGTTAAGAAACAGAAATTAAAAGACCAAGAATTTTTGGTGAGGTTATATTTAATGGGGAACCATTTCCAATAGTTCAAAAGTAGTCAGTTTGGAACTGGTTTTTGATTCTCGTGGAGATATTAATGTTTATTTGCTAAAAAAATCTGCCTCACAAAGATCACCACGTGTTCCGCTCGGCACACTATTATCAGAGAGACCACAAATAATCATAATTAGATATAATATAATAATATAATAAGATTAGAAGTTTTCAATTGCCAAAAATACGGAGTTGTTAGTTAAACTAGAAATATTAAATTAATGACAAACTCGAAAACAAAATTAGATTGAATATAAAAAGAAGAGGAACCGTTAAAACCTGACCTCGAATTTTATTTTATTTTTCTACGTATTCCATAAATATTTTGGTATATCCCTAGGTCTAGTTAATTCTCTTACATTGATGGGATGAGTTCGAGAGTTATCTTGCGTGACTGATTTAGATATCTCGATATCATTTCGAGATTTGGAACTGCCTCATAATTTCTGATTGATTGGTTATCGTACGATCTGTGAAGATTTTAGCGTTTATCTTTTAAATCGATCTGATTGAAGCGATAATTTTATTTATGTCCCTATTTATTTTTAATAGGTAATTTGGTATTAAAAGCTCGATAAAGTTCAGTTCGTAAATATTTGCAATAACCAACTTTACCGCAAACGTTAATGAGCTTTAGAGAGTAATTCGGCATTCCACAATTGACGGTAAATTAAAAATTATATACATGGACTCCAAAGGAAAACATGTTTTTTTTTATAATATTTTGTTTATATTCGTAGCTTATTTTTGTCTATTAGACAGATTTGGTGTAAAAGTTATTGAATATTTTCAATACTGTGTTGTTAAAAAATGAACCATTCTTAAATTCTGTTTATAAGAAGAAATATATTGACAATATTTTTCTCTGAAATTCTAAATTTATTTCTTAATTCAGAAAAGTTTCACATAAATCTGTCACCCGCTCATTTTATTTCCACTTATTTTCTTGTTTATTGTATTCAAACTAAGCAAAAATTATTTGTTGA
Organism: Hermaeophaga mercurialis; assembly: GCA_951812935.1. Lineage (NCBI taxonomy): Eukaryota > Metazoa > Arthropoda > Insecta > Coleoptera > Chrysomelidae > Hermaeophaga > Hermaeophaga mercurialis. The sequence goes on from OX638358.1 coordinate 33,546,589, forward strand.
CTTAGTTGGGTATAAAAAATGACTCATTTTTAAATCCAGACATAATAAAAAATTTCGGAACCCACTCAGTTTGATATTCTGAAAAACAGATGATCATTGACTCAGAGATCGCCATTTTATTCCAAAACAGAGTTTAATATTCTCGTTTTTAAAAAAGGCCAAAATGTAACAAATGTAATAAAGCCCACAGTTCTATCAGAAAAATGGTAAAAATAATCATGTGGGAAGAGATTGAAATTCAGAGCAGAAGCGTATCAGAGTTTTCTTTTGTTAAAATATAATAAAATAATAATAATCATGTGTCAAAAGTCTAAAAATCAAAGTAGAAACAATAATATTTCCTTTTGCTAAAATATAATGAAGTAAAAAACTATTTTTCATCCTGCAAATTTCTTTATAATAAAAAATATCACAAAAAAGAGGGGATATAAATTTTTATTGACAGATATTGAAAAATAAGGCATTATTATTTAATAGTAAATAATATTTGAAAAAATAACATTTTTTTAAAATTTAGAATAGACCGTCATTCTAATAATATTCTCGTTTTAAGAAAGTCCCAAATATAACAAATGTTGTAAAACCAATGGTTCTATAAAATTGTAGTTCGTTAAAAATAATAAAATGGAAAAAAAATATGCTAAATGGAATTTTCGTATATAAAAATTTAACTCCGTAATCTCTACCTTTTCGTTTCCTTTTTTAATAGTAGAAAAAATAAAAAAGAAGGAACGGAAATTGTTAAATAATTCTAATTATTTATTAGTAAAAATTAACTATAATTTGCAGATATATCGACTTTTATATTTGATAATAGCATTAAAATTTTTTTATTCTATTAACATTATCGTTGTTAAAAAAGACCAAAATACACCAAACGTGTACACACAGTTCTATAAAAAAAAAATATTAACATAATCACATGGGAAAAGTGTGAAAATGAGGCCAGAAATATTTTCACTTGCTACAATCTAATAAATAATAGAAAAAAATTGGGTTTAGAGAAATGTTTTCTTTCAAAAGTTAACAATTTTGTATTCATCCTACACTGAAAAAAACAGGTTAATACGACCGTCTTTTAAAACGGGTGCAGATATTAATTATACGAAAATTAGACTAATATTGTAGGAAGCAATACTGTAAGAAATAACCCATATCACAGTAATAAAAAACTAAATCGTTTAAGAAGTAGTATTCTAAAATAGAAAACTAGTTTACAACCCCAGTATGACTTCTTATAAATAGTTAAAGTAATCAACAATTTCTGATAAAGCTCATATTCCTGTTTGCTTAAAATTATAGCTTTGGGCTACAAGTGTAAGCTCCCGTTTTCTTAAGATTAAATTTCAATTGGAGCGTAATTAGCCGTTCGTGCATTACCGGGATAGGATTTTTTGCGAGATTCCATACCGATTATCAAAAATCATTTAATGCGTGGTGTTGTAGGTGTTAAATGTGCGTATAAGTGGATTAGTGCTTCTGGTGATTACATACAAGAAAAATGGAATTATTTTTAAAAAACTTTTTTGATGAGGAGGAATACGTTCATAAATTCATCGGTAAGTGTTGTAATTACATTCATAAATATAAATACTTATTAAACATTATTTGTTGTAATGTCTGCCATTTGCAATAGCCCGTGCATATATCCTTCAGTTTCTTTTCTGATACTTCTTGCTACTCGTTAAAAAATTCGCGCATTTGTTTTAAATACCTACATGCATTTTTTAGATGAGGGGATTGATGAAGAATCATTTAAACTATAAACTGTCTTTCTTTGTTCTTTTCGAATAATAATTAATAATCATAAAGAAATAAGAGAGATAAATTTTTAATCATTAGAAAATTTTTATTAGTATTTATGTATAGAAGTTATAAAATAATACTATATATTATTTATCGGTAAAAATTAAATATAATTTTTTTTGGAATAGAATCGAATTATTTTATTGCAGTAAAATTCCCGTTTTTTAAAAAATAGATCCATTAAATACTGTAAAAGACCAAGTTATATATAAAAAAAAATAAAAATAATCATTCCGGAAAACTGTTAAAATCAAATCAGAAACATTTTTGTTTGCTATTATGAAATAGAAAAAAACAGGCTAAACGAAATTTGTCTTTCAAAATTTAACAAATTTTTTAACTCGTCCCGCAAATTTTTTTTTTCTTTATAATTACAGAATTTTGAAAGAAAAAGAAATGTTTTTATTTATGAGTTAAGTTTTACTAGTATTTATTAACAGAAATTGTTAAATAATACTTTATTATTTATCGATGAAAATTAACTATCATTTGGACAAATATTGTTTATGAATAGAATTCAATTTTTTTATTTGATTATTGTTTTTGTTTCTAAGAAAAGCCAGGACGTAACAAATGTAGTAAAATCCACAGTTCAGAAAAAAATCCGTATAGAAAAGAGTATCAAAAACAAAACAGGAGCACAGCATTATTCTTTTTTTGTAAAAATATAATGAAATAAAAAATAGAATGCTTGAAATTTTATCTTTCAAAATTTAACAATTGTTATATTCGTTTTGTTTTTCTTTTCTCAATAAAAATAAAAGTCCTATAGAAAAAGAAATAAATTTATCAGTTACGTTTTACTAGTATTTATTGTCAGGAATTGTCAAATATTATTTTATTATGTATCGATAAATATTAATTGTCATTTGGACAAAATATATTTTTTATTTCAGTAGGAAATTTAAAAATTTTTATTCAAATTTTCAAAAATGCCCAATTTAAAAAAGTAATTAAACTCAGTACTACAAGCGTACTAGTATTTTTCTTGCTAGATCATAATAAAACAAAAAATATATATAATATATAATTTGACCGTTCAAAATTATTGAAAGGAAAAGTGATAATTTTTTTATCCTTAGTTATGTTTTACGAATATGTTTTGACAAAAAATGAAAAATATTTCTTTATTATTTATTGGTTACAATTATCTGTCATTTGGAAAAATATCGCAGTTTTTATCTGAGAATTTTTTATTTGATCATTCTTTTCGTTTATAAGAAAGGCCAAAATGTAACAAATGTAGTAAAACCCACAGTTCTATCACAAAAATAGTAAAAAAATCATGTGGGAAGAGTATGAAAATCAAAGCAGAAGCGTATCAACATTTTTTTTGAAAATATAATAAAATAAAAAAAACATGCTTGAAATTCTGTCTTTCGAAATTTTATAATTGTTATAAACCACTTTGTTTTTTTTTCTTATAATAATAAATGTCACATAGCAAAAGAGATAAATTTTAATTGTTAGTTAAGTTTTACTAGTATTTATTGATAGAAATTGTAAAATACTGCTTTATGATTTTTCGTTTTCAAAAATGCCAAGATAACAAAAATGCAGTTAATCTCAGAAAAAAAGTAAATATGTATAATCAAATCGGAAGAATATAAAATCAAATCCCAAGCGCATTTAATTTTGCTAAAATGTAATAAAATAAAAAATTGATGATACTTGAAATTTTGTCTTTCAAAATTTAATATTTTTTATACTTAATCCGTATACTTCCTTTTTTATTATTTTTAATAGTAAATGTTTTAAAACAATTAACAATTTTTCTAATCCCGAGTTATGTTTGTATTTATTGACAAAAATTGTAAAATATTTATTTATTATTTATTGGTAAAAATTACCTGTTCGAAAAAATATGATATTTTTTATCTCAGAATAGAATTGAAATTTTTTATTCGATTATTGTTCTCGTTTATAAGAATTGTAAAATGTAACGAATGTAGTACAAAATGTTGTAAAAGTGTGAAAATCAAAACAGAACATTTTAACAATTTTTTTTACTCACCTTGTAAAGATTCTTTTTTTTTTGTTTAATAGAGGAAACCATAAATAAAAAGACAAAAAAATATGAAAATAATTAATGTAATAACAACATGAAAAAAACTTATATATATATATTTTTTTGGATGAGATCTTCAAAAATAAATAAATAACACTAGAACTAAAACAACATCATTCAAATTTTAGGAATGCTCTAAATTTTCACCCAAAACAAAAATTATATACTTTTCTACATTTTGCATAGTCAAATATTACACCAATAGGTACAATTTTATAAGCTTTAATAAACATTTTTATATAACTCATATATTTGCCTTAATGCTATAATAAAAAATATCTACAACTCGCGAAAAACGATCTTGACACGAGGCCAGAAGTCAAACGAATAATAAAAAAACCACCATTGATAAAATCCAGTTTCCACCGTATAAATCTCATTGTGTTTTACACCAAAGTGTCTCTTTAAGATAAAAGATATTCAGCACTTCAGTAGAGAATGATTTAGTCAGGCCGGTGTCCCCTTTGTCATGTCCCACGCGTCGCCCCTGTCCAAGATAATAACTATGATATGATGTTTCGCAAGAGGGTGTGTAGGAAGTGGCTATTTGACGTAGACACCGCTGAATTTAAATGATAATCTGCCCACACTGTTCGACACTACTTTCGCTCTGTGCAGATATACCTTGACGAAGACTACTTACTTACTATCAAGTTGAGTTTGGAGCCCGAAGATCTGTATCTCTCAGCCACGAGATACTAGATCAATATTCAGATGCAACGAATAATCTATTAGCAATTCCTAACAGACGTTATTATGGACAAGAAAAACTTAGTGTGGTTGAAAAACTTACTCACACGTAATGTTATTTACATTTATGATTAATTGCACTTGATTAGTTTTAAAATTATGGAATCTTAAATTTTATATAAAAACTTGGAGTGTCTCTATAAGTGGATAAATCATTAGACAGTTCGGATGTACTAGTTTGAAAGAATTTCCTGTAGTAACCAATTATTGACAAACCATGGAGTATCGATCATCAACCAAATAGTTTATACACCAAAAATCTGCAAACCAAATTTGTACAAACAAAACTAATGAAAGAAGCAAAAATGTCAGCATAATACAGATTAATAGTAACATTATTTAATGAGAAAAATAAAAAAATAGAAATTGAAGACCAATTTCCACAAGAAGGCATTGATGAAGAACTTATAAAAGCAGAGCAGAATAAACAACGCTGAACGTTAGAAGAAAGATGAGAGACATTTAGAAATATAATTCATAAAAAAGCAATACAGGTATACGAAAATAAAACAATTAAAAAAGAACAAGATGCTGGAACAAAGAGTAAACATGGCAGTGAAAGAAAAGAAAATAGTCTGGAAACGATATCCGGAAACAAAAAATAAAAAACATTCATCGAAAATGGAAAAGAAAGTTGGGAACAATTTGGGCTAAATTTAAACGAAACATGTGACGGTAATACTAGTAATTTTGGAGCATAGTAGGACCAAATAAAAGAAAGAAAGAAAAAGACCTATGAGGAATTGAAAATGAATAAGGAAATACTTATTATAAACAGCGAAACAACCATAATGGAAGAATTGGCAAACTTTTATGAAAAGAAATATAAAGCACTTAACAAATTAGACTCGATAGAAAAGGAAAATGAATAAAATGAAAAGGACACAGATACAACGCAAATAGATATGAATGACCTATAGAAAGCACTATCACAGATAAGAATAGGACAGATAAAATCGAACCAGAAATGCTACGATAGTCCACCTGGAATCGAAAATCAACAATAATAGAAAAACAGATGTGGAGCTCTCCAATAAACAGAACAATATTCGCAAAGAAGGATATACCAGCAGAAGCAAAAACTAGAATATACAATTGAGTAACAGTGCCACGAAAATAAAATTAAAGGACAATTTCAAATACGAAGAGATTATAAATAGATCCAAACAAAAGTTGTTTAGTTAAATAATAGAAGAAAACAATTGAAATAATTTGGTGACGTGTAAAGAATGACACTGGAAAGGCTTATAAAACAAGCAGCAGAATTAAAAAGGTATGGAAAAAGAAAAAAAAGAGAGACCCGGAAAGAATATGGACGACAAAATTACTCAAAAGAGACGGAAAACAGTACAAAAATTGAAACAGAAAACACAGAATAGCAAGGAATGAAAGAAATAGGTCGAGAATCTGCTGACGGTGTAATGGCAAAAGGTATATAAGATATGAAAGAAGTTGTTTTAGTTTGCTTCTTTTATGTCAAGCATTTATCTTCGCCTTGGTATAGTAGTTCAATGTTGTTTATTTTGACATTGGTCAGTTTCCTTTAGCGTTTGTAAAACTTACTTGCGTTTTTCTGCGTTTGTAAGATTTCTCCTGCAATATTTTTGTCTTCATGGAATACAAGGATGGAAGTGTCATCTGCGAAAGTTGCAACTAGGTTTTTTTTACTAGTTGGTATAGAAACACAGAAGCGGTCCAAGTAAATTACCCTGAGGAACTCCAAATTCAATTTCTTGAATAACTGTTTGTTCTCTATGATGCTTAATGAGAGGATTTAACAATGAAGAAATGGTTTATCATATTTGTTCTGCTCTCTCTTTTTTGATTTGTGGTGTCAATAAAATTTTCTTATCGTAATTCTAATAATAGCTTATTTTTCATCATCAATTAGTTAAAAACTTTCGATAAGTAATTTTTTAGTAATTTTTTAGAGTTTTGATACTATCGTTGGCAAACTTACAAATTTGCATTAATTGACGTCTTAAGATTGCTCCTCTAGTTTCTTAATTAAAATAATTTCCATCGTTTTCCACTTCAACGGAAAATAATAGTTTATAATTGTAAAGATTTTTAGGGGTGATTTCATTTAATATGGAATTCCTCCTTAATTTTGTATTCCAAAAACATAATCAGCAGCTTGGGTTCATTTTTTTTGTGGTCATTAAGGAGATTCTGTAGTCCTTGGGTTTTTTTGCTACCGCTTTCAGTATCTTCATTTGTTATTTATCTTTTCTCTAATAATAAAGGGTAGATCTTCAGAATTTTAGTTTTTTTTTTACTGCGAAGATATTCTTTCTGCCTTCCTAGTTTTCCAGTTAAATCATCCATTAAAGGGTTTCTTTACTTTTCTAATACTGTTGTGCCCCCTTATACGTAGTTTTATTTTTTTATTTTTGATTCATGGTAAAAACATGTATGTTTAAATTAAAAATTGAAATTGTTTACACCTTGTTAACATTCTTATTTATATACAAGCAAGAGACGACCTTTGAAGATTAGCATTATTAGAGTTTGTCACGATAATTTTCTCTTGAGATATTGTATCATGCTCATTCAATATTTTATTCTAGATGACCTTAATAGGTGTTACAAACCTATTCATTCAGAAAGATTATATCACCGCATAACGTGTAGTAACGGGTGTTAAGTAATTGAATTATAGTTATGTGTTAAATGAAGCAGGTAGAAAATATTTCGTAAAATATACATATACCTAAACTCTTTTAAAATGTTGGAAAAAGTGGTAATATTGCTTATAATTTAATTTTTTTTGTTGTGTTTTTTTAGTGGGTTAATTTACCTTTTTAAATAAAGATGTCATGCTGCAATCTAATTAATTTCTCTATTTCTAGAAAGACCCTCAGGTACCAATAGTATTATTCAAATTGTGATAATAATGTTTTAGTTGTTCGTTTTTTTTCCAAATACGTAATAACACAACTAAAATATCTAAACTTATACCAAACAAAGGAACTCTGTAACTGCTTCACATTTAAAATGTCTCAGTATCGGATCCTGAATCAGTGTTACAGGAAATTCAAAGCCATGTTTTGACTTATCTTAAAGATAGTATCTTCTGCAAAATCAAAAATACATGATACCAACTAGCAAATGATGGATACTACCTCTATTTTTTGTTCCAAGAAGAACTCCCAAAAAAGTACCATATATTTATTTTTGGATATAATATAAATAAAAAATATTGCAGTACAATTTCCAGAATGAAAATTAATCATGATTGCTTTCCGGCTTATTTGAATCAAATAGGAGGAGTATTAGGAACCACATTCTATGAACCTCATGGGATACCTGCAGATCTAAATCAGCCAAATATAATAATAACAAACTGCTACCTAATTTAAATAAATATAACATCAATCTACCTCTCAACATTTCTGCAGTAACAAAAATTTTTATGATTTAATATTAGAATTAGTTGATGAAAACAGTATTATGATATGAACTTACTTAATCATCTGAAGAGAAAAAATGGTTTTGAGCGTGAAGACAATGGCTTAAAGCTGATGCCAAAAACAAAACTAGTATGCAAGGATTAGAATATACAGAAGGATAATTTGCCTACCTGAATAATGAATATAAAAGAAAAAGAAAAACTACATAAATGTTTAGAAGAATTTATGGAGGTGTTACAGAATAAGGCATGTGGAAAGCAAACCTAAAGAGGATTTAAAGGTGTTATTTGGGAATCCTTTAATAACTCAGAAAATTAGAAACCAAAGACTAAAATGGAGAGGAGAACTAGTAAGAATAGAAGAAAGAAGATAGGTAAAAGTAATAACAGAAAAAGGAGACGAAGGTAAAAGAAGGAGAAGAGGTGGTCTGAGGAGAAAGTGGTTACAAATAATTAAAGAAGTAATCGAAGCATACAAATGAACAATTGAAGACAAGTTACCAAAAACAAAGGGAAATCGAAAAATTTGATTCAATTGGTCAACAGTTTATATAGATTTACTACCTTAGGCAGAATTCTTAAGGAGTAAAAGAATACGAATAATAAATGCATGAGTCACTTCCTTGATACGTCCACTTCTTGATTATAGAGTGGAAATTATAACGCATTCTCGGTTCTTCATAACCCGTTTTCTTATGCTCTTATGGATTCGTGTATAGTATCAAATATTTCCATTGAACCTGTATAGGGTGATCCACAGTTAAATGTACGTAGTTAACCTTTGGTTAGGGGGTTAATTTTTTTTCTATGACATACTGTTTAAACCACTCACTATAACAGTTTAATTCTAATAGAATGAGACGTTGGCCCAGTCGAATGTTACGCCACAGGTTGGTCGAGATGGCTAGAAACAGGTAGCGTGTCATAGTGTAATTACTAGTTGCAAGGTTGTTGTTAGTGTGGGCGACTGAGAATGTTTCATTCCTTATTTTAGTATCAAAATGTAATAAGTTGCGAATTCGACGGAAAACGGAAAACGGTGGACGCCCATATAAACTTTATTGACGCATATTACGCCTTAACGTCCAATATCGAAGCCATAAAAAGTTATGGTGCCTTTTAAGAATTTTATGAATAATTTTAGTTTTATTTGGATTGTTATTTATTACTAGTATTACTTGTATTGACAAGTACTAAGCAAATTAGTATTCAAATATATTTAATTAAATATATAGGTTGTCCAAGTAGTGATAGAACGTTTTATATATTTAAATAGTTCAACTCATTCTATCATCGATAACCCTTCTTTGCGTCTATTTTCCAAAAAAATTTGTAAGTAAACATTCTTCCACTGAGCTTTAGCGTTGAGTTTGTTTTGATTGCTTCATCTTTTGATTTTACTTCTGCAAAGTTTTATATAATTTATTTTGGGTATTTCCTTTGTTTATTTATCGCAATAATACCATTTCTCACTATTTTTTATTTTTCTTTTGTATGTTTTTTAAACATTTATTATCCGAACTGAATATTTATTAAATACTTACTCTACAATATTTATATCAAATATTTAATGAGAATTCTTCATATCTTTGAAAAGTACTATTTGCCAAATAATATATACATTAGTTTCTTAATATATACAAAATATTCAAGAACTTATATTAAATAAATATTTTGTAAATATTTTGTAAATATTTTGAAAAGAATAAATAAAAAATTAAAATTTTAATTGCATAGCCTTTGTTTTTTTATTTAATCCCTCTATAAGGTTTTTGATATAAAATCGAAATGTATCGAAATTAATTGAAATCTCGATATCAAATAAGAGAAAATAATTTGTTGCTTTAAAATCATTAGAATATCGTATTTAAAGTCGAGATCTTAAAGAAAAATATTTAATTTAAAATTGAAAATTGATATTAATTAACAGTTCCAACTTAAAGTTGAAATTCAAAGTAAAACAGACTTTTTCAAATTTCAATAAAACCTCAACTTTAAAATCAAGATTTATCAAAATTTCAATTTCATATTGCAGATTTTAAGAAAAAAAGTGATTTTATTTAATGTTTTATGGTTTAAAATGGAGACTTATTCAAATTTAGATTTTAAAATCGAAATTCTTTAAAATTTCGAATTCAAAATCAAGATTTATCAAAATCTCAATTTCATAATCCAGACCTTATATGAATTTTTTCAATGTTTGTGTATTAAAATTGAGACTTAATCAAATCTGGACTTTAAAATCAAGATTTATCAAAATTTTGACTTAATAATTGAGACCTTAAATGTATTTGCTTTAATGTCGAGATTTATTCAAACTTGCACTTTAAAATTAAAATCTTAAAGAAAAAATATTTCTAATTTAAAATCCAGATTTCTCAAAATTTTAGAATTAAATTCGAGATCCATTGAAATATTGGTTTTAAAATGTCGAGGTATATGAAGTAAAACACGAGTTTTTAAGATATCTGATATAAAATCGCGATTATTGAAACACAATTTTGAATGTCGAATTTTTGAGCCAAACTACGAGTATCGAGAGTCGAGATTTAGAAGTAATATTTTTTTAAATGTTGCTTTAAAATTGAGATTCGGTAAAACCTCGACATGAAAATTCTCTAATAATAAGCATTAAAGCCGGCTGAGATATCTTTTTATAAATATAATATTAATCGTGAGATTTTCCATAGCATTTTAATATTAATCTATCAAAAAAATTAAGTAATATTTCTTGCTATTTGGTACTTAAGGGTCCCATAGAGTTTGGCTCATGTTCATAAAAAAGTAAAAACTAGTGCTTTCGAGAATTCTTTATTACAATGAGTAGTAAAGAAATGCAAAACGTTGCTGAATCCTGCTTATTAGTTGAATCCGTTGCAGGGAATAATCTTACACGTACAACGGTATTTAAAAAATTCTCTTTAGATTTGTTAAAGTCATGTCGAATATTTTGACACTATCTTTCTCAATATTGAAACTAAATTTCTGTTGTTAAGAATTCATAGTATTTTTTAGATGATGGATCAGTAATTCGAAGCAGCCTGTACAATGTCTTTTACAAAACGCATCAGCTAGATGTTCTTCTTGTTGACTTCTGTGACAACTACGTAACGTTTGGTATTATCACGATACTATAAAAGGCCTAAATTGTCTTGGGGATATCCTTGTTCACAGCATGTTTTTCGATCGAACTTTTGATAATTGATCGACAGTTTTTATTGCTGTTATTGATGATGTGGTTTTTTCAACGCAACGATTTCTTAAGTTTGTCCCAAGGCAAGGCCGTACCTACGCGTTTTCAGCAAGAGGGCACGAGTTTTAATATATTATATTAAAGGAATTACTTTTTTTTATTAAGTGTACTTTAAAATGGTCCTATCATTCTATATCGAATAAAAGTGCGTTTTTATTTGATTTTAGATCGAAAAATTGCTTACTGGGACAATTTAAATATTGAGGATTAGGTTTATCTGATATGAAAGGATCAAATTTTAGCTCACTAGCTATTAAAAATATAAGAAAATACTAAATATTGGAGGTAGGAGCATTTTGCTTTGAGCAAGATGGAAAATAGGTGGTAAAATAACACATGGGGTTCAAGTGAAGAAAAGAATTAAGAAAAATAATGCAGGATTATGGTTTTGACTAAAAATTGATTTGAAACAAGTGACTCAAAACTGAAATACCTTATATTGACATATTCAAAAATTCCTATAGTTTCAACTGAAATTTTGGTGTTATTGTTATAATTACCAAAAGTAAAAAAATCGGAAATACGAAAAAATTGTAAAAACTTTGGTGTAGATATAATTTTTGTCACTTTGTAAGGAACTGAAATTTCAAATTTAAATTTAAATGTACTTGGATCGGAAAGTCCTACAAGTTTCAAAAACTTTAAAAGAATAAAATGAACATTTTTGAAGAATTATTATCAAAAGTGAATGTCAAAATTGAGAAATTCTATGTAGGCAAAAATATGGAAAGATAAATTTAATTTGGATTTAATGTAAAAACTGAATTTGTTAACAAGAAATTACTTTTAGATTTTTACCCACTGGAGAAACTTATCAAAATTTATGTCAAGATTTCAGAATATCTGTTTCTTCCTTCCTAATATTGACACCAGAGACATTCAAAGTGATTTATTTAAAACAGTAGCAATTTATTTATCTAAAGAAGCCAACTAACAAAATATCAGAGCAACTTACTTCTCTAAATTCAAAACACATTTAATTGAAGAGGTAGACACTATCATGTCTCGATCTCTCGAGCTTCCAAACTTGACTTCCAATTTCTTTTAATTTTCAAACCAAGAAAACCCCAAAACTTAATAATTTTGATAACTCTAATAAAAATATCTATTTATTATCCGATCACGAGCTTGTCCCATAACTTTTGGTAAAGTAACATCAAATAACTGGTAAATGTTACAATTTGGAAAATCTTATATAAAAAATAAATTCTATGTACAGGGCGATATTTAACTAAATCCCTGTATATACTATCGTAACAATGTTCCATAGCATAATTCTTTTAACACCCGTAGATGCAGAGTACAATTTTGTCCATAAGAACATTCAATGATCGTGGAGTCTATCAAAATGCAAAATTATATTCAGATGTTCACCAAAATTTTTCTTTCCAAAAGAAGATTTTTTTACCAGATTCAAAAGTACTCATCATTTAAATCAACCAATCGAATATTTAAACTTGGAAACAGAGATCTTCTATTGGACATCTCGTATGATGATAGAAACTGCTTTTAGAATATTAGCCAATAGATATTAGATACACCATAAAGTCGATGTAGTTCAATTAATTACTATGTACTTTAGATAATTATATTAAAAAGAAGGATGTGTAAATAGAATTGACTATGAAAACACTCCAAAGGTACTTAAAACTCTAGGCGAATAAAGAAAAGATGTATTTGTGACAAACCGTGAAAGAAACGAGATCAATAGAACACAAAATGAGAATTTAAGGATATTTTTAAGGATTATTTCAATGGTGTAGGAGTAGTTCCATGCAAAATGAAGCAGTGTTTATTTATAAAACAATAAATACGAAATAGGTTCGAAGGTGTCTGTTACATCATACACCATATTTTTAACCTTTTGAATCTATATGTTTTGTATGTCTGTATATTAGTCATGCTTCACATTTAGCAGCACCTCCATATCTTCTTTCTGGGAAAATTCTTTGGCCATTGAACTCTTGTTCTTTGTATAATCATTTCGAAAATTTGTGTTCAAATTTTTTCGAATTTCAATTTCTGGGCGTTGTCATTGGTGTAATATATGATTTTTTAGTTATAGGTAGGTACAAAATTACTTTTTCTGCGTACAAACTTATGACTACAAAGAAATAATTAAAAAAAAGTGTTATTTCGTAAATCATTATAATCTGGTAAAAAATATTTGAGTTTTTTGGATTCATGTGGCATTTAAAATTCGGCACAACCAAACCTCCGAATTCATAAATATATTGTTGAGCTTATACTTCTTTCTTTTGAATTTTTCATTTTTTGAGGCTCATGAGATTAAAATAGCGACCATATGCTGTTTTTATTTCCTGAATTATTATTTTACTATCAAATTCTTTGAGAACAATTATAATTTTGCAAAATGTAACAGCTTTGACATGTTTGTTCGAAAACAACTGATTTTTGATATTGTACACTAATAAATATTCTTCATATAATAGTTATTTACGTAACCAGTCATGAAATTTACAAAACTCACCCACTTCGTTTGTTCGTTTTGGCAAACATTACAGTCCTCAAATAATAATAATATTAATAATATTTATTGATCCATAGAGACACTACATGAATGTGTTGGAAAACGTTAGGAGATTGAACAGTTAAAATTACAGTTAAAATAAGTTATCTTTAAAATATTCAACACTGTAGTAGGTTTTACTATGTAGGACCTTTTTGAAATGTATTTTGTCCAAGCAAAGGAGATGATTTGGTGAGTGATTATACAATTTTATACCCTGATAGGTTGGAAAAGATTCGTATTTTGCTGTTTTATGATTGGGAATACTAAGATTATTGGTATGCCTTCTCATATACTTATTATGACTTGAAAGTTTACTCAATTTGGGGACATAATGTTTTTATTTTGCTAATATCAAAGTAAGATTTATTAAAATTTTTGCAAACTGAATCATTGGGGTGGTTTTACTTCAAATTATTGTCTAGATGCACACCAAGGAATTTTACGCAAATTTTTGATTTCAAGATGTGGCCCTCATAAGTTAAAATTAAGTAATTACTAAAATTAGCGTTTTCATAATATGTTTAGTACAGTTTTATCTAACCCCGCTTTAAAATAGAGAATTGTAGGGTTAAAAATGTAATAACGCTCGCAACCATATAAATATCTTCAATGATTTATTCTTTGTGCGTGGTGATTTTTTTTATTGCGAATTAAGCTAAAAATAGATAATTCTATTGTGGATACGTATTTTGTATAGAAAATTCAGCTAATTTGGCAATGCATTTCAAAATATCCAGTAAATCAAGAAGCAGGTATGAATAAGTATATAAGAACTTTAAAAATTGGTGTCAAGAAAAAGGAGTGAAAAATAGATATTCTGTCATGTTCAAGTTTCCATATTCAGTTACGTAAAAATTAATTATATTAGTAATGATGTAAAGAAATAAACAGTAACGAAATTATGAGGTTTTAAAACATTAAAAATGCACTTAAAATTTAACTCTTCGTAACGGGGTTCAATAAACAATAATTTTACAGTCATCCCAAATAGCTTAAAATATATAGGATCTACTATTTTATTCCGCATAAACCTAGCTACTTATTTTTTGAATTATTTAAATTTTTTCCTTTTTCATACTCGGCTTTTTACAAGAATACCATACTATAAATAAAATATTGATCTCTTCTTTCTATTTGTATGTAGTTTATAGGAATAACTAACGATCAAGCATTTATTAATCTACCACAATTGCGCGTGTTACCAGAAATCAAAAATCGATTAGAAATAAGTTTATCAAATCTAAAAGAGATATCATTGTACAGAAAAAGTGGGTATTTAATTTGTAGAATCAAATCAAAATATCTAAAAACAAGTAAAAAATCGTTATTGTTATTAAAACTCTAAATAATAGGAAGATGTTTTTCAAAAATTGCGAAATTCTCAATAATTAAATGCACGTCCTTTTGGTTTTTAAAATTTTAAATTTTAAATCTCGGGTTTGACACAATCAAATGACTTGAACAAATCAAGGAGTACGTAATAGTTTTTTCCTTTCAACAAATTATACCTCCCAAGAGGCAAAGAATTTTTTTCGTTTAATATCTTTAGAAGAAATTAACAAAAAAATATTCCGAAATATATTACTATTCCAATTAATTAATCTATTTATTTTAATATCTATATTTCTCCAACATAGTTGTACCCCTTCTACGACCTTGTGTTCTTCTAAAATAACCACTATAACATAATGGTGAGATCGGAGACCTGATAAGTCATTAATAAATGCTTTAACACGTGCCTTTTGGGTTTAATTGTACCAATTAAAGATAATTTAAGGAGTTTCAGAAAAGTAGGATGTTGTTAAATTAACATTATAATTCTTCCACATTTTACATTTAAATTTTATTGGAAAATTAAATGCTATGGCTGCATGTCTAAAGGCCGCTCATTAGTTAAGGTGATTTTAACATACTATTTTAATAAAAAAATATTTCCTTAACTTATATTTTTGGGTCCCTTACGTTTCAATGATTTTTCTAACACAAACGTAGTTAAAGTAGTAGTTGCTTTGATTATGAACACTTTACTAATTATAATTGATTAATAGAGTAAATAAATATTAATTTAACGAATATAATGGATAACTGGTATAAACTCGAGCAAGAACAAAATAGAGCAGCAAAGAAATAAGTTGGTAGAAGAAAAGATGCTAAAGAAAATATAATAGAAACGGAGATAAATTAACTAAAACCTCACAAAAAATAAAACAGGTAAAATTAAAATTACTCTAATAAATAAATAAAAGAAACATCCAAAATCGATCATAGAAAACCTTGCAGAAATAAAAGTAAAAGGAAAAAATAAAAACAATAAAAAACTGAAACGATTGTACAAAATAATATTTACTTACCGATACTTTGGGAAAATAGACACAAAGAAGAAATAAACATGAAATAATGTGAAGTAGTACTACTAAAAGATATACATATAAAAAAAGGAAACTACGATAGAAAGAATCTGAAATAGCTCGTAAAATGACCTACATAAAAGAGATAGAAAGAATACAGAAACTTAGAGCCAATAAAAAAGAAAATACATAAATTGTTGCTAAAATAGAACACTTAAAAACAAGAAGAATATAGAGACAAATTGTTCGAAATAACGAAATAAATGCAAGTTAAAATTAAAATCACAAAAAAATGCAAAAGAATATGAACTAGAAAACTGAATAGAATAAGAAATTAACATAATTATATGCAAATAATAAGGATGGATATAAGATATAAAAAGAATGCAAATATGACCATAAATTAGCAGCTTATAATTTAATGATACCTAGAGCCTTTTCAATACCAATGAATGATTTTGGATAATTTTAAAAGAGAAATTAATATAATAAAACTAATTGCTACCTCTAATAATTATCCATTATATCTAATAAATAGGTTGATTAATAAAAAGAAAGAAAAGGTTGCCGTTAAGCTGATCTTTCCGAAACAACCTAAAGATAACGGGTCATACAGAACAATTACATATTTTTGATTTATTTCAAACAAAATATCAAAAATTATATCTCGTACAACGTTTTCTACAATATCTTTTAAAGTAAGAAATAATGTAACTTCATTTTTATTAAATGTAAAACCTAAAATTATAAAATTTTCAAAATCGGGTATTTACAAACAAAATTATCCGGATTGTAACGCCATCTATCTTGTCCAGACATTAAGAAATTTTAACATACGCTACTGTGAGCACTTACGAGCTTATATATTAAAATAACCAGATAAGTCACATTACGCAAAATACGTCATTGATACCAAATACAAACAACAATGGAATTACTTCATTTAAGTGAAAAGAAAGATGAACTTGAATTTTTGGAGAATATGAAATAAAGAAACACCTAAAATATCCCCAACATACAGTATTGATTGAATAACTAAACCAGGGAAGTTCAATTATCTTAGATTACCTTTTGAAGTAAATAATACTAACCAAATATATTTTTAGAATTATTAGATTATTGTTGAATAATGATTGGTTGTCAGGTTTATGACATGAAATTTATTTACGTTTTTAAAAAAGATCTGTCAAACTTCTTTCTGTCTTGGAAAATGGTATTGTCAGATATCGATACATATTAAAACGCTTTGGAAGACTGTAAATATTATTTATCTCTCCATATTTATTTTCCAGACCAGTTTATGTAATCGATCATAAGTTTTTCCATTTTATTATTATCATTCAGTCTCAAAATTAAATTAATAAATTCAGTAGGTAACCTAAGTGCAGGCATGAGATTGACATTCTTCTCGTCCTCGCAGCAGTTAAGACCATCGTACGCGGTTTGAAAATAATTTAATGGAACTACTATGTTATAAAAAGCCCAGTTATCTGCTGCAGATTGATTAGAACGTCACTTTTATCGACTTTCGAAATGTTACTTGATTACTGCAGTTATCTTAAAACGCACAGATAAGTAAATGCTATAGGCTGATATATTGATGAATGATTTTTTTAGATAAACGGTATCGATTTTTTCGGTTTCCGTTTTCATCAATCTTAATGGAGATAAGCATGTTAATTTTAATTTATTTTAAATTCTATTCGCTTTATTTAGAATAAAAATACCAAAGTTATAAACCAGAAATAACCAACTGTTTCATAAGTGTTCAGTTTATAGCAGAGAAATAAACAAAAAATTTTAAAAAACAATGTAATATGGTGTGGTGGCTATAAAGTCATTTTTATTCAAATGAGATTAACATAATTTATAGTTTCTTAATAATAATATTTAAAAAAAATGTAATTATGTTAAATTACTTAGCTGAGGCATGTAACCAATTATTTCTTTCTATCCTCTCTAAAGTGATATAATATTAGTTATTTTAAACGTGCTACCGGCTACCGTAATTTAATAACAGTCTAAATAAATTACATACTGTGTAATATTTTGCTGAATAATGTGTTATCACACTTTGTGAATATCAATTAAATATAACTGGAAATATTTATTTGTATGACCATAAATTATAAATTATTGAAAGTAAAGGAAGGCTGTCTAGAGGAAATTGCCAATACAAATATATAAATTGTTTTAGAGAAATTTGTTTAATTAAATTGTAAACAGGCGCTGTATATTTTAATTGAATTAAACAAGCTTAGAATTTGGTAAAAATTATAATAAAAATAAATCTATAATAAAGTATATACAAATAAAATAGTTAAGTTACAATGCAGTTAAAATGTAAATTTCAATACAGTAATTATGCAATTGTAGTAGAAAAATGTGTATAATTTATATTTATGGACTCATTACTCTAAATATAAACAGGGGTCGAGTGACACCTCATTTGACAGGACTTTTAATTCTCCATTCATACACCACCGAGGTTTAATTTTTATGCCAAAAATGAGTATAATTTTCTGGCTTCTATTTATATACTCTCACATGATTTTTGAAAAAAAGTCCATTTTTCTCAAATTTTTTGTTAGTATAAACTGCTGCAGAATACTGGTTGGTTTTTTGGATCAAAAATGTGAGACAATACTTTTACTTTGGCCTGGGTTTATTGAACAATTAAAGATGCACAAACTTCATCACGATATAGTTTTCAATGTGAAATTCTCACATAAATTTTAACAATTGAAAGTATCAAACATACAAATGCACTTTTTTATCCACAGTTTCACGTTAATTTCTTATTTGTACTTTATAAACTGGTTCTTAGTTTTGTGCTATTTTAAACTTTTTAAGAAATGTTTCGGTTCACAGATGAGTGTCAAAAATTATTTGTTTTACGGTACAAAGTTGATATTTTGACGAGATGTTTTTTCGGTCAAAAGTTCATGATTGAGTTTGTATGCTAAAATGTTTCGAAGGCTTAAAATATTGACTACGTGATTTTTTGAAATTGACACTTTTAGAGTTTACTTTCAATTATTGCGTTTTAGGATTATGAGTGCTTGTGTGAATTTTAAGCAATAGATACACTGTTGTTAATTATTATTAATAAATTGTAATTTTTATCATGAGAACTAGTGATGTTACCAATATTTTTAATGAATTAGATTTTCAATAAAATTTTATGGGGAGAAAAGTTTTCTTATTAAAATCTATTCAAATTTACTTCCTTGTTTTAAATTGTACATCATCATAAAAAACTACTTTCAAAATAATTTTTGTTTCGGAAAGCATATGCATAATGTGAGTTTTGCATTAAAAAATCAAAAATTTAGACCATATTAAAAATGCTTTAGCTTTGAAATTAGAACCGTCAATATTTTATTTTTAAGTGAAAGATATTGCAGAAGAAATTATAGAGACGAGAACGAAAAACCCTCATAAAGAATGATTTAAATAAGTTTAAATTTATTTAATTCTTAATTAAATCAGAATTTGAATTAAACTAAAGAGAATAAATACTTATTTTAAAGAAACCTCAATAATAAGTTTGAATTCAAGTGTTTAATAATAATAATTTTTCTTTTATTGACTTCATTAAACTTACATTTTTTCAAAAAGTTATTTTAATAGTTTTTTAAAAGTGAAAGGTTATTGGAAGGGGTCTAAAGAAATAGAATCTGTTTTTTTTAATATCGATGTTTCGGTCTTTATAAGGTCACTTTCAGGGAACTACATTACAGTGATTAGGGGAGAGGGGCCATGAAACGGACACGCAATGAAAGGGACTTAACAATTATTTCGAATAATATTCGTTGCAAAGTAACGAATATTTGTTCTCCTGTTACGTCTTAAATAACCACCAATCTCGCCTGAGTTCGCTTAATTTGGCCTTGTAATTTCAGAGTAAGAGTGTTTTATGGTAAATATCGAATAGAGTTAATGTGTACATAAAAAGTATTCATACTTGGCCATCCAGACGTATCATAACAGGTAAATATGTTTAAACTGTAAGTTGGTAAATAAATTTATTATTTTGTGTAAATATTTATGAA
This sequence comes from Hermaeophaga mercurialis, assembly GCA_951812935.1. Lineage (NCBI taxonomy): Eukaryota > Metazoa > Arthropoda > Insecta > Coleoptera > Chrysomelidae > Hermaeophaga > Hermaeophaga mercurialis. The sequence continues at coordinate 33,566,814 of OX638358.1, forward strand.
TGGGATACAATAAAAATTCATTAAAGGGACGTGTCCCTTTCAATATTTAAGTGGCCCTTTCAATACTTAAATAAATACATGATGCAAAAAGATGGCAATGTCTAGCTTCAGATTAAATTTCTTTTTTGTTTTAGTATAAAATGCCTTCAGAAAAGAAGAAAAGAGTGCGTGTGGATTCATCAGTTATAGAAAAAGCTATTAAAGAAGTAATTGAGAGAGGCACATCAGTGAGATCAGTCGCAAAATTTTATAATAATGCGAAGTCACATTTGGCACGATTGGTAAAAAAAGCTAACGAGTCTCCAAATCTTTTATATATAAGCCAAATATTGGAAACAGAAAAGTCTTTACCAAGGACCAAGAAAGTATTTTGTGTGATTATTTAAAAACATCTGCAAAAATGTGTTATGGCTTAACAACGACACAAACACGAGAATTAGCGTACCAATATGCAGTACGATTAGATATTACACCCACCACATGGGACGTCACAAAGCAGGGCAGTCCTGATTGGTTAAAAGGGTTTCTGAAATGAAACCCTACATTATCAGTTAGAAAACCGGAATGTACTTCCTTGGCAAGAACAACGAGTTTTAATAAGCATAATGTTCGAGAAATTCAATTTTTCTCCCCAAATGATTTGGAACGTAGACGAAACAGGTTGTAGTACAGTCACAAATACCCCCAAAATAATTGCACAAGCTGGTGTAAAAAGAGTTGGACAAATCAGTTCTGCGGAACGTGGATCACTAGTTACCATGTTAGCTTTTGTAAATGCTGCAGGAGGTACCATTCCCCCTGTTTTCATATTTCCGCGCGTCTACTTTAAAGAACACATGCTTGAAAATGGACCTACTGGTGCTCTAGGACAAGCAAATCTTTCTGGATGGATAACGGAAGATTGCTTTTTAAATTCTCTTAAGCATTTCGTTCAACAAGTGAAACCTTCTGCTGAGTCTCCTGCTTTTATAATTTGTGATAATCATAAAACTCACATAACGATAAATATAGTGTTATATGCGCGAACAAACCACATTATCATCCTTACTTTTCCACCACACTGTAGTCATGGACTACAGCCACTTGACGTTACTGTATTTGGTCCTTTTAAAATACGTTACAAGACAAGTATGAATGAATGGATGATAACAAACCCGGCCAAGACGGTTACAATTTATAATGTGGCTCAGTTTGCCAGAGATGCATATTATGCAGCATTCAATATGAATAATATTACAGCTGGATTCAAAAATACAGGAATTTATCCGCTTAATAAAAATGTTTTCTGCGAAGAGGATTTTTTGCCTTCATCTGTAACGGATCGTCCTTTTCCCGATAATCAAGAAGGAAAAATATCTAACGATTTCAATAAATCTATAGAAATGGAAGCCGCATCAGTAAACCCATCTTTAACAAGAGCTGAGAATACTCATAACATAATTGAAGCCACCATATCCGAGACTCCAAGACCTGAGCTAGATCCAGTTCCATCCACATCATCAGGTATCACTTTCCAATCAATTCGTCCCTATCCCAAAGCGGAACCCAGAAAAACCAAACAGCAAAAGCGAAAAGGAGATACGAAAATTATAACTGAAACGCCCGAAAAAGACCAATTACTGCTGGAGAACATGATGGACCTAATTGAAAAACAAATACCGAAAACCGGCAAAGAAAATCTAGGGCATATCAAAAATATTTTCAAAGATAGCATAGTATTAAAAGATATCTTAAATAAAAGAGGAAGCTCAGTTAAAGGTAAAAAACCCTTTCAAGTACCACTCCTTCTAAAAAAGGACCCAAAGCGCAAAATGTCCTCTTCTAGTAACGACACTGAGGAAGAAACATATTTTTTACAATCTAACTCACCTGAAATATCTAATGATGTAACAATTACTAAACAGAAACGTATCAAACGAACCTGTGTTTCTAAAGCCTACGACCAAGAAGAATGCTGTGTTTGTAAGAATAAGTATTCAGAGAGTCTTGAAGATTGGTACAAGTGTAAAATATGTGATGGTTGGGCACACGAATCGTGTGGAGTAAAGGGTGTTTTCAATTATTTTTGTTCCCTATGTCATTAGTAGTTTTTATTCTGTGCAACTGTGTAACACGTTAAACATTCTATAAAATAATTAATAAATCAACATGTCCCTTTTATTAATGCAGACGTCTCTTTCAATACCACCTATTTATGAATGGGACAAAACGCATTAAAAATTCAAAATAATAAATTCCCATTTTAAAATCTTTTTAGAACTTATTCGTCACAAAAGTTTAGTTTTTGATTAAACGTAGTTTCGATTTGTACCAAAACCATCAAATTAAATCATTTTATTTACTTGTAACCATGCTTTGAAGTGAAATGTCCCTTTCATACCACCTCTCCCCTACATCTTAATAGTTACGTAGCAATATATTTTTTTATCAATTAATAAGACATGTAATGTTATTAAAAATTTTAAAAACTTTTCGAAAAATTTTATTCTTTTCATCAAATTATTCCTATATATTTTGGCTTGCTTTAACATGATTTATGGGAAAACTTTGACTATTTTAATAGTAATTTTTAAATATTCGGTATTTTGTGTTTCATATTGTACATATTTTATTGGTAGTTATTTTATTTTATTATTTAGTACCTATTTATGAAGCTCTAATTTTTCGTTTTATTATCCTTAACTTAAAGTAAGTATTTGTTTCTTAGAACAGTTTGAAAATGTACATATTTCCAATTAACAAAAGATTTATGACGACATTTTCATTGTGGCTGTTTGTCTTTATTAGCATTCCTGTATTTACAGAACTCTACATATTTTAAATAACTTTATTAAATAGGCCATAATGAAATATTGTACAATACTTTTTATTTTCACATCATAACTATTATGTTGAACAATACAAATAATAAAAATTACAAATTATTAGTAATCCAGTTTCCGATATGTACATTAATAGGTACATTTCTTGAAACTAAAACATTAAATTCCTAGAAGTACATTCAGTAAAATATTTGCTGCTAGAATTTATTATTAGTAGTAAAACTCTCTTTGTGGTTTAATAGAGCCATTAAATACATTGTAAATATATCTCCAGATACTTTATCTCTCAATTAGTTTTACTTCTCGTTAAATATTGTTACTTTGTTTATTTTTCACAATATGTTTATTAATCTTAAAAGTATTTCTACAGTAAATTAATATTTTTGATCACATCATTATTCCTATTAAAAATTAGTTCTAATAATTTGTTTTAAAAAATAAACTTGAAGTCTGATTTTATTGAAATAACAGAGATAAATACAATTTTGCATAAACAAATTAAAAAAAACTTATTAATAAATTCAAATGGAACAACAAATAAAGAATAAAAGCGGACCGAGAATACGGGCAATTACGTTTACATTTATGTAATTTATTTATTCTTTCAACATGTGGGACTAGCTGTCTAAATTCCTGCAAGAGTTTGATTGACAAGTTGCCCATTAATAAGCATAATGATTTATGTGGTGCCTTATTTGTATTTGTGTCAATTATTTTCATATCAGTGCTGGTAATTTGTTAGAACATCCATTTTTAATATAGTTCATTTTTGTACCACTTTCTACAATTATTAATCTAGTTATTTTGGAGAATGAATTAAACTATTAGACAGCTCTTTAAATATTACATCTTGGAGAGGAAAAATTGTAAATTCCAGCCCTGGCTTCACCCACACGTTTTCCATATATTCGCGTTAACAGTAACATTTAATTTATCAATCAAGTCATTATCTGGAACATTTCTCGATGTTTGGCAATAAATAAGACACTCAACTGTTATCAGTCGGGGCCATTTCAATTGTTCAAACCGCATTCCACTATCAGTTATGTCTCGTGTTTAATTTAGTAAGAGGACATTTTTAGTCATGGACTGTCACTTTTAATGTGACTCGTGTTGCAAATTAACGGAGTATTAACTATTTAGCTTTACATAGCAATATTTGATAGATTTCAAGCCATTAATATCAACTATGAGGTTATTATTATTGAATTCACGACTTAAATATGAGTGGTAGAGTATTTCCATTCTAGATTGCAAAACTTAAAATTTAACTTCATTTACGAAGTTCACCCAATATTAGCACTTGTAAATGTTAAGAACTTTATAAGAAATGGGCATTTAAATATTATATATACCACGTATAATCAATTAACATCTGAGGTAGTGAAGTTCAGTTGGCCAAATCTAGTCATCTCAATCAACCGCGCATGCATTTTTAAATATTTGACTGAGTTTCTATGATAACAAATAGTTCTCAGGCAGTAGCGCGTGTTAGAAATTGTTTTCTTAAAATTTTAATTTTAAATTTCTTTAAAAATATGGCGTTTTGGAGACCGTAGCTAAATAGTGAAATATCGCAGGATCATGAAATTCCACAAACAAGTAATGACAATTATGTACTTAAAAAAAAAATTTACATATAAAAACCAAACAAGTTGTTTTAAATATGTTCGAGGGTTTAATGAAGGAGGTAGTGTAAAATCAGACAATTAAATAATTACAAGAATTTCAGAACTAACAAAAATAAATGAGCATGTCAAAAAAAAAGAAGATGAGTAAATTGTGTTCCCACCTTACAACCCCCTCTTACCACCCGTACTTATTATAGTAAATGACGCTTTTTCTTCAGAATTCGAGTACGAAAATTATTTTTATTTAAATAACCCAAGAACTAGTTTTTTTAGAATGTAACCATATCGCGACGAATGTTATTTACAGATTTTTTATTTATTTTTAATATTGAAGCAGTTTTCTTTCATGCGATTTTAAGAATGTGGGACTGTGGGAATAAAAATGATCCCATTATACATATACCATATAAGAAGAATAATGCCTATTTTTTCAGGTCCTGAATACGAAAATGAAACAAAAAATGCTGTTAATGAAGAAAGTATTATTAAACTTTCAATTGATGGTGGAAATTTATGGAAACCATTAGCGAAAAATGGAGGTTGTGGTATGATACTAGCTTATATTATATGCAGGGAAAACGACGAAATATTATGCTTAGGGATGTAAAGAGCGCTTTTGAAAAAATAATTGATGATAGTTATGCTTGATCTTATAAAAATATGGATTAAAACAAAAATGTGTAAAGTTTTATAACAATTTTGAATACTTGAGGAGCATATAAAGCAAAGGCCTTAAAAGTCTCATATAGTCTAAGAAATTAGGACCCAATTTCTTTTCACAAATAATATCCAGAGACAAGTTTATGAAAATCAGAGACACAATTTATTTATATTTAATATACAGATTTTAAAGAAATAATTCACAAACAAATGACATTTTAACAAAAAGACAACTATCAGTAAAAAAAGATATATATATAGTCAGTCTAGGATTCATCTCTGCTGTTTTTCTACTAAAACAGCATTTTTGCGATTGCTGAGTTGAAACAACAAATAAACAATTTAGTTTTATAGTGGTGTAAAACTAATGAATGGCTGTCCTTAATTTGTTTTATTTCATAACCTATTATAACACATTTGTATCACCTAAGATTACTGCAGTTTACAATAATTATTATTACTGTTTCCTATTTTATTACAGTATGTAGAAGTTATGATTTATGTGAAGCAGAAATGTTCCAAATAAAACTCTAATAAAATTCTATACATTTGTTTGGTTATAACAAGATTAATAATGATGTAAAATATTTTAAGAAATCAGTATAAAACAAATTAGTTCTATAAACTGAAGAATATATTACAGTCCAGAATAGTACTATTGTATAATTTTATGTAGAATCATTGGTATGGTAGTAAAGTTATAATAGAGCTTTATCCAAAAGAAATTTGATATTAACAATGTTTGTAAAATCAGAGGTATAGAAAAAACAATAAAGTACTAATAAAATGAAAACGACCTAAAAAATTATCGAACCAATTGGCTGGTTGGATAACTTTTTTCTTAAGTTTTCAAAGAAAATGAAGAAATTTGGGGTGGTCCTATTTCTGTTATTCATATATTCGCCCATAAATTTCTTTACTGTTTTGATATTAATCCTAGTACAAGAATATTGAATTTTGAAAAAATATCTACTATAATCAATAAATATCTATCATTCCTAGTACTTTTTATCACAATCGATAGAAAATGAGTTGTTATTATTTCTAATGATTTTAAAAATAATATTGTCCTAGGTTGGGTTTGTCATTTGACAATTTTACATTTTCTTATTATTTCTTTAATTTCTTATGTCTTTTAAAAATTTTTTATTTTTCAATTCTTTTCTTTTCTTCTAGTTTGATAATTTTCTCCCCCTGTAAACCTTGACTCTATTATTGTAAAATTGATCTTAGACTTTTCTTCTTTATTGTTTCTTCCAATTTTTTCTGTGTTTTGTTTTCCATATCTCTTCTTAAATTATCAATTTGTAGATCAATTGTTTCTCTGTTTTCTTCTTTTAAAGTTTCCTCCAATTTTTAGTTTTTATTATTAAATTCTTGGAATTTGTTATTGAAATTTTCTGCCATTTTATTATTGCTTTCTAATATGCTTCTTAATACAACCGTTATATTTTCTTTAGTATTTTCGTGTTGTTGTCTATGTTTTTCCTGAGTCTGTTATTATATATTTTCTTTTTATATACAAAAGAGACAAAAAGATTAATTCAGAGTAATCATGGAAACCAGACGTAGTACACGAAATATGGACCAAAGAAAAGATGGACTAACTAAGAAAAAATAGATATAAAACCCTTAAATTTCCAAGCATGGAGAAAGTAAATCATAGCCAGGAGAATCGAGAGATTGTGTATAAAAAGAATACATATCTGAAGTTTTAAAGTAGTTGAAGAAAATATGGTCCAACATACGGAACAACTAATATTGCAAAGAAATATTCTTATATTTGCTTTTAAGTTCAGTTACAACCGTATAACCAAAGTATATAGCTTAAATCTTGTTTTTTTTTGTTATCTAGAGGTATGCAAAACAGACGGGCATACTTTTTTTTATCTAGTACCGAAGTACGTGAGACACAGTGTAGACAATTAAGCCGTAATCATATTCAGGGATCACAACCGACAATACAAACTCACGTAAACCATTTTCTATTTGACGGCATGTAACAAACGCCTTTTGGAGCGCCTGTGCCGCTTTAGAACAAAGAAGAGAAGGCGTTGAATTAGTCAAGTACCAAAATGACAATTTTCTTGGAATTGATTCTGTCAAATGTTTCAATAATACAAAAATTGTAGTTGAAGGAACTATTTTCGAAGGTATGGTTTTCCATACAATTATTAAGTATGTATATACATACAAGATAAGTGGGACTGTAATGTATGTGGTGGTGCTAATTATAATTTAATGTGAGTAGATTGTTGAATTTTTATAAATGTATGTATGAGACCACACGTGATATTGTAATGGTTTTGCCGAGCGGAAGCAAAACGTGGTTCTTTGTTAACGAAACAGGTTGAATCAATTAGGTAATAGCCGTACTGTGTTAATAAGAAAAACTGGAACTTTCCAGATTCTTATACCTTCAGACCTTGAACTACGATTCTTTGGAACGTCCAGTATATAAGTATCACATAATAGTAAATAGTAATATATATATATAGTAATATAATAGTAAAACTCTTCTGTGAAGTCGTGTCTTTAAAAATGAAATTTAACATATGTTAGTTGATTTCGAAATTCTTTGTATATTTTTCTTCACAGAACTCTTGAGAACCATTGTATTTAAAATATTTATAATTCTCATGTCAGCTTGTTTCTTGACTATTGAATTTGTAAGTTAGAAAATAACTTTTACTTTTATTGATTTATTCCCTAGAAAAATAAAATTGGCTAGCTTTTGGATTTAATCTTTTGTAGAGGTGACCGGCTCTGTTACAGTACTAACATACCATGTTGTAAAAGAATAGAGTTATAGAATATTTTAAATTAGGCAAAAGTATTCTATTTTAGGAATAATAATTTCCTTTTTGGATTCTGTAGAGCTTAGGTTCTGTATCTGTAGCGTGGGGAGGGTGGGAGCCCCACAGCACTTAGACCACATTTGGCACATTGTGCATCCTCCTCTTGTTTGAGACTTCCTCTAGTTCATCAACCATCTTACTGATTTTATGTAACTGATAACGTCGCCTAGAGTTATACTACAGTACTACGATTAGAATCGTTGGATCATATAATAAGAAAAATATCAACAGAAATGGTCAGAAGAAAAACCATTTGGATCCAATACATCCAAGAACCAGAAGAAGACTACAAAAAGATAGTGGAATGAAATAAGCGAATGGGAAATCAAATGCAAGAGCAAAGAAGACTACAAAAACGAAGATAAATACTAAATTGTTATGAATTAGAAGAGGAGCAACCCGCTTCAGTAAACGGATTTAAGGGTTTGCAAGTGTTAGCGAGAATTTCAAAATCTATGATGATGATGATGATGATGATGATGATGATGATGATGATGATGATGATGATGATGATGATGATGATGATGATGATGATGATGATGATGATGATGATGATGATGATGATGATGATGATGATGATGATGATGATGATGATGATGATGATGATGATGATGATGATGATGATGATGATGATGATGATGATGATGATGATGATGATGATGATGATGATGATGATGATGATGATGATGATGATGATGATGATGATGATGATGATGATGATGATGATGATGATGATGATGATGATGATGATGATGATGATGATGATGATGATGATGATGATGATGATGATGATGATGATGATGATGATGATGATGATGATGATGATGATGATGATGATGATGATGATGATGATGATGATGATGATGATGATGATGATGATGATGATGATGATGATGATGATGATGATGATGATGATGATGATGATGATGATGATGATGATGATGATGATGATGATGATGATGATGATGATGATGATGATGATGATGATGATGATGATGATGATGATGATGATGATGATGATGATGATGATGATGATGATGATGATGATGATGATGATGATGATGATGATGATGATGATGATGATGATGATGATGATGATGATGATGATGATGATGATGATGATGATGATGATGATGATGATGATGATGATGATGATGATGATGATGATGATGATGATGATGATGATGATGATGATGATGATGATGATGATGATGATGATGATGATGATGATGATGATGATGATGATGATGATGATGATGATGATGATGATGATGATGATGATGATGATGATGATGATGATGATGATGATGATGATGATGATGATGATGATGATGATGATGATGATGATGATGATGATGATGATGATGATGATGATGATGATGATGATGATGATGATGATGATGATGATGATGATGATGATGATGATGATGATGATGATGATGATGATGATGATGATGATGATGATGATGATGATGATGATGATGATGATGATGATGATGATGATGATGATGATGATGATGATGATGATGATGATGATGATGATGATGATGATGATGATGATGATGATGATGATGATGATGATGATGATGATGATGATGATGATGATGATGATGATGATGATGATGATGATGATGATGATGATGATGATGATGATGATGATGATGATGATGATGATGATGATGATGATGATGATGATGATGATGATGATGATGATGATGATGATGATGATGATGATGATGATGATGATGATGATGATGATGATGATGATGATGATGATGATGATGATGATGATGATGATGATGATGATGATGATGATGATGATGATGATGATGATGATGATGATGATGATGATGATGATGATGATGATGTGACAAATGAATACCCTTTATTACTCATCTCTAAACTATGTTTCCCCAACTTCCTGCTGTTGAATCTCATGTTGTCCACAATCCCTCTGATTATATTTTCATCCGTTGTTGGCAATTTTTGTAGCAAGAAACAACAGGTAAGTGGTTTACCGTGTTCCCCACGTGCATCTGTATATACGCATATGAAATGTACGATAATATTTGCTGTTGATTTTTCTTTTTTCGCCACTGATAAAGGCGTGTGTAATAGTGGGTGAGCTAATGCTTAAATTAAACTTTATCGGCAAGATATTAATTAATTTAATACCCCGTATAGTGGGCGTATCGACGCACTGAAGTATCTTCCTTGATTAGGTTTTTTTCTAAGGAGTAATTAATCAAGAAGCTTCCTTGCCGATGATTACAAAATTGCGATAGCAAAAAGTAATTAATGTACCACCTGTATGAGCAATGCGGAAGATTTAAGAAAAAAAGTTACCCAACCAGCAAATATGTTCTATAAATTTTTGTTTTGAGCTTACGATTAACAAGTTCATTTTTTTATCGTTTGTTTCCTTGTATGTAATTTCTGTTTTCTACCACATCTCTGCAACAAGTCTATTTTCTTATTTTAGTACTCGCATCGATCATTTTGTCGTTTTTGGTTATTTTATCGATTAGTGCTTCTAAGTTGCTGGGGCATATATATTCATAATAAATAGGTTTCTTCTTTTGTTTTTAATTTTTATGTACAATAACCTGCCTCTTAAAGCCTTAAATTCCTTTATTTCTGTCTGCTACAGCCTTATAATCTTCCCTCTTGCAGAATAGTTTGTTTCTTTCCAATATCGTTATCGCTTCTTCTAATTTTCCAGGTGCCAAAAATGTTTGAATTTTAGATGATCCAATCAATATTTTATTTCATTTAAACTTTTCCGTTTTATTTTCCTTCATTATTGTTCGATTTAATTTAATGAGTATCGTTCTTTCTATTTACCATTACTGTTATTTAATTAATTAAGGCGGCAGCTGAAATTCTGATTAGCCCACTTCACTATTCTATTCAACAATTGTCTCTGAAGGAAATTGGCCAAATGATTTAAAAATTTCAAAAATAATACTCATTCATAAAAAAGGTGACCTTGACAAAAAATGCAACTTTGGACCTATTGCAATTGTCCCTATTTTATCGATAATATTCGAAATCATTCTACATAATAGGCTAGTTTCCTTTTGGTCCAAGTTTGTTGTCCTCTCTTCTAATCAATTTGGATTTAGGAAAAATATGTCTGCGATTGATGCTCTTACCAGGATTATTGATATTGTAATCGAGTGCTTTGAACAACACATCACTTCTAGAGTGCTGTGTGACCTGACGAAAGCATTTGACTGTGTAGATCATAACATATTACTTATTAAGATGGAACATATCAGGGGCACTGCTCTGGAACTTTTCAGGTCTTACCTCGCCAATAGAATGCAATACTTAAGCATTAACGGCTGTAAATATAGGCAACTGCGCACATATTTTGGAGTACCCCAATGATCAGTATTAGGGCCAGTGCTGTTCTTATTATATATAAATGATTTACCTTCATCAATTATATGTGGGAATTGCATCCTATTTGCAGACGATAAGGCTCTTCTCTGCAACACGAACGAATTTTGCAATACAGAGTGTATCTAAGAAGCAAAAAAACTGGTTCAACTTTAAGAAATTAAAATTAAACGAAGATAAAACCCAAGAAATTATTTTTAAATCCGACTAACTTAAAAAAAAACGAAACTAGTCAAACTACTAGATATAACACTTGGACCTAGTTCAAATTGGTCAACTCAAATAGATGCAAACGCCCTTAGAACTGCTTATTTTGCCACTTTTCACTCCCACTTTACTTATGGCATTAAACTGTAGGGTAACGCCTCAAAATCATTAAAAGCCTTTAAAATACAAAAAGAGGCTATAAAAATAATTGGTACTGTTCCAGTTGTCAAGAATTGATTAAGAGATTCCAGATTCTCCCCGTTCCTTGTTTATTTATTTGTGACACATTAGTTTCTATACATAAAAATATCTCGATAAGAAAAACACATTCATCTATTCATAGTTATCACACAAGGAACTACAAAAATCTTATTATCCCTTATTCTAGATTGAGAATTACATAAACAAACAAACTTGATATGAGTTTATATAATTTTTTTGTTAACTACTTCAGCTAAAAACTAGAAGCGAAAAAATTTTAAATGGTATATTAAATCCTTCCTAATTTAGCATTACTTTTATAGTATTGATGATTTTGTGAAATTACTGACCCTTCAAAATTAAGCTTTTTTAATATTAATATTAACCTATTAAAGTTTTTAGTTTTTTTATATTATTAAAAATTGTGTATTCTTTTCTTTTTAGCTTAATTTTATTTCTTTTCTAATTTTTTACATTTTATAGTATTTGTTTTGCCTTTATAATGTATTACTTTACCTGTTACATATTGATTCTACACTTAATATTTGTTCAAGTATGTCTTCCAATATATTTGTATATGTATATGTGGTCAATAAACGAATATCTATTTGTCATTATTTATCATGATTAAGGATTTTTCAATATAATGTCAAATCCGAAGTTGATTAGTAATCCAAAGTTTTATGAAATCTATCTTCACTGTATGGCCTTTCTCCTTGTCTAATTTTACTTTACTTAGTACCTTCTTATGAATGATTCTTTCTTCTTGGGTTCCGTCCATATCAATATAGAGTGTTGTTATTTTGAGTCTCATTGTTTATTGCAATACCTTATTCTTTTCTTCCACTGTCTTAAATTTTGCAACTACAATAGCCGTTTTTTTACCGTTAGTTTTTATTACCTTTCTTTCTTCTATTCCTACTTCTACATTTAGCTCGTTTTTCAAAAAACCTTAAGGTCGTCCTGCTCTATTCATTCTGTTACCTGGATCTAATTAAATCGTTTATTTAATCGTTTATTTTTTCTAGCCATCTCAATTACTTCCATTTTGTGATTACTACACTCTTTCCTTAGTTTCCTTAAGTTTGTCTTAGATATCATCCAATAGGTTTTTTAAATTCATTTCCGGTTTCAATTAATGCGAATTTACCTTAAAATTAAATGGCACTGCTATCATAGAGCTTAAATATATTCCCTTGAGGTACACAGTATGAATTAATACACTGAATGAATGAATGAATTCTCTATTTTTCGTTTTAATATTTTTTCGTAATATTTTACACGGTTTACTGTAAACACGTAGCTTCAATAGACTCGTGTCTACTTTTTCAAATTTATCTCCAGATTATAATGACAAAAATCATCTTGAATAATTTAGTTTAGCTTCGGACGTATATTATTCCGAACACATCCCGAAAAACATATCTTCACGATTGTTACCAACGGTAGCGGCAATAAAAAACACATTTAAAACCCAACTGAAAATATTTAAAAAGAGATAAGCTCCAGTACCAGAAACAATTTAAGTCAACAGGGTAGAAATAAAAAGTCCAACACTCATCATAATTATGTTAAAGAGGAAGGAAACTAGGTTTTAATAAACTTTGATGTGGACATAAAGAAATTTGAATTAAAAGTGATTCTATTTATGGGTAACCAAAAACATAACTTAACGGGTATTTGGATCTGACATTTTTGAAACTGACGTCCTACAAGTTAATTAATTATTGATTTAGTGAAGAGAAAGTGTTCAAATCACAACAGGGAATTGCCGGAATAAGCGCGCTTTATGTACAATTAATTTTGATTTACTACTCGTCCCTAGTGTTTCATTCAAAAATATGGTTTATCTAAAAAGCAATACGTTTCTTCTTTTTTTTTTGATGAATCGCTACGACTCTGGCCATGTCGTCTCTAATTTTTTGGTTCATTGATATCAAAACAGTTTTCTTGGCAGCGGTACATGACTATGTATCAACAGACACACCTGTACTATTGTGTTTGTGTTTAGATACAATGGAAGTGTTCCTGTGCTCTTGTACAAATTTGAAAACAGAGAACCCAAGATGGCACTATTAATCATTTATGAAGATTTGTTGGGCACCCCGTTGACATCCTCGAGAGAGTTCTAGATATATTTAGGCGAAGACATGACACGCTCACTCATCCGTAGATTAGATCAATAAGTTACTTACTCCTATTTGTTAAATTATTTTTATTATTAATATTATTATTATAAATATGAAAAGATAAATTGTACTTTAATGAATTTCCACCATTTCAAAGACTGAAAATTCTACATTTGATAGTTAAACCGTGGTCAGATAATATAATTTAAAAAGCTTTGTAATACAGTGAAAATTCAGATAAGTACAATTTATTTTTTCTATTATGGATCTATTATGGATAATTTTCACAAAGTAAGGGTTGAAACAATTAATTCAATTAATATTATCATTTTTATACAAAAAGTATCTTTATCATTGTAGGTCCGTAAATTTTTTGTTTATATATACTTACAGATCATAACTTTTAAACTTTATTTTTTTAGACTCTTTGTAGTTATTTTATATTATTTATAATGTTGCATTGTTATTTTGTGTCGTTATGTTAACTTAAAACTTGCTAACATCTTATTTATAGGAATAAAGAATAAAGCTAGATATAGGTTAACCATTAATTAAAATAAAACAAAATATCTATTAATGAATGACCGTAAAATGGAGACAAAATTTAATGCTAAAAAGGACGAGTATGACTTTGAATGGGTCCAAAAATTCGAATATCTAGGAGCAACTGTAACAAATAAAGAAAAAGAGACAGATGAAAGAAAAAAAGACTAGCAAAAGGAAACAATGCAGCAAATATTACAATACATCTTCAAAGCAAAGACAGTATTTAGAGCTACAAAGAATAGGCAGAACGAAAATTCGACCTATATCTTGGAAAAAAAATACTACAAAATATCTTTGAAGGAGTTTAAGAACAAGAAGTAGGGAAGAAATGAAAATAGTTAAAAATACTAATAACCCAAGAATACTGCAAGAAAATAAAAACTAGAGACTAAGATGGACAGGATATAAGATGACAATGAGGAAGAGTAGGTGGGTAAAAATAATTATGGGACGAATAGAAAGTAGAAAAAGAAATAGGACCCACGAAGGAGAAGACAGTTAGATGCATTAGATGTATTCAAAGAAGATCTAAGATCATTAGGAGTAGAAAACGAGAAAGAAGGACTCATAATAAAAAAAGATGGAGAGAGATAACAAACAAAATACAGCTCACAGCACAATGTTTTTAAATATTTATTAAAAAATAATAAACTTTTGGTATGGGAAACTAACTATAAATTATAAAAATTAAATAGAAAAACAAAGATATAATTAACATTTTTTTTTCTCATTTATTTATTAGCACTCTGATACAATTCATCTATAAGCTAATGTGGTGACTTTTACAAGGATTTTGGGTGCTCACACAGATGACTTGGAGAGGTAAATATCCATTGAGATCACCTCAGTTACCATATAAGTCTGCTGACCAGTTCCTCTTCAGTCTATGGTAGTCTGTTGGTTGTAATAATTGTTCAACTAGCGCATTGGGATGTTTTTCGTAGTATTTTCTGCTTATGTCCTCAATGACTTGCGTTACATATAGAGTGTTCAGATCTGTATATAATGTATGGTTGGATATATACCATGGTGCATTTGTTGTAGCACGTAGTATTTTCGATTGAGCTCTTTGCATAATGGAACTATGAAATTTGGCTGAACATCTCCAGAGTTCTATACCATATGTCCAGATAGGTTTTATAAAGGATTTGTAACTTAACAGTTTGTTTTGAATTGATAATTTTGACTTTCTCCCAATCAGCCAATTTATTTTTTGCGTTCTTTTCTGAGAGTAAATGTTATTTATTATTAGGTGTTTTTGGAGAGTTTGTAATGCCATGTTAGGATCTTAGTGTATTGACATTATGGCTGTATCATCAGCAAAAGTACCAGTGATTACATTTCTTGGAGCTGGTATATCATTCGTATGTAATACATACAAGAGTGGGCCAAGTACGCTTCTCTGTGGCACAACAGATTGAATAGGGAAGTGATGGGAAATTTCACTATTTACTTTTGTTAAAAATTCCCTTTCATTTAAATATGATATCAGTAAACCAAAATATTTTCATGTGAGGTTTCACAATTCTTCGTGAATCATTTTTCACCTCCAATTTTTCATCAATTATCACATATTTGCTAATTATCTATTGTTCGCTATATCTGACAAAATGTTTCGAGGGACATTTCTACTTCACTTTCCTTTCCTCAATATTTATCTGGAACTTTTTAAGTTCCTGTTGGCTAAAATACCCAAAAATGAGATATGTAAGTTTTGCTGATCTCTTTCGTACATAATTTGGACCAATATTTAAATGCATTTAATTTCTTCAATAAAGAACACATTTCTAAAGAAGATACAGACAGTTTTCAACTTTTTCTCACCGCAAATAAACATACAATTATATTTTCGGCAAGCATTTTTTGCCGTTTTAGATTTCAGAAAATGTTTCCATCAGGTTGGTATATCCAAAGTTTTAAAATTCGGCAATAACCTCGTTATCTGAATCAGAAGATGATGCATCCTGTTGTCATTCTAATTGAATCTTTACATAATCTTTCAAAATCTGCAAAAATTTAGAGGATGCCCTATTTAAATTAAAAAATTTGAGGGTACTTCCGGTTAAACCGAAAGTATATTATTAACAAAAAAATGTACACCAGATGCATTTTGCCTCATTGCACTTACTTGTAAAATTTCATAAATATCGTCCGATTCGTTTTAAAGATATTTACTTGGTTCCATACTTAATCCCAAACTTCGAAAGGTCATAATTGGATCGTTGGAAGAAGAAGAAATTGGTCTAATTACTATTGAGACCTGCCTCTAAGACTTTTAGCAATAATTTTTATTACGTACTTCTGAGAATTTCTTCAGATACATTTTGCCCCAATTAACTTACTTGCAAAATTTCATAAAAATTTTTACTTGGTTCCATACTTTATCCCAACCATGTATATGACATAATCAAGTGGTTTAAAGTAATGAAAATCTATACAAAAAATAGCATATTTATCAAAATCAGAAAAGCATTTAGCAAATAAAATGCTTACAAATTCGGTAGAGTGGGTCTTTTTGGACCCTATGTGTATTATATTTTCCAACACTACAAAACAAGTCTGGTAGACCCGTTGCTACCAATGCATAAAAATATTCCTCCAATTATTTTTTATGAATATTATTGATTAATTACTGTTTAGATTTATCAGATATTTTATTACATGTACCATTAAATTTTCTTAAAGGATAATAAATGTGTATATGAACCATTCTCTGAACTATCAAACAATACAATAAAATTGCTTGATGACCTATCATGCCAGAATTTTTTCTAAGTTTCTAAAGCAAATTGAACAAATTCCTGTACCGTTCATCTTTTCATCGATACTATCTGTTACAGACAACTCGACATGAAGAAAAGACTATATGAATAATCTTCAAAAATCATCTTAGTCAAAAGTATTTGTCAGACCAAACGTGACCACAAAGTTATGAAAGGAACAAAGGACAATGAATTGAAATGTATATATATCTAATATCTAATTAAGATAACGACTGTGTAATTATTATATACAAAGCAATCTTTCTTTCATTCAACGACACAAATGAACATAAATTTACAATAAAGTTACAATGATTTAGGGATTAATTACAATGCACAAAGAAATGCCGCGGTGTGACTAATTTATGAATGAATTTGTTGTGTATCCACAGTAGCAAATACGGTATATCTGAGTAATGAGACAACACTGCCAAATTGCTACTAAACAGTTATGCACGTGTGACATTTTGGTATTTGTAGGTATAAGAGCTAAAGTAATCTTGGCCGATAGAAAACAAAGAAATAGGATTAAACTAGTCTGTTACGAAGAAATTATTGACGATATAAGACAGTATTTAAATGATTCAAAAAAATTACTATAACCCTTAAGTACTAAACAAATAACTATAAACTATATATATTGTTATAAATATTTAAAATGTACTACAGGAAGGTTCAGATATTTGACTATAATAGAAATTATCAATAAATAAACAAACTTGATTAAAATTACACAAATATCAATAATTTTTCATGCAGTAGAATAACACATGGAAACCTATTTTTTTATAAATAAAAAATAAAAATAATAATGTGTGTGCAATAATATAAAATATGTTAAACTGATCAATATACAATTCACATTAAGCATGTAACACAATAATAACTTGAGTTAATGTTTGTAAATTAGAAATTGTATTAATTCTGAACTATACCATATAAAATTGAGTTCATGTAAAATTACAAATCTCTACGTGACCAAATTAAAAAGAAATAATTAATTTCATATGTAATAGTTTAAATTTTATTGTTTCATTTATTGAAATTACCACATAATACTTGTTTGAAAAGAAATTTTGCAGATATTTGATAATAATTATACCTAGAATTCTGCAAAGTTTTATTAAACAAAATTTAAAGAAACACCATCAAATTTTATTAGAAAGTAATCAACATCATTGTAAATAATAATAATTGAGAATATTCAATCATTGTAAATTAGTAATTTATTGAAATTTCTACCATATCCTTATACTTCAAGACAAACTAAAAAAATGAAATTGTAAAAATGTATTTGATAACATTAAAAAAAAGATAAATAAATTGAATTTAGTGACTTACTCCAGATCTTGGTCTTAGAATTGTTTTTAAGTTGTTCCTGTTCTTTGGTAAAACCTTTAGAGATATTTCATTGTCAATTAATTACATTTTTATGGAACTTACATATCCTTAAAAAAGGACAAATACTCGTAATCTTTAAGTGCATAAAGTGCTATAAAAACGAAGTTACAAATAATAATGACATAAAATTAGTCAAAATACTTAACTTTAACAAGAGTGGATTTTTTTCGTGATAAGAAAATAACATTTTCAAGAATTTTCAAATCTTCACGTTGATGTTGGTCCATAACCATTATTGTATCGGGAATAATTTTCCCGCCTATGGTTGACATATTTTAAAAATAAGACAATTTTTAGTGTTGGCGTTTAGAAAATACTAAGTTTTAGGTTTTTCGTTGTTTTGATGATTTTTATAATTAGTTGTAAATACTAAGAATAAAGCATTTGTGAAAACAATGTACAATAAATATATTATATCATTTTACAGTTAATTGAAATCTAAACCCACCTTGAGATCATTTTTGAACCAACATGAAACTAATAGAAAATATACAAAGTGCGCCCAACATAATTTATAAATTTTCAAAATAAAATGTTTTTTTATAATAAAATAAATTATTACAATAATTATTACAAGGGATGTGAATATAAATGAAAGTGGTGAAGAAATTGAGAGCGAAGAGATTGATACTGAAGAAAGTGAAGAGAATGGAAGTGAAGTCAAATTTTTAGTTTGGAAAAAAAAAGAATATAGTTTTAGAATTACTTAAGTTTTGCTTATACCTTTATATTTTGTATTAATTTTTTTCAAAAACTTAGTTGTCCAACAAGTATGAACTGGTACCGTTGCAGTATTGGCATAATGTTCCCGTCTTGTATTTCTCATTCTTTTTTAATATGACTATCAGCATCACCAACATTAATGTTTCCTGGGTGACAGATATACGCCTACAAAGTGTCTCATATTTGATAATACATTTCCATAATGCCGATATTTAGATACATGGACGTTCAATAAGTATTGTCACTGTCTCAAGATATCACGTCCACCGAAAAAATCCAATCTTACATGAGAACAGGGCCGGTTCTAATACAACCAAATAGAATTTTCCAAAAATCTTTAAGTTACCTAAAACACAGTTATTTGGTTTTTTTATGAAACAGTTAAAGTTTTAAGAAGGGTTTAATATTAAAATGAAAAAAAAAATAAAAAAAATTTCTTTAATAGTATCGTATCATCCAGTAGATATATGAAAGTGAATTAAAAACTTTTAGGATACCATGTATAATAATACCAAAGTAGCATACAAAAACTGAAGAAATTAAGGTAACAGTTAATACATTTCAGATTTGATGAATTATAACACTTATTTGCATTACAATTTCCTCCACTGGATGTGACGTTTAGACTGCCGCAACTACTAATAACAAACTAAGGTATTAAGTAAATTACAACCGTTATTTACTAGGGGAACTACATATATTCGTTGTTAACTCATTAACTAACCAAATATAGCCTAGAATATACATATTCATGGTAATAGAGTTGTTGAACGAACGGCATTCTTAACGCTATTTCAATATTAATTAATTTACTACCTTTAAAGAGGGATTAAAGTCGCAATTATATGAACAAATTTACATTTGATAGATTAATAAAATTTATAATAGAGTAAAATATTTGTTTCAATACAGTAAATTGTTTATTTCAATAAAAACACTTAAAGGCAGAATATTTGTTTAGAAGAAATAAAATTATTATTTAATTTAAATAAATACATTTTTAAACCAAATAGATTTTGCGTTTTTGCAATTCGTTATATTTGAATCATATAAATTATGAATGTTATTTCAACTAAGGAGATACTTTAAATTAAATAACTTTTTCTTTGGACCTATTAGCACTACAATTTTATTTTGGTCAAATACATTTTATTACATTTAAATAAATGTTTTACTCTACGCATTTATTGTCAATAAACAATAAATATGTGACTACCTTATTTTGATTTAACATGACTGACTGAAGAAAAAACAATTTAATTTAATACAAACAACATGTTAAATTGAAACAACCAAAGTTTGTTGGTTCTACCAAGTATATGTTGTTACAATAAACTAGTTTTTTTACAGGAAACACGTATTTATTTATGTTGAATAAACTTTTATTTCTTTCGAATAAATCAAAACATGAGATTAAACATTAATTAATGTTGCTCTCGAACGAAACTTTGTTTGGATATAATTAAATAAACAAGGTATTTGATCCAAATTAAACTTTTTTAAACATACAATTATTTTTTGAGTAGCTGGTGGTAGATTTCAGATTATGTTCCTTTGGCTGGTGTTTACTCCATGTGGAATAAACGTATACTTCTCTCAAATAAATCAAACATTAGTTAGATTTGCTCTCAAATGAAACGTTGTTTCGTTATAATCAAATAGAAAGTTTATTTGAACCAAATTAATTTTTTTTCTGTAGCTGGTAGTAGATATAGATAATGTTCCCAAGAATGCTGTTCTTATAACATTAATAAACGTTTATTATATAAATTAAAAATTAAACATCTATATATTTTTGTAAATTTAGGTTAATATATCTATAATTTCTGTTCTTATAACCCCAATAAATATTTATTTCTTTCAAATAAATCAAACAGGAGATCAAACATTAATAAACTTTTTCTCAAACGAAATTTTGTTTGAATATAAGCAAATGAACCGTTTATTAGGCACAAATTAAATTTGTTTTGAACAAAACATTTATTTTTTTCTGTAACTGGTGATAAATTTAGGATAATGTTTCCATGGGTGCTGTTCTCATAATTCTAATAAACGTTTATTTCTCCCAAATAAATCACACACGAGTTCAAACATTAGTTAGCTTTAAAATTTGTTTGAATATAATTTAACTAAATAAACATTTAGCTTCAAAGTTTATTTGAATGTAATTAAAAAAACAGTTTATTTGGCTCTAATTAAACTTTTTTTGTGTCAAAGATTTATTTAGTAATATTATTTAGTACTATGGGTGCTACAAATCAACCACACGATCAACCATTAGTCAGCATAGCTCTCATGTGAAACTTTGTTTGACTGTAATCAAATAAACAATTTATTTTGTCCAAGTGAAACTTCTTTTGAACTAAATATATATTTTCTTATAGTATAGGGTGGTTGACTTAAGACAATATTTCGTGGGTGCTGTTCTCATAAAACTTTTATCCTTCACGAACATTTATCTTACGTGATAAATTTTAAACATTCTTAATTACTTAAAAGCTATAATTTTATTGTTCTTGTACGCATAATACACGGCCTTGAGTATTACTACGGCTCTGATAAGTATTGTCACTGTCTTATGGTATCGCATCGAGATAAAAATTGGAGTCTCTCTGTGCGTTCTCGGTCCTCACTTCGACTTTCAATTTTATTGTCCATCGTTGAGTTTTATTGACAAAATGTCTCATTATTTATAACGTAGGTGTGCCACACACGTATAACAGAATGTTAAAAAACAGGCGTATACACTATTGTTCCACGCGTTAGAGACCCATGATTTTTATATTTTGACATCAATGAATTTATTGATAGGCATAGTGATACATTTACAACTTTATTAGACCAACAATTTAAAATATAAAGTTTTCTTCGTTTTTAATTTTAAACTGTTTACTTTCAGCAGAAACGAACTAAAATGAAAAAAGTAGAAAGCCCTTACCAAACAAAAATAAATAAAATGATTATATAAAATATTTTTGATACATCTTAAAAAATGCACAACTTATTGTTTACTCACAAATGAATATTTTTTTCTGAAATATATTAATTATTATTATTATAATTGTTACTATTGTCATTATCACTATTATTATTATTATTATTATTATTATTATTATTATTATTATTATTATTATTATTATTATTATTATAATTGTTATTATTATCATTATCACTGTTATTATCAATATTATTATAATTATTATTGTTGCTATTATTATTATTATTATTATTATTTATTTTTTAATATTGACTACAGTTTCATTTATGATATGACTAATGTCAAAAATGAGGTAGGGCATATACCTCCGTTACTAAATTTACCATCCACGAATTTATTGATATAATGACTTTATTACAACTCTGGAATCCATACAAAGATTTTTATAATACTTTACAACTTAATTTGGACGGGACCTATTAATTTTGTGTTACGGTTCGTGGAGGTAAGTGGGTGTCATTTGGGAATTTTATTACAAAGAAATTGCTGGACATATTTCAAAAATGATGGTGTACCTATTTTCTGCGGGTATTGTTTTCTCATGTGAACCTAATACCTGGTCATTGAGTTATTTGATAATAGACCAAAGGTGGTCTAACGCTTTAGAAATTTCTATTTCTTTATTTAGGGGTCAATCAGGCCCATATGAGAAAATTCAAATAAAAATTCGCTTGTTTGAGGATTTTATAATTAAAAATGAATTTATATGCGTGACTTTATAACACATTCTGCCAAACGGCAGTAAATATTGGCGGTTTTTACTAAAATAAATAATATGATTGAGTTGAGCCGCTGAAAGAACCGCAATTATAACGAATATGGCGAAACCACATTTAGATGCCGTAAAGATACTGTTTGTTCTAGTCTTATTTAATTAAATAAACACAAATTACTCACTTAGCAGCCATACGTGTCTAACTAGTACTAAAACGGGCATAAATTAGAATTTCAAGTCATGGTCGAAAGTATCAAGTTCTCTTGGATTATTTTACAAAAAAGTCGTATTGGCGTAATATTTACAAAAAAATACTCGAAGAAATTGGTGGTATTTAGAAAAATAAAAGCGTTTATTATTATTATTATATTAAATTTTAGCTCCCATTTGATTAAATGTGTTAAGATTTTTTAATGGTTTCACAGTTAATATTTTTTTTTATTTAGTCGTAATACACTAAAAAATAATAACTGCTATCCAATAATTCAATTTCAATCCGCCGCTAGATAGCTCATATGTTGTCTTTAGGAAGTCGGTGTACCAAACGACGCAGTTGTGCCAACACGTGGAGTCGAGTACGGAATTACGATTATTGTGATGGCTACCGCTGAAAATCAATGAATTTGTAATTATTTTTTGTTTTAAACTCGAGAAAAATGAAGCTGGGTCCTGTCAAATGTTAATTCAAGCTTTTAGTGAGATCACTCTTAAGTATATCAAATACTTTTGAATGGTTTAAACCTTTTTACGATTGCTACGAGACTATGGAAGACTGTAAACGTTCAAATAGCTCTTTATCTCGCATTAATTTAGATACCACATCTGCTACTTTTCGCCAATATTATTATTCAGAATCGAAGGCAAACCATTCAAAACGTAGTTGAAGCTGTAAAAATGTCATATATGATCTGCTAGCACATTTTGTGAAGAAACAAATTAGTCGTTGTTTGTGCATTATGACATCACACCTGTCTAAACTGAAGTCCTGGCAAAACAGTTTTTGGCCAAAAACAAGATGCTTGTTTTGTTCCATCCACCACGCTCACCCAAGCTAATACCCGGTGACTTTTTTTGTTTCGGTGAATAAAATCCAAGCTTAATGGACGTGAATTTGACAACATCGGGGAAATTCAAGGGTATCCACTGAAAGCGTTGTATTAACTACTTTTGATATTTTTTTCACCGAAAGTATTTCTATTCTGTTTAATAACTCATGGGCTATTTCAAATGTTTTTTAACAATGATATAATATAAAACAAAAGAATGTGCGACTCACCAGTGATCCTTCTAGTTTATGAAGAAGGAGAACAAAAACTCTGGAAGAATAGGGCAACTGTGGCTAAAAAGATTACCATAAATCACCTCTTTATATGAAGCGAAAACTTACAGTTTTATCCAACATTGTTAGCAAAAATCATTCATTAATCGATGCTGGCAGCAAATAGTTTTTATGTGGTATTGATTATATATTGTTTTCCAATATTTCTTATTCTTTACTTCTTTTACGTAGTACTAAGCCTTGCGTCCTCTTTAAGTCTTCTTTTACCTTTTTAACCATGTTGAACTTAATCACCACTTTCTTCTCTACCCTGCTGGTTCCCTGTTTTCTACCCTGCTGGTTCCCAATTTATTAGTACTTCAATTGCATTTTCTGATTATGAGCACAGGCCTTACATTTTCTTTTGTTTCTTTTACAGCGTCTTATCCCTTTAGTTTCCAAATTTGTCTTCATAATTTTTAATGACTTTTAATCTTCATAGAATACCTCTAATTGCTTTTTCTCCATTATCCCTATTTTTTTTTCACTTATTTTTGTCGCAATTATAACCTTTGCTCCGTATATCATAACTGTTCTCATTAACGATTCGTGCATTTTAGATTTAGTTGTAAATATAATCTTTTGTTTTGATTTTGGTAATTATCAAACAGAGCTACGTATTTACAAAATAACTTGTTATGCATTCTGTGAGATATTCCATATTTTTCCTTGAACATAAGTAATGGGGACAAATACCAGTTTTTTTAAAGTATATATAATCGAATATCAGGACCATTAATACCTTTATTATTACAGTTGAAAAATGGATTTAAGCTAAAAATGTGGGTTAACTTCTAATTATAGCTGTCACTGTCCTTTTGGATTACTTTCTTTCGGGATGTGTTTTATTAAAAAAACTGTTTGTGGTTTATTTCAGTTTAAAAAAGAATTTGAATATTTTTTAATGGTGAAACAGACTAACAATAGATTCTATCTTATTTTAAAAAAAATCCTTTTGACATTTACAGAGTGGCCAAAAAATTGATATTTAACTTTTCTATAGAAAACCAAAAATAGTAATAATGTAATTGATTAATACTTAGAATAGAATAGAATAGAACTTTAATGTAAAAAAGACTTATGTCGATAATTTTGATGTCAATTTTTAGCTAATATAACGACAATATGTACAGGGATTTAGTTAAATACACAGAACTTATTTTTTATCTCATATTTTCCAAATTATTACTACTAGTTATTAAAATATTACGTTAGCGAAAATTATGGAACATGGTCGCGATTCGAGTCATCAAAATAATTATTTTAAAAATAAACGAGTCAAGTTTGGGGAGCTCGAGAGATAGAAACGTAATTGTGCCTACCCCTGCGATTAAACGTGTTTTTTATATAAAGATGTAAGTTGAACTGATATTTTTCATTAGGTGTTTTTATAGTTAAATGAACTATTATTGTTTTTCCTCAGGTTCTTTAATTTCCAGTAACCAAGATACGCAATGGGTTAAACTATAATATTTAAACTCTTTCATATATTTATTGGAAAAAAATACGTAACACTACTAATGTTATCATTGAAACTCAATATGATCATTTTACAGTATCTGCTGTCCACCGAAATTTAATAACAAATGATGGTAAAAAGTTCCTCGCCGAAGGAGAGAACTTCTGCATTTCAAAAAGAACCGATACTAAGAAACGCAAGGCAAAATATTGATTTAATTTGTCACCACACCATTTCTTTTGTTAAGATCACCATCCACTCACAATATTTGACAAGGAAAAATAACCCTCCTTGCATAACAATAAAAACGACTGGCAAATGTTCAGGGAAAATCTAGACGATTTAATTACGTTAGATCAGCTTTTGAAAGCAGAACTGAACGTATAATCAGCGATTGAAAACTTAACAAAGAACACTTAAGAAGCAGCGTCTTTTGCCACTCTCCAATTTTGAAACTTTTCTAGGAAAAAACTAAAATAATTTTCTGAGTTAATGATTAAATCACTGAAAAGCGATACCTTGGGAAACAATGGCAGCAAGTCATAACAAACAAAATAAACAAAGCAACCGAAGAACTAACAGAATTGATACAGAAAAAATAAAAACTAAGGTATTTAAGAATAACTGGAAAGCTCATACCAATAGAGGTAATGGACTACCCATTCTGAAGAGCCATTAGAAGAGTAAAAAGACCAGATCCAACACAATAATTCAATCAAAAATAGAGTAATACCTGGCCTAAAAACGACAAAGAAAAAGTTGAAGCCTTCTCGAAACATATAAAAGGTTGAATATACCTTTTAGACCTCCTCAGAGTTGTCTACTGAAGAGGAAAACGAGATAGTTGTATAATTGCAGTTCTAGATCTCCTATTTCAAATGGAACTAACTCTTAGTAACTTCAAAATTAATGAAAACAAAACAGGTCATAATGAAAGAAATGGACATAAAAAGGGATTCAGAATTTCACCTCATTCCAGGTAAAACTGTCTACAAAATGATAATAATGTCCTATTTACAATTTTCTCATGTGTCAAGTTTACAATATATTTCAAAATATTTCCTCTAATTGCACAAGTACACAGTTGTTTAATAAATTTGTGATACTGACACTACCCTTAAAAAAATTTATACCTATAAGAAAAATACAGTATAAGGATTATAATCTAT
This sequence comes from Hermaeophaga mercurialis, assembly GCA_951812935.1. NCBI lineage: Eukaryota > Metazoa > Arthropoda > Insecta > Coleoptera > Chrysomelidae > Hermaeophaga > Hermaeophaga mercurialis. Next base: position 33,593,818 of record OX638358.1, read on the forward strand.
ATCCGTTAAATTATCATTTCATTAAGTTCGTATAGATAATGTTTCGGGTGAAATCAAAAGGTGTAATCCATATATGGATAAATAAGAAGACAAATATGGAAAGTGGGTCATAAATGGCGTCCGTTCGCCGTATTCAAAAAATGATTTCTTACTATGGTATTAACAATTTACATATTCATTATTTTGGCATTTATTACCAACGACATTCTATCAAGAAATAGTACTAATTTCGTCATTTTAATTAAAATTATTGTACACTACTCATATTTCAATTCAAAACCTCGACATGTCGATAATGTAGAAAAATACTAATATAGAGAGTTAAAAAATGGTACTATCGACACGTAGTGACATGCAATTAAGTTATTTTTAAAAAGTAATTATCTATTAAATGCTTAAATAGGTATACTACTAAATAAATTTAGATTATGTTTACTTTATTACTAATTGAGTATATATAATTAGCAATGATACGAAATCATAAGCATTTAAAGAGTTTTTGTACAGAATAGTAGAGGTTAATACAATTAATAATTTTTTGACAATGTTGATTACACATAAGTTCTTAAAATTACTAATTATAATTATTTACTTAGCAAAATGAATACAAGTAAGTTTAAGATAAAATCTGCTATTATCACACTATACCGAGCTTCCATTACTATATTTTTCAATTATTTCCTGAACTATCACATTTTTCTAAAAAAAAAAATGAAGCTTCTGAGTTTAATTTAGCAAATAATCTTAAGATGTAAAATAATATTTCTCGAGAAAAAGAGAGATGTACAAAAAAAATTTCCCCTAAAGGATATGGTGATGCTAAAAGCTCCAACCAGTTCTTTAAGAAGTTTTAAAGCTAATCCCAGTACCATGGGTGAATACAGTTCAATGGATCAAGCAGCTAGGTGGTGGAAAATGAAATAGTACCAGCTAAAGAAGAAACTAAAGAAACTTATAAAATGTCATTAACATTTAAGCGTTTTCTAGAGAGGGATATTATGATCTCGTAATTGAAGTTAATAAACTTCCATGGTCAAAGTGAATCTGTGAGTTACTGTTTACGTAGAACAGCTTCATTTAAAGATATTTCTGAAACTTTCGCCATTTACCACAACCAAATAAGTAGCCAGAGAAGACGATTTTAGGATTTCCAGAAAAATAAACATACAAAAGTCATTCCATCTGAAACTTATAATGAAGCTGAAGCAAACGCAGCTTCGCCTATTAATTTAAGAAGGTTTGAAGTTGCAAAACCATGAATAAATGTAGCTACAATAGTGAAAAATGTAACTGTGATAAATATAAATGACAGTAAAGAAACTGAACAGAGTCGATAACATTTCAGCGACTTATAGAAAGAACAAAGAGACTCGATACTAGTTCCACTCTAAGATGATTATATTGGAATTTATAACGAATTAGAATTGTGGTGTCAAATTATTACCTCCAATTATTTTCTGCTTCTTTGCCTAGATTGGGTCTCTTATGTCGAATGCATTCACAATTAAGGAATGTATAATCCCTGAGTTATTTCGAAAAGAGTACCGGCAGACCTTCAACAGAAGTCGAAAGTGGCACTAAAAATCTAATCCACTCAAACTTGTAATGTCGATGAAAAATTATCCAAAGTAGCCACTTGAGAATACAAGACATATTTCTAGGTAAAGATGGAAAGATAAAACAAATGATGAGTACAGAAGTTTATATCAAATCTTTACCAAAATATGTGTTTATTTTATTTGCTTCTTCTAGTTTAATTTTAAAAAAAGTAACTGGTGTTTGAACTTTATTAACCATTACACTCTGTAATGAGCCTTTTTCCATTTTGAGTCATTACAAAAACAATAATAAAATTTTTTAAACAATATTAAAAAACAAAGAAATTGGTTTAATGACACTCATGTCTATAAATGTCATTCTTCTTCGCTAAGTGTGAAATTATTTTCTTCACAAGGTGCATCTATCTCTTGAAAAGATAAATATATAATACGCCATCTACCTGTGATTTTGAAATTTAAGAAAATAATTTCAAAATGAATTTCCATGTCCTAAAGCTCACTATTGCCTTCAAGTTAATAGTGTTATTTCTAAAATGGCAGTTGGGAACAGTAACAAAGCGTACACAAAACACGAGGTTAATAACCATGTTAAACTAGGACAGATTATAGACATTTTGAAAAAAAAAATATTCTTGTATGTAACTCAAGGCTGTTTTCCGTACGTAAATCGCAAAGATAAGTGTGAAAAATTCGTAAAAACCCACAAAGTCTGTGAACAAAACGGACCACCCAGAAAACTTAACTGATTTATTATTGAAAGAAGCCCCCGATATAACAAAAACAATGTTACCGGAGAGAAAGTTCCGATATTGCGTGGTCTGATACATCACCGCAATTTGTGTATTTCTTTTAATTATTGTTAAATGCTATTGAGCAACTAATTAAGGATAAATAAGATACGAAGAAACATAACTTTGGTTGAGTTTCGGGCACGCCCGAGTATGGTACTGAATTTAAAGTAACTGATATCGACTGATATCGGTTCCGGCAGCCATTTGTCTGCGCTAATTAGATGGAGAATCTCATGAGACAGCCTCGTGATTTTTATCTAAGAACTGTGGGATTCTTCACTCTTCAATACCGATTAATTTATACATTCTGAAAATCTTTTTGAGGATTTCTTTCACCCCAGTGTTTCCTGCTCTTAAATATATAAAAAAAATAATTTAGTTTAGTCACTAGAGGACTTGTTTATTCAGGAACAAAAATAAATCTTCCAATGTTGACATTAATGTTGTTCATAGTAATCTTTAACTTATCATTTCCCATTTGAGTTTCGTGATGCTATAATTTTTCTGTCAATATTTCTAATATGATTCTCTATTAGTATCGATTTTTGTTTTATTGTTGGTCTATTATTTTGCGAATCCACTCGCTTTTAACAACTTACAATAATTTTTCGTATATTTTCAACGAAATTTAATAAATCTAAACATTATGGAAAAAAATTACCATTCCTTTTATCCCAGCACTTGCTTCTATAAAATTGTGAATTTGTTTTGGCCACCACAGTATATTATTTATGTAGAAACCCAGAAAAAGAATCTTCCAATTTGGATCCTAGTTGTTCATAGTTATCTTTAATGTTTCTTCTTTTTCTTCTCATTTAATACTTATGTTGTATTGCGTGTCCGATAGGAATTCTGGATCTATTTCCTCTTTTATTTTTTTATTTCACTTACTTTTTGATCTTTATTCTCACTTCTGTTAATTTCTTCTTTTTTTTATATTTCTTTGCGTTCATATGTCTTTAATTTGCTGTGCCCATTCTCCTACATGAGTTACGTGTTTTTATAATTTTTTTGCTTATAATTCCAGTCTTCATTAATATAGGTTTTTGTTTTAATAGTGGCCTTTTTTATGATTTTACTGGTAATAAATTTGTTTATGAGCTTTTACTGGCATTTGACAACTAACAACAATTACTCCTATATTTCTAACGAAATTTAATTTAAAAAATTGAAAATTGCCTTCGTACTAGTATTTCTTGCTATACAATTTTGAATTTGTTTTGGCTACCAACAGGATCTCATTATTTAGAATCTCAGAAAAAAATCTCCTTAATTAGACCTTACAGTTATTTTTACTTTTTTTTTTCTTAATTAATAGTTCTTATTAGGTGTCTGATAGAGATTTCCTCTTGAACCATTCATTCCACTTATTTACTTTTGTTATTATTCTTAAATCAGCTCGTGTCTTTACTGCTTTTTGGGGCTATTTTCCAATTTGGTCTACTCATTTTCTTCTTGATTTTTTCCTTTTAATTCCTATTTAAATTTTTTTGCTCCTCTAATTTTTTAAATTTTTCTATCATTCTAGTATGATTTGTTTTATTACTCTATTATTATTGATTTTTGTTTATTGGTCTTTTATTATTTTACTGCAAATGACAACATTTCCTGGCTTTTAACAACTAACAAAAATATAATTACTATTAGTTTTCCAACGAAATTTTATTTGCTTTCATCCTAGTATTTCCTGCTATAAAATTTTGAATTTTTTTTGGCCGCAGTCAGGATTTGCTTATGGAGGAGCTCAAAAAAAACGAATACTCCCAAAATATGATTTTTATCATTATTCTGATTTTTGTTTTTCTATATTACAATTTGGTGTACCTATTAATTTTCGTCTGGGTTTCCTCCTTTTCTATTTTCACAATTTTTCTGTCATTCCAATCTGATTCTCTATAACTTTCAGTTTTTGTTTTATTGGTTGACGTTTATTAGCAATTACAATTTTTTTTTATTATCTGAATCTCTCGGCTTTAGCGTCGAACAAAATTTGTTCATATATTTTCAATAATATTTTCTTATCCATTCTAAAAAAAAATGAGAACTGATTTCATCCCAGTATTTTGTGCAATAAAATTTTGAAATTGTTTTAGCGAACAGCAGGATTTGTTTATTTAGGGATCCAAAAGAAACGAACACTCCCAAAATTTGATTTTTAACATTATTCTGTTTTTCTTTTTGTTTTTTATCGTTAGAATTTTAATGTGATTATTATTATGAGTTTTTATTTAATTGTATGTCTTTTGGTTTACTTTTTTTATCTGAATCTCTGGATTATAACATTTAACAAAATTTACTCATATATTTCCAATGAAACATTATTAATTTATGGATTCTAAAAAAAATTATAATGTATTAAAAAAAATGAGAACTGATTTCATCATAGCATTTTCCTGTTATAAATTTTTAAATTACTTTAGCCAGTAGCAGGATTTGTTTTTTTAGGAACCCGAAAGGAACAAATTCTCCCAAATTTTGATTTTTATTATATTTGTTGTATTCACTTACTCTTTTCTTTTTTCCAATTTGGTATACTCTTTGTCTTCTTGAGTCCCTTTCTGTTTCTTCAGTTTCCTGTTTCTATAATTGTTCTGTCTATCTTTCTAATTGTTACTCTATACTTATATTTTTATGTTATTGGTCCTTTAACAGTTTACTGGCAATACATTTTTTTTGACCCGGATCCACTCGCTTTTAATAACTAACAACAATTACTCGTATACTTCAAACGAAATTTGATTTCTAATGTCAAAACCATTGATAGACGGTTCGATATCTATTTTCGCAATTTTTTATCTCCAGTACAATCCGATGTGTTGTTGTACATGCTGTCAGAGCCCCGCTGATATTTTTATACAAGAAGTGAGTGCTCTATGATCTCAATCAGCAGAGAAATAACATCAGCTTCAAACGTACACATAATATCAGTGATTGCGGGCAAAAGCATATGAACCTTCGTAATTCAATATGAAAGTCTATCAGATAAAAAATGCCGAATAACAAACCACTAAACAACGTGACCTCTTTGCTTCTATCAATCCGTAATTTCACCAGTGCCGTACAATAATGTTCAATAGTTTTTTTCTATGGTTCTTGTATTTGATAGCATCTTTTTTTTTTAAGAACTGGTATTAGCATTACTTCAATCCATTTAGCTGGTATAGCTGTCCAAAAATTCTTTTTTGATACCATTGTTTCCAACACTGTTATTAATTCTCAGCTTTTGGATAACTTCTTTAATTTTTGTTTTGTCTAAACTAAATAAAAAATAATTTATTTTACCAGAATGACGTATTTTTCTCTTCTTTCTAACTTTGTGTTTTATGTAATTACATTATATTACATGTCTGGCGTTTTATTGATCCCTAAAGGAAAAATTAAATAATTTTCCCCGCCTATGTATCTAGTTATAAGTACCTAACAAGTACCTGGTCAGATTAAGGCACGTTCCAAATTCAAATTACATTAACACCTCAAGAAGTTATACAGAACGAATCATATTTAGGATGATTACTTCCAATATGCGCGTTAGTGTGAACGATTTGATTGGAATCATTGCTATAATTTGATTCTGGGCTACACACACGTGTTCAAATAACTCGAATTCTTGTTGTTAACACTTTAGAAACAGTCGTTATCACTAAACAAATATAATTTACATAAAATAAAATAATATATATTTCAGTAAAATAAATGAAAAAATTACTATCACCAATACAAAATAACGACACAAAAAGTTACATTTATAACATTCAGTTTTTTAGACTTAATAATTCTTCCATAAATAATTGACTATCGAAATTTTCGATAATGGTAACGTTAGGTTCATTTTTCTTCAGATGATCTAAAACCACTTGACCTCTTGTTAAAGTTCCGTGTAACTCGACTGAGGCATGATGAATACTGCTTTTGGTAATATATAATTCAGGTTTAACGTAACAAAACGCCAAATAGGCGTCACAAGGATTAAAGTGTTGTTGATTATGCTTCTTTATCATTACTTCTTCTGCTTTCGTTAAATATTCTAATGCCGGCGTGGAGCTTCCTAGAACTTCGTACCTCCATTTCTGCAGTAGAGAAATCATATAAAAAATTGTATAATTTTGGGTACATTACTTACCAGAGGAATCTGGGGTTTAAGACAAGTTTCCCAAGGTAAAATAAAAATAGGACATTTCAAAGATTCTAAGACTATGTACGCGGCTTCTGGATCAGTGTGAAAATTAAATTCTGCTGCACTTGAAACATTGCCAATACCTAAAAATCAAATGTTTAAGTGTTTATTAAAATATATTGATAACACAAGGATGTCTATAATATATTGCAATTTATATATACGAAAAATGATATAAAATTTCAATTTCCAAATGAAGTTGGTGGTTCGAATCTAATTAAACAAATAATAATTTAATTTTCTAAAATTCAATGTCTGTCATTCAAATTTTCAAGAAATAAAAATATGTAACAGAGCCCCCTGTAAAAATATCATAAAAGATTAGGAATTTAGTAATTTCTATATTTTTTTAAATCTTGAATATTTTATTCTCCATTTTGACAATAACCACGAGTTCCAAACCAACCTCATTTATAAATTTTTTACAAAAATCGCAGCACACTTAAAATGTTCGTAGCTGGAACTTTTTTCAATGAAAATTTTGAAAAAGTAGATTTCACATCAAAAATATGAAAAAGAAATACATAATAAAAAAATGTTTTTCAGGAGAAATTTGAAGTATCGAGATTTTTCTGATAAATTTGTAAAGTCTGATTTTTAATCAAGCAAGTTGAAAAACTAAATATTTTTGTGAATACAATGAAAGAACCAGAATTTGAATTTCCCAGAAAAATTGAAACAAAATAAATTTTTTTCACAGCTTTATAAAAATTGAGATTTTCACCACAGTTTGAAAAGTTTTAATAACTAGAATGATTTTTTTTTCTGAGACATTTCAAATACTGGGACTTTAACAGAAAAAATTGGGATTTTCTCCAAGAAATTTGAAAAAATGGAATTTTTCTAAGAAATTTGCAAAAAAAATGAATTTGCGCCCGTTAGTTATGTTTTACGAAAAAATAACACTCTGAGAATTTTTATCGTACCTCGCTTCGTTTTTGAGCAAAAAAAAACCGGAAAAAATTAACCACGATGATATCACTATTTTTTTAAAAAGCTTTGTGGAAAAATTTCATTTTGTTCCATTCTTTCTAGGGAAACCCACTTTTTTTTCTGTCCAAAAAAAAATATATTTTGAAACTTAAGTTAATGTTTGTGTTTCATTAAAAAAAATGATATTTCAAACTACAACAAAGATTAGTTTATGATTGTAATTTTTGGATAAAATATAGATATAGGCACATTTGAAGGACCAGATGGTTAAGACAATGCTTTTTGGGGATTTTCTCTGAAAAGATATTTCTTACCCAGTATTGTAACACCGTAAATCTTTAGAATAGAAGGATATTGTTCAAATTTGTAAAAAATCATAACTCGTTAATAATCTCAATGTCGTGAAATCTTTAATGCCAAATTTAGCTTTAAAAGCGGATACGAGTATTGAACAAAAATCATTTTTGAAATCAGTTGATGTTTTATCCTCGTTTCGACTCAAAAAATTTTTTTTGAACTTGGATGGTCAGTTTTACTACATCCACCATACTCCTCGGACCTCATGAATAAATAATAAATTAATATAATTAATCTTCCAAAACCAGTTAGACAAATTATCAGAGAAATAACTCGAATTGAATTAGAAGAGGATACACCGAATTCTGAAGAAACATTCTGCAATGAACAAATAATTAATTTTACAAAACCTGTTAAATAAATAAGCAAGGAAACATCTCGAAGTTCTGGCGAAATATTCTACAATGAACAAATAATCGTCCAAAATCTATTAAAGAAATCAGCAAAGAAATAACTCAAATTTGATTAGAAGGAAGTACACAAATTTCTGAAGAAACATTGTCCAATGAACAAATAATTAATCTCTAAAGCAAATCAGCAAAGAAATAATTGAAACTGAAAATATTAAAAAGTTTATTATGTGTCAATAGATATCTAATAAGTCGAAAATGCCTCTGAAGCTGTTGGACAAAAGTACTTTACTAAAATGTCAACTGACCTAAATTCCTCACTAAATATTTAAACAACAAATGTTGAAATAAATACTCATGCAGAGCAAGGAGAATATCTGAATCAATCAGAAGCTGTTCAAAAATTAAAGAGAAAAATTAATTTAGTTGAAATAAAACCTTCTATTAATATAACAAAATCTCAAAAGCTATTGAACATAGTGACACTGAACCTGAAGAAAATATATTTGAAACTGAAACTAATCGAGCTGGTACTTTTGGTAAAATTTCCACCAGAGTTCTTTGATTATGCAGATAGAGAAGAGATTGCAGCTGTAAGAGAAAAAACCTATGAAATATTAGAATAAAATTACTGTACTAAAGTACCAACTGAACAAAATTCCTCAATAAATATCCTAGCAAGAGCTTATAAAATAATTGCTCGTGCAGAGCAAGAAGAGTATCTAAGCTCAATAAAAGATTTTAACGCACTAACATCTAAAAGAATTTGTAAATAATCTCTAGAACATATTATCACTGCTGCTAAAGAAGATGTATCTCAAATTGAAACCAAAATTTTAATAAATTTCTTGATTATACAGAAAATATAAAAACTGAAGCTAAAATAGAATCTACAGTAGAAATTACCCTTAAAGCTATTGGACAAAAGAATTGTACTGAAGTACCAATTGAACAAATAATAAATATCCATATAAGAAATTACGAAATAGTTATTTATTCAATCAAGAAGAGTATAAAAATCAATATTTTAGTTGAAATAGTAACTTATATTAATATATCAACCTGTCAAATAAATACTTCTAATACAACTTTGTTCTTTAGTGAAATCTTAAATATATATACATATATATATATATATATATATATATATCGTTTCCACGCACTATGTACTTACATAACTTATAAGAGTTGTTTTAATTTTAATCCATGATAAGTAACACAAATATTACGGTATCGCTCAAGGTCGACAAAATTAAGAATTGATCTTGATGTAATTTCCGCTACTGATAAACATTATTTATATTTACCTGTATAATTTCCACCCATGAGCCATACATCTTTAATTTGGTGGTTCAAATCATCATACAATTTAACAGCCAGTGCTAAATTAGTAAGAGGCCCTAAACATATCAATGACACTTTATTAGGTAGTGCACTAATTATCTCATTAATAGCCACTACAGCTGGGGTTTTACTAACGATCGATAAATCTGGATCAGTTTCGTATTCCAAATCTCCAAAACCATCTTCCCCATGGTACCTGAGGATACTTTGTTTGTGTAAAAGCAGCTGGTGTTTTCCACCTTTATATACTGGTATCTACGAAGTCAAAATTAGACCAAGTTAGCTTTTCCAAACTACTACAACAATAAAGAATTTGCAGTAAACAGAAAAGTTACTTACATCAGTCCTTTTTAGGGTTTCCAAAAGTCTGACGACATTATTGACAACGTTATCCAAAGTAGTATTTCCATGTGTACAAACTATTCCTAAAATTTTCACTAGGCCTCTTTTGTCGACGTTTAAAAGGTACAACAAAGCCAAATAATCGTCAGTGCCCGTGTCCACGTCTACAATTACCTTTTTCATTTCAAACATTATTCCCTACTAATAATTTAGGCTTTCGCCTAGCACGTGATTGGAGCTAATAAGGTCTTAAATTATTTTGACCCTGAAAATAATTCAGTGCACAAGTGTTTGGCTTGCTAAAAACATTGATTAAGATATTAAAAATGTTATATCTTTACTAATACTGTAGTAAATAGCAACTAAGCAGGAACCTTATCTGTTATGAATTTTTATGATTATTATGAAAACAAACGTATACCGAGTGGATACAACGGAAGTATATTATAATTAATTAATTTGTATTGTTATGTCAATATCATTATGTTGGTATTAAAATTCCGTATCAAATTATATGTATAACAAAATAAATTAAATAATTAATGTAAATAAGTAGTTCGTTTACCACACAGAGTGTAAAAAAGATAGCGTTTTTATTTAACACAGGGTGCTCTCTAATTTTTCAATTTATTAACAGACGATATGTAGATTCTAAAATTTAGAATGACGATATTTATTTAAACAATCGGAAAAAGCGAAACAGGCGTAAGGAAAGCAAAAAAATAAAAGATTTGGAAGAAAAATAAATGAAGCATACGGAGGGGACAATGGGAATTTCTGGAACATACTAAGAAATAAATGGTAAACTGAGTCATTTTAGTAATCTTATTAAAAGGCCTACAAAAACATTTAACTACAAATATTTACACTATTTAAGTCGCTTTCCAGTTTTCATTATGTTTTACTTTATTATTTAACAACTTTCACAAATTTAATTTACAAATTTTCTATACTGAGTTGATAAATTTATTGAGGTGTACTAAGTAATGCCATTGAATAATTCTATACAAATTTACCGATTTATATTTACTTGGCTGGGAAAAATGGCTTTTATCTTATCTACGACTTTGCAAGTTTCAGTTTGCTTAAAGTATAGTAATGTTGCTCACTGTTTAATAGGTACGACATTTAGTGTGATTTAGATAAGTGATTTTTTAGATTGTATTAAAATATCAGTTAAACTATAAAGTTAGTCATAGTTACGAATGAATCAAAATTATTGTTAAAAAATAAAAACTTATTGCTATTAAAACAATATTGTTCATTTTGAAGTTCTCGTGAACTCAATGTGGATTCAAATTTATGCAAATATAAAATGTTATGAAAGAAATATAATTTTAAACTATTAGACACAAAAAAAGTAAAGCAAAATTAGTATTGTTCCTTTTACAGATTGTTAATATTTATTTATACGAAAAAATAATATAATTCTGCTTTTAAAAAGTACCACATTTCCCTTCCATAATACTTTTTTATCGCAACAGTATCTTTCCTACAAGAAAAATACACTTAGTAGATTACTTTTTTACTAAAATGTTTCTAACATAAGGCAATTTGTTAAAATTTTTATAGTGCCGATACGAATCTAACTACAAGCTTTCTCTCTTAGAAACAATTAATATTGTGGGACGTTAAAACTATTTAAGAAACATTTAGTTATTACATTTAAAGATCGTAAATGATATCAACGTAGAAGAAAAATACATACATTTTAAAAGTTATTTGATAAGCGCTTTGACATGAGTTATATTAACGAAAATTATTGTTTAACAAATGATACAATTTTATTAACATTAAACGGACTCGTGCAATAAATTATATGTAGTAATAAAAGATTATTATGTATCTAATGAAAAAAGGTATAATAGTTTAAATTGCTTTGTCTTAGTTTATTACATTTATAAGATTAATTTAAAACGGTTATAAAATATAATAATTAAAAGATTATTTTATTCTCATATCACAGATCTATAGGTGTACGTGGAAAACAAGATTAAGTAAACTTAAATAATTGGAAATTTATATACAGAACACCTTGTATATCGCCAATTTTTAATAAACAAGCCGAATCATAAACTAAAAATGTTCAAGGCAAATATTTTAAATTTGTTACAGCACGTGTTACTGATAAAATTCCTTGTTATGAAACTGGTACAAACAATTACTTGTATTATTAAAAGTGAACCAAAAAATCTTCGTTTATCGAAGACATTCTCCAAATTAATTCAAACTCGAGTTGAAATCATGGAGTGATTATGTTTAATGAAGTGTAAAGTGTAAACAAGTCGATCCTATAAATAAATCGGAATAGTAAACCACAAACCTCACTGCAAGTCACAAATAACATGGGTCCGGACCACCAAATGCGAAGATTTATTTGAACATTTTGAAAGCACTTGTCCCAATCTCTTATCAATACGCTTCATTAGTGCGGACACTTTTCCATGCGATTACGAATAATGTAACACGTGTTTTCTTTGATAAAAAATGATAACAAGTGCATTATCTAATGAAAAACAAATAAAAATCTCAGTGTTTGATTGTTTGCAAATTTTATGATAAAACTAATTGTTAAATTTAACGAAATCAGTTATAGAGAGTTTTTATTTGACAATTGATTAAAATTTAGCAAATCTAGAGATTTCTGTTATTGTAATTGTAATATTTGAAAAATAAATATAAGTTTAAAATATGGTCATACATTTACTGGAAAAATTTTTGTATACAGCGTGAGTCAGAAAGAATAAGTTGAGAATCTTTGGCGAAATCTATAAAGATTCATCTGAACGTGCTTAAGGAAAACTAAAGACATACAGAGTGTTGAAATTTATTTGCTATCTGAAAATAGGTGATTTTGTTAAGTCCAAAATTGATACACACAGTAAATAGAGCTTTTATTATATCTTAACAGTTTTTTTTTAAAAGGAATTCTATTATTTATAACAGCGAATAAATAAATAAAGTAAGAATAAAATAATAGTGTATTGATTGATCCTAATTGAAATTTAATGTTTTTAATCAACTGTTTACATTCTCAACTTCTAGATAATAATTATTAGATGCTTTTACTAAAACATGTTTAGTTTCTGTTAAAAATGTTTCTAAAAATTATCAAATTATATAATTTTCAATGTAAGATGTTGTGTATAATATTTTTTCTTCTCGTTTTAGTTAATTTGATTGTTTTGGTTAAATGAATTTTATATTTGAAAAAATTCCAACAAAATTAGCCAAATTTAGCCTACAAATTGATTACGATTTTTTTTTCAGCCATATTTCCATTAATGGATAAATTGTTTTAATTTTTTCCTAAATCTTAAGTCGGGGGAAGAAGAATAAGTAATGTTGTTAGAAATAGATTAAGTATAAAATAACATGAAAATTTTAAAATCTAAGTAATATTAACCTAATTTTTTTCTAAAATGCGGATGATGAGGAAGCGAGAAAAATAATTGGAGCTTCATTGAATAATATACTTGTAAAATATTTTTCAATAAATTTTTATATAAAGATGCGTATCATATAGTAATTATGACTTGCAATTTAAAAATTATACCTTAAAGTTAGATTTTCGTTGGAATCTTGTCAGAATATTTATTATCTGATCTTAAACCCAAAAGATTTACATACATAAATAAAAACTTTTAGTTGTTCCAAATTAAGCTTATCTCGACTTCAAGCATTACATTTTAAAAACTTTATAAATGCTATTTTATAAACTTTGATTTGAAACTAAAAAATTTATAGTCTCAACCATAAACTAGAAATATTAATATTAATTTTGAAATTTAATAAATTCCTGATTTCAAAAGAAAAAATTCCCAACCGTAAATTTGGTATTTTGTAAAGGCGTTACTTCAAAGATGAGATTTTATAAACTTTGTACTTGCGATTTTATAAAATCTTGATTTCAAAATAGAAGTTATAAACTCAAAATCCAATTGACGCAAAATCTGGAATTCAAACATGAGGTTTTGTAAACGTTTTACTCTCGATTTTAAAAATTTACCTTCTAAAAAAATTTTATAAAGTGTCAACCGACAATTCGAAATTTTATAAAATCGGCTTCAAACATGAATTTTGATGAATGATACTAGCGATTTTATAAAATCTTGATTTATAAACAAAAATATTGTAAAGTTTTAACCAAAAACTCGAAATTTTGAAAAATCTCAACTGTAAAGTTATATATTAGATTATAAAAAATTTGGTTTTGAAATAAAAATTTTATAGAACTCCTGCCGTTAACTCAAATTTCAGAAAATTTAGAATTCAGACAAGAGATTTTATAAAGTTCGTACTCGTGATTTTAAAATCAAAACGAATTTTAATTGTGGAAAGCTAGATTTGTAAACTCTCAACACATAGCCTGAGATTTTTTAAATTATGAAAATTAACAACTATTTAATAACGGACGAACTGAAATACAGCAGCATTTTGAAAAATGTTTTTTTGGAAACAGGTAGTTCTGTACACTTTTGTACTATTTCTCGCAAGATCTACAGTACTTTCTGTCTTATTAAAATCTTTTACTACGCAAAATGTTTCAAAGTGTAACATTTCATTAAATCAGGTTTAACATACGATTAAAAATGAAAATAAAAAAATTTTAACATTGGAACACTCTGTCTTTAACGTCCACAGAAAATTTTTTGAAGATTAAAGGCATGCAAACAATATCTCTGTAAGGAAAGTTTTGAAATATAAAAATACAAATTGTTATAACCCTCTATATAGTCAATACATGAAATCACATAAACAGCACAGCTTTAAAACTATTGTATAAAACTGAAATTCATAAACATACCATGTAAAAAATTGAGCTACATAAAAAACAGCAGTCTGAGGAATAAGTTACGAATTTCAAACGATTCTTTTGAAACACACGGTATATACCAAAGTACTTTAAAAATAAATAGTATTTATTTACCTTATTTAAAAAACTTTCATTATTATCATTTATCTCAATTAAAATATCGTGGAAACCTTTCACAAAAACGATCACTTTTCTTATAAACGCAAACAGGAGTTACACACGCTCACTTGTTGAATCCAGGAGCTAAACGAGGGCGAATCCAGGCTTTTATTTGATCAATTATGGAGCACTCAAAAATATATGAAAAGAGGGTGGTTTCGCGGTGGCTAATAGCAACCGCTTCTATTTACCGCAAATCTTCGCCCAGAAAAGCAAATGTAGATAAGTGAAACAGGAAAAGGTTTTGAATACGTTAACGAAAGATAAAAACTTATCTGGCTGGAAGCTGGAATACAAGAAACCGGAATTAATTTGAACAATAGATGGAAGAACTATTCCTATCTTCCTAAACGTATATTCAAATTAGTTTACTTAAAAAACTAGAATTTAATTAGTAAGAGTGACCCTGAGCTGCTGTACGTTTTGTTCTTAAAATTTTATATAAAGTCTTGGCAACAAGCGTGGAATAACAAAGAGTGTATCTTTTGATAATTAGTAATTAAATTTAAATTTCTGTAACAGTCAACCAAATTGAATATATACTTGGGAAGGTACATATACAGGGTATATCATAACTATAAGGGCAGGTTATTTAATTATAACTTTATAAAATGTTGTAATAATACAGCAATTTAAAAGAAGAGCCCAGGGCATATCCGGCGTCTGAATAGGATAGGGGATAAAAACGAAGGAGGAGTAGAAGAAGAAGAGGAAGAAGATGAAGAAGAAAAAGCGGAAGAAGAAGAAGAAGAAGAAGAAGAAGAAGAAGAAGAAGAAGAAGAAGAAGAAGAAGAAGAAGAAGAGGAAGAAGAAGAGGAAGAAGAAGTAGAAGGAGAAGAGGAAGAAGAAGAATAAAAAGAGGAAGAAGAAGAAAAAGAGGAAGAGGAAGAAGAAGAAGAAGAAGAGGAAGTAATGACTGGGTTACTCAGCTCAAGGTTACTGATTGTGAAAACGTTGGCAAAATAGATTTATAGGACAAGACCTTACCAAATCTACATCCTATCAGCTTTGACAGTTTCCGTTAAGAAAACTCTGGCAAACATCTAGAATTTTATGAAATTTTCAAGAACGTAAGAAAAATATATAAATACGGAGTAACTAACAATAGTAGTGGTAGTGAATTGTTAATAAGCCTGACGTAACCAAATTAGAGTCGTTTCTATTCTTTTTACTTTGTAACTTAATTTGTTTTTTATCGATTTTCCTTGTTTTTCCTAAAACAAGTACTAGCACCAAACACATCCCATTTAATTAAATCCCTCTAGATCGTTATTTTGCGATACTGGTTTAAATCCCATCTTTGTATATTTAATAAACGAAAGCTATGTGCGTTATTTATAGTATCCACTAAAGAAGTAATCTGCAGATAGAAAACTACAAGGTACGTACATTTCCAGCGATTTAAATAAAATATTAAGTACGTCCACATTAGGTACAAACTCCAAATAACTGTCAGAGTAATTTTACTTGTATATATTTGGTATAATTTAATATTATTTGCCCATTTCCATGAAATTCCCTATTTCCAAGATTGATACCGACAAGTTTATTCGCAAATGCGCGTGTTTTCCTTATCGAATATCATAATTTCCATCTTTATGTCTATGTTGAATTCATATATCCATTGGAGCAGGAGTTTACATGATTATGCATAAGACTACTATTAATTGGATATATCTTTATCAGACGAACATTATCTTCAACTCAGACAGAGAGAGCTTAAGTATACACTGAGAAATATACAAAGAACATTCATATTGAAAATACATATTTCGAATGTATTTACTAAACTGTATAATCCAAAACGCTTATGATAAAATCAGAAAGAAAATCTTTAGGTTTGAAAACGTAACAGGATTTTTTTTTAAATGTTTAATCATGGATTTTGATGGAGGTGTAGGTTTTTACTTAGTTGAGTATCATCAGAAATAACTAAACCTACTCGAATAACAAAGCTATTGCAATAGATTTTATTCTCTATTGGTTCCTAAAACGACTGTTTTAAATAGTGGTTCGTTTTTTTTTTACATTATTACATGTTTGGGTAATTTATATTTATATTTAAATAAGAAATTTTAAGAAGTACGTGATAAAAATTATTGCTAAAAGTCTTAGAGGCAGGTCTCAGTAGTAATTTGACCAATTTCTTTTTCTTTCAATGATTCAATTATGACCTTTCGGAATTTGGATTGGTCTAATTAGTGGCAAATACTTTTCAGTAATAGAAGTTTGTTATGTCAGATGCAGAGTTCTTTCTTTTATAGAAAATCAAATTTTGTTTTTATTCCCAACTAAGTTGGAAGCAACACACATCAACAGACAAAATCAAAAAGTAAACACAACGTTTTAGAACACTTCACTGACTGACGAATAAATTTAAGTTTAGATGTATACTCTTTATATTAAATAGTCTAAATTACAGAAAGATATGAATTTTATTTAGGCGACATGAATTCTATGCAGACTAAAATCGAAGAGAGCTTATTAAATTTTTAAATCTATTTACTTTTAAAAATCAATATCAACTTATAACTATGGTTATGATTTGATAATTTTCACATATATTTAATATTTTTAATAGAGACATCTTTCTACATGGTTGGGATAAAGTATGGAACCAAGTAAATATCTTTAAAACGAAATGAACGATATTAATGAAATTTTATGTAAGTGCACTGGGGCAAAATGCAGATGATGTACGTTGTTTTGTTAATAATATAGTTCCGGTTTAACCGGAAATATCCTCAACTTTTTTAATTTAAATAGGGCATCCTGTATATTTTTGCAGATTTTGAAAGATCTTGTTATTTCGAATTCGTACATACTGGATTTAGTATAAATTATATGTAAAAACGAGAAATAGAGCACTTTAATAAACCACTTTTAAGTTTTTATACATTAGAGTAAAATACCATTTAGATAAACAAATTGATATTGTTTGTATTAATAGTAAGAATTAAACGAGAACTATCTAGTAGGTAAATGTTGCTAAACTGTAAATTTGTAATTTACGAAAATATATTGTACGATTAAGAATGGTTCATTTAATTGAAAAAGATTTGTATTGAAATATTAATGGTGATCGCTTCATAGAGTGACCTGCTCGTTCTCCGGATCTAAGCTCATTAGATTTTTTCTTTCACGTGTTTACGTTAAACGACCAACATGCTTGCAGGAATTGAGACAAAGAATTATTCATGAATGTGAACTAAGACGTGGAAAAGTCTTGGAAAGAGTGACTCAAGAATTTGTAAATAAGCTGGCATATTGTCAGGAGGTGAGCATTTTGAACATTTGAATTAATTTTGTTTAAATTATTATTCTCATTAGTCTAAAGTAAATAAATTTACTTATTCTACAACTAAAACTAACTAAAACGAGTTATTTCTCGTTTTTACAAATTATTTCCACTAAACCCAGTATGTACAAATTCGAGAAATAACAATCTCTTTCAAAACCTGTAAAAATATACAGGGTGTCCCATTTAAATGAAAAAAGTTGATGATATTTCCGGTTAAACCGGAAATATATTATTATCAAAAAAATGTAAATCAGATGCATTTTGGTTCATTGCATTTACCTACAAAATTTCATAAATATCGTCCGTTTCGTTTTAAAGATATTGACTTGGTTCCATACTTTATCCCAATCCTGTATATCAAATAATTACATATTATGATACTTCATACTTTCTTCTATATCTGTATATCATTTTTTTCATAATCTAAATTTATTAAGTATTCTTGATTAGAGCTACAAAGAATATATATAATGAAAATTCGACCTATAGCTTGGGAAAGAAAAATACTATAAAAGATCTTTGAAGGAGTTTAAGAACAGAAAATAGGGAAGAAACGAAAAGGTTAAAATACTAATTACCTAAGGATAGTGCAAGAAATTAAAAACTAGAAACTAAGATGGACAGGATATAAGATGACAATGAGAAAGAGTAGGTGAGTAAAAATAATTATGGGACGAATAGACATGCAGCAGACATGTTCAATAACTCTTGTTATAATTTTCTCAAATTTCATAAACTATGATATAAATTCCATTGCAATACATAACCCACTATTAAAGACTCTAGTAGCCCATTTTTTTAACAATTTTTTTACGTTTTTGTCTTTTGGCTGCCATTTAATTCCAATTCCGCACATCTAACGAGGTTAGATCTTCCAGAGTAATAGCTAAATTTTTTTTGTGCGATTTCTACTTTGTCTAATATCTGCTTCTTCTTCTATAATTTTTTTTACTTTGTTTTTAGGGAGTCTATAGATATGATAATCCTATTTTAATTTGTGCATTTTTAGTTGAACGGTTATTCGCAATTGTCCATATAAATTCATAACCTCTCTATTATTTTTCTTACAAAAAACATTTCTATACATCTGAGGTTTCCAAAATTCTAAGATACTATTTAATTTCAATCATGTACAGTCAACTGAATAACTCCCATGTCTAGAAGCTACAAATATGTTATTGTCATTGTCTTTGGTCTTAGTAGATTCATAATTAATACTGCACTTTTACTTTCTTTGAAACATCGATGTTTTTCTCCTTGACTTTTACTCTACTTTATTAATATTCTAGTGCTCTTTGTTAATTTCTTCCCATATTTATGGCCGGTTGATGTGGATGCCATATTGATTTGATATATAATATAATGAAGTTGAGATATTTCTCAACGTTTCGCCTGTGGCTACGTTCAGTAGTTGAGTTACCATGCACATCTCATCTCTCGAAGAAGCCGCTTATGACAGACGGTGGAATGTTAAGAAATATCTCAAAAATTATGGGGTCCTTCGGAAGCAGTAATCTTTCTTTAATTTATTGTAACACTCTAGTTTTAACAGACTTTCTTTAAAAGAAACTTCACAATTGCCTTTAACAAAAGTTGAATTATAGTTTAACGTTAATTCTATACGAGCCACTATAATTCAATTTCTATTAAACTTGATACTTCAGTACTCTTTCCTAATTTCAAATCCTCGTCTTTATATAGTCTTCTTGGCTTCTCGGATATTCCAGATAATTATTAATGAGAGATTATTGCGTACTGCATCATAGATTAAGTTTTCCTGATTTTCCTGAGTATTTTTCTATCTATCTATATAGCCAGCTTTCCCACAGACTATGCAATTAAACAGTTATAAGATATACTTTTGTAATAATTTTCCTCTACCGCAATATTTTCTTCAGTAGCTGATTAAATGGCACTAATGATAGATAATTCCTCTGCATTAGACCTTTATTATCACCGCTCTCAATAAATAAATAGACAGCATTATTTTTTATCTGTTTATAGTCAAAAATGATTTATTAAATTCCAATTTTTAAAAGTAAAAGTGACAACTAGTTTCGTCTTCTAAAAAGCCGTCATCAGGTCTATAATATAAAAATAATTACGTACGTTACAAAAAGTAAAACATTAGGTTAACAGTAAGCATAGAAATGATAAAACTTACCTAATAATAGGAAACAGGAACGACATGGAGAAACTTTTGTATCTTAAAAAGAAATGTTGACCTCAAATAAATACTAAATCATAAAGTTAATTAGAGATATATTGACTAAAGTATAAATAAATATTCCAAGTAAAAAAAAATAACTATAACCACTTTCTTTCGAATCAGGAATGTGCTTTTTAGTGCAGGAAAGGAACGTCATGACTATAACTTGAAAACTATTAGAATTGCTGGAATATATAGGAAGGCAGTAATTAGATTAAGCTGGGGCTTCACCGCAGCTAGTTTATTGAAACTAATTAAAATATTTTTCGTAGTGTATCGTTATCAGTGCAACGCAATCTGAAAGAGCGCGAATATATGCGTATATCCTCGTTCCGAATCCCATTCTCTTAAAGTAGCTAGTCGAGCAGTTACCTTGTCACAGATACTGATGTCTTTCTTTGTACTTTTTCTAATGCCTTTTGCTAGTTGTCGCATGTATCTAATTAAAATTTAATTAACAAGTATGTGTATTTGTTCTACCTGTATAATGTATCAATTTATTTGATTGTAACTAAAATGCCTCAGTTTATGAAATATTTTTTACATATTTTATTAGTTTCTTGAATTGGTTTCAGTTTAGTGATTCTTGACGAGAAAAAGGCTTTAGGAAAACTAGAATATTTTGACGTATGAGAAAATTTGAAATATAAATATGAAGAATATTTAACATTTTTGAAATTAGTCAATGAAATATGATTGACTGTATGTATCTATATATTGTAACAGTATAGGATTTAGGATTTTGGTTTTTTTTGTTAATTTAAATAAAATAACTGGAGTAATAACAAAATATTTGTTGTATGATTATACAAATTGTTCGTTGGACGCCAAGTTATAAATTATTCAAATAAAATGATATAAACCATAATCAAATATAATAAAAAACTAAATAAACGCAAATAAACCTATATAAACAAAGGAACTAATGAAAATTGATTTATACCTGCACACTGGATTCAAATTAACGTGGTTGTATTTTCTTAATTAAACGTTATGAATAGTCACTTCCAATTAATTAAGTCTCAATGAGTGTCCGATTGAATAAAACCAGTTGATTTCACTAAGTGTTTATAATTTAATTTGAGAAAAATTGGTTAGTGATGTGGTCAGGAAATATAAAACACTTACGAGTTTTTCATGATCTTGAGAATTATCAACCGTGTTATGTTTATTTTTTACCACTGCAAACGCTACCATGGAAAATGTTGGCTTACAAACATCAAGATTTACAGGAAATGTTTTCTTATAGAATTAACAGTAAGAATATTTTTCACTAATTATTAATTTAATAATATTTAAAATAAGTATTTAATTCACTAAAAACACATATATAACTGGATTTCTAGATTATTCAAATATTTCTTTTTAGAATTAAATAAATGCGACTAGGATTTTTTTAATGGACAAAAATAATTTCTCTTAGTAGGTTAAAAAGTTCCGTCAAAATTTTTTCAGCCATTTTATAACCTGGGTATTCACAGCATGATTTCTACAATTAAATTTGGAAATAATTGACAATTACCATTACATTTTATAAAAAAACTTTAACTTTAAATGATATCTTTAAATTGTGGACCATATTTTCAATTAAAAATTGATATTATTTCAACTTCAAAAGCTTTCTTCTAAAACTACATGTACTTAATATTCTTCTAATGCTGCTATTTTTAAGTTATATTAAAAATTCATATACTATGTTCCACAAATAAATTACATAATTTTAATGATTTTATTAATAAATTATAATGAAAAATCTTAAAAATTAAATCATTTTAACAATAATAAAACTATACATTACATTTACAATAAATTATTTGCTTCTTAAAACCATTTTCTATTTTAATTGAAAATAAAAATATTTAACGCTTACAAATCCTGTGATCTCATATAAAATCTTTCTAAATCATTTTTATTTTTAATTTATTCAACAAATTTATGGTCTATGTCTGATTTCAAAGTATTACTTCTACTTTATACACAATTTATTTTTTTCACACTTTTTATTTAGTAATCTGTATACAGGTGAAGTGAAATTTGTTATTATATAATTTGATTTTGTTAATAAAATGGTCATTATTATTGCACCTTTTTTTAGTGAATCTATTATACCTTGAAGTATTTTATAAACTGCAGATCCTTTATTTAATTCATTAAAAAAATACAAAATCTTATAAAAGAAGTATAATTTTGAACTATGAAAGAAAATCTTATTATTATAATATATTGTATTGCTTTATTCCGAGCGGAAGGAACTTCGGGATTTTTACAAATCTAAACAATATTGTCTTGTTTGGGAATTTACAATTCTGAACTTGTTTTATAAAATGCTAAGATCCCATAAACTTCATCCATTGTCCAATTTTCAGCCAAATTATGCACATTATTTCTGAATTACAATCATAAACTAATATTATCTGTCGTTTGAATAGTCAACCTACAATTAAATAATAAATCTTGTAAAATGAAAGTTATTACTTAATTTTCAGTACCTTCTATATTTTTTCCTAAAAAGTTCTTTGTATTTAAAAAGATTTATAATTCTACAGATAACTTTTTTTTCAAACTCTTGAAATAGTAAATTTAACAATAAATTTTTATTGAGATAATATTAGAAAAATAAGAATTACTACATTTCTAATCTTTTACGATAAATTGAAAGGGACACCTCTAGTACATATACTAGATTAAAAATCAATCAAATTATATCCAATATCCTCCTTCCTGTTGTTCTACTAAACAAATAATTATTTCTCTGAATTCTTGGTAAGACAAACTCCATTGTACATTTCTTGTGCTTGCATTGCTAATTTCAAAAAAATTCGCCAAAGAATTTCGCCGATATGCAAATGTTGGCCTCTCTTTAAATCTCATGCAGCCAGCGCTACGTCCAGTCATAGGTCACTGGGATGAGACACGCACACATCCAAGCCAACGTGATCCTTTGATGATGCCGTAGAAACACTTTGATGGGACCTCCGCTACACACAAATGTTCTACGTGACCGTTGGACATTTTTTTTAATGGGTCGCTACAGAGCCTCCCGTGGCTAATAAGTAATAAGGTAACTTTTTTCAAAAATAACGAGTAAGAATAAGTTCTACTATTTATGAAAATTTGATGAAAGTTGTTTACAAAAATATGGAACAAATAGTAAAAAATAGGGGATAAAATTGTTGAATTATAACCAAGAGGTAAAAAATATATACATGGGGGAGGGAGGTAATAGTTTTATTCGGACTCTCTTTATACCAATTTAAAATGTGGTACTGCAGTTATTTGTCTGTACAATGTTGATCGTTATATAGGGTGTCCGGAAAATAATGCACTTATTTCTGGATGAGATGTACAAACGTATGCAGAATAAACATGTCTTATAAACGTTTTTTCTAAAGTCAGATGTATTCTTAGAAATAAATATTAGTATTTTAGATGTATCCAAATGTTATTTACCGAAATGCAACTAAAGACGGCAACACCGATTGCTCAGTCAAGTATAAACATTAAATTTTTAAACGTTATAAAAATAAGTTTTTATTTTAGTACACTGAGATATTAAGAATGAAGAAGATTGAAAAATGTATTCTCGCCAATTATTATATTCTACCACTACTTTGTTGAGGTAGTACACTACATTTTCCAACAATCTTAGGGACACTGGTACAAAACATCGTGGATTAGATTAATTAACATGTCGTGAAATTCTTAATTCGAATAAAATACCATTTTTGACTAAATTATTGAAACTACTTTACCAAACGTTAAACTTTAAGTGATTAAACGATCTGAATCCTCTGTAATCTAATACAATTTTCATGATTCATCACGTTGATATTCCTTGGTAACATGACACATAATTTTATTAAAAGTGTGACGCATACATTTTCGAGTAAATATTTAAAGTGAAGTGTTGTTTTCTAATAATGATAAAAAAAATATTAGAATATTTTGTTGCAACTGACAAGTTGTACATACCATTTAAAAATAAGGCATTAATTTCGCGTACACCGTATATAAAATATAAAACATCTCTTGGTAACCTTCGTAGTGTGAATTTGCATAGCGTAAAATTTTGACGGACTTCTACTTTTAATGAGAAGCTAATAAGACAATTCCGACAATGCAACATATTAGACCGGAATGTGAAATATAAAAGAGTGATGAATGATCGTACCCCCTGTAGATTAATGTGAAATTTGATTCGTTTTTCGAAAGGTACTATAAAAATCTCAGTATGGGGCGGTCTGAATTTTCAAATAAAATTCATTTCAATTAGCCTTCTGAATCTTGTTACATTCAATATTTATTGGTCAGAACCGTATTAGGAATAGTTTTTCCTACAAGTTTATAATTTTCTTAGATTATTTTGACTAAAATCTTTATATATTTCTTAAAGCTCCATCTAACGCATATGATTACCATGTTAAAGAAAGTACTCGAAGATCTCAAATGCTACATTTCTAGAATTAAAAAAGTTATAATCAAAGCAACTGGGCTAAGTGAAAAGTACTTCAAGCTCCCAAAGGTTACATTTCTAAAATTAGAAAATTGATAATCAAAGCACTTAAATTAAGTAAAAATTACTCTGAGCTGACAAGTATTTCTATAATTTAGAAATATATAACAATATAAATGCTACATTTTGTAGAATTAAAAAAGTGATAATAAACGCAATTGGAGTAAATAAAAAAGGTAGGTATTCCAAATTGACAAACTCTACATTTCTACAGTTAAAAAAATGAGTAACAAAGCAATATGATTAAGTGAGAAACTAGTCCAATCTTCTAAATGCTACATTTCTAGAATTGAAAAGTGATAATCAGAACAATTGGAGTAAATGAAAAAAGTAGATACCCCAAACTCCCAAATGTTACATCTAGAATTAAAAAAGTGATAATCAAAGCTATTGGACTAAATAAAAAATTACTCCAAGCTTCCAAATTCTACATTTCTAGAGTTAAAAATAAGTAACAAAGCAATAAGATTAAGTAAGAAAATTGTCCAATCTGCCAAATGCTACATTTTTAGAATTAAAAAGTGATAATCAGAGCAAACGGAGTAAATGAAAAAAGCAGGTACCACAAACTCCCAAATGCTATATTTCTCGAATTAAAAAAGTGATAATCAAAGCAATTGGACTAAACGACAAAACTATTCGAAGCTCTCAAATGCTCTATTTTGTAGAATTAAAAAAGTGATAATCAACGCAATTGGAGTAACTGAAAAAAGTAGATACTCCAAATTGCCAAACTGTAGATTTCTAGAGTTCAAAAATAATTAGCAAAGCATTGGACTAAATGAGAAAATAGACCAATCTTCCAAATGATACATTTCTAGAATTAAAAAGTAATAATCAGAGCAATTGGACTAAACGAAAAAACTACTCGAAGCTCTCAAATGCTTTATTTTGTTGAAGTAAAAAAGTGATAATCAATGGAATTGGAGTAAATAAAAATAGGTACAACAAATTGCCAAACTCTACTTTCCTAGAATTAAAAAATAATTAACAAAGCAATAGGGTTAAGTGAAAAAGTAGTCCAATCTCCCAAATTCTACTTTCTAGAATTAAAAAGTAATTATCAGAGCAATTGGAGTAAATAAAAAATTGTTCCGAGCTCCCAAATTCTACATTTCTAGAGTTAAAAAAAATGAGTAACAAAGCAATAGGATTAAGTGAGAAAGTAGTCCAATCTCCCAAATTCTACATTTCTAGAATTAAAAAGTGATAATCAAAGTAATTGGACTAAATGAAAAAACTACTAGAAGCTCTTAAATGTTCCATTTTGTAGAATTAAAAAAATCAATGCAATTGGAGTAAATGAAAAAAGTAGGTACTCCAAATTGCCAAACTCTACTATACATATATATAGAGATTAAAAATTATTAACAAAGCAATAGGATTAAGTGAGAAAGTAGTCAAATCTCCCAAATTCTACATTTCTAGAATTTAAAAAGGATAATCAGAGCAATTGGAGTAAATGGAAAAGGTAGGTACCCCAAACTCACAAATGCTGCATTTCTAGAATAAAAAAGTGATAGTCAAAGTGATTGGAATAAATGAAAAAAGTATTTACTCCAAATTATCAAATTCTACATATCTAGAGTTAAAAAAGTGATAATCAACGCAATAGGACTAAATGAAAAAAGTACTCCAAGTTCCCAAATGGTATATTTCTAAAATTAAGAAAGTGATAATCAAAGCAATTGATCTAACAAAAGTAATTGGACCGAGTCCGCTCCTGTGAATTTTTGATTTATACAAACACGAATATTCGGTAATGATTAAGCCTAATGATATTGAAGTAGTGTTTTCTTGACATAATGATGATGAATTTGAATACACCAATATTAATACGTAAGATTTATGAGGCCTTTCGAAAAAAACCTCTTGTTAAAATTCAATTACATCAATTTGATTTCAAAAGGATGGTAATTAGAAAATTGAGTGTCTTTCGAGAAGCGTCGAACTATATTTTTACTTGGTGTGCTTGTTCAAAGTTAACGTGTTAGCTATCAATTAGGTCGAAATAAGAAACTTTTAATTGATGTCAATTTATAAACCGCAACAGATTTATCAAATGCATAGTGTAAAGTTTTAAAATAAAACAACCTGTAAACTTCGTTTAAAAATTTAAATAATATTCAACTCTAGACATACAAACCCTCTACTATTATTACCATTTATTACGGAGTGCATAAATTTAAATTTCTTATTTTTTCTTATTCTACGCACAAATTATTCAAAAAATGCAACCGTTTAATTATTTTAGCGAAAGCTGTAATTAATTCTTAAGAATTCTCGGCCATATCAATTTTTGGCTCCCCACGTGGGTGGCCATTTATAATAAAACATAAATTATGTATATCTTAAAGTTTTTTATAATACTCATATCGTGTGAATTAAGATATTTTATATTTATTAGGCCGCCGGTCAGCGCGATAATATGCACGGCAAAGAAACCTAAAAAAAATATCTACAGTAGATGTACATATAAAATTGAAAATGGCTTCTGAATTAATACAAAATTACAAATTTATACAATTATATTTGTTGGAAATGTATTAAATTTAATAATGATTAAAAACCTACTTTTTATTTTTGTAGAACCTAAATCATTTTAGTTATTTAATAATGATCAACACTATTTTGTGTAAATTGTATTAGTTTGACAAATGTAACTTTACTTCTACTTTGTACTTTGACACTTCGTTGCTACATTTACTTTCTTAAAATATCCAGAAAATTCTAGATATTTCGCAGAATATTCTTGATGTTAACTGTCAGTTATTAGGTTAGGTTAGGCCAGGCTAGGTTAGGTTAGGTTAGGTTAGGTTAGGTTAGGTTAGGTTAGGTTAGGTTAGGTTAGGTTAGGTTAGGTTAGGTTAGGTTAGGTTAGGTTAGGTTAGGTTAGGTTAGGTTAGGTTAGGTTAGGTTAGGTTAGGTTAGGTTAGGTTAGGTTAGGTTAGGTTAGGTTAGGTTAGGTTAGGTTAGGTTAGGTTAGGTTAGGTTAGGTTAGGTTAGGTTAGGTTAGGCTACGCTAGGTTAGGTTAGGTTGGGTTCGGTTAAGTAAGGTTAGGTTAGGTTAGGTTAGGTTAGGTTAGGTTATCTGTGAGGCGCATTCGGCTCAACGAAAACAAGCAAATATCTTGCTATTATTTTATCTTAATAAAGTTGAAAAAAAGAAATGTAGTTTTTTTATTCATTTATCTTTTAAGATATCAACAACTGCCAGAATGCTCTACAACAATAAACTAACAAACAAAAAATTATAGAGGGTAAAATGGTTGGATTTCAAGGTTTAATTTGTTTCTTTCCATACGTTTAATCTCGTTAAGCATGTGTTTCTTTGTCTACTCTGCTCTTTTATCTTTCCAATTCGGTATTTAATATTTTACGCTTTCCAAAATGTCTGTTATTTATTGGGCTGTGGTAGAGTTTCGTATTTTTGTATTTTTGTATATTATCATTTCCACGTTAATATAATAAAAAATGTTTCAAATATATTTATGTTTGATGAAGCATTTCATGTTATGTCCGCCTTGTAAGCTGTCATCTCATATTCTAGGTCGAGGAACTAATAACCAGAGAAATATCGGATAGGCAAATGTAATCCGATTATACATGGGATTTACATATTTTATTCCATTCCGACTTGAATTGAAATAAATTAATAATTAAATAATTTAAAATGACACTAGAAGATGATTAAAAATTTTAATCTAGATCGGTACTATTACTAAGAATATATGTATGCAAATCATAATGTATTCAATACGGGAGCTATTTGAAAACTGTACAATTTAGAATGAATATTCTAGATAGTTTATTGCAAAGCAAAGAATTGTTATTTGACAGGAATTTTTCTAATGTTTATTCGGGTGAATATAAGGTCAGAATACAGTGTTCTTACCACATTCACCTCTACAAACATAGAGGTAGTAGAATGAGTAAAATCAGAAAAGAAATATAGTAAATTACATTAGACAATGAAAATGTCTAAACTACTTTTTACCGTTTATTTAAAAAGACTTGTTATCTTATCAAAATTCGTTTATTGACATTCAACATAATTGTTATTGTCAAGAGGCTAATGATATTATAAATTCTAATATTAATTGGGTGTGGAGATGAAACACGTACGCAGAAAATATGTAAGTTATTCAATAATAAATATCCCAACTGAGAACCAATTACACAGTCCACAGGAAGCAAAATTGAGAAAAAATTTAGAGAAACGGGTCATGTAAAAGACCTCCCTAAAGGTAGTAGAAAACAAATATCGGAAAACAAGAAACTAGATGTTCTGTTATCCTTTGAAGATAATCCTCATACCACTTTAAGGCAAGTAGCGTTAGACAATGAGGTTGGCAATCAAACAGTTCTTAGAACGCTAAAAACGGAAAAGTGGCATCCCTATAAAGTAAATTTAGTGCAGGAACTTATTCAAGAAGATTTTAATAGAGGTGAATTTTGTGAAATTCTAATGAACAAAAATAACAGATGTGCACCGATGTGCATAAAATTATTTGATTTTTTACTTGAGCAAGGAAACAGTGTTACAGGGACCTTTCTTGATGACTGTATACCAAGAATGTTCTCTTATTCTCAATTGGATCGAAGTATTATGTTCTTCTTCGACATTTTGTGTTGTATAATCAATATTTGGTTTATGTAAGAAGCATACGTTTATCCAAAAATATTGTGGTTTATCAAAAATCAAATTAAACCGAATTATTCGACATTCGTTTTGAAGGACATACTCTATTTCCATATCACCATTACATTTCTTTCTAAATAACTAAATCTTAGCCGACAATATCTTCACTTTAAACAAATAACTTTTTGATTCAACAAACGGACGGATGAAGAATCCAAAATGGCATTATCCGAATTGAAGCCGTACATGAACCGTGGGAATGCTGTGAAGTTAAAGCAAAAGCAAAACCATCCCGGCAGCTATTGAATTATGGATGGTGTTTTGATAAAGCTGGCAATGTGGAACATTCTATTATGTCACTGCTCTCGGCACCGAGATCGATGCAAGCGAAATAGACGATGAAGAACTACCAGTGGCGGAATGTTCGTCAAAACGTTGCGTAATAATCATCACATTCCAAAAGATTTTCCATGGTTTACTTGTATTAATTGGTTGCCCTTTAACAACAACTTTTCAATTGATCAAAAATATGTACTAACGAGCTAGAGATAAATTACTAATTAAATTAAAGTAGAAAACGGAAGGTGGTTAACAACCTCCATTAGTATTAACCAGATATTATTTAACTTACTACCCCACACCAAACCCAAGAAACTAAGAAAAGAAGAAGATTTAAAGGCTTAAATATTTAACCCTCTCTAGTTTCGGTTAAAAAAATGGTGCACCAATGGGTGCGTGCGATCGCTGCTGGCTTTGTGATCGATGAAAGCGCGTTTGGATGTGGAAATGGCTAATTTATGTGAGACTGGTATATCATTGTGGGGCTTGATCTATCTCTGGGATGCATCATTACCATTATAATGATATTGCGAACGTTTAGTTACACCGTGCTTCTTCTTCTACTTCTTCTTTTAGTTTTCCATGGTCATTAGATAAAGAGGTCGCTAGGCGGTGCGCGATTCGACACGCGTGCTATGCAAATAAACCTTAAGTGTCTGCAAATTACCCGACAAATTAATATTTGATACGAGAAAATCATCGAACGGAATTGTTTTGGTTTTATTTTAAGATTATACACTGTGGCCAATAAAATCGATGTTAGTTTTATACTAATCTTGGCTCCAAAATTTTTCTGTAATATTTGGATATGTTCCTTTCGGCAATTTCGATTTAAAAGAAAATTAAAAATGTTATTTACTACCAGTATTTTGAAATACTAAATCGTTCTTTGAAAAAGCTATTTATTCATAATGTATCAAAAATTGTAGAACACATAGTGGTGTAAATTATACAACTATCATCGTATATATCTCACTAGATATGAAGTAAGAATAAAATAACCTATTACACCTTTATCCAATTAATGTAAATAGTAAAGTCAAAAGTATACTAAATGAATTATTTTGATTATACTATTGTATCACAATTATTAAATTTAAGTACAAACAACATCAATTAAACGAATAATATGTAATGCATTATTAAAAATAGTAGTTAATATTAAGTATATATTTATATCGGTAAATTAATATACCAAAATCATTGAATCAATGAACTATATAATTATTGTCCCAGAACCATCAGATTAAGGTACAAATAATAATAGATTAATAAATAATGTAACTACATTTAATTCATAATGTATCATAAACATTCTATTAATGAACTATATTTATTTTATAAATTAATATAATTTATATTTATATTATGTACTAGAAACATTGAATTAATTGACTTTATTCTATTACTAATGGTTCAAGAGATTCATATTAAAGTACAAACAAAATGAAACCAATAAATAATATTCATTAATTAATATTGAGTACATATCTTAATACAATGAATGTAAATAAATATAGTATTTAGTTAACAATATTTATTGTATAAATGTTCCGAAATCATTGATTAAAATTAAATGTATAATGTATGAGACATATTTATTAATTTTAATTTCAATGTACATTACATTTTTGTTGACACTATGCCATTTTATTAACAATGCCAATATACCCTGATATGACATTTGTGTAATAATCATATACTTTTAAACCATTTATATTTGTTATAGATATATAAATGTATAAAGTATTATTTATCGTTGTTAGTTTGTTACTGTTCGATACAATGATGTTTCCTTTGTTGTTGTAGGGTAGAGAGAAGACTCGTAATAAGTTTTCATATGGTTATTGAAGAATTACAACACGCAATCATGACACTGTTTTTCAATAGAAGATATAGTGGACAGGAGACCGCAAAAGTAAGATGAATAGAAGATGTAAACCAAGAAAGGTGTGGTCAATTCGTGGTCACGCTGGCGCCCCCATCATGACCTTTCCAACTGTCTTTTTTTATTTCTTCTTCTCTTTTAGTCGATTACTATACCACAATTAGTCCGGGGACGAATGACAAACAATTTTTTGAGAAAACAGACAGTAAGGCCTTATGATTGACACAGGTGGAGTGGAGAGAGATACTTTACATGATTCGTTTTATAAGTAATGCAACTAAACTCGTAAAAAATCAGCAAATGAGCATATTCGTGTAACTGGTAAAAATTTTCGAAATATCCTAGTTGAAACACTTTAAGAGGCGGTATTTCCATTCCTGGATAGGATGTTTCTGGAGAAATGGCTTCATCGATCCTTGAAGATTGACAAAGTAGCATTTCAGCGAATTTATGATGTACCTCATTTTAATATTCAGAAAAAATTACATCTTCTTGATAAAAAAATAGAAGCTATAAGTAACTTAAGTAAGCAAATTCTTGACTTGTTTCTGGATACTCGTTCTGCTGCAGAGAATAATCATTTACAAGTTCATAAATCTCATCAGCTGACTAGAAGATATTAATCTAATTATTTTTTTACGAATGGAAATTGAAAGTGAAGAGAGAATTTCCCTGGCTCTCTCGGGTTCTGAACTGAATTCAAAAAAAGAATATTTCTACTATTTCTGACTTATTAACTCATAAACCTATTGGATTTGTTTTTTGTATGATCACTTATTCGAGTGAAGACTGGTTTAAAGCCACTAAGATGAAGATAACTGATGGGAAAAAAGTAATATGTTGCTATACTTGTCTGAAATTTGACCATATCACCTACTTTGAAGTGCCCTGAAGATAAAGTGATAGCTTAATCTTCAATTTTTGACTCTTAATCTACATGAAAAGTTTGAGAATCCCTGCAATCATACTTATAATGAAGTTTTAAGAAGTTTTATGCAGACACTTGTTGTAGAACTTAGTAATGGAAGTTCTAATAGATGTGTCAGAGTAATCATTGATGTGGGTTCTGAACGTTCTTTCGTCTATAAATTTTCTGTTGAAGCATTGGATTTTGAAATCGTTCCACAGGAAAAAATGGTTCATGTTCTTTTTGGTAGGATATAGTTATGATATGAGTTTAAATTCATAAAAATGCATTGAAAATATTTGTATAATTGATCAAATTTTTTCAAAATAGCTCTCTACTACCTTGATACACTTTAAGAGGCAGTGTTTCCATTCCTTGAAGGCAACCAGGAAGTTCTTTTTCCGCATTTCCTCCAGAGCCGATGTAAGTTGAGCCTTATTGTTGTCAATAATGGCTCAATTTTTGTATGTTAGATCTTCCCTAACCGAGGAAATAAGAAAAAGTTTCAGAAAGGCAGGTCAGGACTGCAAGGAGGCTAAAAGAGATATGGAGTGTAGAGCCCTAGCCCGGAAATATTTGACAATGAAGCTGCTAGTGCTTAGAACGAAGATATTCTCGTCATGTCTAGAGTTTCTGCTATTCAATGTAGGTTCAACTTATCGTACATAAGCGTGTAATTTCCATTAGTTTAGAAGGAGATTGGTATACGTTCACTGAAGAATTAATCGGCAACCTATTCCAGGCCCTTCTTGTAGAGCTTGTGCCATCGGAAAATTTATTATTTGGATAACCAATCACCTGGAATACCCTGCTGAATTATTTAAATGTTTTGGTAAAGGATTTTCCATCCTAACTCATCAGCAATCCGAAAGTGACTGAGATCGAGCGCGTTTTGAATCTTATAACCTTCTCCACTTAGCCCATTCCCGGAAAAAATTGGTTACATTACTCATCAAATCTCTTATTATCTGTTATGCTTTTACTTACGACATATGTGATTTTATAAATATATGTTCTCGTCCCTGGACTATTTGACTTTTTAGTTTCTTTTTGTACTTTGTCGATGACTATACAACAATGTGTCTGGGTTTATAAAGGATATTTTATTGGCGAACTTTCGCCAGTATTGAAGGAAAAACATTAGTTAGAAATCCTTTTGTAGACGAAAAGCTTTGTACTATTTTCTTACAAGCTTGTAGATATTTGTTAGTGCCGTCCTAGGGAGTTTAGCTACAAGAAACAAACTCATTTCCTGCACTGAAATTGATGATAAAATTTATCAGATGTATTATTGAAAAAATTGTGATTTCAAGATTGTTTGGCTATGTATATATATATATATATATATATCTGTAAAGAGTAAAGATATTTGATGTTTGGTAAATAATTTTAGAAAAATATTCATTCTTGAATTTAATAATGGAATTGTGAAAAAAATATAATTATTTTGGGATTAAACAATATTCTGAGAAGAAATAGAAGGATTTTACTCAAAATTTTGCCTTTTACAGTATTGGATTTGGTATATCTTTTTTCCTTTTTAATTTATTATCTTATATGCCTCCCAATGTGAGATATATGGAACCTATTTTTCCATAATAGTTTACAGATTTCCTTTAACCATGTTTTTATTCATTTATCGATTGATTTCATTTTATTCCACATTATATTACTTTTTGTTTTGTTCATTTTGAGTTTTATTATTACATAAAATACTCATCAAAAATTCGACTAGGGCACAACCATTTTTAATTTCTTTTCAAATCGAAAAAAATTCTCACGGTACCTACATTTCTACACAATCAATATTTTTAATGATCATTTTCACGCCTGTTTCGCACAAAAATTAATGTCAATTAGCGCTGACA
The DNA here is from genome assembly GCA_951812935.1 of Hermaeophaga mercurialis. Classification (NCBI taxonomy): domain Eukaryota; kingdom Metazoa; phylum Arthropoda; class Insecta; order Coleoptera; family Chrysomelidae; genus Hermaeophaga; species Hermaeophaga mercurialis. Next base: position 33,628,310 of record OX638358.1, read on the forward strand.
AAATAATCGGCGTGTTATTTTTCTTTCATTATAGGTCACCACTGAATGCATCCTGCTGAAATATAAATACAGAGTGATTAATATTTCAACGAGAACTTTCTAAAAAATGAGACTGCCACGTTTGTGAAAAATTTTGCATATTGTAATTTATTTTAATTAAAATTGTATTTAAATGTTCTTCATTTCTTTTTAAACCCTTTTGCAACTTCTTTTTTCATTAAATAATTTTTCTTACTATTTCCATTACATTTTATTTGGTTTATTTATTTTGAATTTCATAAAAACCATGTTTTATCACTCCTCCTATGTTTTTTTTTCTACCTCAACGTCTTCTTTAGTTAACATGAGTTAAATTTTATTGTTATCATCAAATTTAAACTTCCAGTCCTCGACTTAAATTTTCTGCAACTTGAGTTAAATTTTATCTCTCACATCAAACTTAAACGTCGACTGCTGCTTTTAAATTTTTTGCAACTTGGTTTAAATTTTATCGGAATTATCAAATATAAACTTCGACTCCTCAACTTAAATTTATTGCAATATGAGTTCAAATTAATGGGTATCATCAAACTTTAGTTTGTCAATTCCTGCTATTTTTAGATCGCTTTTTCTTTTAACAGAACAAAATGGATCTTAAATAAGGAAGAATTATGCTATAAATATACAAATCAGTCCATTGGCACACCCTCTATGTATCTTGTACACTCTTTCTCAGAAACAAGAAGAATCTCTTTTTTTTTCCTGTTACATAAAAATTTCTCGCATATTGGCACACCCTATAGACTTTAACGACTTCTGTGTTTTGTGCAGCCGTTCTTCGCCGAAACACAAAGGTTATTAATCACCAGAGATTCGAAATGAAATGAATTGTCTTCGTCATTGTGAATTTCGATCAAGTTTTTAATGGATGAAATGCAGTTGTGAGATCATATACCGTTGCACATATTCCATATAGTTCCCTACAGAAATACCGTTCCCTATATACGAATTGAAAGATAAGACTCTAAAAAGTCTTGGAGCTGATAAAAATCGTGGGAATCAGAAGTCACCGATGTCTGTTTTATAATACTAATTAGACGTTCGTATAAAAATGTAAAAGACAAATATAAATAAAACTGCCATTTAGATAGAAGAGAAATAGAGATAATTGAGAAAAATTGAGAAAATAAAGGTAATTTAAAATATAATAAAATGTTTATGAATTATCTATTAGAATAATAAATTGAAAAGTGGTTGCAGCAAAACAAATTAAAAATAATATTATAGACGATCAAAATGAAAATTTTTTGCATAGAGCATGAAATATCAAGCAAAACGAAATAAGTTAAAAATTTTGAGGAATAATGAAATAACGGCAAAAAAAATTTGCAGGGCACAAGAAAAATTAAAGAGATGAATTATAATGAAAATAGACATGATAATATAATATAATAGAATCCTCAGGAATTATTGAAATAAAACACGAGAAAAATGTTTACACAGAGCACGATATACTAAATAAGGAGAAATAAATTAAGATATAAATGAATTTTGAAGAATATTAAGAATGTTATGGAGAAGAAGGTTAGTAATAAAATAGAAATAAGTGCAAAAGTGAAAAAAGTTTGCAGGATGCAGGCAAAAATAAGCAAATGACTCATAATTAATACATATCATATGATAATGATCTAAGAGAATTTTCAGGAATTATTGAAATAAAAAAGTACATAAAAAAGTCAAATTTTGGTACAGGGTAGGAAATACAAACAAAGAAAAAAGGTTTATAATACATGAAAAATTTTGAAGAATATTTAAAAATACTAAGAAGAAATGTTTATGAATAAAATAGAAACACTTGCAAAAAATGTTTGCAGGCACAGGAAAAATTAAGCAAATAACAGAATAGAAAGTAAATGATTTTCAGGAACTGTTAAAAAAGAACTAGTAATAAAAAAAATTCACAGAGCAAATAAAATATTAAGTAAAAAGATATATAAGATAGAATAGGATTTTAAAGAATAATTATTGTGAAGAAAAAAATTTATATGAATACAATGAAAATTAGTTCAAGCGTAGTGACATCCTAAAAAATTATTAAAATTAAGAAAAGGATTAAGTAGATAATAAAAAATACAAATTTCTGCACCGAATAGGAAAAAAGCAAATTAACATATAACAGAATTATTAAAAATATTAAATAGAAGAAATATATCAGAATATAATACTAAATCTTTGCAAATAAAAAAACAATTGAGGTAAATCCAGACCAATTAATACAGAATAGGACAGAATTTGAAGCAGGAAAAATTAAGAAATAAAACGAGAATTAAGATAAGAAATATATTAAAGGAAAGAAATCCATGTAAATAAAATAGATATATTTCAAAATATTTCCAGATAGGAAAAAAATGGAGGGAATGAGTTACAATATAGCAGAATTTGAATTAGGAAAAATTAAGCAAAGAGAAATAAATTAAGATATAATAGAATTATTACAAAATATAAAGTAAAAATACTTACAGAGAGCAAAAAGAGAAAGCAAAAATGCAGATCAATCAAAATATATTAGAATTTAAAGCAGAAAACTAAGAAAATTAAGTTCTAACAGAATTTTTAGAAATATTAAGCAAGAGAAATTATTGCAAAAAATGCTGCAGAATGCAGAAAAAGTTTAGCAAATGCAGATTAAATAAAATTTAACAAAACGTTAAGTAGGAAAATTAAAATTATGGAAAGAAAAATGAACTAAGCAATAATAGAATTTAAAGAATTAATAAAAATATTAATAGGAAGAAATCTACGAGAATAAAATAAAAATAATATTAAGAATATTTGAAAGTACAAAAAAATTGAGCAAATGGGGATCAATTAAAATAAAATAGGAATTAAAGCAGGAAAAAATATATAGATTAAACAAAAATATTAAAAACATTAAATAGGAGAAAAATATTACATGAAAATTATTACAAAATATGATACAAAAAGTTCGCTAATTTGGTAACATGGAATAATCAAAGAAAACTCGAAATCAAGAAATAATAGAATTTGATGAATTATTGAAATATTAAGGAGAACAAACTTAATGTTTATGTTAATGTTTATAGGAGGCAGGAATAAAACATATTCACTGAAAGATATCTGAATATAGTTCTTAAGATTTATTAAAAATATTATTAAAGAAAGTGCAAGAAAATAAAGAAATATATAATAAAAATTCAGATTCAATAAAAGTATAAAGAGATTCAAAGCAACATACATCGAGTTAATCGTATCAGCATAAGTCAAGGGAATGGAGATAAATTCAAATATACAATTCTCAAAATTTTATGAGAGGAACACTAATATACCATCGAGAATAAAATGATAAATAAAATAAAATTAAACAATAAATAAATCATTGTTGTTTAAATCGAGTCCATCAATTACCTCAAAATATTTTAAATAACTTCATTTTTCACAGTAGTGATAGTTCACCGGGGTGTTTGGTACGGATACCCTAGATCGTGGGTTAGATTCGCCGACCCACCATACACAACTTCCAGCTCTTGGTATACAATATACTTATCTGAGAATGCCGTAATAAATTGACGAAACGTCGACCAAACTTTAGTTGCTTTTCTTTATCACTAGAGATATATTAAACAATTGAAAATAATTGGGATAATCAATATATTGTATACTCTAACAATACTATTAACCAACTTATAATTTGAAAAACAGACTAATGGACATAACAGTATTTTATGAGTTTTACAGACCTGTTAAACACATCACCTCTTGACAACATAAATTCTCGTTATCGTATACAAGGGACATTTTTCCGCAAATTAAGCGATAAATCAAAAATCCAACAAGGGGGAGTAAATCACGATAAGAATCTTGTGACGATTGGACAACGACCATGATTGCATCGTTAAAATCTGTAGGCCCACTCGATACACTTGTATGAAATAATATATGGTGGTCGCAAAGTCAACTGCATAATAAACATCTGGGAAATCATTAACGTTGTATTGAAATTAAATGAATAGCGACCGTCAGTCAGTGCAATAATTCAGATCGGGCACTGCGAATGGATCTTAAATTATTACGTATTATTTTCCTAGACACTGATTTTATCACAGAGGAAAACTATTTGATTGTAAAGGGTGTCTCATTACGAAATGGACATACATTGCAGAAGGTGGTTCTACAAGAAGAATAATCTTCTGTTCTTCTTTCTCGTATTTGAACTTGGTTATAATCTCATGTGCACAAACTAATTTAATTGTCTCTTTGTTATTGGTGTTTGTTTATTCGTTTCTCATATTGTTTCGCTCCTAACTCTACACCATTTCGTCTTCCCATCTATTCTCTTTAGATGTTTCATTTCAATTGCCTTTATCAGGCCTATTTTTTCTGTATTGGCCAATTCTCGCTGGCATTTAATATTGTTGGTAAAATTATTGTGTTATACACTGTTAGCTTTGTTGTCTTGGTTAGCTCTCTTTTCCCAAAATTGTGTTTAATATGTAGGATAACATGTTGCCCTTTTTTACTCTATTTACTAGCTCTGCTTCTATGTTTTCTTAATAATAATAGATATTCATATGTTCTTAATTCTTTCAGTTCTGCCTCTTTGTATGTTATTTTTGTGCTATGATCTTTGTTCGGTTTACTACAATTACTTTTTACTTTTTAATTGTCTATTTGCGTTTTCCTTTCTGAAACTGATATTAGCATTATGTCATCTACGAACATTAATACTTGGATTTTTACAAGTTTTAATATGTTGTGTCTTATTATTATCTTTAGTTAACCAGTTCTCAATCTGGTATTCTTCAAGAGTTCAATCTTTACTAATACAAGATGACACAGAATAACGGGAATTTTTGAAACCTGGTTTCAACAGGATGGAGCGACATCGTACACTGCACGGAAATCAATGGAAGCTGTGCGAGAATTGTTCGGTAACCGTGTGATCTCAAGAATCGGTGGCCTCCTAGATCGCCAGATTTATCCGTTTGTAATTTTTTCTTGTGGGGCTACCTCAAGAGTAAAGTGTACACGACTCGACCAAGAACCCTAAATGAGTTAAAACAGAGATTTTAGGGTGAAATTTACAGCATCTCAAATGAGATGTTGCAGTGGTCAATGAGGAATTTCAACAGCAGATTTCAAGAATGTATTTACACAGAAGGACGCCATTTAAAGGAAGTAATATTTAAAAAATTATAAATTCCATCAATGTTTCGTAAATGTCAAGTTTTAAGTATTCAATTACTATGAATAAAATGTATTTATTTTATCACTTCTAATTTTATTGGATTGTAAAAATGTTCCCGTTTTTTTGTATCACCCTGTATAAGTAAGAGTGATTTTAATCTATCACTTTGGTTAGGTTTTTCCATTCAAATGTTCCGATCTTTCTCCCGCTATTTAAAGCCTCTCTTTTTTCTGTTCTCAATTACTTGAGTTAATACTTTAGGAACTTTCATTTTCTTCAAAAATTTCCAAACTATCTGCCTTTCGAGTCAAATGCTGCTTTTAGGACAGTAAATATTAAGTTTCGAGTCTGAATTCAACATTTTCCTTTTCCATTTTCATTTCTACGAATCTTTTCTTCATACAGGTATTTAAGCATATTGATGATAAACATATTGTTCTGTAATTATCGGACTTTACGCGAAAATAATGCTAATATTTATGAATGAGGTATAATAATAATTAAAATGTCTTATAATTTTTTCTCTCTAATAAATAAATATTAGTATTTTACATCTATGCCAATATTATTTACCGAAAACAAACTGAAGTCGACAACACCGATAATTCAGTTAATTATAAATAATGGTTTTTAAACGTTTTATACCAAAATATTTAAAATGGTCGATTACAGGGGATGTAGAAGAGTGAAAAATATTTTCTTGGCAATTATTACACGATTTCTACCACTGTCTCTTTTTAGGTAATAAATACACTACAATGTTTCCAACAATCTTTGGAATACTGATACAAAAGATCGCGGATTTGATTAATTAACATGTCGTTCATTTGAAAAATTGCCATTTTTTACTCTTAAGGAAACTATCTTACCAAACGATAAACTTAAAACCATTAAACGATCTGAATCTTCTGCAAATTAAACTCAATTTTACGATTCGTCTGACATGACGTGACATACATTTTTATTAAAAGTTTGAGGTGTTGCCATGTATAAATTTTCGAGCAAATGTTTAAAGTCATTTTTTGTGTAAACTAATGATGTTAGAAAAAACATTTATTATAATATTTTGTTACAAATAGCACGTTCTACACACCTTTCAAAAATTTGCATTATTCTTAAGGACACCCTGTATGCTTTCCCTTTTAATCAAAATAAACTTAACATTTCACAACGCTTAATATAATTATACAAGTTGCCCATCGATAAATAATGATTACACGTTGAGAACTTATTACTCTGGATGAAAAAAGCAGTTCATGTAAGTTTTTCAATAAACTTCTAACTAACATTTTGACAAGATTACAAATTTCTATTAATTTATTGTTTGATTATCTTTGTACACCTTCTCAAGAATAATGATGATAATGTTATTGTTCTGTAATTATCACAATCTCTCTGCTTTTCCTTGTTGTAAAAGGGCACAAAAAGAATAACAAAAAAATTAAACAGAAGCAATCTCAAATTAACAGGGAACTTCAATAGCACATTCTGTAAATCAATCAACGACATATAAAGTACTGTTTTTCAAATGAACCATCATCTAGAGCAAAAACACCCAATAAATTTACAACTTTTTAATGATTTATTTACTTTTAGTGATTTTCAAATGAGACATAAAACGAAAAAAAAAATAAAAAATGTAAAACGAGTGCTTGAGACCCCATGGCTCATTGGAAATCCACGTTAAGATTTTTTCGCTCGATTAGGAATGGTTAATTGCACGGGGTAATTAAGAAACACGCGCTAATTCGCAAAAAGTAAATAAGAAAAAAAGCAGATCATGGTCCACGAACTCAACGATCATGAAATATTTCTTGATGAGAATGACCCTTTTTGTAATTTATGTGGGAGAATATAGAGTTAGAAAAGTTTCCTGGAAAATATACCTGAAATAATCGCTAAAATTTAATTTTCCAAAAAAATAATTTAGGTAAATTTAAACAATAGTTACAAACTCATTTGCTAAAAAATCTTAAATTAATTTTAAATTATCGCCATTCTTAATTACAGAAACGATAGATAAGAATATAAATAAAACGGGAGTTATAACTCATAACTCACATGTATATCGTAATCCACGTGTGTACCTATTTTAACCTACTGGTTTAATATGGCAGTTCTACTAATACACAATAATGTCACTGTTGGAAATAATCAATAAAGTGTTACTATTCCGTCAAAATTATATCTCGTACAACATCTTCTAAAATATCTTTTAAAGTAAGAAATAATCTAGGTTCATTTTTATTAAATGTAAAATCTCAAATTAATAAAATCGGATATTTACAAATTAAATTCTCCGAATCATCTATCTTGGCCAGACCCTCAAAAATTTTAACATAAGGTACTGTGAACACTTATGAGCTTATAGATTAAAACAACCAGATGAGTCACATTACACAAAACACCTCATTGACACTTAACAACAGAATTGAAACAACAGTGAAGGTACTTCATGTAAGTGAGAGGAAAGAAGAAATTTATTTTTTGGTAGAATATGGAATAAAGAAATACCTAAAATGTAGATTATCTTTTAGACTAAATACCTACATAATAATAATAAAAAAAAATTTAGAACAGAAGAATATTGTATATATTGCTTAATAATAATTTGATAAAATATTTATGACATATAATTATTTACGCTTATAAAAAATCTGTTAAACTTGCCTGTCTTTGAAAATGTCTCAGTGTCCTGATAGTCAGACAAAAAATTTAAAAAGCTTTTTAATACGGTGGAAATTCAGATAAATACAATTTATTTTTTCAAATTTATTATGGTTAATTTCCACAAAGTAAGGGTTGAAACATTTAATTCAATAACAAGAGTTATAGAAATATTATTTTTTTTACCATGAAAATGTAAATCTCAAACTTCTATCAGGGAATTTTATTAATAAAGCAAAAATGGCAACTGCCCATATTTTACCAGAATAAAAGAAATAGATTAATTAAGATATGGTGGATGGAGTTAGTAGTTAGTAGTTATTGTTATGATCTGATTATAATTTGAAAATCTAAAAATTAAAATTCATAATTAAAAAAACTATTTTGGTAATTAATAAATAAGTTATTAGTGAGTGTTGACATAATGATTATGGATGTTAAAAGAATTGGGGATTGTCAGAATTAAGAGGAGAATTAATTAGTTTTTAAAAAATTATTTTTAAAATTTAACAGATATCAATAATGGTAAATAGTTATAACATACAAATTTAAAATATTGAGACTAGTAGTAAATATATTGAAATATAAAAATTGAACAAAGATAAAGAAAAGAGAAGAAGAACTGAAAAAGTCTCAAATCAAGCACTTTTTTTGATTGGAAAAAAGCGATAAAAATATTGAAATATAATACAAAGTTGAAAAAAGAGAAGAAAAAACGAAAAGTATCAAATCTTTCCTATATAAAAGTGATAAAAATTTGAAATATAAAAATAGAATAAATATGAGGAAAAAGAAGAAGACATGTAAATGTTTCAAATCAAGAAGATTTTCTTGAATGGATAAAAGCGGTATAAAGACTAAAATATAAAAATAAAACAAAGTTGCGGAAAAGAGAAGAAGAAACGACAGTCTCAAATCAAGCTAATTTTCCGGAATAAAAGTGGAAAAAATTTTAAATATAAAAATAGAACAAAGATCAGGAAAAGAGAAGAAGAAGTAAAATTTTCTTGAATGGATAAAAACGGTAAAAAGACTGAAATATAAAAAATAAAACAAAGTTGAGGAAAAAAGAACTAAATATGGTTTTATTTTAAAACGTTCGATCTAAGTGATCTTAAATAGTACCTGTTTCAAAAAAAAAGCAAATCGTCGTTAACAGTTTAATAAAAATTCCAAATTTATTGTTATTTCTTCTAACGAAAATTTGAATCGTAAAATATAAGATAATACGATTCGCTTCCGATTAGTATTAAGTTAAATTTATTTTAATATGCTTGTATTTTTGAGATTACACTTTTTATTAGGTAGTTAATGATATTATAATTAAACCGCTACTACCTAAGAAGGTATATTACGATTATTAAGCTTTGGTCCTTGATTATTCTACCTCAGTTACTTTATAATAAGAATAATAAAATTTATAGAAGGATATCTTTGTTAGGGAAGGAAAGGTGTAAGGCAGGGTTGCGTGTTATCACCGCTCTTATTCAACATCTACTCAGAAGCTATCTTCAGAGAAGCTCTGGAGGGGATTGAATGTGGAGTTAAGGTTAACGGGAGATTGATTAATAATATCAGATATGCCGACGACACAGTTGTGCTGGCCGAGAATGAGCAGGACCTGCAGAGACTATTGAATCAAATAGTCCGACATAGTGAACACTATGGTCTCCTCATAAACACCACAAAAACTAAGATTATGGCATTCACCAAAAAACCTGTTCAGGCACATCTAGTTATTGGCGGTGAACTGGTGGAACAAGTATCTACATACAAGTATCTGGGGAGTATAGTGAATGAGCAATGCGACCCGAAGAGAGAAGTTAGAAGCCGCATCGAACAGGCCAGAAAGACATTTATAAATATGAGACAATTTTTCGTAAGGTCAGATCTGAGTCTAGAGCTGCGGGTGCGCATGGTCAGGTGTTACATTTTCTCGGTTCTCCTGTACGGATGCGAGAGTTGGACTCTCGACACATCATTAGAAAAGAAAATAGACGCCTTTGAAATGTATATCTACCGCCGCATGTTAAGAATATCATGGGTCCAAAGAGTTACAAATGTAGAAGTTCTTAAACAAATGAATAAACAAAAAGAACTCATGCTTACCATCAAGGAAAGAAAAACACGCTATATAGGACACATAATGAGGGGTGAAAAATACGAACTCCTTCGACTGATTATAGAAGGTAAAATCCAGGGCAAGAGAGCTATCGGCAGGCGCCAGAATTCCTGGCTAAAAGACATTCGTAGATGGTTTGATTGTTCATCGATCGATATATTCCGCATGGCTGTATCTAGAACGACGTTAGCTATTTGGATCGCCAACCTTCGAAAGGAGACGGCGTCATAAGAAGAAGAATCTTTGTTAGATAAAGTTCTATACATGTCTATCCTTTCTTGGGAGATTTTTATCCTATTTTTTTCATATTGATCTGTGCCTCATCTTTATTCATTGTATTAGTAGATCAAAAACTATTTTTTGTTTTCATGGAAAATCACCCATCCAAGTACCAACCACATTCAAATATAAGCAGGGAAGATGCTATTACTTTATTTTCTTCCCCTTCTTCTTATTTGTCTTCTTCTCCTATATTAATTTCGTAACATTACTATATTTTTTAATTAAATATACAGTATGGTCCAAATGAAAGGAATAAATTCATTATTTCGTAAATCGGCGAATTTAGGGGAAAATCCTGAAATCGGTCGATTTTTATTTTAAAATGGGGGCTTCGTTAGATCACCTTTTTATTTTTGACGTCATCTCTGTGAACATGATGACGTCATCAATAACATTTTTAAATAGAAAAGTGGGTTTTGCAATACATCAATTGAAAGATCCTTTAAATATATATTCACCAATATCAATAGATCTAAGTAATTAATTTTTGTATGTCGTCAAAAAAATTATTTATTAAATTTTTAATGTTACAATAGATATTATAATTAAGTACAATCTAATTTAATACAAGTGCTCAAATTGTTTACCGTCAGCTAAAATACAATGCGAATGGGAATGACAAGCTGGGAACTCTTCTGGAACTTTTGCTGTTCCTTCCGGAGTTATTTTTGCAATCTCAATGCGTATCCGTTCTTTAAGTTCATTAAAAGTTTGTGGTTTATTTATTGGGTACACTTTATTTTTCAAGTATCCCCATAAAAAGAAATCGAGAGGAGTTAAATCAGGTGATCTCGGTGGCCACACAATTGCTCCTCTTCGACCTATCCACCGATTTGGGAAGACGTTGTCCGAATAGTTTCTTAACAAGGCAGCATAGTGCAGTGACGCAACATCTTGCTGTAGCCACAAATCATTTTTGTTTGGGAACGAACGATTTAATTCTGGGAGCAAGAAGTTCTGCAGAAATTGTCAATATCAAGGACCTGTTAAGGTTTTTTCGAAAAAGTATGGTCCTATAATCATATTGTCTATTATTCCCGCACAATCATTGTTTTTCTCTGGGTATTTAATAGGGTATTCCTACACCCAGTGTGAATTTTCTGTAGCCCAATACCAGAAAGTCTGACGATTCACATGACCGTTTAGGAGAAATGTAGCTTCATCAGAAAAAAGAACTATTTTTACTAAATTTACTTTATAGGGATGCTATTTCTCCTTTTTTAGCGTTCGAAAAACTGTTTGATTGCCAACCTCATTCTCTAAGGCTACTTGCCTTAAACTGGTATGGGGATTATCTTCAAAGGCTACCAGAACATCTAGTTTCTTGTTTTCAGATATTTCTTTTCTACTATCTTTAGGGAGGTTTTTTATATGATCCGTTTCTAAATTTTTTCTCAATTTTTATTACTGCGGACTGTGTAATTGATTCTGGGTTAGGATATTTATTATTGAATAACGTACATACTTCTTTCTGTGTACGTGTTTTATCTCCACAACCAATTAATATTAGAATTTCAATTCTTTCCGTTTCAGTCAGCTCCATGTTGATAAAAGAGTCAAAATGTTTTTGATTTCGTCTACTACAATATCATTACCCACTTGACAATAATAATTATATTCAATGTCAATAAAAGAATTGTGATAAGGTAACTTGTTTTTTTTTTAAAAAAAGCTAAAAACTAGTTTAGACATATTTTCATTGTTAGTGACCGTCTTTACCAAACTTATTTTTTGGTATCAATAAATACATCATAACAAAATTTAATAAAAAAATAAATCTGTTCGATTGTCATTAATACTACTTTTGACAATAATAATTGATATGGCGAATTGATGTATTGCAAGACACACTTTTCTATTTAAAAAAAAATATTGGTGACGTCAACACGCTCACAGAGATGATGTCAAAAATTAAAAGGTAATGTGACGAAGCGCCCATTTAAAAATAAAAATCAACGGGTTACATGATTTTTCCTAAAATCACCGATTTACGATATAATAAATTTATTCCTTTCATTTGGACCATACTGTATAATTAAAAATTATTTACGTGATACAGATTTCTTAGTATTTAAATGAGAATTCTGCTAAACATTTAATTCTGACATTGTGAATGCCTACACGAATTCTTTGCCCACCTCACTCATTATCGATCAATTTTCAGGGGCGGAACAAATCAAATTGTTTATTATCTAGATAAAATAGTGATTAGCATTAACCACATAAATTTAATAAATCAATTTTACTAGCAAGTTTCTTCTTTCAGCCTCTAAATTACTGGTTTTGCGTTATACTTTCATACAGGAAGCGGTGTATGAATAAAATATTTTTGTATTGCAATGTTCATTTTTTTAATAAATATTATTCATAATCTAGTCGATTTTAATAACTATCTTTAATGTTCTTTTAGACCCAGTAATATGCTTTTATAATAAAGAAACTATAAATACATAACTGAATTCATTTAATTATTACCATGATTTTGATTTTCTATTATCTGGACTATTTGGCGTTAAGAAAACAAAGAAAAAATACGGTTTCATACGATTCTTTTAGATCACATTTTATCTTACTGGGACATAACAATTTCTCTTGATATATATGATACAATTTATTTACCATTTTTTGTGCCGCCATTGGTGATTTTTATTGCATATTATCAATAATAAATTACGGCCCACCCGTAGGTGTTACATTGTAATGTGGTCCAATGTTAAATGCCTACGACACGGGTAAATTGTCTTTGGACGCAGTAAAAAAATACCACCACGAGTGTTTGTAACGAAACACCATGACAAAACATGAATGACACCTTTTTTCCACTCCCATCTTACTGACAAATAAGATTTTTAATATTTCAATTAGTTGGCGATACTCTTTTATTACAATTCAATTCTAATAATTTCAAAACTAATCAAAGAACAACAGAAATTGTAAGCAAACCGCATTACATACTCAGCAACAAAATAAAAAACACATAAACTTTCCGAATAATGGGAACAGGGATTTTGGAATTAGCAAAAATTTTTATAAAAGGACCAGTCAAACTTTCGATAAAGAAAACAAAAAAAAAAGAAAGTGAAAGTCAGTTCGTACAAGACAAACTTTTGAATTATTTACTTTGTACGCCGATTCTAACAAACTATTAGACATCGATCTATTCTGTCTGATAATTACATCATATTTTTCGCAAAAGGATAGACAAGATCTGGGGAAATAATGCTTGGAGGTGAAATTTTTTTAGCATCAAATCTACACCCATATCTAAGTATTACGCAATGTGAATTTCCTTCTTCGGTAAAAACTTATTTCTTTTGAAAACTTATGTCAAAGGAACCTATTCAATAAAGTAATAATTAATTTAAATGTTTACCATCATTTATTTAATTCCTGATCATTGTCGATATTACACCGTTTAATAGTTATATAATTATTTCAATGAGATGTTGAAATTAATCATAGAATATAGTCACTGAAAATTTGCGATACCAATATAAAAAATAATACTATAAATAGGTATCAGAAATTTTAGAGCAGTAAGTATCAAGAAAGTTACGTCAATCTATTGCCCTAAAGAACGTAAAAGTTCGCCTTAGTTTAAAAATATAGGGCCCTCTAGTACTTAACTTAAGAACAAGATTCAAATATTTGTAATTCTTTTGGACTACAAATATATTTAGTTATATAATAAAAAAAAAAGTTAAAAGCATAAATCAAGCGATCGGACAAATCAATTACTTGAATAATTTTTCATTTTATTAACTTAAAACCTTTTGTTGTAAGGATGCTTAGTTCAATTTGTTTAGTTTTGTCTGCAAAGAGCAATTTACTTAGCTAAGTTTCCACTAGCTCATATTTAGTTATTTAATTTTTTTCTTGGCTTGTTTAATTGTTTCATCTATTACTACCACAAATAGTAATGGACTGAGCACATATGCATGCTGTACCAATATTTCTGTTGAAAATTCTTTGGATTCTTCATTCTTTGTTTTCACAGTATTTACATGTCCCATGTACATTGCTTTTATTATGCCAATTATGTCTTCGTTTATTTACCTCTTTTCCAATATATTCCAAATATCGTCTTTTCTAATTCTATCAAAAGATTTCTTTAAATCTATATAGCAAATGTGTACATTTTTGTTCTTATTTACCAGTTTTTCACTTCTCTGCTTTATTACGAAAATCATATCTTTTGTTTGTCGCGATTTCCTGAAACTACACTGAGTATCCTCTATTGCTTCGTCTATTTGGTCTCGTAGTATTTTTTTTATTATACTTGCTAATAAATTTCCTGGGACGGCGGATAATAATATTAATAATATTAATAATAATAATAATTAATATTATTCCCGTTTTTCAGCCGAACATTATATTTTTATCTTTAGGTAATGGTTATATTTAAAATATTTCATAATTCATCTGTTCCTCCCTTTTTTAAATATTTTATCGCTTCTGTCTTCCTGGTGCTTTCCAATTCTATTATTGCTTCTAATTCTTATTCTCTCATTAAATGACCGACTTTTGAATTCACTAAATCTTCGTCTTTAACTTCTTCTGTATGTTTCTTTGTTCTAGTTAGTTTTTAGTAATATTTTTTCCATTTTCTCATTATCATGGTACCATGGTATGCTCTTTCTTTTTCCTTAACAGCAATGTATCATGAAATATTTATTTATATTCTTTAACGTTATTGTTTAACTTTTCTCCAAATTTTTCCCATGACTCTTTTTTAGCTTCTTTAATTGCTTTTTGTTGGTTTCTTTCAATTTATTTGGATTTTAATCGTTTTTTCCACAGTTCTTTCTTTTCTTGTATTGTTCGTTTTAAATCCAGCAATATTTTGCTACTTTTTCTTTTACAGTTTATCTTTGTTGAATATTTACAAAAAATAAATTAAAAAAAAAACAAAATTCAATGGGACACTTTCTTTTTGGTAAAAATAACCCACAAATTGATTTGACAAAAGAACTGTAATTACCAAAAGAAATTATGTTCAAGATGGTCTCTTTCTTGATTCATGGTAGAAGGACCGGAACTCGAAAAAAGTAAGTTTAACAAAAAAATGCTATTTTTATATAAGGGGCAGTTAAATGAAAAATGAAAACACATTTTTTATTCAAAAATAATTGCCGAATGAAACCGACATTCACTTTTTCCAGTCAAAAATGTGAAAATCACAAGAGGAAAGATCTGGTCTGTAAGGAGGATGATACTGTTTTTAGTTTGTTGTACTAAATTAAAAGAACATTGCTTATTGCTATTAAAACTTATGTAAATAACAAATTATTTACTGATCCAAACAAATAGCGCAGATGATTTAAGGAAACTAGAAATTCTTCCAATAAAAATGCGCTGGCTTTTATAAAACGGGGAAAATTGTATATGTTCAAGAATTGGACACTCAACATTAAAGCGGACACATATAAAACACTCAGAAAAAATAACTAGAAAATTAGTAACGCCTGTTTGTTTTACCTTAAAATTTACTTACCAAAAATCGGAAAAACCCCAAAAGGGTCTTCTCCCTGGATTTGGCGCCAATGTCGCAGAAATTGAAGTGAAAACGAAAATGTAGTTCTTACTATTAAGTTTATAGACCGCGAAAAACAAACTTTAGTATATTGAAAAACCAACAAAACACTAACTTAAATTAACTTGACAGAAGCAAAATATTGTCAAAAACTTATTCCCGTACTAGGTTTTTGGTGCATCACAATAAGACTCATCCGAAATTTTAACAAGATTCCTGATTTTAATTTTTTTGGTCTGACTAACTGGCGAAAGTATCCCTTCTTTACTTCCTAGTTTAGATATTTAAAAATTTTTGTAACCAGCATTGTTTATTTTAGTTTGTCCACGTTCTCTAAATAGTTTTTCAAAACTGACCTTAATTTTCTTTGAACTCGCAACTCTTACTACTTTTTTTCTTTCCACATTATAATACAAATGTGTCCATAAATTACACATTTATCTTTTTATAAATATTTTATAAATATAATAATAATATAATCTTTTACTATTACAAAAAGTATTATTATGAGCTTACTCTGTTAATAGAGGGTGTACAAGTTATGTTATATCAGCAACCAGGTATTTCTGGGCAGAAGCGTATTTTTCAGCAATTATCCAGAATTTGATATCATCAGTAAAAACTATTATTTTTTTAATATATAGCAATTTCTAATAGTCTCAAATATTTATTTCGTAACCAATTGACTTTGAAAAACCTACTTAATAAATCCAACATTTAATATGGATTTATAACACATTACACACGAACGTAATTCATAAATAATTTGAGGTCACAAAGAAAGCGACTAAAATATTTAGTACACAATTTATTCAATAAATAAGATTTATAAGTGACTCTTTACACGTACATTAACATTTAATAATTGCATCATATCTCTCTATTGTAGCCTGACAAGATTATGAAGAAATACCACCACAGGGTATAAAAAAAACAGCATAGGATCGCCGCGTATTACGCAGCGGGGATGACCATTTAGGGTAAGAAGTTTACCTATAACACTGTCTACCGCTCGGGGCGTTACCATTTTTCGTCGGCCAGTTTTAGGCCACTTTTTAAGGTGCAAATTTAATTTATAGAAAGTTATGCTGTACTTTTTCTTTCAAATGAATAAGATTTCAGCTAATTGGCTTATTATCGAATCCGTATTATCATTCAATGGCGTATCATAACAGAATAAATGCACAAAAGAATTTGTAAGGCAATAATTCATTCCGACAATTTGCGATTTGATTTTACTATTAATTAAAAAACAATAATTTAACTATATTCTATATTATTATTATCCATAAATATTGAAAAGCAATAATATCTTGTCCTTCTTATATCCTTTACTTAGTTCTTCTCTTCCATTTTCTCAATAATCTTTCCTTAACTACTCTTTTACGGTATTAAGTTACATTATTTTCATTCATGTCTTCCTATTTTTTTCCAAAGAACTACTTTATTCAGCTTTTTCCTCAAGCTTTGATATTTTTTTTGCAAAATCAATTTCTTAAATATTCGTCTGTCCCTTGCGTGCTTTAGGGTCTAGATATGCAATATAAAAAGTGTTTCGTAGTTATTAAAAACTCAATTTGGATCATTCAGAATATTATACAGAATATTCTTCTTTTAACGTCTTCACAATTGTTGAGAACCTCCCTCTTAAGTTTGCTTCAAACACAAAAAAACTGGTTAGTCTAACTCCTTCATTTCTTCTTAAATTAACTTGAGGATGTGTATTTACAAATGCCATAATCCATTCAGAACCTGGCTTGTTGCTTTGAGTTTTTCGGTTTGGCTCATTTTCAAGAAAATGTTGAACATATTTAATCGAACCCTCAGAAAACTTTTTCTAGCTAAACTTAGAACCCAATGCACTTAACCTAACCTTTTCTTAACTACTGTTTTACAGATTTTGGTTACATTTTATTGATCCATTTCTTCCTTTTTTATTTCCCAGAAATAATTTGTGTCTTTGAGAGGAGTTTTTCTATTTGGCTGGTTTCCAAAAATCTGCTGATCACTCAGTAATTTCTAATCGGCATCTCGGAAAACCTTTTCTAGTTAAACCCAGAACCAAATGCACTTTTTTTATTCTTTCTTAGATATTTTCTTCCAGTATCTACTTAACCTTTCCTTAACAACTGTTTTAACATTTTTGATTACATTCTATTCATCCATATCTTCTTTTTGTTTAGCTTTTCTACAAGCTACTAAAATATTAGCGTTATGTCAATTTGTTCCTGAATCTATCTTGTTGTTACGCCACTGCAATATTGTTACAAATTATATTGTCACTATAAATTGTAAGATCAGTGTTTTCCTCTTATAGCACGATGATTAATAAGTGCGATTTAAATTTAAATATCTTGAGGAATTGCTGCGTCTCTTTTTTCGAGAGCAATTTTTTGCAAAAAAGCTAACTTTAATCTGGTGTTGATGAGGACTGCCTCACAGTACCAGATTAATTATGTAGACCAAAAAAGAAATGTTTACAATAAATGGACTCACTGAACTCGGTGGCAACTGAAATACAACTTTTTTATTTAGTCAATTAGTAATGGGGGAAATTAATAACAATTATCTTTAATTCGAAGTGAGTGTTCGTAAAACAATTTAAAGCAAATCAGAAGAAGATGGCGTTTGCAGATCACTTTATGATAATATTTTTAATTCTTAATTCTTATCCAAGATTGGTTAACTTTTTTCTTCGTTTTAATACAAGATTCTGCCTACTTACAAAAAATTATCATACAGGGTCCGGCAAAAGTAATACAGCTATTTAAAATCTTACTAAACACACGAAAATAATGCGTATTTTTAAAAGGCATGTGGAACATGTCATTTGCAATAAAATATTCTAACAAAATTTTTTTTAACATCATTAGATTTTTATTTCATCCATAAATATGTGCATTATTTTCGCGGAAACATTTTATAATCAATACTATTGTTGCTAATAAAAAATGTAAGGGTAGCTTATAATATAACTAACTTACTAAATAAATACTAATTCCTAATATAAACTTATACCTTATGTCAGTTCAACGCAAATATCTTAGTTTTTGTTTACCTTTTGCCTTTAATTTTATCCTTCAGCTCCTTAAGTCTCCTTCATTTCTTCTTCCTCATAGTTTTAGCTTCCCAGATTATTTTTACAGGTACATTATTATTTATATTGTATAAATTAACTCCATCTTAGTGGTTTCTTCTTTTTAAAATTTTCTGTTTATTCTCTAATTACTTAATTTCTTACAGTCTGGTACATCCAGATACTCTTAGATATCTCATTTCTGCCTCAACTAGTTTGCTTTTTTTATTTTTTTTTGTGTTTACACCTTCAACTCATTTCTGAATGTAGGAATGGCTTTCTACACTTTTATTTTAGTTTGTTTTGTTACTTCTTCCTTGTCTATAGAACATGTCACTATCTTTTCTGATATTTTTTTAAGATCTGCCTCTTGACTTCCAGTTTCTACCAGAATTGTTCTCAAATATTCAAAACTATCGACTTGTTCAACTTTTTCCTTTTACAAGATAATATGCTTATTCTTTTCTGCAGCTACCACCATAATTTTTAATTTTGATTTATTCATAATCATGCCATTCTTTGTTTGCACCTCATTGCAAATTCTGATAGTATGTTCTAAGTCATTTTTGCTCTCAGCAATTATTATAATATCATCTGTAAATATCTATTATTTCTAAATTTCTGTAACCAATTGTCATTGAATTTGATTTTAGTTCAGTTTTTTTAAATAAATCATCTGTGAATGTAATGAAAGAAGAAAATTTGAATTTCCAGTTTGTGTTACTACGTGTCTTGTGGTGAATTGATGATCATTTTATTGTGAAAACTTTAGTTGCCTTTTAGCACATTTTTCCCTTATTCTTCTTCTTTTTTTCTTTTTGGGTTTTTGTATTCATCTTTGTTCCTCCTGCTTCTTGTGTTTTGTTCGTTTCTCCTCCTTTCTTTGCTTTTTGTAAAATTTGTCACAGTAGCTTTCCTCGTCTTTAACTAGAAAAGGCCCTACAGATCATCCTTTGGTCAACATTTTCACAAAAAGTCTACGATTCTTTTTCTTGCATACATACAACGAAAGGTTTTAAAAACTGGATCAAAGATATCTGCTAATTGACTTCAAACACAAAAAAATATTTTCAAACAGAATACATTAAACTTACGAATCCCTCTTTCTTGGAACTTTATCGAAGGCTTTCTCAATTCCTAAATAAACTGGTTTAAATGTTTTCTGTTTATAATTTCTTTAGTATACCTCTGTATTTATTATAGTTTTGATTATCTTCCTTTTGTCTTTCTTCTTACATATAGTAAAAATGGATACAATTTCCCAATTTTTTTGAGATTTCTTGTAACCTCTAACAATTCTTCAAAGGTTTTTCGTGTCACTATTTGTATTCTCAATTAACTAATCATTAGTTTTTTTATTTTCTTGAAATGTTCCACCATTATCCCATGATTTCTGTTTCACTTGTCAGTATTTCCTCTGGCATGTTCATTTTTAATTATCAACATTTCCACTTTTTTATTATTTCTTAAATTTATTAAAGCTCTGTAGAATGACTTTTGATTACTTCTACTGCCCCTTTCTATTTTGTTATCAAAATTTTCCTGTTTTTCTCTTCCAACTGTATTAGTAGGAGTTTCATTTTATTTTCTCGTCTTTATATTCGGTGTAGATGTTTACTATTTTTTTAAGAATATGTTTGCCAGTTCTTCTTTTTTATTTTTACTGGGTACTAAATTTTCTTAGACCTCCAACTGCTTTTTGATATCAAAAATGGCAACAACTAATTCAGTTATAGTAGATTTAAATACGAACCACATTTCTTCTGGTTCATAGTTTCATAATTTTTGCTACTTCTTTCTTCTTAAATTTAAGATTTTATTACTCTTATCCATATCTTATTAAATATAAATTGATTAAATTAAAAAGTTATCTATATTCATTACTAATAATGCTTCCACCGAACCCTGTATATTATTATTATTAATAGTCATAATACAATTTACCGTTTTTATTTTGTGAATACTATTCTTTTATTTTTATTCATAGTAAATAATTGTTCAATTTTTTTTATATATAATCTCAGTACAGCCACATTAATATATAATGCATGCTCAGTTTATAATAGAACTACAACAAAGTCCATAATAAATCGGAATAAAATTGGAGTGACTAACAAACCAATACACCGGAGTATTTGTGAATTACTTTTCATTTTTAAAAGTATGTTTTTATAAAATTTCCCAATTGATAGAAATAAATTTTTAACCAATTATTTAATAGAGGATATCCCAAATGTTAACACAATAGCCAAGAATATTACATTTAAAATTTTTGTCAGCAAATATCTTAGTTGACCAAAAATTTTGTTTTCAATTTGTTTGGATTCTTTTGAGCATTTCCTACATTATTTTTTCTAAAAATCTATAACTAATTTTATGTGGATATGTAAACAGTGTGTAGAAATAGTATATACACTTGTTTTAAGTAATATCGATTGAACGAATAAAATGAGGTTTCTACGGCTTAGTATTCACTGCCATTTAGAAATGATTGGAAATCATTTTTCGATTGAATGTGTGATTGAAATTTAAATCCGGAGTGCATATGTAATTTCTTTCGCAGCATGTAACTCACCGTGATCGGTGATCATCACACAGATGATTGTTGATAGAAGAGGTGTTAACATCCATGAAGGAAAATGTGTATAGGAAATATAACTGCATTACTCTTAGTTTTAATTCATTTTAACAATAACTTATAATTAATTTATAAATTAAGTTGAATGTACTATGATTTAAGTTCCCTGAGGTTTATTTTTTGCTTAATATTTTTAAGTCATTTCACATTAATCATCTTTAGGTCAGCTCATATCTAGCGATCTTTAGTTTAGTATTTTATTATCTTCATTTTTAGATTCGCTGCATTCATTCGCTAGTATATAGTATGCATATATAGTTTGTCTAATAGTACCTAAGACCTCGGATATAGATATATGTATATATTGTAAGAATTTATATAGTGGTTTTTTATTTAAAGAAAGTTTTTGCATTGTAAATGAGAATTAAAAAAAATATCGAACAAAATAGACTAAATCAAATTGAGCAAGAAAACCAAAAACAAAGAAGATATAAATAAATAAAATCAATAGTAAATAATTGATTTAAATTTATTTTCTATAAATGCTAAAACTTGATTATAACTGGCTAATTTTAAAACCATTACATTCAATTAATCTAAATTTTAAATTTACCGCAATTAATTTATGATACAATTCTGTCACGCAATGTCATATCAGTTCAGTAAAAACAAATTCTCATAAATAGAAAGTTTAAAATAAATTTATTTATTTAAACAACTGACCAGATAAAGAGTTTTTTTATTTAGGCCTTGCATTATTGAAAATATTTTACGAATATTTTTAGAGATTGACATCCAAATACAATATAATGAGGATCCAAATTATTGGTATTCCATAATATGCGATCAAAAGGTTACATTCTTTTTTTAATAAAATAATTCAAATTTTAGTAGGAACAGAGTGTAAAAATGTTCTCATCTCTTTTATAAGTTTTTGAAACCACAACCTTCTTATAACATATTTTTTATTTAATCTTTTTTAAACTTAATTTTAAACAAAATCATTATTTAATTTCCGTTATTATGTAATTGTATTATTGATTAATATGACGTATTTCATTTTCAGGTATAGGTTATATTAAACGAGGATTCTTAAATTTTATCATTTTAACAATTTTCTTAAAAATTTGCTGTTATTTATCATTAAATTAGCAATATGCTGATAAAAATTATTTAATTTAATTTTTCTTAATATCAAATTAATAACTGCATGGACAGCACAAAGTCAAGAGAAGCATGGAAACTAATAAAAAAACTACAGGTCAAATGAATTTTAAAGGTTAAATCTACAACTTATACCACTAAATAAATGGAAAGATTATTATGAAAAATTGTTGCAAGAGTGGAAATTAAAGACAAAAGTAGGTGTATAATATGTGTACTCGATAGCCAAGAAATTGAACATAAAACACCTGAAGAGGTTAAAATATTGGTGATGTCGTGTAAAACTGTGCATATTTTGTTACAAATAGGTAATAAAAAGTATAATGTTTTTTTTAAAGCTGTATTGTCTTAAATCTTTTTAACTTTGCTTCTAGTAAATGATACATTTTCCAAGAAAGTGTAAATCTGCTGCTATTACTTTTCTTCTTACTTTATCAAATGCTTGCTTTTCTCCTTCTGTATCTTATCCTCCTAATATATTTTCTTTATGTTATCTTAGCACTATGCTAGTTTCAGGAATTAGCCAAAACAACATTGAATAAAAGATATGTTTAACCGTAAAAATATGACAAAGCCTGGATTGATTATCGTAAAACGTTGTCTGATTATAATAAAGCTTTAAGGGCAAAGAAAAAGTGAGAGAAACCACTGTGAATAAGCGGAACAAATCTCAGAATGTGCGACTTCAAAAATCTCCCAAAGCATTAAAACCAATCAATTTTGGTTGTGAAATAGGTGAGAGTAGGAATCTAAAATTAGGAATTATTGAAAAAGGAAGCTCGGTTTCAATAATAAACATAGACAATGTTAACTATTATACAGTGTGCACATAAAGTATGGAATAAATTAATTTTAAGCTAAACAAACAATTTTTAGGAACAAACCTGAAACAGGTAGGTTTTTTATTTTAATTTAATGTATTTTTACATAACAATGAAATATACATGGTAAACCATTTGTGAGTAACGATGTCATCGACAATTTTTTTAAATGGCTCGCCCTATATATTTTATATTTTTATATTGGAAATTTCAAGACGGTTCTAATAATACAAAATACTTGTGTTCGGTAATTAATAGTTTTAAAGATACGATCATTTAAAAAATCAATACCGACATATATTGGTTATCATTATTGTAAAAACTTGTCAGATGTAAAAAGTTGTGGTAATATCTCAGTACACTACTCTTTAATACTCACTAATGACAGTGACACTTGTGAAGTGTAGTACCAATTTAGTTATTCTAAATTTGCTTGTTGACACTTTAAAAATGCGTTTGTCTATAAAACAAAGGATTGAAGTACTTATGTTATTTGGTTGTGGCGATAAGATGCGAACTGAGTAAGAGGTATATGCTATTTTTAATAATAAATATTCAGAACAACCTATAAGTCAGTCCACAGTGAACAAAATTGAAAAAAACTTAGGGAGTGTGATACCGTAGAAGATCTACCTAAATCCGGGCTGTCCAGCAATTGCCGAGGATACTAAATTAAACGTTTTGTTGGTTATGGAAAAAAATCCACACAACAGCATTGGGCAAGTTAGTCGAGAACATGATGTTCCTTTTACTTCTACTCATAAAATATTAAAACATGAAAAGTGGCATCTCTTTAAGGTTTACCTTGTACAAGAACTATCAGATGAAGACCCGGATCGTAGAGTAGAATTTAACGAAATTTTTATAGATAAGTGTATAAATGATCCACATTTCGCAAAAAAACGTTATTTTTTCTGATGAATGCACATTTACATTAAATGGTGAGGTCAACAGACAGAATTGAAGATATTGGGCAAAGAAAAAACCTAAATGGATGAAAGAACATTACACTCAATATCCATAGAAAATTAATGTTTGGGCAGGAATTTTTCGAAATTAAATCATTGGATCCTATTTTTTTGATGGAACTGTAAACGGCCGGAAATATCGATGAAAGTCTGTGGTATCAACAAGATGGGGCCACATTATGCAGCCGCCGTTCGAACATATCTTGACGAAGTTTTCCCCAATAAGTGGATCGGTAGACAAGGACCCATTGAGTGGCTACCAATGTCACCGGATCTCACGTTATTAGATTTATTATTGTGGGCTCATCTAAAAAATGTGTATAAAAGTAAACCCGACGACATAAATAATTGAAAAGATAGAGTAATGCAAGAAATAAATAACATTTCGCAGGAAACTATTAATAAAGTTCAGCAGGAATTTATTGATCGCTTATGATACCGTTAATCTAAAAAAAATAAAATATATAGGTTGTGCCATATAAAAATAACTAACGTTGCCATCGTTACTCACAAATGGTTCACTCTGTATATTTCATTGTAAATTAAAACCGACCTGTCTCAGGATTTTTCCTCAAAATTGTTTGTTCAGCTTAAAATTTATTCCGTACTTTATGTACATACTGTATAAATTTGCTAAGGGTCACATTTGAGATTAGTAAAATCATAATTATTTGTTACACAGTTATTCAAAAAATAATGCGAACCAACATATAGAAAATACCGACATGCAGTTTAGTAGACAAAAGAAGAAATATGTAAATAAAAAAATGATAAAGGCCTTTGGCATAAAAAATATAACAGCTCGAACGAATTCGATATGGAAATTTGGAAAATTTTAAATATTTTAAAGATTCTAGAATGCTCTGTTCAATTTTATAAAAGAAGGATCATTTAAAAAAATGTAAAATATTTTTACTTAAAATTTATGAAACTTCAACCAAGTTCAAATTGAAATTGGTAAAATTTAAAAAGCATTTTAGTAAAAAGAACTTGTAAAAGACTTTGGCCAATAAATTATAAAAGCTCCACCCAGTTCAAAAATTGAAGTGGATATCGGAAATCACTCAAACAATACAGAAACAAAATTATTGCTGATACTTACATTAATATAATTATATTCAAATAAAGAAGGAATATATAATAAAAGACTTTGGAATAAAAATTATGAACGCCTGCCGAGTTCAAAATTTAAATATTGAAAAAGGACAAACAATCTTTAAGTGCATAAAGTGCTCTAAAACCAATTTTACAAATAATGTGACATAAAATTAGTTAAATTTTCTTGAGTGATACGAAAATAATATTTTCAAGAATTTTCAACTCTTCGCGCTGATGCTGTATCGAGATGGATTTCAAGGTGAATAATTTTCCCGCCTATGGTTGACATATGTATTTCTAAAATACGACAATTTTAATGTTTTATGTTTATCGTTGTTTTGGTGATTTTTTTTTTATTTTGATAAGTTTAATGTTTATTGTTTAATAAGTTGTAAGAAATATTAAGAGTGAAACACTTGTGAAAACTTATGTACAAGAAATATATATTGAATTGTAGATATCATTATAACAGTTAAATTAAATGTAAACCCTTCTTGAGAGATCATTTTTGTACCAACATGAATGTAATAGAAAATATACAAAGTGCCCCCAACAAAATTAATAAATTTTATTTTATTCTTGATAATTCGTATTAAATGTTAAAAATAAAATTTATGAAAATACATTTTTTTTCTTTTATAACAAATTATAATATTGCAAGACATGCCATTAATGGTAATAACTATATTACTCAAATATTAACACATCTAATAAATCATTCAGGTACGGTAAGTAATATTTGTACGATGTTCATATGCCTACATAATTTAATAAGTTTTTATCGGCCTGGTTACATAGTACATCTTGGAGTAGCTCGAGAGGAAATAAATGTCTATAATTTACAAATAAAACCGGTAATTTCCCGGAGAAACATACCATTCAGGATAATAATTCTACCAAAGGGTATAATAAAAATTGTGAGATAGCGCCGGCAGCCTTAGAGTTAGATATTCAAAAAGGATAGCAGAGAGGCGACATAACCCTCTTGAGATTTCCTGGGAAGATACCAGACCACGAATCGCCTTGGGATTAGCATAACCTCTGACCGGTCTTCAGACTTATCTAAACTTTATTAATTTCAAAATTAAATCTCGACAAAAACACTAACAGGCAACGGAAGGATGAAAAATACCAAGAGTACAGTACTTATTACTAACAACAATAGTTTTTAAGATAAGCAGGTGATCTTCAAAACAATTTTAATAAATTCTTAATTTCATTTTCTTCCAATCATAGCATCAGAAAAAAGATTTTAGATTAATTTGTTTATAAGATAAGAAATTATGAAATACCAGAAGCATGTTATTTATTATCTTAAACAACAAATTTCTAAGAACAAGCAGCTACTCCTTTTTTATATTCTTTGAAAATAAATAAAAGAAATGCGTAGAAAGACTTATATTGGTAAAAGATAAAGGCAAAATACTAATAACAGAACGATCGCAAAAGAAGTAGTGAGAAAAATATGACGAGAAATGTTAGAAAGCTAGAACGCAAACAAATCTAGCTATGAAATGATTGTAAAAAGCTATGAAATGATTGTAAAATAAGGAAAAATATACAGATGAGACTGTGAAATATAAATACATAAAACAAATTTCAGAATCCATAGTAAAAACAGAGGGAATAGGGTCAGAGATGGGAGGAAAATGGTAAAAATACGTCTAGGGTATACTCAGGGAAATATAAGAAGAAAACAAAATACTGAATAAATGGGAGAGGGTACTATACACAACGAGGGTAATAGACTTTTCTTTCCTGTAGGTACCTAAAATTTTCTTTGGTGTATATTTGTGATATTCTTCTTCTTCTTATTTTTCTTATACGTTTTGCTCTTCCAGCGCTGGTGCATTTTAGACCCATGTCTTCATTTCTTCTTGGTCTGTGCTTTCTGTTTCAATTGTTGTACTGATTTTAATTGCTTTTTTTCTAATATTTGATCAACCGACTCTGGAACTGTTTCTAATCTCATTTTTGAGTATGTCTCTATTTGTTTTCCCGGCAATTTTTCTTAGATGTACCATTTCTGCTGCTGTTATTTTATTTTCCTTTAAAAAAGTTATAAACTTTTTTTGAGTTTGATTAAATGTTTTAAAACTTTCTAACAAAATTCTCGAAAAAAGTTCAAAATAGACAAGTTGACAAAAATACGAATTTCGGTTGAAAATCGCTTAAAAATTTTTTAAAAAAACATAAAAATTTGATACAAAACTCTAAAAATCTTCACTAAATACGATAAAAAGCAAGAACTTGATTTTTGTAAGAATTTGAAATAGAGAGACATCAAAAGTATCTTAAAAATTTCGAAATTTGCAAAAAGAAATGCTCGAAAAAGCTTAAAAAATAAAAATTTACATTCTTGAAAGTTGAAAATCGAATAGACGAAAATTCGAAAATCGCTTAAAAATCTTAAAGAAAGAAGGAAAAGAATTAATTTTGGCGTTTGTATAAAGATCTGAACACTTTCTAAAAAAATTTTTTTAAATTCGAATTTTGATCGAAAATAATATTTAAAAAAGAAAACAACTTATAAATAACTTTAAAGGAGTTCTAGTTTGCTTGAATATCTCAAAAGTTTTAAAAAAATGCTCGAAAAAGCTTAAAAATTGAAATTTTTAAGAGATCGAAAATCGACAATTCAAATTTCGCTCTAAAATTGCTCAATCACTTTTTGTGTATTATACCAATTTTTGTTCCATGTTCTTTCTACGTCTTCTTACTTTTCTATTCTTCTTTCTATTTTATTATTTTTGATACTGTTACTCTTCTAGTTAATGAAACTGCTGTAGACCTCTTTCTATTTTGAAACTTTTTCATTGATTCTTATTAACTCTTATATGATATATGTTTTAATAATTGGTCTCTCCACTCGCTTTTTGGTCTTCCCATTTGCTTTTTGCTCTTCACTTAAATCTTCATTACTTCATTCTTCGCACAAGTTTAGAATATCGTATATTAATAAAAATATCCTCGATATATCTAAACTTAAATTTATTACAATAGGAATTGTTTTTGCTGAAATTATGTTTACTACATTAATTTTATTTATAATATATAATTTTTTAATTATTTTAAATACATAAATAGGAAAAGTAACCTATTAATGTCCTGTCAACAAAAATATATTCGATTCTAGTTAAAACATCAATGTTAAAGGTTCTGGCCTTTAAAAAATAGTGCAATTTATAAAAATTGAGGAAAATTATTGATAATTTCTTACTTAAATATATATATATTTTAATTTTAACTACCAATTAGCTGTCGAATATAAATAGGTAAAGTAAAGTGACAGACTAAGTGCAAATGGATTATTTTAGGAAAATGGTGAGTAGGAACGTGTTCAAAATTGTACTTTTGTACGTATTTTGTAAGTATTTTTTATTTTTTATTTTTTATTATTTTCGAAAATTGATAAACCAGTTTTATTTTAATCTGCAATAATCCCACCAAAATCTTCTTAATGCAGCTCTTAGTGTTCAGCTTCAGTGTCTCTTTTTTTTTGTAATACTCACAAATATTTATTTGAAAAAGTAAATATTGCTATCACAGGAAAAAACCAAACTGTTTCATGAAATTAAATACTAAA
This sequence comes from Hermaeophaga mercurialis, assembly GCA_951812935.1. NCBI lineage: Eukaryota > Metazoa > Arthropoda > Insecta > Coleoptera > Chrysomelidae > Hermaeophaga > Hermaeophaga mercurialis. Next base: position 33,657,390 of record OX638358.1, read on the forward strand.
TTTTATTTTAGGTCATTTGTCTGATGGTGGGCTCCTGAAATATAACATAAATTTATTTAAAAAAGAGCATCCTGATGTAGGAACTAAATTCATTTATGTGTTAGGCGAAGATGGAAAATTAGACACTTTATCTTTAGAAATGAATGACACTATTAATAAAGAATTACAAGGTTTTAATAACAGAGAAGGGGCGTTGGAAAAGCCATATAACCCATCAGAGAATTCGAATCCTTTTTTAGATAAAAAACCCTCAAAACCATGTTTTAGTTCGTTGTTTTTAACGTCTTCACAAGCAAAAAATAAAACTAAACATTTTAATTTCTACCGCAAGGATATCACTTTTACTTTGTTTACCAAGTGAGTTTTAAAAATGTTAAAATTCTGAATTTCTCAGGTAACAGAGAGTAAAAAATATGAAAATCTAAACTAATTTTTATTTAATACAATGTACAGCGACAAAGACCCGATCCCGCCCCTCAGAAACGAAGTTTTTTTTTATTATAAAATGTTTATTGGCAATACAAGTCGAGTCATATTTATTATTAATTTTAATCAACTAAATTAAAATCAAAGCACTCTCATTATGTAAAAAAATTAAAATCAAACAACAAGGATTATTTAAAAAAAATATTTCATTGGTCCTATTCAAGTAGACAGTTTATTTGATTTAAATTATTTTTTTTTCTATCTAATAACCATGTTTTTCTATTTTGTTTAGTCAAAAGTATAAAAAATTATATGAATATAAAAATGTTATTTCTCCAAATTGATTTTTACCATATTATGATTTTATTAGTCCCTTATATCATTTTAAGTTTTCTGAAAATAAATTTAAATAGTTATATTCTTCTAAACGGATTTTTTTGTGTTTCACTCTATTTTTTTTATTATAGAAAAAATTTAAATGGAATCAATATGACACATTACAATTTTGCAGAATACGATAATAAAAAATTAACAATATTTATAACACATGGATTTGTGAGTTCTGGCGAAAGTGAGAGTGTCGTTCTAATAAGAGATAACTTTTTAAAAAAATTTGATTACAATGTTATCGTCGTGAACTGGTCACCAATTGCAGGTAATAAAAATAAATAAACTAAAATCTATTCAAATTTCAATAGAACAGGACCGTATTCTGCTAAAATAAAATACAAACGGCAACAAATGATGGCAACAAGTCCGTTGTGCAAGAAAACTGATGTTTGTTAAAACAATACCAAAAATAATACAAAACTTTACACTGAAAAATATTTATAATCAATATTCAAAATACTCGAAACTGTATACTATACTAACCGAGTACCACCCTGGTAGCACCTGGTGTCTCCGGTTCGCTCGCCCAATAGCGTTGCGAGAATTTGCAACCACGAGCGTAACATGCACTTTATAAGCGCTGATCACTGTTTATATCCTACATATTTGAAATATGAATAGAATTTAGTTATATCTCTTCTTTTATTTGTTCCAGAAAGTTTCATTATTTTTAAAAGAAAAAATGCAAATTAAATTTATTTATCTACTGTTTTTGTTAAAACTACAGCAATGCTGATTTGTAATTGTTAAGATTGTTTCGTAAATTTGATTTGATGCACTTGCTGATTTGATTAATTTTATATTTGTTTCAAATTTTAGGAATTCGTATTTATCCAATAACTTTGCTCGGCGTAGGACCAGTAGCCGATTATTTATCAGATTTCATCTTCTATTTATTAAGTATAGGGTTAAAAGAATCCGACATCCATTTAATAGGGCACAGTTTGGGAGCTCATCTAATGGGTTTCACAGGCAAACGTTTGATTCATAGAGGAAATAAGAAAATTGGAAGAATTACAGGTAAAAAGGAAAATAGATATATATGTATAATGTGATAATATATAATATGTACATATTTTTATAATTCATTTTGAAAATTTTAATTCCTTCAAGTAAGTTTACAATGATAATAAACTGCCAATGGGAAATTATTTTACCAACTTCTAGTTCTTCTTTTTTACTTTCTCTAGTTCAGAAAATTTTTATAATCAAATGATTTTAGTTGTACAAAACACTAGTATTTCTTGTTTCTTCAGCCATTTGCACCTTTAAATGCTCTCACAATTTTTTTATGTAAATTTGAGTTCTGGGTTCATACTTATGAATATTTCTGTATTACTTATTAAACTAAATTATATAACTCTGCATTCTGATATATTTTCCCTTTTTAAATAATAGTTTCTTTTGCAATTTTTTTTAATATGATAATATTTTTTTCTTATTAATCAATAATTCTCATATAATCTCATAAAATAATTAATTTTTATGTCTTTAAACATTTAAATAACCTTTTTATTACATCTTTTTTTTAAATATAATAATAATAAATTCTATTTGACTCCAATCTAAAAATTTCTCCAATCATTTTTCTTTATCAATTATTTTCATAGATAAATATGATTATTATTATTATTATTTTAGGTCTTGATCCAGCTGGCCCTTTAATGAATCTTCACCACCTTAACACAAGAGACGCTAGATTTGTTGATATTATACATACAGACCGTAATCTTTTAGGTATAGACCAATCAATCGGCCATATAGACTTTTATCCAAATGGAGGAGCGGCTCCACAACCAGAGTGCCAAAATCAGTCTATTTTGGTAAGACGAAATTTTCCACAAATTGTGGCAATCTTATGGTATCTAGAACGTGTGATTTGCAACAAAATATTCCCAAAAAAATTTTTCTAACATCTTTAGTTTAGACAAAACATTTACTGGAAAATTTATACGTGGCAACACCTCACACTTTTAATAAAAATATGTGTCATGTAACCAAAGAATATCTACCTGATGAATCATAAAATTGTGTTAGTTTGCAGAAGATTCAGATCAGTTTATGGTTTGGTAAAGTAGTTTCAATAATTCAATGAAAAATGGCATTTTATTCAAATCAAGAATATCTAGTCCACGATGTTTTGTATCAGAGTCCCAAAGATTGTTGGAATGTGTAGTATTACCTTAAAAGAAAGTAGTGGTAGAAATCGTTTAGATTGTGTAATAATTGCCGAGAATACATTTTCCACTCTTCTACATCCCCTGTAATCAACCATTCTAAATATCCAGGTGTACTAAAGTAAAAGCTTATCTTTAAAACGTTTAAAACACCATTGTTTATACTTGACTGAGTTATCGGTGTTGACGGGTTTAGCAACTTTTCGGTAAATAATATTTGGATAGATGTAACTATTTCAATAGTTGATTCTTTGAAAACGGCTGACTGTAGCAAAAAAATTTTTACTGAGCATACGTTTATTCATAAATACGTGCATTATTTTCGCGATAGTCTGAATATTAGCTCATATTATTGGTAATAATAGGATTTTTAAAATTTCATTTTAAAACTATTGTAAAAATCACCCTTAGTATTTGTTTACAACTACGTATTTCTAAAAATGAATTACCATTTTTTTAATATATGGGCAAATCAAATAGTAAATGATAATATTAATATTGTAATTGAAAAGCTTATTAACCCAATCTAAGTGACAGCTATGACACTTTCTCGAATATTATCGTAAACATTAATAATTATCTGGAACTTTCGAGAAGCCAAGAACAGTACAATCTTCTTTTTTTATTTACAATCTAAGGCCTCAGCTACCTGGGCTTTTTGTCCGTTTCTATTCCATAGAAATTGTATATGATTAAATTGACTCCAGTTTACTTGAACCTCTTATGGGAATCATTTTAATTTAAATATTTTTTTAGAACGTCGACAGTTGCAGTCATTCTACAAGTTACAGGCTTTACGCGGCAACAATTTTAGAGCCAAATTTATATGTTTCAAACTGTAACAATAATCAAATTCCGTTGGGATATGAAACGCCTACAAAAGCCAGAGGAAATTGTTATTTAAGAGCTATTATCAAATAAATTTGATCTGTTCGCATTGCCAGTATATATTGTAAAAAATCAATTGAGTTATTCAAAAACTGTATATTTTTTATAAGCAGATATTTGGTAATAAAGTGTAAACCTGGTGTCATTCCTTATCTTCTTACTTTATCAAATCCTGGTGATTTATGAATTTTTGTAACAGACAGTGGTAAATGTTGATTGATCCATTCATTTCAAATATATAAATCTATGGGAGATGAATTAAATTATGTTGCTACTAAGCAATACAAGAGAGTGTTGCAAAGCTTAAAGTAAGTTTCGAACTAGGAATTAAGTTAAAAAACTGGAGGTCCAACAGATTTTATTCGTTAATCTTATAAGATATAGCTTTTAATATTGTTTATCTTTAAATATGAAACTTTGCAAAATAGTGTCAATTTCATACATACATGTTATAAATCCAAGATTTTAAAATTAAACTTTAACAAATTCTCAATCTCAACTCCAATATTTTCCAAAATCTCGAATTCAAACATGAGATTTTATAAACTTTATATTCTCTATTTTAAAATAAAAATTTTATAGAGAATCAACTGTAAATTCATACTATTATTAAATTTTGATTTTAAAAATGAAATTTACAAAAATTTCGCATTCAAAATGTCTTGCTTTAGCCCTTTTCAAATTCAAAACATCAAAATTTTGACATAAAACCTGAAATTTTGTAAATTTTATAGTCGCTATGTTACAAAATACTAATTTTCAATTATTATTATTTTATTATTTTAGATATATTTTATAAACATTAAAATGGGGATTTTACAAAATTTTAATTTTAAACTAAAAATTCTATAGTTTTCACCATAAACTAGAAATTTTGTATAATCTCGAATTCAGACACGAGATTAATAAAATTTAGACCGGCGATTTTACGAAATTTTGATTTTAAAATAAATTTATAAATTTTCAATGGTAAACTCAAAATATTGTAAAATCTCGACTTCAGTTATTAAATTTTACAAATTTTAAACCCTCGATCTTGATCTTGATTTAAACTAAAAGTTTATGTCTTAACCATAAAGTCGAAATTTTGTAAAATCTCGACTTCAAACACGAGATTTTCTAAATTTTGTACTTGCGACTTTTTAAAGTCTTGACTTTAAAATAAATATTTAAAAAGTCTCCCATTGTAACAGTTTGTAAACACAAATTTTCCACAATTTTATTCTCCTGATTTTATAGAATCTTGATTTGAAACAAAAATGTTAATAAAGTCTCAATGATTAACTCGAATTATTACAAAATTTAGACTTTAACTATGAGGTTTTGTAAAATATTAATTTTTAACCGAAATTTTATAAAATCCTAATTTCAGTATAAAAAATTTATGAAGTCCCAACCGTAAACTCGAAATATTGTAAAGAAATGATTTCAAAATATCGAATTCAAACATTAGATTTTAAAATAAAATTTATGAAGTTTTGTCGGTAAACTGGAAGTTTTGCAAGATCTCGACTTTAACCTAAAACTTTTTAATTTAATTTCATATATAAAATAAAAACTTTATTAGTTTCATCTGTACGCTCGAAATTTTAAAACATTTCAAATTCAAACATGAAATTTTGAGAACTTTTTGCTCTCACTTTTATAAAATATTGGTTTTAAAATAAAAAATCTCGATCATAAACTCCAATTTTTTCAAAATTTCGACTTCAAATATTAGATTTTCTAAACTTTATACTCTCGATTTAATAAATTTTGGTTTTTAAATAAAAATTTTAAGTAGTGCTAACTGTAAACTCAAAATGTTGGAAAATCTCGACTTCAAAAACAAGATTTTATAAACTTTGTACTCGCGATTTATAAAATCTTTAGTTATATAAAGTCTCAGTCATAAACACAAAAATCCAATTTTTACAAAATTGTGAATTCAAACATGATATTTTGTAAATCTTTTACTAGAGATTTTATAAAATCTTGATTTCGAAATGAAAGTTATAAAAGACTGACATTAACACAAAATCCCATTTTTACAAAATCTCGAATTCAAACATTAGATTTTGTAAACTATTTACTCCCGATTTTACAAAATTTTGATTTCAAAACTACAAACTCGAATTACTGCAAAATCTTGACTTGAAACACGAAATTTACAACAATTCGCCTTCAAAATGTGCTGCTGTAGCCCTTGGGTCAAGATCTGTTTTTATTTTTCGAATAGGACCCGAATATGTGTGCACAGTGCCGTTTTAACGGAGAAATTGAATCGTCCCATAAATAATGTTGCGTTTCTTAATTTGAGTGTTCATATATCACAAGTATATGGTGCCCACACACTTTGCAAAAATGTTTCTGAAGAATAAGTACAGTATCAATTAAATTTATATGAAAGCGAAAAAAACTTATTTCATTTCTTTTGGAAAGTTTCGCGCGAACTGAAAGGCCTGAAAAATTTATTGGATTTCATGGGGGAGACCGAAGATAATTGTTAAAATTTTGGTTCGTAAAATATGCACACTGTCATCCTAAAAATATTGCGATAAAAAAAACTTTAGTCATAAATACTACAACTACCCAAATAAATTTGTAGTCAAAAGTATGTGTATATTATATATAAAAGGTAACTATTTTAAAAACGTTTGAAACAGTTTTCAAGAAAAGTTCAATTATATGAATATGTATATTGTTAGTAGAAACATTTTTGTTTTCATTATGCCCTTCTTTCCCCCACGTTAATCACCTTCAAGGTTTGTCACGAGTTCGAAAGGTCCGAAAAATTTATTGGTTTCATTATTTATGTTCATTAAAACGTTTCATCACATTTTTGTGTAATAAATTACAAACTTACGACGGTACTGTAAACATATCCCTTGTGGTTTAGGATGAAAGGCCCATTTATTTGTAATGATTTCTGACCCATTCTGAGGACCTATCTTACATTTTATAAGGTACTAGGGAGTGAGTGGAATAATTTGGGAGAAACTTTTCAAAATGCTGCTGTATTTCAGTTCGTCCGTTATTAAATAGTTGTTAATTTTCATAATTTTAAAAATCTCAGGCTTTACGTTGAGAGTTTACAAATCTACAAATCTAGTTTTTCCAGTTTTCCAAAATTAAAATTCGTTTTGATTTTAAAATCACGAGTACGAACTTTATAAAATCTCTTGTCTGAATATTAAATTTTCCGAAACTTGAGTTAACGCCAGGAAATTTGTAAAATGTTTATTTCAAAACCAAATTTTATATAATCCAATGTATAACCTTGAAAAAACATCACGTTTAAAGTTGAGATTTTTCAAAATTTTGAGTTTTTGGTTAAAACTTAATAAAATTTTCGCTTATAAACCAAGATTTTATAAAATCACTATATTAAGGTTATAAAAATCCATGTTTGAAGTAGATTTTATTTATTTTCGAATTGACGTTAGAAACTTTTATTTTAAAATCAAAGTGTACAAAATCTCAAAATATCATCCTTGACGTGTTTCATTTTATCAAATCGGGTGCCGCTGGTGCTGATGAAATTTCTCTCTATATGCTAAAACCAGGTTTGCCCAATGTACTTGACCATATAACTCATATAGTTAATTGTTGCTTACAGTGTGAGTATTTTCCTAAGATCTGGCGGGAGTCGGTGGTTTGTCCTATTCCTAAAGTAACTAATCCTAAAACGGTGCAGGACTTGAGACCAATAAGTCTTCTACCAGTTTTATCTGAAATTCTCGAACGTGTTTACAATCAGTTATCTGAATACCTTACAAACCATAGTATTCTACCTTCTCAACAATCTGGTTTCCGCAAAAGTTACGTGCTACCACTGCCTTATTAAATATAATTGTTAATATTGTTAGAGTTATTGATAAGAAAATGGGAGTTCTATTAGTCGTTTTAGATTTTTCAAAAACGATTGATTTAATTGACTATGACCTAATTTGTGCTATACTTAAATACTATGGTTCTGATATTACTGTTCTTTCTTTTTTAAATCTTATTTGTGGAAACGTTGCCAGCGTGTTCGTATTAATAACAACTTATCATTACCTAAATTTATAGTGTCAGGTGTACCACAAGGATCCATTTTAGGTCCTTTACGGTTTTTTACTATATACCTCAGATCTGCCAAATATAGTAATGACGTATGCAGTGCAGCTATATGCAGATGACACACAATTGATTCATTATTTTGACCCACCGAATATCCCAGCTGCAAATGAATCCATAAATAGTGATCTAACTCTAATATCTCATTCTTCCAAAGCATACAATTTAACCATAAATCCATTAAAGACAACCGCTCTTCTATTTTGTAGTAAATATAAAAGATTAAATATTCAGAATTCGATACAACTCGAATTAGATTATGTTGAAATAAATTTGTCGGAACAAGCAAACGATTTAGGTCTGATTATAGATCAGTCATTAAGATTTAAAGGTCATATAAGTTCACTTGTTCAAAAGTGTTATATGAGAATGCGTATGCTTTATGTCAATAAACATAATAAATTTTAAAATGCTTAAAAAACTAAGTAAAACTTTAGTTCTTTCAGATTTAAATTATTGCAATATTGTTTACTACCCTTACTTAGACCAGGAATTAAAAAATCAATTGCAAGGTATTCAAAATACATGTTGCAGATTTATTTTTCATTGAAGGAAATATGACCATACTGCACCTTATTTTTGAATTAAATTTCCTTGTTTTTATATATAGGTTACTTAAATCTAAAGCTCCCTTTTAATTATATGAAAACATTATTTTTAGAAAATCTATCCACAACATTAATCAGACGTAACACTATTACTATGCCACAACACTCCTTTACGTATAATTTAGTAAAATATTCCATTCTTTCATCTTCACTCTGTCCATTTCATCTCTATTTAAATATCGGTATACTCTTAAGGACAAATTGTTAGCCAAGCAATGATATATAAGTGTATCTTACGTTTGTACATGTATATAAGAAATATTTTGTATTAAATTTTTATTGTATTTTGTCTTGTTTTTATTCTCTTTGAACTTTTCATGTTAGCCAGGAAAGTAAAGAGTTAAAGAGTAGCTCTAATCTAATCTTCGCCTTCCTAATGCAAGTGTTCTAAGGGCACACTTGTTAAATAAAGGCATATTATTATTATTACTCTAGTGAAAAATCCCAATCTTTGGGGAAAATTCCAAAGATTTTGAGAGGAAAACTAGTGTTACAAGAAGGAGAAAACTGGCGAGCCAACGAGTAAAGGACAATAAAAATAAAGAAAGGAGAGTGAAAGAACCAAAAACCCACTGTTAACAACAGATGGAACAAAAATCTATTACGATAAGGAAGTCAAATACAAGTAGAAAGGAATATGGATATAAAAGATACCAGTGTAGATGAAGGGGATTGGAGTCAGCCAGGCCCAAGTAAGATAGCAAAGAAACCAAAGATCCAAAAATTGTTTGAAGAAGATACCAGCAATAATCTCGAATCATTGGATGAATTTGAAGAAATGGCGGAAGAACTGGCCGAAAAAATTGAACAAAAGAAAGAGGAGAAGAAAATTAGGACACCATCAATAGTCGTAGAGATGCATGTAAAGGACCACAAAGAATTTATAAGCCAGGTGAGAGAAACTGTTAAAAATAATGTATTCTCAATTTAATTTAACAAAAATAAAATATTCACTAATAGTAAACATGATAAAATTACTATTAATGAATCAACTAAGATCTGAAGAGATAAATTATTATATTTACACTGGCAAAAGTGATAAAGTTAGAAGAATAGTAATGAAGGCTGCTCCAGAAATGGATGCAGAGGAATGTTAGTGAAATTGAGCAAACGGAAAGGATAAAATTATAAAAAGTAATCCCTTTAAAAGCAAAAGATAGCAAAATTAAATGTAGGATTTATTTAATTACATTTAAAAAAGATATCGATTTAAAGCCATTACATAAGAATAATGATTGTCAAAACTAAATGGGAACCATATAGCAGAAAGAATAGGTTAACCCAATGTTACAAATGTAAAAAGTACGGTCATTCGCAATTAAACTGTAAGATGAAACCCAAATGTGCGAAGTATGCAAAAAAGCACACGAAACAAGCGTGGAAAAGTATGCAAATTGTGGAGGACAGCACACTGCAAATTACAAGCAGTGTCCTGTATATATAAAATATTTGGAAATGAAAAATATTTTGGCCGATATAAACAGAATTGTCAATGTTTCTAAGATGAAAAATGTATTGCAAAACTTGAAAAATGAAGAACTCTACAATGAGCCGTAAATGAATACCAAATAAAAATTAATTGTGTAGTAAAGATAAACATAATTCGGTTCGAAAAATCGAATAGATTATAGTTGTTTTAACTTAATTATAATGCCGGAAAAAATGAGGGTGTTGAAACAAAATTATAAAAATATTTACCTTATTAAAAAATTCCTAAAATAAAATAGACTGCTGCTTTCGTGGATCAGTCAGAAACATAATATAAATAAGAAAAACAAATAATTAAGAATACAAAATGGCACAATCTTATTAGTATTATAAATATATAAAAATTTTGATATGATCTTTCTATAGACATAATAATTTCTTTCTACTATCTTAAAGTGTGACAAACAAACTACTTATATTTTGTTTATTATTAATATTTCACCGAATGTTATTTTTAAAATGGATATTTAATGCACGACGTATAAAACCGTATGCAGAATAAAAATTTTACCCCTACCATTTGCGAGATTTCAAAATCGCGAAACCTTGATTGATTGAATATAACTTGAAAAGCTTTGTAACACTGTGGGAATTCAGATAAGAATAATTTATCTTTTTATATTTATTATGGATAGTTTCCACAAAGTAAGAGTTGAAACAATTAATTTAATTCTATCATTATTATTTTAACTTATTATTATCACGTTAGGACATGAAAATTATTTCTGTAATATTGTTATTCGAAATTATCATTCTAAAAATAAGCGACATAATCTTACAATTAAAAATCAATTTAATTTAAACCTAGAGTTATTTCGGAAATATCTTCACGGTTATTCGATTGTACAACGTAACCAGTGATTTTGAATAATGGCATTTTACTGTCCGACACCAGCAACGCCGAAAAGACAATAAAGAAGATATTTTATATCTCGATATCAGAATACGTAATCAGGCATAGAGTGTCGCCTAGGGCCAACGTAAGCCCATTTCCACCCATCGACCGGCCACGAAGTACCGCGTCTCTTCCGGACCTTAATCCAAAGGTACCGCCATTTATTTTCTATTTTTCATTATTAAGCAATAGAAAAAATAACCAGGACGTAGTTTTTATCGTTTTTGTGCTGATATCGACATTCACCTAAAAAATAAGAAAACGGAAATTAGTTTTATCGGTGAACTTAAATATATTGCTTGAAAAACTAAACAGAATCCAATTAGAAACTTGTTAAGCAATTTAAATATCTAGAAAAAATTGTGGCAGAAGAAAGGCAGAGATTAAAATAAAAAAGAGATTAAAAGCCAATATCTGAATATTTCATTCGATGATTAATAAAAAAGAATTGAAAACAGATACTAAAGTGACGATACATAATGCACTGAGAATCCCAACATTGATAAATTTGAAACAAACAACAAAGAAAAAAATACAAAAGCAACTTTTATGAACAATTGCAGAAGTTCAATCGAGGGACAAGGTACCAAATAAAGATACGGAAAAATTAGAAGTCAAATCAGGAAAAAAAGAATCTAGGGAAAAGCATTACTTCTCCGGAGTCACGCAGTTAACGCGTGTCCAATCTACGCCGACTAAGCAGTTGCATAATAAAAGAAAATTTTATTGAATTAAATTTTATATTATTTGTTATATTTACGTTTTGCTCTGAGAGACTATGTAAAAAAGATAATAGCATTTATATCAAAAAGTTTGCTACATGGATTTCTATTTTTCCTTCATGTTTTTCTGGAAACGAATTTTCTTACATTTTTATCTTCACTCGACAAATCGATAAATTATACAAAAATTTCTATAACTGCCGTAGCAAAATCTGTACATAGCCATTTTCTTCACTTTTTGAAATTACTATTTTTTGAACTAATTCTAGACCTCTTTCTTTTAATCCAGTAAATTTCCTTTTCAGTTTACACATATTTAGTGTTATTTCATTTACATCTTTTGACCTTCTTGTAAATGTCTTCTTGTAGTACACCATTTAAATAAGCAATTCTAATGTTATCTATTATTCTATTCTATTATTCTTTTTTATTGGCTCATGCTACCAGTCTTTCCTAAAGTTTGTCCGTTGTGCAGTTAGAATATTCCTTTATTTTGAAGACTGATTTTAAATCTCTTATCTTTTAATCAGTTAGCTATTTCGCAAAAATTGTTATTTTATACGTGACTCTAACTCTTCTATTACTGCTTGTTCCTGATTCTTATTAAAGCTACTTATTTTAATTTCTTTAAATTTTTGTGGTGTATCTGAATTTATTGGTACTCTCTATTTTGTAAGTACTTTCCATTCTTTCTGATTATGTCATTGGTTATTATTCTATATTCTGCAATACTTTGATCTTTTAAGTGATTGAACACTAAGATTAAGTTACAAAAATGAATAACTTTTATCCCATTGTCATATGTTAACTTTCAGGATATTCTTTATTTGTATCCGTGCTATTAAATTTGTCATCATATTCTTCTTCATTTTCAATTGGTAAACTTTATTCACCAGTAAATTTGGTGTAATTACGTTCTTATTTCTTCTCTGTTGTGTATTATACTGTTGTTAATTAATCTGTACGTACTCTTCTTTTTTAGAACCTATAGCATTTGTAGATTTTGTAAAATATATTGATCAATTAGACCTAATTTTGTTTCGGTATTTGTAGAGCGGTACCTTTTTTAAATTTATAAAATGCTGAAGCGTCGGTCTCTACTCCCATCGCAGAACTCGCCATCGAAGCCTGGGTCTGCAATTAAAACAAAACAAAACAAAATTAAAAATGATTTTCTCAAGAGAGGAGAACTTTTGACAACCCGTCATTTAGTTGATTACCTTGCACTTTAAAAATTTATTACGGCTGTAAAATACAAATTAAAAACACTGACCTCCCACAAACAGTCTTCACAGGTAGTAAAGGAAGAATTTCTTTATTTATTTACTTAATTTTGGAAAGTTTTCTTAGGTTTTTTGGGTATCTATATAATTAAAGGAAATAAAAAAATATGTTAATTAATGAAGATGCAAAATTATGTCAATCGAATTAAAGCATAGTTGCCAAGGAGAATATTCTAATCGATGTCAAATAGGAAATATACTTGTTTGTCAATCATATATAACAACTATAAATTCAAGCATTAACGAATAATTTTTAATTCAATATCTTATTAAGTCTATTACAGTTTAAAAGTGTTTGTCCAAAAATATTATCTGTCTGTTTTCAACTTCAAATTTATTTTAGATATGTATTTAAAAATATATCAATTATCAAATTAGCATTTCTATGCAAATATTTCGTTAGTAAAAATTAAGTGCACTGTATTGAAATCTAAACTTGAATTAAAATTAACAAATTGCTAAAATCGGTCACCAGTACGTTTGCGGCATAGTGTCATAAAAAAGAGCCTTATCTTGTGCTAATTAAAAATGTACCTTCATCATGTCAAAAGCACAGTCCTTGGTCAATTGGTAATAATTTAATAAAGATAAACAAAAAGTGCTCAACAAACATTAGCAAATACATAAAAACTATATTAAAAGAGTTCTTATCAGAGGATGCTCTTGAGGGGTCCCATTACACTTATTGCATTTAGACACTAGGTTAATTTCATCGACGGTGGGGAGATCGCTGATCTCTTCCCCACAGTTGGTGACTGCTTCAATCACCAAACAGAGCCTACTGACTCTTTCCCAATATAATCGTCTCTAATTTATATTAAAAAAGTTTGTTTTTATAAAGTAACCTCACGTAGTTAACACGTAGAGTATAACGCTCTTTCAATATTGTGAAATAATATTTATATACAAAACGATTACTAAATTGAAATACGTGAACTATTGAACGGGTTAACCTGAAAAAAAGTGTATTAGATTACCCTTTTCGTGGGTGACAATATTAAGACAAAACTCTGACCTACCTGGGATTTGAACCCATATCCTCTTTACCTTCAAATATCATGTATGTTTTACTCTTCTCTTCCTACACCTCAAACATCTAGGTATTTAAATTTGTTGTGTATCATGACTTTTTATCAAATTTGTAATCGGCCAATATGAAAATTAATTAAATAGGGTTAGGATAGGTTAATTACACCCAGAAAGTAGGAAGTTTACTTGGGAGAACCATGTAAATATCGAAAACCTTATTTTCCAAGTTATAAACTGTCGCAGTCAGATGGAAGTATGTAAATTTTCCTTTTGAAACTTTATAAAAATAACCTAAGCTATTTTTTTATATTTTAAAATACATATTTAGTGGCAAATAGCAAAAACAGACAATAGATTAGTCATTTTTATAAAAACGTCAAATATTTTATCAGCAAAATAAAGAATTTTTTAAGATATACATTTACATTCATCCTTGTAACAGCAGGAACAGTGTTAATGGTATTGCTCTATTTAAAAAAACACCAAGAAGTACATATGAAATGTAACAAATGCCTGGATAAACTTGAACACTCCATATTTATGAATAAAAACTTTATAGAGTGTAAAGACTGTTAAAATTAAATATCTGTATCATAAACTGGCAACAACTAATAAAAATTCTATGAAATATAAGTAGAAATATTTTATTTCCATGATCTACCATAATACACATCATGAATGTTTTCCGTTCCTTATGTAGTCACATTTGGTTCAACCATTTGAAACCCAAAACTAATTCAAATTTAAATTAGCAGTTTATATAGCATTTATTTTGGTTCTAAATTTTTAATTGTGCTAGTTGAGGTAGAAGCATTTTCGCGGACTCCCTCCACTTTCCGTTCTGAATGATTCCGATTAGAATCCGAGTTGTTATTAACCTAAGTGATCTCGGATGTCCCTTAAAGAAGTGCTCTTATTCCGAAACTTGTATTTGGTAAATATGGTTCTACTGCTTTTTTATTCCAATATGACCCACTCGAAACTCTTCTGGAAACTGACATTTAGGTCTTTGAAGTAATTTTATAGTCTCGTTATTTGTTGTTCCATCTGCCACAAAATTATATTTGTCCTGAAATTATGTCAGCGTAATAGGGAATTACAATTGTAAGTTGTTAGTCATGTATACGGTTTTCTTTTTCAAAGAGATTTTAGCCGATTCGTTGTGATTAAGTTAATCGGAACCAACTACATGAATTAGGACAGACTTCATTGTCAAACTGATGATTTTCGAGTGTTTTCTATAAAAAGCATGTAGCATAGTTGTCTGGTAGTTACAGCAGATAGAAATACCTTGACATATGCTTTGAGACCAAATGTTTCAAATCTCAATTTGCCTTCATCTATTCTTGACGTTAATAGAATAGAACATTCTCCAGGAAGAATCCTCGACTTTACTTCTAACACCATTCCACATAAAACTATATTCTTGAGTCCAAAAGAAAGGAGCAAATAAGAATACATGGTACACCATATTGGATACACTAGAAATCCCTTACGTTGAAAAAGAAGAATAACCTCACCTCGACTTAAATAGTGTAAATCTAGAAACAAGATTTTGTTTGTCAGTTGGATAGCATGAATAAAGAAACGGAAAAACCCAAAAAAAATGACAACTATCTCTATGGGAATATTTAAATCAAATCCAATCAGATTTTCTGTGTTTATATTCTAGTGGTTTATTACCATTGCCTGAACATGAACTAGATATTTAATTAATCACTACCCTAAATTTAAATGCAAATAACTCTGGCCCATATCTTGTTCTAAAAACAATAAGTAAATTTCCTTGCAATATTACATTTTTCATTGATGGTTCATTGAATTCAACCGGAGAGAAGGCTTTTGAGTTTACATCCCATAATAAAATTATATATTTTCATTCAAACTAAATTTAAACATTTCTGCTGCAGAAATACAGAAATTATGACAATAAATCATGTCTTAAAATTATTTTAAAAAAATGCCTCATTTCTCGATATTAACCATTTAATTAGCACAAGTAAATGAAATTTCTATTATAAAATACAGTCAATATCAAATTAATTTCTTTCCAAACATTAAAACACAAATTTGGCAATACTGGTTGAGATAATGAAACAAAAAAGTACTTCTAAATGTAAAAGATAAAATATGTTAAAATTGCACGATATCACGATGGCATGGACAGATAAGGTTATAAAATTATTTTATATATATACATTTTAAGACTTGATTTTGTATTATAAATGTTCTAACCAAAAATGTCTTCATTTTTAAAATTTTTGGTTAATATTATATATTTAGCAGAGAAGGTACTGTAAAAAAAAGGTGAACTTTCCAGATTTATATTGAGGATATCATAGACGTCTCCATATTTTAAAATCTTATAAAAAAAAAATTCTTACTTCTTATCTCATATCTGAAGAATTTCTACTGTTGTTTTTATTGTTTTAAGTGTAAGTTTGTGTTGAGTGTCAATGAGGTGTTTACTATATGTGATTTCAAATTTGAGATTAGCAAATACAGATATCATTATAGTGCTGACCATTTAATTGATTTTTTTAGTTTAGGAATTTTGTTTTTACATTTGTTAAAAATAAACTTACATTATTCTTTACTTTAAACAATAATACTGAAGATATTTTTCGAGATATCATTTTTGATATTATATTTGAAATATTTACAAAATATGTAATAGTTTTCTATTTGATTTGATTTCTTTAGGTTGTTTTGGAAATGTAAGTTAACTTGGTTGTTATTATTTTCTTCTAAGAATTTCGTTTTCATTATCAATATTTTGATATGTAACAGTAATTAGTTAAAATTTTATTGACCATCTCTGCTAATTTATTATTTAGTGTAACGTCATAGGAAACAACCAGCGGTCTAATTGGTTTTGTATCTTTATGCAATTTAACCGTACCATATAATTTTGATGCTTGAGGATATTTTTAAATGAGAGGTTTTTAGTTGAAACTCAAAATTTTCAAGTCAACTGATTTGTTAAGTTCGTTTATTTTTGATTTCTAACCATTTCCATTTAAAGTTACTGTCGCACCGCCTTTACCAGATTTCGTGATGATAAGATAATTTTCTGTAACTTTACCTTGAATTGTTTAAAGTTAGAATGTCACTATTATTTTCTTTCTCAATTTTGATAGGTTTGATATTTATGATTAAGTTAAAAATTTGTAGTTTGTTATTGCAGAAGTAAAAAATCAACATGATTACGCATTTAATATAGTATATGTCTTAGCTAATTTAAATAATTCTAGAATAAAAATCTTGATAATTTTTTTAAATTATTATAAAATTAAATTGTCTTTCTGATTAAGCCTAGGTACTCTTACTATTCTTTATTGTCTGAGTTTCTGGGTTGTGGTAACTTATTAGCCTCCAAGTGAAAAAAATATTATACTTTCTTGTGAACACTGATATTAAGTCCATTACATAAAAATCTGTTTCCAAAAATTCGTAAATTAGAATATTTTAAATAATAATTATAAAAGAAGCGCTATATTACTTAGAGCAATACAGTAGTTTTCCTATGTATGTATGTTCCTTTTCCTAAGTCTATGTATGTATGGGTAAATTGTCCTTCTTGACATAGCCCATAAAAGAATTGAAGAAGAAGAAAAGAAGAAAAATTTCTCTCTTTTCAATTTCATGCCACCGTTCCAATCGAGCAGCTAACTTCCTAACCAATAATCATACGTAGGTGTCTATTTTATGTTGATAACCAAGAGGAGTCTTGTAAACATTGAGCTAAACAAAAAGTAGAGGGGATTGCAAAACTGCTTCTAGCTCGACTCTCTTCCAACTATCCACCCTTTAAAATATACTGGTTCTACAAATTTGTCAGTATTACGAACATCGTCTATTTGACAGCTCTAACTTTTAATTTAATGGGAAACTGTGCAGCTTGTTATCGTAAAAACCCCAAATTTTTTTGTGTATTGATAGTTGTTCCTTCGTTACTAATAATAAGCACCTTTGTTGCTGTTCTTATATTTGGACACTTTGCGAGTCAAATGATGGGCAACAAAGAAGCGTCTTATGGAACATGAAAGAGTTATTGAAAAAATTAGAAATACATTTAAACATACTTTCAACTCGAAATTTATTCCAAGGCTGTGATGAGGGAGTATTATAAAAAAATTAATGTAGTTTTGAAGTGTAAAATTTTATTTATAATACACATATAATTAAGTTGATGTAACATTATTAAATTTTATTATAATGTTCCGTAATGCTAAGATTGGTTTAAAATAGAGTATTAGGTTTTCTTCATATTCAACGGTTTTAAAATTTACAACAAGCGCTTTAGATTTAATTTTATCACCAGACGTAACGATTTTTGGAGACATTTTAGATATAAATATGATAACGTCAATTAACAAACTGCTAATCTATATAATAAGCTGTCAAGCACAAGGATAATTGTTTTTCGTTTCATTATAAATTAAGTGAAAATTTGTTGATAATTCTAGAACGCGACATAACACAACAATGTCTAGAACTAGTATAGTGTTTTTAGCAATATTTTTAATAAATGTTGCTGTAGTAATACATTCTAAACCTGCGTTGAATGACGATGAAGATTGGTGGAAGACTGCCACCATTTACCAAATTTACCCGAAGTCCTTCAAAGACTCGGACGAAGACGGTATAGGGGACCTTAAAGGGATAATAGAAAAATTGGACTATCTCCAAGATTTAGGAATAACAGCAATATGGCTCTCTCCAATATTCAAATCTCCTCAATTTGATGAAGGTTACGATATCAGCGATTTTAGAGATATTGATCCAATTTACGGTAATTTGGAAATTTTCCAAGAACTCCTGAATAAAGCTCACGAAAGGGGTTTGAAGGTTGTTTTGGATTTTGTGCCAAATCACACCAGCAACCAACATGAATGGTTCCAAAAAGCTTTGGCTAGCGATAAAAAGTATAGAGATTATTATGTTTGGGCTCAAGGTAAAAACGGATCCAAAACTGAACCTCCAAATAATTGGGTAAGCGATTAAAATAATTTATTCTATTAATATTCATCTTCAAACTACTTGATTCTTTTATTCCTGAACTACATATGGAAAGAAAGCGCAAAGTGAAACATACTATTTGTATCTCTATATTTAGATACACGTGGATGGTTGTTTGTCTGTAAGAAAAATTTAGTTATTAAAATTTTATTTACTAGATTTTATTGATTTCTGGAATGTGGTAGGCAATAATGTTAAACCCAAAGGTCCTCAGGCTTGTCTTACTCCATGAGCTGAATGTCCTGAACCTGTTTTATCCTTATGCTTTTATTAAGTCACACAATTGAAATTTTAACATTTATTTTGTAGATAAGTGTATTTAAATACTCTGCTTGGCAATGGAGTGAGGAACAGCAGGCATTTTATTTGCACCAATTTTTGAAACAACAACCAGATTTAAATTATTTTAATAATGATGTTAGACAGGAATTAAAGGTAAGTATATTGCTCATAATAAACTAAATAAGAATATTTATTTATTTAGACTTTACATTTTTTTTAATATTTTATAGGAAAAAAAGGACCAATAATTTAAGCAATAATAAAATATTTCAATAATCTTCTGGTACAAATAAAATATAATGTGTTTGTTTAATGAGTCCAAATACTTCTTGTTCTTTTTGATATCAAGTTTGTACCCTCTTTTTCTTTAAATTTAATATCCTTTATCGCTCTTAGCACTTTTAACAGTTTTCTTATGTTCCTTATTTGTACGTCTTCTTCTAGTTGATTTGATTTCTATTATCACCTTTCCATTATATTTTCAAAATTTTACTACATGTACAGTTTGCACTTCTTTGAAAATTTCTTTATTTTTTTCTCTTTTTAGACCTTTTCTTTCCAAATTTTGGCCATTCTAACTACTTTTTATGCTTATTTGCTTTATATCCTACAATTTTTTCTTCTCTTGTGTTACTGCTTCAAAACTTTCTATCATAATTCTGTTACTTTGCTAATGACTATGTCCTTAAAGTTCACACGTTATTCATCTAGTGACTTAAATTTTTTAATTATCTTCTTAAAGTATTTTTGTTTACCTGTAGGTTTTATATTTTTCATCCGCTCCTTTATTTTCTATATAACTATAACCTTCTTACAAATACAACCTGATGTTTTCTGGCAGCTTCCAATTTTTACGAAATTCAACTATTTTTCAGGATGTTCTTTCTTATTGGCTTGATAAATATAACGTCGATGGTGTTAGAATAGATGCGGTTCCCCACCTGGTAGAAACCAAGAACCTAACAGACGAGCCTAGAACCCATGATCCCGATGCAAATAGTATTGACTACAACTATTTAGATCATATTTACACTAGAAGTCAACCAGAAAGTTACGAGGTTGTTTATGAATGGAGAAGCCACATTGATTCTATTAGTGATAAGAAGTCCGAAACAAAGTAAACTTACTACCATTATTTGTTTAAAAACTATATATTTGCTAGAATATTTTGGTATTTTTTAGGGTCTGCTTTACTGAAGCTGCGGTAGACATAAACGAGGTTATTCCATTTTATGGTTCACCAGATGGGACAAAACTCGGTGCTCACTTTTCCTTTAACTTCCTCTTGCTTGGAATGACGCGTACAACTACAGCCTTGGGACTAAATAGATTAATTTCTCAGTGGTTGGATAAACTTCCAGAGAAATATACTTCAAACTGGGTCGTAAGTATAATCCATATAAATTGAACTTTTTAGTGAACTAACCACTCCAAAGTTATGTTTTGAATTTTGATGAGGTTTGGAGGATTTATTTTAGAATATGTATTAATATTTTAGTTGGGTAACCATGATAATCACAGAATCGCAACCAAAGTTGGAAATGAAAAAATAGATATTTTGAATTTAGTATCCGGATTTTTACCAGGAGTCCAAGTGACTTATAACGGTGAAGAAATAGGTAATAATCCAACAATTTTTCAAAATCCATAAAAGGAACATTATGTTCCAATTTGTTTAGGTATGGAGAATGGGGAAGTATCTTGCGAAGAAGGTGACGATAAGGCAGATAACTGCACTATTTATCCAACGGAAAGTAGAGATTTTGAAAGAACTCCAATTCAATGGGACAACAGCGAATTTGCAGGCTTTACAAACGGGTCGAATCCATGGTTGCCGGTTAGTGACAAAAAAGCTGAATGTAACGTTGCAGATCAGCTTAAAGATCCCAGAAGTCACTTAAGTGTCTATAAAAAACTTCAAGAAATTAGAAAGACTGATTCTTTTAAACATTTGAATACATTCCGTACCATTGGAAAAACTTTGAATGGTTTGGTAATCGAAAGAAGGAATCGAAAAACTAAGGACCATTATGAGTTGCTCATTAATTTTGGACCTATTCCGTTGGTGAATGAGACTTTCTTTGCAAACGAGGCTGAAGTGTTAATAAGTAGTCAAAATTCGAAAAGAAACTGGGGGTGAGTCAATTGAATACTGCAATTACTTTCCTTCTCAAAATATTTGAATGATATTAATATGTTATTTTATTTTATTTCAGTGACAAACTAATAGGTGAAGTTGATTTAGATGGCTATGAAACGTTGCTAATTAAAAAGTAGATTAGCATGTTTCTATTATTAGTATCTTATATTTAAAATAAAAATTATAATTAATATACTTTTCTGTACGTGGACCAACTATTTTCCATAATGTCGATACAAATATACCTCAAAGTATTTACTTTTTGTTCTTTGGTATTATTTTCACACTCATTTCGAATATTTTTGAAAATATCATCCAGCTACAACAGTTGCATTTTTTCTTCACAAAAACCACAACGAAAGTGTTAAATTAAAATTCGAATATCCATTTAGATTTAAAAATATACATATTATAAAAAAAAATTAGATTTAAATCCGGTACACGTCTGAAATTGAGGCAGACGCTACTAATATACATTGAAGATATTTTTCTTAATTATAATAAGAACATATTGTATTTGTATAAATCTCTTAATATTTACAATATAATCGGACAGTGGACAGCATCGAATTTATTTAATGTAAACAGGTGTACATTTAAGATTCTAATCCAACTTTATCAAAACCTCTTTAAAAATATTGTGATTTTTTTAAAATTAAAATAAATAATCATGTGTCTTACATAGTTACTTCAATAGTATGTACAAACGAATTGTTAGAAAAGGCAAAAAAAGGATAAAACTGTCATTGAAAGTAGTTTCTTTTCTATACCAATATTATTGTAAATGTAATTTTATTTTGAATAAGATGGAGATAAGTGGAGATAGAAAGACAGAGAAAGCGAATAGGTTTTTTAGTCAAACAGTTAGAAATAACAATTAGTAAAAAAAATCAATACAAAAAGATAACGATTTTATCTCAAGTGAATAAAATTACAATGCCCGTTACAAATTTTCCTTATTTTATGTATTATTGTTTGGTTTTATAACATTACACTTAAAATTTTCGAATAAAAAAATTATAATTAACAAATTTATATTTGATATACGAGGTGTCCCAGAATTTGTGAGCACGATCCCGAATTCAAATAGAACGTATAAAAATAATATCACAAGTCCCTGTACATTTTTATTATATACACCCACCTCCCCCTTCGGAGATACGGGGTCATAACGACGACCCTGGAAATAGTTTTTTTTAAATATATTTTGAAGTCTTAGGTGCAATTTAATAATTTTGTAATATAACTGTTACTAGGCAAGTCTAAAATTTCCCTTTTAATCTCATTTGGTTTATTTAATTTACCAGAGATGGATTAGCTATAACACAATAATATTATTTTTTACACATTGTACGATGAAGGTACAACAATAATATTTTTAGATAGTCTTAACCTTTAATTAAACAAAAGGTACTCTTGATCGACAACCAGAAGCTGTTTAGGAAAAAAAATGTTTTTAGCCAGTATGGATTTTATTGAATAATTTTACATGTCGATTAAACATGGCACTATGCACAGTGAATCAACATTATTCTTTATTTCGCAACAATAAAATTAATCCTTTCAATATTTTCTCGATTATCTATTGGATTGGCATAGACTAAAGTTTTTAAATAGCCCCACAAAAAAATCCAATGAATTTAGGTCAGGTGATCGAAGATGCCAAAACTTTGGTCCTCCTTTTCCTATCCATCGACTTTCGAAGTTCTTATTTTGCCACATACGCCACATATCACGTTGTATTGCCAGAGGAAGATCTTCTAAAAATGCTGACAAACTATTTTGGAGATATTCCAAATAAAATTGTTCGGTTAACCTTGTTAGCAATACAAATTGTCCAATTAAATGTTACTCGATAATTCCGATCCACACGTAGTAAAGTTCAAATTGTTGTTGATAATGCGTTACAATAGAAGCTTGATAATTATCCAGCGCCCATAAATGAAAATTATAAGAGCTTAAGGTACCGTTTTTAGAAAATCCCTGCTTCGTCAGTAAAAAAATCTGTACCAATGAAATTTACTGCATTTCTTCCAGGAAAAAGCGCATGAACTCTTTTAAAATCTGAACCGAAGGGACAAAGAGATATTGACTGTAACTCAAAGTTACAAAAATGTGAAACAATTTTCTAAAATAAATAAAAGACATATATTTATATTCATCCTTTTATTCATAGGAACAATTTGTGTTGTAATATTCTATTTAAAAAATAACAAACGAAGATATAAATAATTGCATAGATAAACTTAAACATTTCACATTTAAAAATAAGGTATATATTACCAAATACAATTATTCTTGGAGCTAATAAAATATTAATTAATTTACACATGTTCTCTTTCAAGCGGATATCAATAGAAACAGGGGAGGTAAATATAAAAAAAATTCAAACTTAATGTATATAATAAAAATTTGTAAACGTTATTACCAAATATGATGATGATATGATAATTTAAAAAAGAAGGTATTACACTTAGAGATAGCTATTTATTTTATTATATTAATTTCTCTTTTAAATTCTCATCTACATTTATTGGTATTGAAAAATTGATATGTATAATGTATAATTGAATTATAAGCTGTTAGTTTATGTGATACTGGGTGATTTGAGTCATAAGTGATAGTAATATCAGTAAGAATTGGATTACCGTAAATTAAATGGTTAAATAATTAAATAGTTTATTTTAGGGGTAGTTATTTCTTAAAAAATTGTCTTGGTTAGTCAATAAAAAGAGGGAAACGTTGCTATTAACCATATATTTCTAAAACAACCAAAAGAAATCGAATTATACAATTGTCCAGATCCCTATCTACATTGCCCAGAGCCTTAGAATCAGATATAATAAACATTTGGGAGCTTATAGATTAAAAGCAACAGATTGATCACATTAAGCAAAAAACTTCAATGACACTTAGCACAAACCTACATTTAAAACAATAAAAATAAGAATGGTATTCCTTCATACATGCGACAAAAAGCAAGGACTTTGAATCAAAGACACATTTACAATATTCTCAATATAGGATTTTTAGTACAAATACCGTTGCACGTCAGGAGTGACGTACCTCTTTCGTCATAGTACTGCCAACTAATTAAAATTTCCCTAACTAAGATAAATCATACGAAACATCACGAAAATTCACGAGGACTCATGAACGTAGTCACAGTACTAAAAAACCGAACAAGTAATCGTAATTATTTTGATAATTTTAGAATTATTTCAATTATATTGGCTTATATACGTCTTATTCTTTATAATATAAAGTTTATAAATCATTATTATATGTTTAGTACTCAAAAAACCATAATTTATATTAAATAATTTTGAAATTTTCTACGCCCATGAGACTCGTATTTATGATGAAGAAATGACATTGTAGCGATTGGCATGCCTTGATGCGACGTTGTCGAGTATTTAGATTGAAATATTTCAACGATTTCTGACGTCCGGCCGTCAACCAGTTGTGTGTTTTCACCACGTTTTCGGTAATTTTATAATATTGTCTTTATTTTTTTGCTTTGCTAGATAGTTAACTTATAAAAAGAACTGTTTTTTTTCAAAACAAACATAGTGTGAATAAGCTGATTATTGACGTTTATTTCTACAAAATGCCAAAAAAACTAAATAGTCGTTGTAAAGAGCTTGTATATTGTTAGCATGTTATTGCACAAAACACCCAATACAGGCTCAACCAAAGCTGAAATACAAGAGTGGCTAGCAAATAGAAATATTGATTTTTCTGTTAATATGTTTAAATATGAACTTCTGCAAAAAGTTGAACAGTAAGTATAAAAATCTATCGATGTTACAGTTTTGAATTTAGCGATGTTGGCATATTATAAAAAACCGCAAGTAAAATATATTCTTTTTTAGATACAAGCCACCAAAAGTATATCTGGTGGACAATTTAGCAGAACAATATGGACATAAAGTGTTACGTCTTCCTCCCTATCATTGTGTTTTCAACCCCATCGAACTTATTTGGGGCCTTTCTAAGCAATATTATAATAAACATATTGTCAGAGACGGTAATAAAGAACAAGATTCTTTAAATATGTGGTCTGAAGCTCTTAGAACAATTACTCCTGAAGTATGGAAAAATTCTATTAAACATACAGAAAAAGAAATACAAAAATGGTATGAAAGAGAGAGAGTTTTTGATAGACTAGAAATTAATCCCATTATTATTAATTGTAACAGCGATGACAGTGATTCAAGTGATTCAGATTTGAATTAGGAGAAAGGATTTACCTTTTGTAGGAATTCGAATATTGTAGTTGAATTGTTTCTTATAAGAAAAATATATATTTTTTTAAACAAAACATTGTCTTATTTTAATAACAATAAATAGTTTGCTATCTTTTTTATATGTCTCTATTTTATTAATTTAATAAAAATATAGTACAAATAAACAACATAATATAACGATTTTTATAACAGATTATTGAATATTAAAAGTAGATAATACAGCAAGAAGAAGAAGAATATCACAGTTGTAGATTGCTAATGAATCAACTGAGAAAAACATTTTTCAAATGTACTTTAAAACTGGCAGGATGAAGTGTCTTGAGTGTGAGGATCATATATTGTTCATATACGCTTCAATAAATTAATTTTTTATAATAATAAAGCTAAACAACATAACCTAACCTTACATGTTTGAAACTTCCTACATTCCTCGACAATTTAGACAAACCGACAACACTGCAGGGTCGTGATCTCATAATTGATATATGACGTGGAACGGGATTTGTATTAAAAATCCTATATACACAAACGAACAAATAAATCTAGAATTAATAACGGTTGTTTTTTTGTGTTTTTGCCCAAATAATCATAACTCCAAAGACCCCAAAAAAATTACAACGACTTAATTAATGCCAGCTGCCACTGAGATGACACTGAGACAAAATTAAGCTGGGGTTATTTACTCACTGATATTTATCTCACCCTAAATGCGGCCCGGTGGTTGACTGGATAGTTTCTTTTTCTAGTGGACATCTACCTGGCAGACATCTCTTCCTTTACAAAATGGAATCCAAAAATTTTTTTAAGTGCTTAACTTCCGACAGAATAACGGTTTACAATTACGTTGTTAATTACTGTTTAAGTGCTTATACTCAAAAAATTGGTATATACAGGCCCTATACATATATCTATCTTTTAACTCCCAAAACTTAAAAGAAAAACCTAGAAAATTTAACCACGACGAACCGACCCTGTTAGGTTAGCTTCGAGAACATCGTGAGCAGACTGAAATTTTCTTAAAAAAAATTAAAATTAATAAAATCACAACTTAGAAACTAATTAAAATTAAAATTAATTATAATAATTAAAAAAATTATTTAACCGCCTCGGAGGACTCAGCTTTGAGTCCTCTTATCGACGACCCCATATCAACTGCACAACTTTTTTTCATTCGCATAAAAAAAATTGCAAAAATGAAACCTAAAAAAGTATTATTTTTCTTCTACACGTGTTAAGACATCAGCGACTTATTTTAATAATCGAGATTTTGTAAACATATTTTTTTTAAATACTCAACAGTGGTATATTTTTTATTACGAACGAAGCAGTTATAAAATTATAAAAATAGAATTATGTGCACCTCGATATTATTTTTTTTTTTGATAGGGTGTTTCTCAAATAATCCCTGAGTAGTACAATTGTCTAAAAACTTGCTAGTTGGATCTCTACTAAGAATTTCCAAGTCACTTCAATGGACAAATTCTTTTATCTGATTTCGTGATGATTACGTCATTTTCTGTAACTTTGCCTTAATCGGTTTTAAAGTTAGAATATCTCTATTAAAATCTTTGTCAATTTTGCAAGGTTTCATATTTTTGATTAGGTTACAAATATGTAGTTTTTCATAAAAAAACGTATTTGACTGTAATTTGATAGTTATTTCCAAATCAGTTGCTAAAATGTGTTGAATATTACTTGTGATTTCAGTGGGTATATGGTATTTAAGTTCTTGATTAAGAAATTCTATTTCTATGTTAAATATAACGAAATTGTAAAAAAACAACTTATGAAATTAAATTGTGATCCTGTTATTTTCCTTTATTATTGGACCTAGATTCTTCTACTATCATCTGTTGGCTCAGATTCTGGATTGTGATATGGTGGTAAAAAAATAAACAGCTTACAAACAAATATTCAAAAAAAAGAAAACAATTCAAGATTCACAGCGTTGAGGTTGTGGTACCGGTCGCCTTTATTCTCATGCCTTATGGTACTACGATTTATTTGATTTTCTAGAGGATCAACTCGGAAGCCGCCGAAAATTTCGTGTAATTCGTGTAAAATATTAGTATGTCAATAGATTTTCCACTTTAGAAGCTTGTTGTTACACCACATTTTACATTTCTTCTACCGTTTCGCTTTTTCTGCTGTAAGCACTACAAACTTGGCGTCTTCTTCGTCCATGTTCAGACATGTAACGCGTGAGGTCCATGCAAACTTGTACATGTACACGTGCACAAGTAATTTTGTCAAGTAAGCATAAATATCTGTAATAAAATATTCCAGCTAAGCGCGGCGGGATGCTATTTCGAAACACACTAGAAATCCCTTTTATTAAGAACCAAGTGGCTCCTATTCAAAAGTGCCTCTGTCTCTACTCTTGACCAACTATCCGCCTTTAGATTATTGTGGTTCTACAGATTTGTCGATATTTTGAATATTGTCTATTTAAAAGGTCCAATTTTTAATGAGAAACAGTACTATGTGTCATCCTGAAAACCCCAAATACTTTTTTATATTGATAGTTATTCCTTCATTACTATTAACAAGCACTTAT
The DNA here is from genome assembly GCA_951812935.1 of Hermaeophaga mercurialis. Lineage (NCBI taxonomy): Eukaryota > Metazoa > Arthropoda > Insecta > Coleoptera > Chrysomelidae > Hermaeophaga > Hermaeophaga mercurialis. The sequence continues at coordinate 33,685,645 of OX638358.1, forward strand.
GTTACTTTCCTTACATTTGGAAAATTGGCGAGTTATACAATGGACGCCAAAGAACCGTCTGATAGAATAAGAAAGAGTTATTGAAAATATATATTTAAGCATACTCTTAACTCGAAATTTATCCTTATTTTGAAGTATGAGAATACTGTTGTCGAAGCATTATCATAAAAAAAATGAATGAAGTTTTGAAATGTAAAATTTTCTCAGTAAAACAGATATAAGTAAGTTGATGCATCGTTATTTAACACTTTGTATAAGTTTCTTGTACACGAAAAGAGAAAAGTTGGAAATGGGAGGGAGATTGAGATTTTCTACATATTCAACAGTTTTAAAAAGGAAAAATGTGAGTTCAATTGAATTTTATGACCAGATGCACTATAGATAAAGATACAATAAGGTGACGTAAATTAATAAATTGCTAATCTGTATAATGATCTTTTAAATACATTGGGGAAGATAATTCGGGGAAGATAATTTTTTTTTAGTTTCATTATAAATTAAGTAAAAATTTACTGACAAATTCAGAGTGTGATATAAATTAACAATGTAAAAATCTAGGGTATTGGTTTTAACAATACTTTTAATAAATATTGCTCTAGTAGTACAATCGAAACCTGCGTTGAATGACGATGAAAATTGGTAGAAGACAGCTACTATTTACCAAATTTACATGAAATCCTTCAAAGACCCGGATGAAGATGGTAAAGGGGACCTTAAAGGTAACATAGAAAAATTTAACCAACTCCAAGGTTTGGGAGTAACAGCAATATGGCACTCTTCAATTTTTAAATCTCCTCAATTCAACGAAGGTTACGATATCTGCGATTTTAGAGATATTGATCCAAATTATGGTAATTTGGAAATTTTCCATGAACTCCTGATGTTTTCTGACAGCTTCCAATTTTTACATAAAGCAACTAAAATTATTTAGATCACTAGAAATCAACCAGCAAGTTACGAGGTTGTTTATGAATCGAGAAGCCACATTGATTCTATTAGTGATAAGAAGTTCGAAACAAAGTAAACTTACTACCATTATTTGTTTAGAAACTATATTTTACAATTTTTGAATATCAGTTGTTGATGAATTTAGAAGAACCAACTGCAATCATTATGGACATTTCCAACTACCGTAGTACGATTTTCAATAAAGTACCTTCAATAGCTTCCAAAAAGCCAAAAAGGCTGATATTTAGAACTAGTTACATGAACATGGTTTTCCTTATGAAACTACATTCATCAAAACACAGTTATAACATTTAGTAGAAACATAAGTTGATATAAAAATAGAATAATAATAATAAGTTTAGACAAATTAAATAAGAGAAAAATTCTACTTTTCCTAGGTAATATTATATATTTAAAATGTTTAGTAAAGTAATCTTGGACGATAATAACTTATGCTTGAAAGTACAAAATTGTTTTAAAAATTTAATATTTTTGGGTTATAAACCTCCAGAAATATATGGAGCTGACATGTTAGCCGAAGAATATGACCATAAATTGCTTCTTCTTCCCCCCTACCATTGTCTGTTCAATCCTGTTGAACATATTTGGGGTATTATAAAACCTTTTATAATAATAATGTAAGAAGTAATGGAACAGCAGCCAAAAGTTCTCTGGAAACTTGGAAAAAGGCATATAGAGAAGTGAGATTTGATAGGCATGCCTCCACTTATTATCGATTTCAATACCGATGATGCTGATGATGATGTTGATGATGATGATGACTATAGTTTAGTATCATTTGTATAATAAAGATATTTTCTAATACAGAAATTTATATTTATATTTATATCAAGTATAATCAATGTGTTAATGAAAAAAAGTTTACATCGAACAAATCGTTTAAGGATTCAAAGGTTTATATAAGATCAGCTGGCAAACAAAAGTAAACAAGTTCAATAAATAATTTTTAATTATGAACAGAAGCAAGCAGGGAATACAGTTTTACTTTTTCTTCATAAAAACAATACATATATATCTTTTAACGTATAAAATGAAACATGTAAACGTTCAAGTTCTACAAATTTTTGTTTTCAAACGCATCTTGTACATGGTTTATAAAAGACGTAGTTGCACCTAAAGTTTACTTTCTTTTTCTGAATCTATATTGTTCATAAGAGAAGAGACTAAATTTTTTTATTGCACGAGTTGTATAATTACTATATTTTCATCAGTTTCGAACAATCAAACATAAAATAGAGTAACACTAAGCATAATGTTCATTAAAAGGAAGAACTGTCATAGTATTATCTTTAAGTGAAGAAAAAAACTAAGACTAAAACTAAGACTATTACAACGACGCAATTCTTTACCTTGTGACGTCATTTCAAGTTCGTGAAATGCCTTTATTACAATTCTATTATTAATGATAATTTGATTTAGGTATAAAATAAATAAAAAGGAAGAGAAATACCAACTGAAAACACTATAAGAAAACACCGAGTCAACTATGCTCAGGCGCACCTCCCACTACCCTAAAATTTCTCCTCATTCTAGTAACATGTAAAAGTGACAATATGTCAAAAGTACTAACAAGACACAACAGTGATACCAATAAAAAAACTAGGTGGTTTTAAAATACCAACTTAATTCTATTGCCTTTCTTTCCCCTACAATAACTGAAGAGTAGGAGTGCACGGAGTCTACATCACCCAGGGAATATTTCAAAACAGGATAGGTGAATAACTATTTTAACTAATTAAAAGTATTAATTTGATTTCTATATATTAAGAGAAGGAGGTTAATTATGATTTCATTTACCTTTAGTTTATTTCAGTTTAATTTTGATTTACTTACCCAATAATTATAACAATACTAGCCATTCATGTAGGACTTGAATTGGTAGTAAATTATTTTCTTGTCCACCCTGTAAAGTATTGTCTCTTTGACAGCTCCAATCATAAAATTATTAAATGTCGATAGATATTTCTTAAAAATAATTTAATGGACAGATGGGCTTCTTATGTTAGTAGAAATCCCAAGTGTGTGATTTTTTTGATAGTATTTCTTTCGTTGCTATTAATAAGCATCGTTCCTGCTTATGTATTCATTGCATTCTTCGAAGTTAATAGAAAAATTTTCTTCTCAATAATGAGGAAAGAGTGATTATTAGAGATAAAAGGAATTTGGAAAAAATTGAAAATAGTATAGCATATTTTTATCTTGTACGGAATGGATACTGATTTCAAAATTAATGGAAAATGGTAATAAAGGATATTAATATGAAAATAATCTATACAATATCATTAATATGTACGTATGTTTATATTATTATATCATAGATATACCTTTAAATGTCATAACTATTAACAAAAGACTTTAGAGAAATATACATTGTGAAAAAATATTTGAAAATAAAAATGTTTCCTTCACCTTCAGCGGTTTTAAAATCCAAATTCTAAACTGTTGTTCTACTTTTGCCAATTATCACAACTAGTTTACATAGGTAATACAAAATAGAAGCCATAACAATTAATCAGTTCGTACTAAGAAGAATGTTATGAATTTGACTTTGGAAATGATCAATGGTGTTTTTTGGGAAAATGTCTGTAAAAATTATATAACTAGTCCCTATTGATTCTTCATAGATAGTGATATTAGTCTGTGATGATTGAGGTCTTCCACTGTTTTGGTTGTCAAAACGTTTGAATTGATCCTGTATCTCACATTGTCTTCTCAATATTCATTTTTAACTTTCAGTTAACAGTAGTTACTATGAATTCCAACACATTACTTCTTCAAGAAATTTTTTATTAAAATCAATAAATTAACCGTTAGAACTAAATAAGAATGTATATTAGACATAATCTATGAATATCAACAAAATTTGAATTTCTAGGTTATCTATTTGAACAGCAAATAATGAGAGAATCGATTTTATTACCGATCTTTAAACTACCTTGCGTCCAGATTTTGGAAGAAAGAGCAATGTGGATTTCTCGTAGTTGCTTCATCTTCTTCACTAAACGACATATCATCTGTACTTTTTTCATTTAGAAATATTTAAATTTTAATTGTTGATTTTAAGATTTTGGTGTAATAAAAAAAAGTAATAAAAAAATTAATGGCCTTGTTTCATTCACGACCCTTATTTTTTTTGATGTCATAGATTTCTACAAATAGTCTTTAGGTTGTTTTTAATTTCGAATACAGTGGTATCAGAATAATTTATAGGGATTTTGAGTTATTAAATAATTGTAACCCAGAGAGTATTTAACTTCAGCTAAAAAACGTGTTTATGACAACTTTTTTAATAACATTGCTGTTGAAATAATAAATTCCCTTCCAAATGTTTCAAATAGTGAACTAGTAAATTAAAAAAAAAACATCGCCTAATAAGTCTATTTTTTTTCGTTGTCTCAATTAAGGTTATGACTGTAATTAACACCTTAAAAAAACCAAATGCTTTGATATACAGGAATTGACTAGTGATACTCTAAATGAATCTTGTAACAATATATTAAATCAACTTACTGAACTGTCTAACTTATATTTTCAAATATCTAAAAATTATCAAAAGTCAAAATACCACTTTTTAAGAAAGACGACAAATCCGATATTAACAATAATAAATAAATAATTGCAAAAGTTGTTGAAAAAGTTATAGAACCAACTAAGAATATCAAGGTTCACATCGGATTTGCTTCATGATTTCAAAACATAGAAGGACATTGAGTTTAAATTTCACAATTGTTTTAGATTTAGATTAGATTAGATTTAAATGTACCATGCTGAAATATATTTACAAAACCTACTTACAATGTAAATTTATAAAAAATTTCAGTCACCAGGGTCCAAACATGTATTTAGAGAATAATATATTTTGACGTTGCAAATCACCATTGATCGCTAATTTGAATTTAACACCCACTTAGGTCTTTGCACATTCTAGAAACTATTAAGTAAGGGCTTTTCAAGAAAGTCAGTATAGGAAATGGAACAAAAATTTGGTTCGGTCATCTACTGTGAGTGGCTAGGGCTTGTTTGATTTAACTTTTCGTTTCGCGACGAAAAGCGAAGCAAATAGGAAGGAATAAGGGTAGAATTAAAATGAAAAAAATATAAAGAAGTGTCTGGTAAGTTAGCGTCCTATTTATATGATAAGTGCGTAGGAATAAAGAAGTATTTATTGTTTCTAATTATCAATACCAGATTTGAAAATCTGATAATCTCTATCAAGTTTTTATTATTATTTTGTTTTGCTATTCGTATGTCAGTTATTGGAGATACACAATCGTCATTGGCCCTAGGCAATCTCAAGATTACATATTCGGTATCCGATGAAGATTGAGTAAGAAATGTTTTGTACCTTAAATAAGTTCAGTATGAATAATAATAAAAAGGAATCTGAAGAAAATAATATTAAATTAAAAGAATTTGAAGAAATTAAAGATGTTACTAAGGAAATAAATGATATTGTTAATATACCATAAATGTTAAAACTACTTAAAGAAATGAAAAATGAACTACTAATGACAGAGTTTCAAAAACTAAATAAAGCAATCGATGATGATCGAATAAATAACCAACAGAACTTTAAAATTAATAAATAAGCCTGTATTTCGTCGTGTATTATTATTATTATTATTATTATTATTATTATTATTATTATTATTATTATTATTATTATTATTATTATTATTATTATTATTATTATTATTATTATTATTATTATTATTATTATTATTATTATTATTATTATTATTATTATTATTATTATTATTATTATTATTATTATTATTATTATTATTATTATTATTATTATTATTATTATTATTATTATTATTATTATTATTATTATTATTATTATTATTATTATTATTATTATTATTATTATTATTATTATTATTATTATTATTATTTGAGTATTTTAATTCGGTGGGTTTCCTCACATGTTCTTTGGTTAATAATATGTAATCAAGTGAAAATCATTTGGAATTAAGGTTTTATGTTCAATGTTCTCTTTTGGGCTCTTTGCTTTTTATTATTTGTATCAATGATCTAAGCAATTTTATATCCCCTAATAATTCCGTTTTATTTGCTGATCTGATTTCTTTCAATTAATGGAATTACCATTAAATCAAAACTGTAGTTTCTTGCAAACAAGCTGAAGCTTAATGAACCTAATGCAGATATCAGCTTGTAATCAGGCTGATAATATTAACGAAACTAAAAATGTTAATATACTTGGTATTACTTTAATCAGCAAATTAAATTGATGAGCAGACATAATTCAGTTAAAAAAAATTATAGTTCTCTATTTGTAATGTGTCAGCTCAAAAATGTTACAATTTTTGGCACACTTAAAACAATGTCGTTTTCTTTTTTTCGTTCTCACTGTAGTTATGGTACATTACTATTGGGAAATACTACCAGAACTATTGAAATTTTCAAACTACGAAAGAAAGCAATTACAATCCTAGCTATTTGGATAATTTTCAATGGTATTTTATAGAATTTATGTTAATACCGCTTCCTTCTTGATATTCTACTACTAAATATTCTTCACTGCTTAATTACTCAGTTGTTTGATTGAGAGATTCACTTTCATTAATTTGCATTTTTTGTTGCGTTTTTTGTTGGGATTAACTTTCCGTTTTTGTATTCCTGTTTTGACTTGCTAAAAACTTTATTGTATCGTAATTAGAACAATAAGCAATAAGCATACCATGAACAGAGATCTTACAATGCTAAGCTAAAGAAAACATTATTATGATGATATTTCTGATAGCAATTTTATGTTGGCATTCTCGTTTTTAGGTTGACATAGTCGTTTTTTAGTTGTTGTGAAGTTTGATCTTTTCGTTTCTTAACGCACTAGAACCAGGTTCTAATAAAATCGTTACTGCTGTCAAACTGTAAACTACTCTGGTGCTAAAAAACATTATCTAGTTGACAATTCTTATCATATTATCATTATTTAATGCCAATCAATATTTCCTGAAATTATAAAAATGGGAAGGATTATAACTTGTGTTACTGAAAATCCCTATTACATTATTATATTGATAATTACTCTTTTGGTACTATTAGTATGCAGCATTCCTCTCTATTTTTTAATTGAAAACGCGTTGATGGCCGCAACAACATTGTTACCAATATTTGATGATGATTATGATGATTAAAGAATATGAAAGAAGATTTGAAAAGAATTTATACTTGTTCTATTAAGTGTGGTGTTTGTTATATTTCTGAGGTCTAATGTAGATACTGTTTATACAAAATTATGAAAAAATATAATGTATGATTTTCTACATCGCCTACAAAATACTTCAAAATAGGGAGTTAAATCTTTTAAATCTTGATATTTTGATATCCAATATGCAGTTTCGATAGAAATTCGTTATTTTTTAAAAAGACATTTTATACATAAACATGATAAAACCAATTACCTAAACAATCTAACCTAACCTTCCAAGTACATTCGGAAAGTTTCTTGTAGCTCCAAATTCAAATTTTCTGATAATTCTGGAATGTGAACAAAATTGTCATAAATCTTTAAATTTAATGCAGTGTTTTTTTGAAAAATAATTGGCGAAATAGTAAACCCCCAATCCGTTTTGAGTGTAGATTCAAAATAATAGACTGCTACTATTTATTTCAAAGGGATCATAAAATAAATGGACTTCATGGATTGGTAATAACAATTTCAGAAATGTTGGTCCAATTTATGATTAGTCTTGCTTTTTTCTGGGCTCCTAAATAAACAAATTCTGCTGGTGGCCAAAACATATTCAAAATATGAGCAAGTTTTGTTAATTGTAAAATCGAGTAGATCCAGGTCAAAAAAAATATTGCCAGTAAGATATTAAAAGGCTAATAAAACAAATACAAAAACATTTCATATTACAATGAAAAATATAGAAATACAAAACTTAAACGGGAAAAAAAGGAGGAAACCAAGAAGAAAATGAGTAGATCAAGTTGGAATATAGGAAAAAAAGATATGAATGTATATGAGAATAATGATAAAAATTGTATATTTAATTCTTTTGGATTCCTAAATAAAAAATACTGATGACAAATATTGGGATAAAATTCTCATTTTTTTTTCAGAATATATAAATTAATAAAATATTCTTGGAAATAAATAAATAATGTTTATTTGTTAGAAGTGAATAAAATAAAAGACCACCAGTAAAATAAAAAGATAATTATAGACAAACGAAAGCAGGAAACCAAGAAGAAAATGGGTAAAAAATAAATCGAAAAGTAGGATAAAATAGAATAGACATAAGTAGATATGAAACTAATGATCAAAATAAAATATTGGGAATTTTTTTTTCTTCCGAATTAAAGAAATCCTGCTGATGGCCAAAATTGTGTGGCAGTTTTAAAATCATATTGAAACGGATCAAAAAAAATTATTGCCAGTAAAATAAAAGGCCATAAATAAAACAAAACCCGATAATTATAGAGTATCACATTAGAATCATTCCGGAAAAATTATAGATACAGGAAACAAATGGAAAATGAAATAATAATACAAGACCTGAAAATAAATCCAGGTAATACTGGAGTAAAAACAATTGTTACCTGGTAAAAGTCAGTAGATCACAGAAAACAATATTGTCATTAAAATAAAAGGCCAACAATAAAACAAAAACCTATATAGATAATCAAATCAGAATCATAAAAAGAAAAAATATAGAAACAAGAAACTCAAAAGAGTAATGAAAGGAGGAAACCAAGAAGAAAATGATTATACCAAATTTAAATTGAGGAAAAAAAAAACATAAGTAGATATGAGAGTAAATAAAATTAGGGAGAATTTGTTTTTCTTCTTCTTGTTTTTCTTTTTTGGTGAGTGAATTTTTTTTCAGAATACCTAAATAAGGGATGTAAATATACTAGTAATTTTTGTTAGTTGTGAAAATTAAGTGGAAGCGGGCAAAAAAAAAAATTTGGTGCCAGTAAAATACAAAAAGGACACCAATAAAATAAAAAGCATTATTAATAGACAGTTATACTAGAAGCATTTTTTTAGAAATTTATGGATAAAACTTTAAGAAAGTTATTTTAGATTAAGTTCCAAATCATACCAGCAACTAATACGAATCGGTCCATTTTTAGAAGTCTTTTTTTAACTGTTAAACAAAAAACAGTAAACATTCTCTTTTGTTACCGTATAACAAGTCCAATACAAATAATCAATTTCAATTACCAATATTGTAGGATGAAACCGATAATTGACTTTAATACCACCTCAAGGAATAAGCTAAATAAACCGAATCGATTACCATCAACCGCAAATACCAACAAAAAACCATTGAAAGAAACAGTGATCTTGCCTATCAAAGAATCCTGATAATTCCAATAAACTTAATAGTCCGGGCGCTGTCAACCTTTTTTACCATGTTAGTAATTTTCAATGTAAGTTTTCCGTGTGTTAAATTTTGAAAACGGGGACATTTTGATCAACATGTTTGTGCTAGATTTATTTATGGCGGAATATATGAATCCAGATGTTAACTTTCCAGTGGATTATGACTTTTTATTTGCAAACGTGGAATTAATTTTTAATTTGTATAGTTTTCTATCATTCGTTTTATAGTACGATTTCATTGATTATAATACTTTATTTTGTTAGTTGTGTAAGGAGATTATTAATAGACCAATATGTAAGTTTCCAGGCGAAGGCGTTAGCCCGAGTCGATTACAGAATGAGTATGTTAATAGCCTTTATTACAATAATTAAAATAAAAAAGTCTATCTACGACTGCCAAGAATTATCAACACCAGGTAATATTGAAAAATAGAAATGACATTTCGATTTAATTTATTTGAAATCGGGAATATTTTATTTAAAATCTAAGCAGCGATTCTGTAATAGCACTAATTTATTTATACGGCAAGTTTGTTACAAACAATGGCAACTATTTTTTATTTCTTTTAAATATTGAAGTTTGTGTAACGAAAGTAATTTCGTTATGAAATCCAAAAAATCACGAATAAAATACAAACAAGCTTATAGACGTTTTAGCAAACGGTGTGATGGAAAGAAAATCAAAAATGAAATGAGTGAGAAGGTGTTTACAAGGATATGATTACTATAAAATTTGATATTTTTTCTTTAAATTTTGTGTAACAAAACTTTGCATAATAACTTTTTATATGAGATTTCATTACATCTTTGTGTCATGTTTTCGAATTTCTGGGTATAATTATTATCAAATATCAGCAACATTTCTTTCCAAACAAGAATTTCTAATTTGAACTATTTGACATGAAACGAATAACTTTTTTAAATTTTGATACGTTTAGATTTGTAATTTTACATGTACTCCATCTATGCTATACTTCAGAAATTCTAATTTACAAACAATAATTAGAGAATTATTACTACTTGTGTAATTTTAATTAGAATTGTTTATTTATTGATAATTTCTATTATATTATTATTATAGTCAAAGAAATGCGCCTTCCTGCAATATATTTTAAATTTTTCTAATTTATAATATTCCAATATGTTTTTAATTATGTTAGATTCGCTATAATTGGTTTATCTTACAAAAAAATGGGTTTTTGTATAACTTTGGGCAAGCGCCCTCACTACGACCACCTGAATTACCAACCGGGAATTGACCACACACCGGTACGTTTCCGATGGTCAATTGTCAATCATCGAAACCTCCATTTAATGGTGATCGTAATATCAGGAATTCAGTACATAATAGTTAAAAAATATATGTAGTAGATAAAGCGTAGTCTCTTGTTCGCCATATTGGACATTTATGAAAGCGGCGGCCGCTAGACCAAAGTGTAATCGACAATTTGTTGATTGGCGAAGATCAGTGTCATTGGCGAGGTTGGAATAACACCTTTCTTTCAAAACGGTACATTATCATATGGGAAAATGTCTAGTGATTGTTTTTCTTTTACAGTGCAATGTAACGAGTGTCTTTTTGAGCTCAAAAAATATTCCTTTAGTAATAATGAGCCGCCACATTGCGGTTTATGTTGGCGACTGTTGCTAGAATATACTGGGCGTTTGATCGCATTTAACTCTATATTATTTGGCTAAATTTATTAAATTTAATTGAAATCCAAATATTGTTTAACAGAATTTCACAATGCGTATTCGTCTCAAAAACAACACCCTGAATCAATATTTTGATTTTGCAAATTTTAATGGTTTTTAAGAATGAAAGTTTTTTTTTCAAATTTGCGAATCTGCTTTTCAGTTTTTCAGTCATGCCAAAATGTATTGTCTGATTTCCAGATGAAATATTTATCAAAATCCTTATTATTTGATTTTCATCAAACTGTATGATTTTTGGAACACCGAGTTGTACTCAAAGCAAAATTAAGTAATAGGGATTTACTTGAATCAAATTATAGGATTCATTATTTCTATATTTTCAGTTGGAATACTAATAATTTCATTGTTAAAAGTAATATTGCAAAGCGAAAGGGAAAACACCCGATAAAAAATAATTAATTAAACAAACAGTTGGAGTGGGTTTCCTAAAAATATCAAAAGTTAAGAAAGAGGTAGACGTTTGTGATGAAAAAAGCGTATCTAAAAAGGGTAAAGACAAATTATATTCCAATTCTATACTAAATTTAATCTTGGGTTGTAGAGTATTAGCATAATCTAGGAAACTTAAAGCCTTATCTTTCGAATCTTTGAACAGAATAATACAACCATCTATATATCTATAATAAAAAAGGAAATGATGTTTGAAATCAGGATGTAAAGATGTTTTGATTGTTTCTAATCCCCAATAACACATTTGAGAAAATGAATAATCTTTATCAACAAAAATGATAATAGTGACGTTACAGATCTTGAAAACATCACCAATAAAATCGATTAAAATTTTTTTTTAAAATACTAATCAGTTGATTAATTCTAAAAACTCATTCATTTCTTACCAGAAGCAATTTATGAACATAAAGAATTAATGAAATATCATAAAATAGCTTTCCATATGATGCGGTAGCCCGAAAATAACATTCTGTTGTTTGCTTTCATATTATACACATGTTTTTCGATTCTAATTAAGATTGGTATGAGATTATACACACTTTTCTCGGTCTCACGCCTCGGACTACCGTGTCCATTATGTCTTCTTGACACATTTTTTTAAAGTAATTAAGTTGGTTATTTTACTCCTCAGCCTGATTATGGGTAATATCGGTATCTATTGTATATTCACATCGACCGTGTCAGAGATATCGATCATCTTAACAGATCGAGGTTATTAATTATAGATTTAATTTTCATAATTTAAATTCGATAAGATTTTAATTACTTTCTTCATTAATTAAAACGTACATTAAATTTTTGCACAAATCAGATTCGATTCTATTTCTATTTAAATTCTCTGGGTTTTTTGTTGAATATAATATCAGGTAAAGGGGCAGAAATGAAAAACAGAAAAAAAACAAAATTTTTAACTTTTTCTTCATAAACATTTAAGGCCGATTAATATAATTTTATACTTTGTGCATCGATATGATACAGCTAATAGATTAAATGTTTTCAGGTTCATTACTATTGTTAACTGTCAATTCAATTCTATTGAAGTATAGGTCCACAATATCTATTTGGACTGCCTGAGGCTATGCAATGAAATAATCATTAAAGCTTATCGCCACAGAAATTCTTTACCTGGACCCGCAACTCAATAAACTTTTACTTTAACGCAAATGATTCCTGAGTGTGGGCGTTTTGTTGCTAACAAACATTTGCGTTTTTCCTATTTTGTTTTTGTATGATGTAATATGAAAATGGCAGAAAAGTTTATCGAAGTAGAAACAGAGTCAACAAACCTTTATCTGCTTGTTAAAAAAAATTGGTGGTAAACATTTATGAAGGTAAATTTTAATATAAACTTATTTTTTATGTAAAAAGAAGTAACTAAATCTAGAAACAGATTTAATTAAGTTGAACCCCATAGATAAAGTATAATCTCTTTGAATGAAAATCCTAAGGCAGGTAATGTTGTAAATAACTTTTTTTAATATTCATTAAATGCAAATAAAACTGAAATGTTTAATATGTCTTAAGTTAGATAAAGTCTTATTGTTAAAAGAGGCCATTAACTGTATTTAAGGATGGTTTATCAATTTCTACTTCGAGATGAGTAAGGTAATGATATTGTTATCTTACAGTTAATTGATTCTTCATTCGTTGATTCTTCAAACCAAATTAAAGAACAGTAATTTTGTTTTTTATTTACTAATGATTTAAAAAATGCTATCAGTAAGGGAATTCGTTGTAAACATATTAAGTTTTTAACTTTTGGCAAGTTCCCAAATAGTTCTTGTCTCACTATCTCATTGTTGAATATATTTACTAATTTCTTCCTTTCATTTCATGATCACTTCTAATTTAACTATTGGGTAAAAATAAATAAATAAGTATTTAAAACATTTTATCTGTTCTAAGAATTGTAACTGAATACTTCCTCTACAGTTTGTAAATGTTACTTATACCGATTTTTATTCATTATTTTAATTCTCGATAATCCAGCTTAGTTATTTAATCTGTGCAATTTTTGCTGTAGGTACTCAGTTGCTACATTAGGATTTGTTTGGATTAGTATTATCATATGTGAGTGAGATTGTGATTATTTCTGTTTATGAAGAAAATTGTTAAAGCTAAGTAAAGTGTAGGTTCCAACATATTACCTTGTGGTTCACCAAAACTTACTGGAAGAAATAGCTTGTTTCTTGAATATATTTTACTATAAAGTGCCTTTGTTGCAGATAGGATTATAGTATAACATATTTTATGGGTTGTGACAGATTTATTTTAGTCCTGGCATTTGTTGTTACGTATTGGGTTGGTTTTTTGAATAAATATATTAAAAATATCAAAATACTATTTTCAAGGGGTTTCAACCCGCTACTTGATTAATGAAAATTAAAGAGGCTCAGTGAAACAATAAAAATGTATTTATTTATGAACAAAAACAATTCTTACAACATATTATGGAGGGTAACTTAGATCTATCTAAATAAATACATTTAATGGCAGGGTATGCACTATCAACTTGTGGTTCATCCGAGACCCTAAACTTGACTTTTCAATCTCTTTTTATTTTCTCAAGTAAGAAAATGACGTGAATGAAGTGAAAAAAATGACTCTAACAAAAATGTTTATTGATTTCTCGAACTTGCTCACGTAATATTAAATAAACAGTGAATATTATAATTTAGAAAATATTAAATAAAAAATAATAATAAAAATAAAAAGCGACGCTGTAATTTTTGTTTTAAATGGCTTGGTTTGTAGTGTGCCCTACTATTGATGAAACTGTATTTCTATCAAAATCTAAATTGGTGATTTGGTAGTAGGTTATAAGCTTTTTCGGAAGTAATTTTTCCACTAGTTTGCTGAAAATAGAAAGAAAACACTAATGTGTTTACAGAAAGTAACATCTTGGGGCACTTTTCTAGATCTCGGGATGAGGATTAGTTGGCAATTTTCCATTGAGGTGGGAAGTAGTCCAGAAGTATTAAAAATAATAGTTAACAACACAACATAATTTTTAAAAACTTTTTTTCCAGTTATTAGAATATATTTTATCATTATTATTATACTTGGGACTGTGTACAAAGAATGGAGCGTCAATTTCTTGTTTTATTGGTACTTTACAAACCATTTCCAGGTGCTTTCTAAACTTTTTGCTTTTTTCTAATTGTTAATTATTTATAGAATTAATAAGTAACTACTGATATTTGGTTTTATACATTACATAAAGTTACTATTTGTATCAATCAGAATGCTTAAATATAGGCCGTGAAAATAATGCACATATTTTTAGACGGGGTAGAAAACCGTATGCAGAATAAAAATGTCTTATAAATTATTTTCTGAAGAAATAAATATTATTATTTTAGATCTATCCAAATACGATTTACCGAAAAGTCACTAAAGCCGGCAACACCGATAACTCAGCCAAATATAAACAATATTATTTTAAAGGTTCTGAATATAAGTTTTTATTTTAGTACACCTGGATATTTAGAATGGTCGATTAGGTACAGGGGATGTAGAATAATCAAAAATGTATTCTTGGCAATTATTAAGTATTATTACACATCTGAGTGATTTCTACCATTATTTTTTTTAGGTAACACATTACACGTTTCTAACAATCTTGAGGACACTGATACAAAACATCGCGGATTGGATTATTTAACATGTGATATTCTTGATTTCAGTAAAATCCATTGTGACTGAATCTTTGTAAATACTTTACCAAACGATAAACTTAAAACGATTAAACGATCCGAATTGTTGTAAAAACTAATGATTTATTAAAATATTTTGTTACAAATGTTCTACATATCAATAAAAAATATGGACATAATTATTTATTTATAACAAAAGACTTTAATAAGCATAAAATACTTTGATGTTCATAGTATTTACATCTATTCGCTAATATTTTAATTAATTGAAATACATTGCAGATCTCTTTAACCACTTCTAAAATGTTCTCAAATCAATATCCGACATTGTAGCTTAGATGTCGTGAACAGATATTCTATTATTACACTAATATGCATTAATTAAAAAAATTTAATAAATAATAATATTAATATGTAGTTTTTCTCTTTAAAAATGTAAAATAATATGATTATTTTATTGGGATTTAATACTTCTCTTGCTTTTCCATCTATGAATGTTTTGTTGAGTTAATGGTTTCAAATTTTTCAGATAGATGACGCAATACATCAAGAATCCTCTACATTAAACAAAAGCGAAACGGTTTTGATAAAAAATTTAAAAACTACAAAAAATCTGTAAAAAATGTGTAGCCTCTCTTGCAAACTGAATCAAATTTTTTTAAATAATTGACCAAATGTACTACAGCCCAATTTTTTAGCTATATTTTTTCGATTTTTTGCATTCATGCCTTATATTAAAATAGCCCTTTTTTACTGGTAATTTCTTTCACTAGGACAAAAAATGAAAGTATTTGGTTTAATATTTCAATATTTCGCCATTTTTCCCTGTCTGAAACTTTCTTCTTCCATATTAACTTGAAAGGCTTTTAAACCTTCCTCCACTGAAGTTAACCATTTCCTTCTTAGTATTTTTCTTATTTTCTTCCCTTAACCATCTTATTCTATATGTATTTATCTCTGTTGGTATTGAAAGTTTTTTGTATAGATCCTTTACGTTTTTGTTTGTTCATCATTAGCCACCCTCCATTGATCTATCTCAGCACTTCTGTTTCCCACTTTCCGTTGTTATTTCTATTGTTTTTTTTCCATTGATATCCAAACTTTCTGAATTTCTTCTTATTAAAGTTGACTCCTAGATTAACAAAGTTGTCGAAGATCTTAAAATTGTACCCTTTATCCCTTGAGCAGTTCGGAAACCGTTTTGTCTTATTTCTAATACTCTTCTTGTTCTTCTTAATAAGTACTATTTTTGTTTTCCTCCTTTTCCTCCTTTGTCTTATTTATTGCTAGTCTTACTTTATTCGCTACTTTTTCTAATCTGTTAATGGTTTTCTTTAATTCTCTTATTGAGCTATCCAGTAGTGGTAGATGGTAATAGACTGCAAATGTTATTTTTATTTCAAAATATTAAAGAAAAAGTTAACAATAATTTTATAGAGCGTAGTTGATATCACCGAAAATTCAGGAAATCAAGTTTTTTATTAATAAATTAAATCGCATAAATTTTAGTTATTTAACTGCAATATATATTATCTATTGAAATAATATGTTAAACTATTATATTATGTATTTCGTTATTTTAAATCCAAACTAGATCTTGAGTTTTTTCAAAAGTAACGTACTTTTCCAAAAATTGTTTTTTTTTTTGAGGATTTTTATAATTTCAATGGAAATGTTGACCACGAAATCCTTTTTATGCATAATTTCAGCAACATATTTTTTTGAAATTCCATCAAATCAATCACCTATTCAATTTTTTTATTAAATTCAAAATTTGATCAACTGCCATTTTAACAATTTTGAATCTACGGCTGTCTTTTTTTTAATAATGACGAGGCTATTTATTTTAAATAATCATATTGTTTAAATTACAGTTATTTAGATTCAGAGATTTTCTAAATGATCAAATGTTACAAAAATGTTTCACTTCAACTTTTCCAAAATTACAAATTGAACGAACCTTACTTTTTTTTATAATTATATTGAATCTTTTTCTACGATGCAGTTTTTGTTTAAAATCGCTATCTGTAACAAGCTTTCCTTAAATATTTTTTAAATTAGAAAGTTTACTTGAAATTATCGGGTTTTGGCCGTATTTTCCCCAAATCCAATGCAATATCTGATTTTCTACAATTAGCATAATTTTATGCAAGACGCAATTGGGATTAATAAATGCATTCAAAATTAAAAAATAATGAAAACATTTTTTATATAATAGTCCAAAAAACGTTCTAATATAAAAACGAAAAGTTTGCACATTTTTAACTGATTTTTTTTTAAATAAAAATATTTTTTCAGAATATGTGTTATTATTTATATTATTCATACACTAATAAATTAAATACTTTTAAATCAAATTACACGAAAATGACCAATTTTTCAAAATACTATTTTGTATGTTCTGCCTGCTTATTTTCGTATTAATATTTCTAGTCTATCTTAATATACAAAATTTACATCACTTTTACAAAAAACGTATTTTAATTTTCATTCAGTTCCCTAAAAGCAATTATTATGGAGCTAATACTCTCATATCCCCCTGTGAGCATACCTAATAATGAAAGCGAAACAATAAAAGAATCTTTAACCAAAATGTATATGGATAAATCGTCATCAACATATTTGATTATTATATCCAAAATTGCAGGAAACAACAGACACAAAGCTGCACTACAAACTGATCCCACCAAAGATATAAAATATCTGAAAAAAGGTATCACTTGGGCCAAAACGACTAAAACAAAAAATTATTTTAGAATTTTTTTGTTAAATGATGCACTTTTGTGTTGTAAAGAAACGTAGTCCTTGAGAGTATCAGAGTTTGAAGATTTTAAATGCTTCTGAAGCACTTTTACACTTATATATTTCATGTTTCATAGCGCTTGATAACATTTTCAAAGTGCATCATATTTGCAGTATTAATGATTTTTTTACTTACATGTTAACGAGACTAAACTAGCTCGAAAAAACAGTTCCCATACTACAGGATGCTTATTGTTAAAAAGGTTTTTAGCTAAAATAAATGGCCACGTAATTGATACGACAACATACAGTTGTAGACAGTACGTCAGTAATACTCCAAGTGAGATTGCTAGTTTTACAACTTGATAAAACCTAAAAATCAACCGGCTTTAAGTAGAAAGATATAGTCCAATTTTTATGTGAAAAGTGAAAAGTTTCCTGAGGATTTTTAAAACTCCATTTGCTAACTTCATTTTTTAGCAAAGTGTAGGCTTGAAAAATCCAAAAAACTTATAACTCGTAGTTCTTGGAGTCTCCCAGTTAATTTTGAAACGTTTTGAAAACAGTCAGCATTTGCTCTCCAAACGTGTCAAAAGCATCTTACAGATTTTATATTTAACATAATTAAAATGTTATCTATTTTGAACTTACACTACTTTTTCTGGCAAATTAAGCGTGATACTTCCCATTATCTCATTTCCAAATTTTAGATATCCGATAAAACCCACAAAGGTGGATAAAGATGTAACGAAAGCCATTCCAATATTAAGTACTCCGAAAGGTTTTGAAAAATCATGGGGGACTTTCATTTCGTTTTTAAGTGGTAAAATCTACAAGAAGTTTCAATAAAATTAAAAAGAACATTTTGTTTTATTATATAATAATAATTTGTTATGGTCAATAAGTTTGTTATTATGCTTAATTAAATTCCTTAATATGTAGTATTTGCTAATACAATTTGTGCAATTTCCAAACAAAGTCCCCAAACGTTGTATTTCTTATAAATTAATAATATTTATTTATTTTAAATTAATAATAAATTTTTATACCATTACATTCCACAATTTTTAAGAGTAGGCTATGATCAACTGTATTAAATGTCTTACTCAGATCTATAAAAATACAGATTCAAAGATGTTAGTTTTAAAATGACATATTTTTGGAAACTGACCCATTGACTTTTAATTACCTTTCCAATTAAAAATTATATTGAAACAACATTAAATAATAAAATTTGTTGCAAAAAATAACCGATTTGTAAGACAAACAAAATATTTTGGAGAACGCAACAGTAAAAATAAAAGAACTCAAAAATGTAACAGGAAAGACAAATCTAAAATTAAAAACAGCATAAAAAGGAAAACCAATAATAAAGAATATGATAATGAAAACGATTATAGAAGCTAACAAATGTAGACAAAGAAGAAAAGGAAGGCGAACCAGCAGATAGAGTAGCCAAATAAAGGAAAAAAAACGGAAGGAAATACGAAGAAACAAGTTATCTCGGAACTTTTTTTGTCACTAATTACTAATATTGTTTAAAGATTTTCTGTTACTATTTAAAGATGTATTACTACTTTAAATCAGTTGTTGCAGACTCAAGGTACAGATCAACTTTGGGGAAAACCTTGGCAAATTAGATCATTTGTAAATGCTTAGATTCTTTTATTAATAACGAAAAATATTGCATAGAAAAAGAAGAAAATGAAGGCCAAGTAGCATGTGCGGGAGCGAAGGAATTGAAGAAAAAGCGGCATACGATGAAAAGAAGAAGAATCCTTAGCAAGTTATCTTGTAACTTTGTTTGTTACTATGTTTAGATTCCATCCACTTATTTAGAGTTGGTTTGTATTAATTATTCCAAATACTTCACACGTTTAGGCCTTTTATAAATAAATCGGTATTTTTATCGTTAATGAAAAATAATATAAGAAAAAAATAGAAATGCAAGGCCAACCAGCAGGTGGGGGAGCGAAAGAAATGAAAACAAAGCAGACATACGAAGAAAGGACGAGGAAGATTTTTTCTCAGAACTTTTTTGTTACTAATATGCATGGTGTCCATGAAAATAATCAATATTTTTAAATGGTATTTACTTACATATGTTATTCGCAACAAAATATTCTAATATTTTTTTTAACATTTTACTCGAAAATATATACGTGGTAAGACCTTACACTTTTAATAAAAATGTGTCATGTAACCAAGGCATATCTACCTGATGAATTATAAAATTGTGTTAGTTTGCAAAATATTCGGATCCTTTAATCATTTAAAGTTTATCGTTTGGTAAAGTAGTTCCAATAATTTAGTGAAAAATGGCATTTTATTCAAATCAAGAATATTACGACATGTTAATTATTCTAATCCGCGATGTTTTGTATCAGTGTCCCAAAGATTGTTGGAAAATATAGTGTATTATCTAAAAAAAAGCTATGGTAGAAATCGTTCGGATCGTGTAATACTTGGCGAGAATACATTTTTTTGGTGTGTTGTGTACTAAAAATACTAGGAAGGACTGGAACAAGACCTGGAAAAACAGAAAAACTGGAAAAAGTAACAACGATAGCTAAAATATCGACGAAGCATTAGTCTAAGTAAAAAAGGAAAAATCCATTTCAACAAATAAATTAAAAACGTCAACGTGTTGTCATAACTCACTAGAGTTGAACGGCATGATTATGAGGATGATGATGACAGATCAACAGTGCTTATACTTTTTTTAATAATTTAGTATTTTTGTCTGTATATGGCGAATACCTACCAAACCAATTCCTTCGAAGCAAAATATCGCCGTTCCAAAAAATAGAGGTATCCTTCTAACGCTAGCAACGTAATCTCTGTGGTATAATGGGGGCAAACCTTGACTAACTGCATAATAAATAACAGCAATAATACCTCCTATCATCAGGACATTTGCAGTCATAGAAATAGAAATTAGATACTTTAGGTTTCTTATTAGGCATGGTAATAGAACGGGAATAAAACAAAACACCATGACGAGATGTATATCTATCACATAACCATATTGATCTGATACCTAAAATGATAATAGATTATACAGAGGGTTCCTAAATATATTCGGATACATTTGAAGGGTAATGTACACCTAAGAATAATTGCATTAAATGCATTTATTTACTAATTTTAAAACGAAGTGATTTATAAGAAAAACTTTAAATCTACTTCAATATGTAAAAAAATATACAGATTCAGAAGAAATATTTGATTCCACACAAGAACCCATAAGAGCATAAGAGAGCACATTATGAGGAAGCGAGAATTCATTACAATTTCCTTCTTTCCCTCTAATATCTGAAACTGGGCATATCAGAGGTGTTAAGATTTTTGCCTAAGATATTTGAATTCTTTCTGAATCTGTATAATTTTTTACTTTAGTATTAATAAATACCTGTTTGACATTATCGGAGATGAATATGAAATAGACACAACAAAAACCTAATTGTGTAACAATTAAACAAAAATTTACTATGCGTTTCATGTAAACAGACATCTGTGACATTTTTGGAGGTCCTTGTGCAAAACATAATTCAACAGTCTCTGCAAAACCCAGATGCATTTCCAGTCCATGTTTTGTACGTAAACTACTTGCTGCCTGTGTCTAATAAAAACAATTATTACAAATTATGGGATTTTCATAGAACGCAAGATTCTGTCTACAACCAACCACTTTTTAAAATTCAAATCCAAAAAATTATTTATTACATTTGATTAGCAATACTGTATTTAAGTGAATGTATGCAATATTATTATGTAATAAAAGGTTAGTGTCCAAAATTAAAATGAATTTTAAACAGGTTAATTTAAGAAATCAAGTCTCTATATTATCAAAAGCATTACCAACATCTCGACCTCTAGCAGCTAATTCATGAGTTTCAGGTTTTTAGCAACTTCACATACAGCCAAATCATCACACGTAATTGGTCAAGAGAAAAAAAATTGAAGCATAAATCTAGTTTGTTATCTCAAATATTGATGTTTTTTTATGTAAAGTATTTTAGAATTTGGAAATTCTGAATTTTATTTTCTTCAACTCCTACTAATAGAAAAAAGAATCAGCGATTCTAAGCAAATCAATTTTCAAACAAAATAATTTAGGAAAAACAACTATTTATCTTTCCATTTAGGACCATGCGCATGACAAATATTTTTCTAAACCAGAACAAACTCTTTAAGTACTACAAAAATTTATTTTGACTTTTTGAGAAAATGGTTGATGGTGGAACACACTTCTTGATACACATAAAGTGATCTTTCAATCTCATAAAGAAATACAATATTTTCCCTGTATATATATTTTTTGGGGGTACATTGTAATATATTTAATCTTACCAGCAAATGTTGACAATGGACACAAATTACTCCCAAAACTATAACAAGAATAGGCCCTAAAATAATTCCTGCATTTTTGATGGCATCACCCATAGCAAATATTCCAGTTCCTATATTACCCTTTACAAGGTGCATTAGAGTTTCCAGATAACTGAAATATAAACACTTATATTATACCGTATATTATATTCGATCTTTCAGAACTAATATTAAGACAGACCAAAAACCAACAAATCTGTTTACATTTTTCTTACTTAAGTTTTAGTTCTGGGTCCGGCATATGAAACTAATGTAAAATAAATTTGAAACTTTGTCTTAAGTATTTTGTAGTAAATCCATTAGTTGCAAAAACAACTCTAAAGCAGTATTTTTAATAATAATAATTTTCTATTCCGCATTTGTATGTAGCTCCATAAAAAGGATTAGTAAAATTAACTTCTGAATTTCGCGTAATCAAACTAACCTAATTCAACCATTTGATTAGTCTTTTTGTCACGTAAATGACATTCTACATCTTTCATTTGGTTTCCGTCTCTCTACTCGTATTTAGACATTATTATAGTGTCTAGATATACAAGGTGTAACTTTTACAATAAATAAACACCTTGTTTGTGTTCTTTTTTTTTTGAACCGGTTCTACAATGGTCTATTGTAATCTCTTCATTTTCTTCATCTAATCTTTCTGATCTCCTATTATTATATATACTCTAGGTTTTTTCAAATTAAAGCGTTCGATATTTCATAAATTTATTCGTATTTGATAATTATTTTGTGTAGTAAATATTGTTTTACATCCTCGCGGGTTTGCTTAACCTTCTCTAAAACTATACAATGTAATTATTCAGGAACATCAAAACAATGTTTAATAAAAGTACTAGATAATCCCCATTGAGGGCAGTCTTAGGCTGCAGCTAGTGGCGGTTAAGGTGTTAAAATAAGTGCTTAAATTAAAAGAGTGACATGTCATCTTGTGGCAAGAGCCCTTTTCTTTGAGTGTTAACAAGGGAACTAATAGTTCCCTTGCTAAAGATGCTGGTTCTTCTTTAATGAAATTTGAAGATAATTCCTAAAATACCACCTTAAATTTGAAAGATTTTGAATTAAAAACTGGAAAATATGTTTGGTTGTTTTTTCAGCCATCTGAAAGTAGGCAACTCCTTTAACATATTTTGCTTGATAATTGCCTGGTATTAACAATACTTGGATGGCACGTATAAGAATTCTTCCTTTTAGTTGGTTTTATTCCTGCTATTTTCAAGTTGTGTTCATCTGGGACTAATATTGGAACTTGAAATATAATTTACACAATTTTGAAGAATGGGTTTGGCTGTCGAATGAAAATTAGTCTTGGTACACTCACTAATGAATTCTTGTATTACTTCTTGGACCAGTTCTCTATTAACTTTTATTTTATTTTTGATGCAGTGATCTGTAACATGGTTTCTTCTACTAAAATTTCTAATGAACAATACTTCAAAGAAAATCTGTGGGGTGGAAGAATGTGTAAAAGTGTGTAAATCATTTTTTTTATTTATATTTTGTACAAAAGTATTAATTTCATTTATACATATAGAGGTTAACGTATTATGGTTAATTTATATTATTTTAACTCAGCAAATGCCATATATGTTTATTCAAATAGAAATTGCCATTTATTGGTCCAATTTCTTTAATCCATACCAAAACCCTCCCACGGCTGTTAAATTAATTGAATTTGGCGCTAGCTTTATAGGTATCCTTGTTTTCTCAATTGGAACCAATTCAAAGTTACTCAGCAGATAGAAAAATAGAGTTTTTATTTCAAGAAGCGCGAATCTTGAACCTATGCAATTTCTAGGACCCAATCCAAAAGGTAGATAAGTGTATGCATTTATCTTTGGCTTATTTTCATCATTGAATCTTTCGGGATCGAAGCGATCCGGTTCTGGATAAATATTTGGATCATGGTGGAGACCATAGATCGGCAACCAAATCGAATGTTTTAGTTTTATATGAACTGGTTTTTCTCCAGGAAGTTTCGGTTGAATTGTGTATGGTTTGGTACATTCCCTATCGGTAGCTGCTACTGGTGGCCACTTCCTTAAGACTTCTACAAATACAAACAAAAATTTTTCATTTAATTTCTTTCTATACCCATATGAAACCATACAAAGGCCAATGAAACATGAATTTTACCTGATACAACCATATCCATATACTTCATTTCCAATAAAGCTTCGTAAGTTAGGTTGCCTTCACAATTTTCTAAAGTTTGTACAATTTCGTTTCTCAGTCTTATTTGGATGTCTGGATTTAATGCTAGTTCATGAGCCATGAAACATAGCGATGATGCTACAGATTCTAATCCAGCAAAGAAGAAAATTAGAGCTTGGGCAGCAATATCAAGATTAGTGAGTTCTTTTTGCAAACCTTTACCTGAAACTAATTTTCAATCAACAATTGGTATGTCCAGTTTATAAAATTTAATTACCTGGTTCAGTTTCTTCTTGATTAGCAAAGCTAGGATCTTTATTTTCTATTAGTTTTTTTTGAGCTTCTAATAATAAATGGATCATATCTGGACGTAAAATATTTTGTTCTTTCCTAATTCTTAGAGTATCTTCTATTAATTTTATGAAATAACCGGTTACTTCTTCTTTAAATAATCGTAGTTTCACTATCTGTTAAAGAATACGAGTAAAACCCCTTTGGCCATTTTGAGTTATTTTATAGTTAAGAGATGGAAAAGAAATTTGTAGTACCTTGCAAAATTTTGGACACATCGTCATTAAGAAAAATTTCAGTACCATCAAAGGATTAGTAGTAAAGTTGGTTACTTTTTTTGCCATTAGGTAAAACTCATCATTTTGGTTTTGTAACGAATCTATTTTAATACCAAATGCAGCTGTAGCTATTACATCATTCGTAAACCGTGTGAAACTATCTTTAAATTCCACTTCAATAATGGGTTCTTCTTTTTTGATATAAAATTGAGAATCATTTTTAGCACATTCTGAAATTAGACCAAAAACTGTTCTCATTTTGCTACTGGTAAAGGTTGGGCTAAGAATTGGTCTCATGTCACGCCATTTTTGACCTAAACAAAGTAAATTGAAATAAAAAAATATAAAAAAACTACAATAGTTTTTACCTTTTAATGCAAACAGGTTTCTTGACCATAATGGCTCGACTTCATCTAAAACTAGGAAAACATGATCAGGAAAATGGTCAAAATTTTTAACTGTGATTTCTTTTAGTAATTCCGTATCTTTTACAAATAAAACTGGTTGTAAAAAATTATAGTAACCAATATACCTAAAAAAGTGAAGCAGGCTTAAATCTGAAAGGTACACCAACCATTTTGTTAAATATCTTTGTTTACCTTCCCTTAGGAAACATCTTGTAATATAAGTCAATATTTTCAGAAAAACTTGTTTTCTGTAATAAAAAGTTTATAAAGTCCGTTATCATAAATAAAAGAGATACTTGGGGCACTCCATGTCTCTTCCAATAGGTTACTGATTTCACATAATAAATTATTGCAGCAATTACTGCTATTGTTAACAGTATGAGTAACATTTCATTCACTGATGTTTACTGTAAATAAGTAATAACATTTAATTACAATAATTTTTTTTTAAACAAACAATATTTTAATATAAATTCTTATAATAAGTTGTTTATAAATATTATTAAACTTCATTATACATAGAAACCATTAAATACTATTAAATTTTTAATATTATTATTAGGATTAAAAGTACGATTTTATCAAAATTATATAATTTACAAAAATATCAAATTGTGAAAATATTAATATTAATCAATATAACATGGACCTATTAATATTACACTTACTTCTTAAAGCAAACGTGTATTTTTTTTGTTATTTAGGAATTTTATTTTTTAGACAACACACAAACATTTTCAACCTGTATACATGTAGGCGATTGATTAAATCTAATGAAATTTGTTTGAAGCTCTATCTCAAAGACCTTGATATAAAAAAAATGTTTGAACAAGATATAAATAGATTGGATGTAATCATGTATCCGAAAACGGTTCTGTCAACAGTTTTTACATGCTAAACTGTTTATGGATGAGTTCTGTAGATTGGAATATTTTTAAATTATTTTTGTAGATGTAATACAATAATAATAGGACTCCTCATTTTTGTTTTTTGGTTTTATTTTAAATTAGTTCGTTAGTCGAGCGTTATAGTCCTGATCAATTCCATATTTTTATATATTGTTACGTACTGGGTTGTTTTTCTTTCAATAAATAGATGAAAACTCTAAATACTATTTTCAGGGGGGTTCAACCCACTACGTAACTTGGCTAATGGAAATTAAAAGGGCTGAATGAAACAACAAGGCTTACAAAATTATGGACAACTTATATCTTTAAAAAACTAATACATTAGTCGCAGGGGTAGGTACTATCAACTTCTCGATCATCCGAGAACCCAAACTCGACTTTTTATTTTCTTTTTATTTTCCAACCAAGAAAACCCCAATGGTTTGATGACTCTAATAAAAATATTTATTTATTATCCGAATAGCGACCTTGCCCCAAAACTTTCGCTCAGGTATTATTAAATAAACAGTGAATGTTATAATTTAGAAAATATTAAATAAAAAATAAGTTCTAGGTACAGGGCGATATTTAACTAAATCCCTGTAAGTATTATATTAACAATATAAACACCAGGTTGAAATATTTTTATACCATTTGAGTTGGAAGATCAGATATTTTGCTTATATTCCTATACAAAGATTTTTTATAAATAAGATATAAGTATTTTTAAGCTGTATTATTAACAGATGGTAGTTAATATTAATACTCGTAATTAATAAACCAGAGTCTTTTATTCAGTTTCTTTAATCCATAACAAAGTTATGTTGTAATTGAATTCTTGTTTTTTCGATTGTAACCACTTATGTAGTAGATGGAAAAATATAGTTTTTATTTCCAGTAGCGCGAATCTGGAACTTATATAATTTCTTGGGCTACTGGGTATCCCTTGTTCTTCCAGTAATTTACTGATTTTACATAATAGAATATGGCAACGGTTATTGCTGCCATTATCAATAAAATAATATTTCATTTATCGACTTTTCTGCAATTTGAAACAAATTTCAAACAAAAATAACAATAAATAATACTTATCTTGAATTTCCAGTTTTCCAAAGCGTTTCAATATGTATTTTCCCATGTTTTTCTAAATGGCGCAAAATAGAAAGATCAGGGTTTCACTGAAATATTTCAAATAAGTTTTTGTTTGGTGGCTTTTTGACAATTTATTGTTTTTTTTTTAATTAATAAACCATTTAGTATATTTGCTGAAATCCTGAAAGAACTGTACTTCCATATTCCTTAAAATTAGTGTATAAATGAAAGAATAATTTGTTTTAAAAACAAAGATGCAGAATAAGGAACCTATATCAAAGCATAATAGTTGTTTTAATAAAAAAAGCTATAAACAATTTCCAAAATGCTGCTATTTTTGGAAAGATGGAAAAAATGTTAAAGACTTCATAAGTGAAATTATACGTGTTCAATTGAACAAATTTCAATGAAAACCTAACATTTCTATCCTAAGTCGTTTAGAAGATAACTGCAGTTAAAATAGGTTTAAATGTATATGGAATACCCTGTTAATAAAGTAAAAATATAATTAAATTAGATATATTTATACTTTACATTATGAATAAAGACTCAAATAAAAAGCTCTATAAACTCATTTTATATAATTTATATTTATTTATATATAATATATGCATATAGTTTTAGATTTACCTGTGATGTGTTTTTTAATTTTAATTTTAAAATAGAAATATGAGAATTTCAAAACGACTAAATCGTTATCTTCTTCTAAATATTTGTATATTTACAACAGAAGATCGAGGAACTATAATAGTTATTACTATTTAAACAAAAAGTATAAAAATCCAATTCCTGTGTAAGATATATAAAACTTTTTCTATTATTATTTAAGATATAACAATAATATTTAAATTCAATTATAAGGATCATTAAAATTTTCTATTAGTTGTTTCGAATAATTTATCATGATCATATAGACCTGTGATGTAAACAATGAAAAAGTTTTAAGTAATGCAACAAAGAATAAAGTATAGTCGATAAAGACCAGTACATTTTTTCTGAGACTAAAGAATAAAAATAATAAAATTTAAAAAATAAAATATTTCAAATGTGTACAAAGAAGAGTAGATAATAATCAATGAAAATATAAAAAAATAAAGAAATTAAAAAAAATTACCTGCAATCAAAAACAGAAGAAGATCAACAGCACAAAATTGCTTGCATTGAGGTAAATATACCAAAAAATAGTCATGAAAAGAATTCTGACGTAAAATAAAAGAAAACCAAAAGTTATTCTAGGATACACAGAAAAAACTAAAACAAAAGAATACCACCAAAATTAAGAACTATTCATGATAAAGAGGTAGATAAAGGTAGAAATGGAAATAATGAGGAGATGGAGGCAATATTTAGAACAACTAACAGAATTAAACCAAAATGTGCAAATATTTGCTTGAAATAAAGACTTCCTAAAGAAACAAGCCGGGAATCCCTCCTAGAAGAGTTTTCCTTTGTGTCTATTTGTATATTTTGAAATATTGGACTGAATCCAATTTGAAATTAGTGACAGTTTTTCTATGAAGAAAAATATTCATCACGTAAGCGCAGTAAAAGTTAATCAGTAAATTATTATGGGGTCTAATTATTATTTGGATCTCATGTCTCACGTTCTAGGATGAAATTACCGCCATACACCGTATCTTCAGATAACTCTTCTTTGACCATCAAGGGCCCAAAATTTCGTTAAGATTCCTTATGTTTTACTGGGTGTTGTATTTTCAATGTTACACAGTAGGTATATAATGTAAATTAAATACTAAATTATTATGGCGATCTAATTAGTATTTGTCCAACTTCTTTAATCCATACCAAAAACCTCCCTCGGCTGTTAAATTAAAAGATTTCGCTGATAGTTTTAATGGTATTCTTGTTTTTTCGATAGGAACCAGTTCAAACTTGTGCAGCAGATGGAAGAATATAGTTTTTATTTCCAGTAGGGCAAACCTTGATCCGATACAATTTCTTGGACCTAATCCAAAGGGAAGATAAGTGTAGGGATTAATAGTTGCTTTGTTTTCATAGTTAAATCTTTCAGGATCAAAGCGCTCAGGTTCGGGGTAAATATTTGGATCGCGATGAATGGCGTAGATTGGGATCCAAAGCGCTTCTTTTGCTTTGACATGGACAGGTCTCTCTCCTGGAAGTTTGGGCTCGATTGTGTATGGTTTGGTGCATTCCCTGTCCACGACTACTCCTGTTGGCCATTTCCTTAAGGCTTCTGAAACATTGAAAAGACCCTTTTATTATTTACTGTTTATCGAAATATTTAGAACGTATTATTATATGCTATGCAACCATTGATAAGTTAGCAATTGATTAGTTCACCTGACACTTCTGAAAATATTAAAAACAGCTGTTTTATTTTTTATCGCTTAACATAACAATTAGATTAAGATTAAGATTAACTATGTAACCATTTAAATTTTGGTAAGTTAGATACTGATTATTCTACCTGACACTACCATGTCCATATACTTCATATTTAGTAAATCTTCGTAGGTCAAATTGCCATCGCAAGTGTCTAAAGTTTCTTCAATTTCATCTCTCAATCGTTGTTGTATATTTGGATTGATGGCTAACTCGTACCCCATGAAACACATCAAGGCTGATACAGATTCAAATCCAGCAAAGAAGAAAATTAGAGCTTGAGCAGCAATATCTAGATTGGTAAGTTTCTTTTGGACACCTGTACCTAAAACCATTGCCTAAAAAATTATCATTGTTTAATTTAATAAAATAACTCGATGTATACCTAAATATGCCTCCTTCTGAGTAGCAAAACTCAGATCTTCTAAGTTAGTTCCTTTATTTTCCAATTCTTTTTGTGCCTCCATTAACAAATGGATCATATCTGGACGTACAATATTTTATTCCTTTCTTGTATTAATAGTATCATTAATTAAATTTATGAAGTAATTTGTTAGTTCTTTCCCAAATAACTTTATTTTTAGTAGCTGAAAATTAAATGTTAAAAAAATTTCAAAATAACAGTAAAACTAAATAACGAATCATTGTAAATAAAAATGAAATCAAGTTTATTTATAGTATACTTCAACTTAATATGTTATAGCTTTCAATAACAAAAATTTTATCTGGTTCTTAGTTTATTAGTTTTAGAAAATATTTTGCAAACCGTATTTACCTCGACTAATTTCGGGAACATTATCATTAAGAGAAATTTTAACATAGCTAACGGGTTACTATTAAATGAGGTCAATTTTTTGCCCATTACATAAAATTCGTTTTCCTGATCTTCTAGTGAATCCGTTTTAAGTCCAAATGCAGCTGTAGCTATGACATCATTCGTGAAACGTGTGAAACTATCTTTAAGTTCTACTTCAACAATTCGATCTTCTTTTTTTGAATAATATTGGGAGAAATTTTTTGCGCATTCAGAAATTAACACAAAAATTGTTCGCATTTTACTACTGGTAAAGGATGGACTAAGGACTGGTCTCATATCACGCCATTTTTGGCCTAAATAAAGTTAGTTAATAAACCACATGCATTAAGATAATTTATAAATCAATATCACTTTAGATACCTTTTAATGCAAATAGATTTCTTGCCCATAACGGATCCACTGTCTCTGAAATTATGTTAGTGTGATCTGGAAAATGATCAAAACTTTTGACTGAAATATCTTTCAGCAAATCGGGGTCCTTGATCATTAACATTGGATTGTTTAAATTATAACAACCAGAATACCTTAAAAAAGTGCCATTTATATCTTTATTTAAGTCAATTAAATTTCATTTGTTTACCTGCTATTTGGATACATAATGTAATACAACTGAATGGTTTCTGCCAAGCTTCTTTTTTGCATAAATACATTAAATGTTTCTCTGAAAATAAAGAATACTGATCCTTGAGGTACCCCTCGTTGCTTCCAGTAAGTCACTAATTTTACATAATAAAATATGGCAACCGATATTGCTACCACTATCAATAAAAATAACATTTCGATAATTGTCTTTTCCTGAAAATGAAAGTAATTTTTAAGAAGTTGTAAAACTATCAATGACTCCTAAATATTGAAATAATTAGGATTAAATATTGTTCAGGTTAAGGTCAAGTTTTAATAAAATCAATGATTCATTAATCTGTCAACTTTTTTTTTTTTTTTTTTAATCAAGTAAATTTACAATCAGCTATATGTATTAAGCTATAAGTAAATCGGATTATAGTTTGTATTTGGGGGAAGAAGTTATCCATTGATAACACTTCCTTATTATATATCTATGTGCTTATATTAATGAAAGTCTGTTGGCCAGTGTCTGTTTAGTCTCCGTATGATTTCTGGCGGGACAATTAGGTTGCTGGCGTTTTCATTTGGATGATCTTCTAGGCTATCGAGGTAGTTCGTGGTTAGTCGTCGTATTTCATCTTCAATGAATGGTATTCCAGCGTCATCGTGCAGGGTTTTATTACTTACATACCAGGGTGCTTTGAATATCGTCCTTAGGATTTTTGATTGTACTCGTTGGATCACATGTTTGTTTGACTTTTTTGCGCATCCCCATAGTGATATGCCATATGTCCATATAGGTTTAATAATACATTTATATAGAATGAGTTTGTTTTCGGTAGAGAGCTGTGATTTTTTACCGATAAGCCAGTTCATTTGCCTCAGTTTAATGTTGATTTGCTCTTTCTTTGCTGCTATATGCGGTCTCCATGTCAGTTTCTGGTCAAGTGTAATTCCCAAATATTTAACTTGATCACTTACTGGTAATGGCACATCATTAATTGTTACATTAGGGCAAACTACTCTCCGGTTAGTGAAAGTTACTTGAGCTGATTTGGTTTGGTTCACTTTAATTCTCCAGTTGTTCATCCATGTTTGTATCAGATCTAGATGATCCTGGAGATGCTGGGTTGCTGTTTGAGGAGATTTGTGGATAGATATGACCCCAGTGTCATCTGCGAAAGTTGCTAGTGTAGTATTTGCCGTAGTAGGGATATCAGCGGTGAAAATTAAATAAAGCAGGGGTCCTAAAACACTACCTTGGGGCACTCCAGATTTGATTGGATGGTGTTGTGATAGTTCTAGATTAAATTTTGTTTGGAAGGAGCGCTCTGCAAGGTATGATTTAAGGATCAGGTAGTGGGGTGTGGGAAGGATCATTTTAAGTTTATACAGGAGACCGTCATGCCACACTTTGTCGAAGGCTTGTTCGATATCTAAAAATGCAGCCGTGCATACTTTCTTTTCTTCTAAACAGACATTAATTTTGTTTACAATTCTGTGCACTTGTTGTATAGTCGAGTGGCTAGCTCTAAACCCAAACTGATGTATCGGAATAGTGTTGGTAATATTTGCTTCTTCTTCAATTCTGTTAAGCAAGATTCTTTCAAAAATTTTTGACATACTGGGTAGCAAGCTTATTGGTCTATATGATGTGACTCTGTTTGGTGGTTTGCCAGGCTTGTGAATTAGTATTATCTGTGCAAACTTCCATGTTATTGGAAAGTATGTCAATCTAAAAATGCTGTTGTAAATAGTAGTTAACAAAACCAGGGCTTTTTTCGGCAATTGTTTTAGTATTTCATTAGTTATCAAATCGAAACCAGGTGCTTTATGATTGTTACTTCTTTGAATTTCCAGTCTAACTTCTGAAGGTGAACACGCCTTAATAGGTAGCATCATAGGACACGGACTGTTAAGAAAATCTGTCACATATTCATCGTTGTTAAGATTATTGTGCTGTGGTTGTGGTGTGTCAAACACTTGTGAAAGATGTTCTGCAAATGTTGTTGCTTTCTCTTTGTCAGTTTTACTCCAACTATTGTCATTTCTTCTTATTGGTGGAATGTGGACCATTGGTCTTTTTAGATTTTTTGTCGCTTTCCACAAAGAATGATCTTCTTTAGAGAGATTGGTTATGTATGTCTGAAAGGAAGCATTGCGGATATCTTTGAGAACTCTTTTTAACTGTTGGGCTAGTCTATTGTATTCAACTCGGTCTAATTGGTTTCGACTTCTCTGCCATCTACCTCTAGCTCTTCGTTTTTCTGCAACTAGCTCACGTATATGTAACGGAATGTTATTTTCTGGACTTCTCGGCGTAGCTTCGTTTGGTGTAGCTTTATATGCCGCATCTTGTATCATACGTGTAAAATAGTCTACAGCGTTATCGATGTCATCAGGTTCTTTTAGTTTAATATTTAGATTTAGGTTTTCGTGAAGGTTATGTCTAAAAAGATACCAGTCAGTTTTCGGAGAAGTAAGTCTAGGAGGTTTAGGTCGATGAATTATGTGGGTACTAAGTGTTGCTATTATTGGGGTGTGGTCAGTTGTGAGGTCCCAATTGGCTTCAATGTTGACGTAATTTGCAGAGATTCCTTTAAGAACAAAGAAGTCTAGTAAATCTGGTAATCTCGCGGGATCGGAAGGCCAATATGTTGGTTGGCCTGTTGATAAGTAGGTACAGTTTTTGTTAAGCATAGCTTGCCGTAGGGTTCTACCTTTAGGAGTAATTAGCCGAGATCCCCAGTCGGTGTGCTTTGCGTTCCAGTCACCGCCAACAATAAATTTTCCACTTAGATGGCTGAGGAAATTTTCATATTCTTCTGTATCGATTCTATGTCTAGGTGGACTGTACATTGCTGCTATATTAAATGACCATGGACGTGCAGAAATTTGGACACCGGTAGCTTGCAATTTGGTTGTTTGAAACGGGGGTAGTTCATAATGCGGGATAGCAGTGCGAATAATTATTGCCGCTCCAGCGTGAGCTGTTCCATCAGGATGGGGAGTATGGTATATTGAATAGTTCGGAATTTTTAACATTGATCTTTCAGTAAAGTGCGTCTCTGCGATAAGGAGGACGTCTATTTTGTTGTACTGTAAAAAATGTATTACTTCGTCTTTGTGGTTTAATAAACCATTGGCGTTCCACTCGGCGATTCGAATTGATTTAGTTTCCATTTCTGGGGTTATTATTTATTACTGCAGTAAGCATATTTAGAATCATGCTATTTTGATTAATAAGCTGCATAAACATTGACTTAAATTCATTCAGGAATATATTCATTTGGGCTCCTAGATCCAAGGATTGGTTGTTGACGTTCAAGTTGCTTGTTACATTTGCGTATGTTGGTCTGCTGTAAGCTGTTTGTTGAGCGCTTGCTTGATTCATGTGGAAATTAATAGCTGGTTGAGTGGTAATGTGTCCTGGTTCTCTACTATTTGGTTTTCCTCTCGCCTGCTGTAAGTTTCTATATACAGTGCACCCTTTATAATTCGCTGTGTGCTCTCCTTCACAGAGAGCACATTTGGCTGGTGTATTCTTTGGTTTTTGGCAATCGCTTGACTTGTGCTTTGCACCACATTTGACGCATAGGTAAGGTCTTGAGCAGTAGGACTTGGAGTGGCCATATAGTTGACATCTTGTACACTGTATGATTGATCTTTTCTTGTTTGGTGGTTCTATTGCGATTTTCATGTAGTTTAAATACTGTAGTTTGTATATTTCCTTGTTGTTTGGTTTGGGTTCGAGATCAACATAGAACATCATGAGTGGTTGTTTACTGACTCGATGTCTAATATTTAGAATATTGCGCACAGAATGTCCATGTTTTTCTATCTCTTTTTTAATATCGTCAATTGGTATCGAATAGTGTAAATTGCGAATTACTAATATATTTATTTACAAATGTGCGTTTTAAGGTTTAATTTTAAAGATGTGAAATATATTTGATATTGAGATTTTATATATTTTGAGTTAACATTTTTAAATTTACTGGCACGTTTGAATTTTTATTTTAATATTTTCATTCTAACAGATTTGTCGTTAATATAAATTTTAAATATTCCTACATCAATTCTCAAATTAATGCTAATTATTCTTACCTTTTAGAATTGTATGTATTTGATTGTTAATGTTTATAAACACAATCTTTATTAATTTTCAACTTATAGATATGAACATTAAATGTGTAGTTAACTATCTGCTGCATTTGCTATGATATGACGGCAACGAAAAATCTCACTGACCTCGCAGCAATTTATAATTTTGTAACGCAAATAGAGATTCAATTTATTATTTTAAATAGTGAGCCAAATATGGGAAGTATTCATTCAGAATAATAGAAAATGTAATTTCAAATTATAGCAAATAGTAATAATTGGACACACTGTCCAGATTTTAACTTAAAAACTCAATAAAATATAATATATTGTTAGGTTTTATATATTATAAATAAGCCTTTCATGATCCCTAAAGAACGTCAAAGTGAATTACAGATATCACAACCTCATCAACCAGATCTACAGCAATGCAATAAAAATGAATAAAAATTGAGCGTGGTTTTGAACAATTTCTCCTAAAATATTTTCTCTCTTTTGGAGGATGCTTTGCTGTAAATTAGGGTGAGAAAAATATAAATGTGAATGGACAAAGAACGTAGGTGGTAGACATACTCGAAAAAGCTACAACCTAAGCTGGATACGCAAACGGACAACAAGAAAAAAATGGGTGCAGAACATAACATAACAAGCGTAGAGCAAGTAAATAAAACAGTCAGATAAATTGAAAATTACGGTAAACGTAAACTGGTATCAGATGGCATAAAATCCAAGAAACGAGAAGAAATGAAGTGAAGTGAGGTTTATACCCTGCGGGAAGAAAACAGTTCGGAAAAGAAAATGATACAAAAAGCGCCGACCTAGGTGACAATGAGGTTTAGGTAATCTGCATGGATAGTTTAACCTCAATCTTTCCATCGCGATGCAGACAAAAACATTATATCAAGCATTTTTGTTTTCAGAACCATTTTGCTTTAAAACGATTTTTTTCTTGGAGTTAGGTATTACCCGTCAAAAAGGAAGAAGGGTATCTATCACGTTACAGGATGTACAGAATTTTGTTTCTGAAAGTTCTTACTTAGTTAAGCAAACTGGAAACTTCTCTCCATTCGAAGAGTTCTCCTTTCTGTCTATATTGGTTCCTGGGAGAAACACATTTATTTGCTTTTCAATTAAAAAATATAGATTTCTACTTAATAAAACCATAATTAATTCAATTTCTGATAATTCAAGATATATTTCTGTACATATTAAACTATAATGGATTATTATTTTGTTTTAATATACTGTGTGACATTGAAAATGTAATACGCATTATACATCAAAATATTTTCATATATTTTTGGTAAATAAAAATGTTTTCCTCAAAATAATAAATTGAGGCCCCTCTCAAGTTAATACA
The DNA here is from genome assembly GCA_951812935.1 of Hermaeophaga mercurialis. NCBI lineage: Eukaryota > Metazoa > Arthropoda > Insecta > Coleoptera > Chrysomelidae > Hermaeophaga > Hermaeophaga mercurialis. The sequence continues at coordinate 33,722,250 of OX638358.1, forward strand.
TTTCTAAACTCTACGAGGCATGCTTAGAATAAGATGATCAATGTCTTCTTGATGAATTGAGTACCAAGGAGTTTCATGTCCTAGGCGACGTAAATCCATTATTAATCCAAAAAGTTGACCTACTGTTCAAACTATCATGTCCCATACATGTTCAATGGATGAAACATCAGGAGATCTAGGTGGCCAAGAAAGAACGATAGCTTGAGAGTCACGAAGAAATCTGGTAGTGACTACTGCTGTATAAGATTTGGTATCATCTTGTTGGAAAATTGGGTTTTCTTGTTCCTGAAGGTATGATATAACAACTGGAAGCAGTACTGAACATTCATGTTTCTTTCAAGGAATATGAACGGAGACTTGCTTCAATATGCAATTGAACTGCATACCATAACTTCTTTGATCTCATCTCTCACGTTCTAGGCTGAATTTCCCGTCTTACACCACAACTTCAGATAACTCTTCTTCGTCGATCATGGGCCTAAAATTTCGTTAATATTCCTTATGTTTTACTGGGAGTTGCATTTTCAATGTTAGACCGTAGGTATACAATATAATTTAAATACTAAATTATTATGGCGATCTAATTACTATTTGTCTAACTTCTTTAATCCATACCAAAAACCTCCCTCGGCTGTTAAATTAAAAGATTTCGCTGATAGTTTTAATGCTATTCTTGTTTTTTCGATAGGAACCAATTCAAACTTGTGCAGCAGATGGAAGAATATAGTTTTTATTTCCAGTAGGGCGAACCTTGATCCGATACAATTTCTTGGACCTAATCCAAAGGGAAGGTAAGTATAGGGATTAATAGTTGCTTTGTTTTCATCGTTAAATCTTTCGGGATCAAAGCGCTCAGGTTCGGGGTAAATATTTGGATCGCGATGAATGGCGTAGATTGGGATCCAAAGCGCTTCTTTTGCTTTGACATGGACAGGTCTCTCTCCTGGAAGTTTGGGCTCGATTGTGTATGGTTTGGTGCATTCCCTGTCCACGACTGCTCCTGTTGGCCATTTCCTTAAGGCTTCTGAAACATGAAAAGGACCCTTTTATTACTGTTAATCGAAATTTAGAAGGTAGTATCATATGCTATGCAACCATTGATAAGTTAGCAATTGATTACTTCACCTGACACTTCTGAAAACATTAAAAACAGCTGTTTTATTTTTTATCGCTTAACAAAACATTTAGGAAGAACTAATATTAATTATGTAACCATTTAAATTTTGGTAAGTTAGATACTGATTATTCTACCTGACACTACCATGTCCATATATTTCATATTTAGTAAAGCTTCGTAGGTCAAATTGCCATCGCAAGTGTCTAAAGTTTCTTCAATTTCATCTCTCAATCGTTGTTGTATATTTGGATTGATGGCTAACTCGTGTGCCATGAAACACATCAATGCTGATACAGATTCAAATCCAGCAAAGAAGAATATCATAGCTTGAGCAGCTATATCTAGATTGGTAAGTTCTTTTTGGACACCTTTATCTAAAACCGTTGCCCAAAAAATTATCATTGATTAATTTAATAAAATAACAACCTTTACCTAAGTCTGCCTCATTTTGAGCAGCAAAACTGGGATCTTCTAAATTAGTTTCTTTATGTTCCAATCCTTTTTGTGCTTCCATTAACAAATGGATCATATCTGGACGTACAATATTTTGTTCTCTTCTAATATTAATCGTATCATTTATTGAATTTATGAAGAAGTCTGTTAATTCTCTTTTAAATAATTTTATTTTTAGAACCTATAAATTAAAATATGGGTATTTTTATAATGTACAGAAGGTTTAACTAGAAAAAAAAATATTGATATGGATCGTGAATTTATGGTAGATATGTTATTTCAAAATAATTCGGTATCAGTTGTAAAAAATATTAAAAGCTTATTTATTTTTATCAATATAAAAAAACATTATTATTTTATTTACCTCAATTAATTTGGGGAACATTAGCATGAAGAAAAATTTTAGTAATGTTAAAGGATTACTATCAAAGGTGGTCAATTTTTTACCCATCACATAAAATTCGTTTTCCTGTTCTTCTAGTGAGTCCGTTTTAAGTCCAAATGCAGCTGTAGCTATGACATCATTCGTAAACCGTGTAAAACTGTCTTTCAGTTCTACTTCAATAATTCGATCTCCTTTTTTTGAATAATATTGCGAGAAAATATTAGCGCATTCGGAAATTAACACAAAAATTGTTCTCATTTTACTACTCGTAAAAGAAGGACTAAGGATTGGTCTCATAACACGCCATTTTTGGCCTAAATAAAATTAGTTAAAAAACAATATGCAATAGAATAAATTATCAGTTAATATTGATATTATATACCTTTTAATGCAAAAAGATTTTTTGCCCATAACGGATCTACTGTCTCTGGAATTACGTTAGTGTGATCTGGGAAATTATCAAAACTTTTTACTGTAACTTCTTTCAACAAATCTGGGTCTCTTATCATTAACATTGGTGTGTTTAAATTATAACAACCAGCATACCTTAAAAAATGCTCTTTATGTAATTTGTTTAAGACATTTAAATTTTACATGGATGTACCTGCTGTGTGGAAACATATTGTAATTCAACAGAATGGATTCGGCAGTACTTCTTTTTTGCATAAATAAATTAGCAGTTTCACTTAAAATAAAGAACACTGATCCTTGGGGTATCCCTCGTTGCTTCCAGTAAGTTATTAATTTTACATAATAAAATATGGCAGCTGTTATTGCCACCACTATCAATAAAATTAACATTTCGATTATTGATTTTTCCTGAAAATGTGAGTATTTATAAGAAGTTGTTATAAAACTAACAATAATGAATTTATATTGAGAAAGAATCTTGTTTATAATTTGGACTAACAATTTACATATTTAAGGTCAATTGTTTAATAAAATCCATGATTCGTTTATCAATCAACAATTTTTTTTACATTATAGATGTATGCTTTAAATTAAAAGGAACTGTACAATATATTTTGTATAGAGATTATATTTAAATAACTTAAATAAAGATCAAATATTTCTACATAAAATCTTAAATTAATTCTTTTTAACTTTACCTCTTATATGTATTTGTTTATTGTTGTTTACAGGCACAAGTTATTTTTATCACAAAGGTAGGAACAAAAGAGTACTGTATTTTGCGATGATGATACGATAATGAAAAATCTCAATGACCTTGTAACAATTTAAAATTCCGTAACATATGTAGAGATACAAATTGTTATTATTTATACTAGTGGGCCAAACAAGGAGCGAATTTAATGTGGGCGTGAAAGAAGTTTAATAAAAAAAATAATTACAAATTATAGTAAATTACATAAGACGAGACATAGGGTCCAGATTTTAATTGAAAAGGCAATAGAATAAATAAAATATACCTCTATGGTTAGGCTCTTTGATTATAAAAATACCTTTAAAAGTATATAATCAACAAGCCCTAAAGAACGCCAAAATAAATTACAGATATAATAACCAAATCCAGCAGATCTATAGCAATGCAATAAAAATTAATAAAAATTGAGCCATAAATGGGAATAACAGAAGTATAAATGTAATTGGAGAAAAAAAAAGGTGGTGGAGATAATCGACAAAGTTGCAAGTTAAGCAAGATATTCAGCCAGGAATCAAGAAAAATGAATTAGAAACCTGGCGTAACAAGCGTAGAGAAGGAAAATAAGGGACTAATTAAAGATTACGATAGACGTGAACAAGAATCAGGTAGAATAACATCGGAAAACTGAAAGAAATTAAGACACATTTATATACCGAGGAGAAACACGACAAATACAAAGGTATGTACCTAGATAGAAATGAACTTCAGCTAAGTTTCTTTAAATAACTAACCATTAATTTAATTTCTGATAATTTAGGGTTTTTTTATTTGTATACTAATTTATAATGATTTTTCATTTTATTAAATTTCTATACCCCTCCTTATTAATTATATCATATTAACAGTGTAAAAGTTAATCAGTTAATTATTATGGCGATCTAATTACTATTTGTCCAACTTCTTTAATCCATACCAAAAACCTCCCTCGGTTGTTAAATTAATTTATAATAATTAATTAAGATTTCGCTGATAGTTTTAATGGTATTCTTGTCTTTTTAATGGGAACCAGTTCAAACTTATGAAGTAAGTGGAAAAATATAGTTTTTATTTCTAGTAAAGCGAACATTGATCCGATACAATTTCTTGGACCTAATCCAAATGGAAGATAAGTGTACGCTTTAATATTTGCTTTATTTTCATCGTTAAATCTTTCGGGATCAAAGCGTTCAGGTTCGGGATAAATATTTGGATGAATGGCGTAGATTGGGATCCAAAGCGCTTGATTTGCTTTGACATGGACAGGTCTCTCTCCTGGAAGTTTGGGCTCGATTGTGTATGGTTTGGTACATTCCCTGTCCACGATTGCTACTGTTGGCCATTTTCTTAAGGCTTCTGAAACATTAAAAGGACCCTTTTATTATTTACTGTTTATCGAAATATTTAGAACATAGTATTATATGCTATGCAACCATTGATAAGTTAGCAATTGATTACTTCACCTGACACTACCATGTCCAAATACTTCATTTTTAGCAATGCTTCGTAAGTCAAATTGCCTTTGCAATTATCTATAGTTTCTTCAATTTCTCGTTGTTGAATACTTGGATTAATGGCTAACACATCAATGATGATACAGATTCAAATCCAGCAAAGAAGAATATCATAGCTTGAGCAGCTATATCTAGATTGGTAAGTTCTTTTTGAATACCTTTACCTGCAACTATTGGCCAGAAAAATATTATATAATTAATTTTATACAATAACTCAATGTTTACCTAAATCTGCCTCCTTTTGAGCAGCAAAACTGGGTATCATTGATTGAGTTCTTTCTTAAATAATTTTAGTTTTAGAACCTAGAAATGAAACTGTTAGATTTTTTTTACAATATACAATAGGTTTAATTTAAAATAAATGTTATTGCTATTGATCAATGTGAACTAAAATAAAATAAAATTTATTTATGGTAGATATGTAGATATTCTAAATTAGCACGGTATAAGTTTTGAAAAACATTAAATCTATATTTATTCGTTTTGATAATTAGTTTTCAAATCACATTTACCTCAATTAAGTTTGGGAACATTATCATGACGAAAAATTTCAGTACAATGAAAGGGTTATTATCAAAAGTTGTCAATTTTTTACCCATCACATAAAATTGGTTATGCTGATCTTCTAGTAAATCTGTTTTAATTCCAAATGCAGCTGTAGCTATTACATCGTTTGTAAAACGTGTGAAACTGTCTTTCAGTTCTACTTCAACAATTCGATCTTATTGTTTTGCGTAATATTGGGAAAAACTGTTAGCGCATTCGGAAATTAAAACAAAAATTGTCCTCATTTTGCTGCTGGTAAAAGAGGTACCAAGTACTGGTCTCATATCATGCCATTTTTAGCCTAAATAAAGTTAGTCAATAAACGACATACATTAAAATAAACTATCAATCAAAATTGATATTAGATACCTTTTAATAAAAATAGATCTTTTGCCCATAACGGATCTACTGTCTCTGGAATTAGACTGGTGTGATCTGGAAATGATCAAAACTTTTTACTGTAACCTCTTTGAGCAAGTCTGGGTCTTTGACAATTAACATTGGTTTGTTTAAATTATAACAACCAGAATACCTTTAAAAAACGCCATTTATTTAAGACATTTAAATTTCATATGTATTTACCTGCTCTTTGGATACATATTGTAATTCAACAGAATGGTTTCGGCAGATCTTCTTTTTTGCATAAATAAATATATATTTTCTCTAAAAATAAAGAACACTGATCCTTGAGGTATTCCTCGTAGCTTCCAGTAAGTTACTCATTTTAAATAATAAAATATGGCAGCCGTTATTGCTGCCACTATCAATGAAAATAACATTTCGATTATTGAGTTTTCCTAGAAATGAAAGTATTTTAAGAAGTTATAAAACTAGCAATGATGATTGGATATTGGGTGTCTTGTTATAATAATTTGGATTAAAAATTGTTTAATAAAATAAAAGATTTATTGATCGATCAAATAATGTGTTTAATTCACAGATGTTTTTTTAAAGGTTAAATATAATATATATTTTACATTGAAGTTCTTATGTAATTTAGGTTAAAAATTTTCAATTCATATATATGTTTAAGTTTTTATTTTATTATTATCGTTCTAAAAGATGCAAAATATGGCATAGTATAAATTTTAAGGTTCAATTTGTTAATATTTAAATTAGTGGGCCAAATAAGGGGCGAATTTAATAAGGGCTTAATACAAATAAATAAATATCTACTATCGAGATGATGTTGCTATCTTACTACTATCTATTAATAATTCTTTGTAAATTTTAACCTAAATAAAAACTAAAAGTTGGCCAAAAGTTTTATGTATAATTTTATTTACAAAGCTTTGTTTTTGTACATTAAGATTATTATTTAATATTTATATCACGCAAGCATAGTTAAACTTAATACTTGTAATTAACTGAAGCTGACGTCCAATTATTATTTGTCCAATTTTTTCAGTCCATACCAGAAACCTCCCTCTGGAGTCATATTAAAAACTTTTGTGGATAATTTTAACGGAATTCTTGTTTTTTCAATTGGAACCAGTTCAAAATTATGCAACAGGTAGAAAAATAGTGTTTTAATTTCAAGTAGTGCGAATCTTGAACCGATGCAGTTTCTTGGACCCAATCCAAATGGAATATAAGTATAAGGATTAATATTTGCTTTATTTTCTTCACTAAACCTTTCGGGATCAAAACGATCAGGCTCTGGATAAATATGTGGATCATGATGGATGCCATAGATTGGTATGGCAAGTGCATCTTTTACTTTCATATGGATTGGTCTCTCTCCAGGAAGTTTGGGTTGAATTGTATAAGGTTTAGTGCATACTCTATCCATAATTATTGCTGATGGCCATTTCCTTAAGGATTCTGAAAATTGCCAAGTATTGTTTAGTTGAACCGTTATTAAAGTCACTTAAGTAAATTGTGAAATATTGTATTATCTTTAAGTAAATTTAAAAGACGTGGTTTTTGAAAAACATCAGCAAATCTTATTCCCAACTACAAAAATTGTACATTTTTATAAATGTAAACGATGTTACCAGATAATAAAAGTACTTCATGGTTTTAATTATTCGTAAGGGCAGGTAGATAAAAAAACGTAAGAAAACAATTAATTACATTAAAGATTATACAGTAAGTAAAATCGTCAACTAAAATAGTGTAACTGTAGAATAAATTAAAAGGGATTTGAAGTAAAATACAAGAAGGCATATGGCGTAAATGAATCTACTGGAATTGGTAAAAATGAAATCAGGAAAAAGAAGTTATAAATTTATTCTCTATCCTGGTTTCATAGCTCAATTACTTTACCTGATACAACCATATCCATATAATTCATTTTCAGTAATGCTTCATAAGTTAAGTTTCCTTGGCAAGTTTCTAAAGTATCTTCAATCTCATCTCTCAACCTTTTTTGTACATCTGAATTAATAGCTAACTCATATGCCATGAAACTCATTAAGGCTGAAACCGATTCAAATCCAGCAGCGAAGAAAATAAGAGCTTGAGCAGCAATATCTAAATTTGTCAGTTCCTTTTGAACTCCTCTTCCTAAAAGCACGGTATGAGAAAATGTTAAGAAAAACTTCATTCATGTTTACCTAAATTAACTTCCTTTTGGGCAGCAAAACTGGGATCTTCTAAATGAGTTTCTTTAGTTTCCATTCCTTTTTGAGCTTCCATTAACAAATGGATCATATCAGGACGAATAATATTTTGTTCCTTTCTGGTTCTAAGAGTATTTTCTATTAAATTTATGAAAAAATCAGTTATTTCCTTTTTAAACACTCTTAATTTAAGTAGCTGTAAAAGAATACAAAAAGTGAATGACAAATGTAAAATGGTGTACTAGTTATGAGTACATTTTTCTATATATTGTTTTTTTACCTCAAATAATTTCGGACATCCTGTCATTAACAAAAACTTTAGAATCATCAAAGGATCAGTATTTGAGCTGCTGAATTTTTGACCCATTAAGTAAAATTGGTTATTTTGGTTTTCTAATGAATTCGTTTTAAGTCCAAACGCAGCTGAAGCTATTACATCATTCGTAAAACGTGTAAAACTATCTTTTAATTCCACTTCAATAATATTTTCTTCATTTTTTAAATAATATTTGGAAAAGGTTTTGGAACATTCAGAAACTAACACAAAAATCATCCTCATTTTACTGCTCGTGAAAGAAGGACTAAGAATTGCTCTCATATCGCGCCATTTCTGACCTAAATGATGATATACTCGTATTAAATACTAGTATTCATATTGTTAACAATATTGACTAAAATTATGTTGGAGTCTGCAATCTCCCGCCTTGGTCGGGTTCAGAGATAAATTTTACTCCCTTAGGCAAAAATCTTAAAAAGTAGAAGAATAAGGATAATATTATATGATAGAGGAAATTATAATTAATTCACGCTTCTTCATAATCCGTTCTTTTATAACATATTTCCCATGTGCCTGTATGTAGTGCAAAAGGGATTTTGCATTTTCTCTGCAACCAGAACATTTATCTAATACATTATTTAACTTACCCTTTAACATAAATAAATTTCTCGTCATTAACGGCTCTATTTCATCTGAGATGAACACAGCATGATCTGGAAAATGATTGAAATTTTTCACTGTAAGTTCTTTCAGTAATTCTGCGTCTCTTATCACTAAAACTGGCGAAGTTAAATTATAAGAACCATAATACCTAAAAAAAGAAGAATGATGCAAGGTATCATTTAAAATTGGTATTCATTTATGTAATGTAGAATGAACAACGATAAATGGTTAAAACACTTTATTTGTCTCAAATCAACATTTTTCTTTTCAAAAATAAACTTATATACTACAACAGAAATAAACAATTGGTAAATCTGCACTATTAGGTTTATTGAAATTATTTTAGAGGTAGTTTATAAAAAAGGTTCTCGTACAAAGACAAATGTTATTACAATTAATTATAGTGGCTCTTTAATGTATTAGAGCGTGATATTGACACAAGAATAATAAGTAAATAATAAAAATATTTCCTATAAATTAGTCTGAAAATAACCCTATAAATACCATAGATAGTCTAGTACATTTCATTTTGTATTTTGTAATTATTATATATTTATTAATTTACCTACGACTGTCTGGATAGATATTGAACGCAATTACCTAACTGAATTAGATAATGAACACATTATCTATCTCACTTACTTAATTAAATTAGAAATTTAATTATTTTTTAATAAAATTAGATAATTTCTCGAAATAAGCTAGTATTACCTTCTCATTCGTTTCATTTTCGACTTTTCCCTCACACTATTTGCTAAAACGCATATAAGCTTTTTCGTATTTTATTCGTGATTTTTGTGGAATTAGTAAAAAATCTTCAGTATCTGATACAAGACTTTCAGATTCAAACTCATTCATATCAACATGTTTTTTTTGTAGAAACTAAGAGAAATTAAAAATATTTGCTATTACAGAATCGCTGCTTTAATTTTATATAATATATTCGCTTGACAGTCGTAAATAAAATGCTGTTACCGACTCGGGCTAACGGCCTCGTTCTGCAATTTTCGCCATCGTATGTTAATAATGCCCTTATCCCATTAATAAAATAAATAACTATTATTTACCTGCTATTAGGAAACTTGTTATAGAAGTTCTTTACGGATTCAGCTAAACTCTTTTTTCTCAAAACAAAGTAAACAATTTCTTTAATATTTAAGAAAACTGAAACTTGAGGTACTCCTTGTCTTTTCCAGTAGGTTGTAGAATTAACATAATAAAATATGGCGGCAATTATGGCTGCCGTTATAAAAAAAAATAGCATTTCAAATCAATAATATTTCCTGAAAAAAAAATATGCAATGAAATTAAAAGCTAATTAAATTAGTTAATTCAATAAACAAGCAAGTACTGCTGCAGCCTTAGTAAACAAGTCATTAACACTAACAGTGTTGCGCACAGCTATTAGTTTAACGTGTACACAAAACAACACTATGCACTATCTCTCACTAGTTATATATTTAGTGTCCATTTGAACAGCTCAATTTTCCTTAAGAACCTCATTTCAGCAGATATTACTTTACTTGTATCAATTTTATTTAATATCGGAGCTGCAATTTTATAGATTAAAGATAATCTAACTCCTTTCAGGTAGACTGGTGTTTTTACTTCCTGTGATAGTTCTGTTTTCCGAAAAATGAAGTTTGTAGAGCGTCGTAAAATCTTTCAGATTTTCCACTATTTCTGTTCTTATATCTCTTGTCGTTCTATTATAATGATACGATATAATGATGTTTTCTTATTTATTTTCACCAGCTCTAGCTGTTTTTTGTAAATTTCTAGGTTTTGTTTTGACTCATTTTCTGTTTCTGCTATCAAAATCTTCTGGTCAGAAAATATCAGTTTCTATAATGTCACATCTTTTATTTTCCATATATCTAGCATCATCCTTTTACTGCACCTTTCTTTACATGTTTTTTTGATATTGTCTAGATCTATAAAAATATAGTAATGGACTTAGTATACATCTCTGGTTGAGTCTTATTTTTGTTTGTAATTAGAGATTTTGTTTATGCATAATTATCTTGTTTCTGCTCTTTTTGTATTAGGTCTTCATTAGTTCAATCATCTTAGTTAAGTCCCCTTTTTATCTCTTAAAGCTTCAGATAATATTTCTTCTTATTATGTGAAAGGCTTTTTCTAGATCTAGGAAACAGATATGAATTTCCTGTTCCTTTCTCTCTAGTTTTTCTCTTATTTGCCTTCTATATACTCCTTTTCGTCCAAAATCCAAGTTATAATTCTTCCATTCTAGTCGCTGTTTAGTCTTTTAATAAAATTTAATAAAAATTTTACTGGGTATACATCTCAATATAATTTCTCTATAGTTTGAGCAATTTCTTGTGCCTCCTTTGTTTAACATTGACGAGAGTTCCAGTCATTGTATATTTCTTTTATTTTTAATGCCTCATTTAGCAATCTACGGAAACTTTCTTTTACAGTTTCTTCTAAAATTTTATTGTTTCCGATGTGATTTCATCTAGTGCCAAGTTCTTTTCCCATTTAAAATTTGTCTATGGATTGTGTGATTTCTTCTGTTGTTTTAGGTTCAAGTTCACTTTCATCTCCATTTTTTTCTTGATATTGTAATTCTTCTTCTTGGTCGATCTATTATTTCCATTTCTGTAGCTGGAATACTCTCTTTATTATGGTTGGTTTCTTTTGTTTTAGTTGTTTCAGTGTACCGTAAAATAATTTTTGGTTTTCAAAGTAATGTCCTCATTAATCATATAATATTATTTCTCTTCGGACAAATTGATCAGATCAGAGAATTTTGTGTGATTAAGAGACGATTTTCATAAGTTTTGGTGATTTTGTTAATTGCTTAGTCTATCAATAACGTGTTACTTTTTTCTGGAAAATTATTGGATTATTTGTGATTAAAAAGTATTTTAATTCTTAATTCTTAAAGCAGCGTTTAAAAAAATAAATCTATATTAAACGTACCTATTAGTGAAAACGTATGTCCTTTAAAAAAACATTAATTACAAACAAATTTTAACAAAGAAACATATATGGGTCATCCATCCGACATTTCTGTCAGCTATGAATGAAATCATTTGAAAAATGTTTAAAGCTAAACATGTTTGACCTCGATGTAATTGAAAATTTTATGGCGCAATATACATTACATTTGTTGTTTGCCTGACCAGCGAACCAACCGAAATAAACATTTTAAACTTAGTTATAATTATAATTGTCAAAATCCCAATAACACAATATGAAGTTTCTAGGATTGATGAATTTATAACTATTGATAGTTGCTTTATTAAATAATTATTAATTCGTAATTAATAATATAAAATCTTACCACTCACCAACTAACTTTTTACGAGAAAATATTTGATGAAATTCACGAAACGTTGAACAAATTAATTTTTATTCTGATGAAGATTACTTCGATTCTAAAACAAACTTTCGAAATAAGTAACTCCTGCATAGTGTAGCTGATCTCTTAAAAGTTAGAAACAATTTGTCTTCAATTTATTTTAATAATAACTTTACCTTTAGATGTAAACACAATTTTGAACAAACTGATAACTCTATCAGTAAATATATGTGTTTGTAAATAATGACATGATAAAGAAAAAATCAATGAAACAAATTATAATTTTGTAACGCAAGCGTAGATTCAATTTATTTTTCACACTAGTGAGACTTTCCGACAAGTACAGGAGCAATTCAAGCAAGACTAAACAGAGTTTTAATTTTTAATAAGGAAATATAATTGTCAATTATCAGATAATTTTTGTCTAATAGACTTAACTACTAAACTACTAATATAAAATGAATAGGTTTAACAGCTGAAAAAGGTATGTATTTATAGAACATACATATTTTGTCTATTTTTTGGGTTGTTTCATAGATTTTGGTTAATTTTTCTATTACCCATATAATTTAGAATTTTGAAGTTAATTTTTAATAAAAAATTTATATAAAATTCGCAAACGATAGAATCAAAGACCACCTTTAAATCAGTACAACGTACAAATAATAGATTTTTATTTATAAGGTATTATTTTACTTTATTTTATTATTATATTATTATTATAAGTTTTTTGTACTTAATATTTAATAACTATATCAATTATTACTTCTCCAATTTCTTTAATCCAAACCAAAATCCTCCCTCTGCTGTCAAATTGAAAGTTTTTGCAGATAGTTTTAAGGGAATCTTTGTCTTTGCAATCGGAACCAATTCAAAATTATGCAGAAGTTAAAAAAATACAGTTTTTATTTCAAGTAGTGCGAATCTTGAACCTATGCAATTTCTTGGTCCTAATCCAAATGGAAGATAAGTATAAGGATTAATGTTTGCTTTATTTTCTTCACTAAATCTTTCGGGATCAAAGCGTTTAGGGTCTGGATAAATATTTGGATCCTGATGTATGCCGTGGATTGGTATCCAAATAGCATCTTTTACTCTGATATGGACGGGCTTTTCTCCAGGAAGTTTAGGTTGAATTGTGAAAGGTTTGGTGCATTCCCTGTCAACGGCGGATGCAGTTGGCCATTTTCTTAAGGCTTCTAAAAAAGCAAAGATCTAATACAAATAGACGAAAATAGTTTACCTTTTATAGTTAAAAAGCTATCTACATCAATAATTTACCTGAAACAACCATATCCATATATTTCATTTTCAATAAAGCTTCATAAGTTAAGTTGCCTTGGCAGTTTTCTAAAGTCTCTTCGATTTCATCTCTCAATCTTTTTTGTATATCTGTATGAATAGCTAACTCATGTGCCATGAAACACATTGAAGCCGAAACTGATTCAAATCCAGCAAAGAAAAAAATAAGAGCTTGAGCAGCAATATCTAAATTCGTTAGTTCCTGTTGAACTCCTTTCCCTAAAAGCACTATTTAAAAAAAGGTGAAGAAAAACTTCATGTTTACCTAAATCAGCTTCATTTTGGGCAGCAAAACTGGGATCTTTATTTTCCAAACATTTCTGAGCCTCCATCAACAAATTAATCATATCAGGACGAACTATGTTGTGTTCCTTTCTAGTTTTAAGAGTATCTTCTATTAAATTTATGAAAAAGTCGCTTACTTCCTTCTTAAATAGTCTTACTTTTATAATCTGCAATATACGTACACAAAAACTTATTGACAAATCAATAATGTAATAATGTTTATTTCTGCTTTTAGATGATTTTTACCTCACAAAATTTCGGAAATAACGCCAATAAAAAAAATTTCAGTACAATAAAAGAGTCGCTATTAAAATTGGTCAATCTCTTTCCCATTTCGTAGAACTCGTTATCCTGTTTTTCCAATGAATTCGTTTTGAGTCCAAACGCAGCTGAAGCTATTACATCATTCGTAAAACGGGTAAAACTATCTTTCAGTTCTACTTCAACAACATTTTCTTCTTTTTTTAAATAATATTCAGAAAAGCTCTTGGAACAATCGGAAATTAACACAAACATTGTCTTCATTTTACTGCTGGTAAAGGATGGGCTAAGGATTGGTCTCATATTGCGCCATTTTTGACCTAACAATATAAATTATGAATGAAATTGACGAAGATAGAACATTTTTCGGACATAATTACATTATTATTGAAAACGTTTTCGGACTTATTTACCTTTCAATGCAAATAGATTTCTTGCCCATAATGGTTCTGCTTCAGCAGGGATAACATTAGTGTGATCTGGAAAATGATCGAAACTCTTTACCGTAACTTCTTTTAGTAATTCTGGGTCTTTAATAATTAACAATGGCAAAGTAAAGTTATAAGCGCCAAAGTACCTAAAAAACCAATTATATTAATTACTTAATAAAACGGAAAATGAGAAGTTGTTTTGTTTTAATTGTTAGTAGAAATTCATATAAAAACTTTAATTTATATATTATAATAATTATAAAATAAAGAGTAGCACCTAATATATAGAGAAGGTAATATTAATATTAATTAATGTTGGATTTCCACAGATATATTTTGTAAAGCTAAAAGATTCCGGGAGTTCATTGTAAATATTGGATCCTGAGAGGTAGGTTTCTGACGACGTTTCGGCAAACTCACCTTTACCATCCTCAGCTCATGTCCGCTTACTTTCTTACTTCGGTATTCTATACGGTTCCACTTGGTTGGTTGTATTTACAATTCCTTTAATGTTATATTGTTTCGGCTTTTAGTTTCTATTGTAGTTTCTTGATTTATGTTCTCAGAATCCGTCAATCTCTGTAAACGGGGCGAAAGTTTTTGCTATCAATTGAATTTGTTGTAGAAGTTGGAGAGACTGCGCATTAAGGACGCGAATAGGATATTCTTTTCTTTCTTCGATATAAGAACATTAAGGAACGATCTTTGATTATTGGCTTCGATTCCGTAATGAATTTGACTTTCTTTCGTATGGATGCTGTTTAGGTTGTTTAGGTTGTTTAGGTTGTTTAGGAAACTATTGAGGTGGTTCATGCGTCCAGTCCACAAAAGTATCATCAATGTACTGCAACCATAATTTTGGTTTTGGTATAAGAACCCATCAGGGCACCTTCTATATCTTTATAATGTTGAAGGTACAGTAAATGTTCTTAAGCCACTGCTTTTTTAACGTGATTGTTCGGATGGCTTATACTTTCATTAAATGACTTCCGTTCATAACTAGCGACGCTATATTCACTACTAACAAACATTTTGGCTTTTTTCTCATTTTTCAGTCGCTGTAACTGATAGCACAACCTACCAACTCAAGTTAAGTATCCGTACACAGAAAGTTAGCGGACAAGATCTGAAGATGGCAAATGTGACTTTGCCGAAACGAATGATCCTTCGCAGGACCAAACACAGACAATGCGGATTATCAGGATTTGGACATACCCCTTAGCCTGATAAATACCAATACTAAGGAGTAAAAATAAATTTCTTGCTACACCTGAATTATTCTATTGCGGTTTATTAATTTTCCTTCTATAATTCAAGTGATAATCAATTAACTTACCTGCCATTAGAGCACATATTATATAATAATTCAATGGTTTCGGCAAAATTCCTTTTCTGCCTAAGAAAATTTATAATTTCTTTAAAATTATTCAAAACTGATGCTTGAGGCACTCCCTGTCTCTTCCAGTAAGTTAAACATTTTACATAATAAAATACTGCTGCGGCTATTACTGCTGCTATTAGTAACAAAAACATTTTAACCAATATAATTTCCTGTAAATATAAAATATTTTTGTTAAAAAGTAGTAATACAATTTTTTGGTTTTTTGGTATTCTACCTATTGTAACTAACTGCTAAAAGTTCATTAAAGGTCAAATATTTATTAAAATCGTTTTAAAATGAATTTATTTAAAAAATATTTTTCTCTGAATAAGATTTTAATTTCATGATTAAATGGTATTATAAAAACTATCTTTTAATGACACCCCAGCCTTTTTCTTCTAACTAATAAATTGCTGCTAAATTATTTTCAATTTAAATTTCATATGAAAATATATGATCAGAAACTATGAATCATATGGATATTAAACGTACCTTATACCTTTTATGTTTTTGACCTTTCTCAATTTCTTATTTATAAACACAATTTTTTATAGACAACTTAATATGAGAACACAGAGCTACAGATAAGTAACCCATCCGTCATATTTATCTCCGATGAATTAAATGATTAGACAATGTATCAACCAAAATCTCATTGACCTCGAAGTTATTTACAATTTTGAAACGCAATATAAATTTAATCCGTATTTGTTTATAACCATTGAGACATAAAATAATAGTTGCTAGTTAATAATAATAAACTAGGTACACCTATTTTTTATAAAACTTAGTTAATTATGGCTCGTCAAATAAATAATAGTTATTTTTAATTCATCTTAAAGTTACATACTTGTTACATTATTTACCAATTTACTTATAAAGTAATAAAAAGGATCTATGATCATGTAATTAAGTAGGAAAAAGGTAACTTGTAATTATTAAAATGTATTGAGAAGCATCTTGGGGATAAGTCAATTTTTTTTAGTTCCCCGTCCTTATTATACATAAGTCTGCTGGTTGATTTCATTGACAAGGTCCGATGTTATTTTTTTTACATTCTTTTACTAAAATTTCGCAAAATTCAACAAAAATTAATTTACCGATTTCAACCTTATGTTAAAATTCAAATTATTCATCTGAATTTAAAAAACCAATATTGCTCCAATGCGTGAACGGTTGATATCCTTTCCTTTGTCTTAATTTATAAGTTTCCCTAAAATTATACATTATTATCCTAATCGAATAAAAAAAGCAAATTAAATTTATCCGTTTAAAAAAAATATGTTATTAAAATAATTTAAAATGCTAATATTTGATTGGTTCTTCAAAAGTTGGCTCCACTAATTTATTCTGTAATACACAACTCCTTGTGAAACGTTAACTAACTATTGTTATGAGTGTAATAAATATAATATAAAACTCTTAAATTAAAAATTAGAGATTTTCCCTTCTTCCTGTAAGGCCGTTCAGAAGTTTTGGCCTAAACTCTCAAAAAATTATACTGAACTAATTAAAATAAAATTATTTAAGTAAAAATACTCGTATGTCATATATACAGTGGAAAGCATAACCTAAAAATGAGTTTTATTGACTTTACAAGTACTTTTGACACCGTAAATAGAATAAAAATGTTGGAGGAATAAAAAATATAGGAATTCACAGGAAACTGAGAGATTTATTGGACATGATATTGAAGGACTCTAAAGTGAGAGTACTATTTTTTTAAGAAACAGCTGTACATGAAATTATGGTAAATAAAGGAGTTAAAAAAGATGGCTCAATCTCTCTAACCCTATTTAATTTGGCTCTATAAGCTATTCTTAGAAAGATAAAGATGACGAGAGTAGCAAACAATAGAGAAAAACTAAAAGAATAATAGAAAAAGTAGTTAAGAAGCCAAGAACTTCGGCTTACAAATAAATGAAAAGAAAACAAAATACATGATTGTAGACAATGTAAGAGAAGTAAACGATAAATACCTAATAACAGGTAACAATAAATTCAAAATAGTGTTCCAGAAATAACAATATAGCAAATAGGTAAAGAGCGAATAAAAGAAAGGGTTCTGAAAGGATTATGGTAGAAGCAAGCCAATATTAAAGAATAAAACCACAAACAAATTAACAAAAATCAAAATATATAAGACCCTAATTCGACCAACAATATTATACTCATCAAAGACAACAATAATGGATAAAAAAGAGAAAATAGACCTCAAAATATTGAAGAAAAGTATGACGAAAATGATACTGGGACTAAACATAATTAATGAAGACGAAAAAACACCATAAAAAACCTAAAAATTGCATGGAAATAATATAGTAAAACATGTTAAGCGTTTAAAATGTATAAGCTTTATAATGAAAAGATTACTAACAGAAATGATAAAAAGAATAACATATTGAACACTTATGGGATCAATGGAAATAAAGAACTGGAAGACTAAATGCAGAAACAGAGGAATGGAAAAAGATTACTACTGCAGCTAAAACATTGCCAAAATTTAAATAGGTAAAAGAAATGTTTTCCACTTAATAAAATGAGCAAACCTTAAGGATTGAAAAGCAATGCTGATGAAGTGGTAAATTAATATTAACAAACAATGTATTTATTAAATATATTTATTTATTTACAAAATATCATTTTGTATCACCATATTTGTTATAGAAATTAAAAAGTAGTAGCATATAAATTAAAATTGTTAATCAGAGAACTAGAATAGAGTTGATGTGATTTATTTGTTCAGTTTCTTTAATCCATACCAAAATCCCCCCTCTGCTGTCAAATTGAAAGATTTTGCAGATAGTTTTAGGGGAATATTTGTCTTTGCAATTGGAACCAATTCAAAATTATGCAGAAGGTAAAAAAGTACAGTTTTTATTTCAAGGAGAGCGAATCTTGAACCTATGCAATTTCTTGGTCCCAATCCAAATGGAAGATACGTGTAAGGATTAATTTTTGCATTATTTTGCTCATTAAATCTTTCGGGGTCGAAGCGCTCAGGATCTGGATAATTATTTGGATCGTGATGTATGGCATAGATTGGAAACCAAAGAGCATTTTTTACTTTAATATGAACGGGTTTTTCTCCAGGAAGTTTGGGCTGAATTGTGTAGGGTTTGATGCATTCTCTGTCCACAGCTGCTAGTGAAGGCCATTTCCTTAAGGCTTCTAAAAATAAAAAAGAAGTACTTACTTTGCGGATTACAAAACTAACACAGTAGAGAAATATAAGAATACTTTTATAACTTAAGTACTATTTGCATCCCATAGTTTACCTGAAACAACCATATCCATATAATTCATTTTCAGTAAGGCTTCATAAGTCAAGTTTCCTTGGCACTTTTCTAAAGTCTCTTCGACCTCATCTCTCAATCTTTTTTGTATATCTGTATGAATAGCTAACTCATGTGCCATGAAACACATCGTTGTAGAAACTGTTTCAAATCCAGCAAAGAAAAAAATAAGAGCTTGAGCAGCAATATCTAAGTTCGTCAGTTCCTTTTGAACTCCTTTACCTAAAAGCACTGTTTGAAAACAGGTTAAGAAAAACTTCATGTTTACCTAAATCAGCTTCATTTTGGGCAGCAAAACTGGGATCATCCAGATGAGTTTCTTTATTTTCCAATCCTTTTTGAGCTTCCATCAACAAGTGGATCATATCAGGACGAACTATGTGTTGTTCCTTCCTAGCTTTAAGAGTATCTTCTATTAAATTTATAAAAAAGTCGGTTACGTCCTTTCTAAATACTCTTAATTTAAGTAACTGCAAAATAAATATATAAAATAAGTTATTGATATATCTAGTCAATAAGGTTTGCGTTTATTATTTTTTCTTTTAAAAGAAATGAACAAAAACATTTTGTCCCTGTTTACCTGAGCAAGTTTCGGAGTTAATAACATAAGGAAAAATTTCAGTACCATAAAAGGATCGCTATTAAAATTGGTTAATTTCTTGCCCATAAGGTAAAATTGGTTATCCTGCTCTTCCAATGAATCCGTTTTGAGCCCGAACGCAGCTGAAGCTATTACATCATTCGTAAAACGTGTGAAACTGTCTTTCAGTTCCACTTCGATAACATTTTCTTCTTTTTTTAAAAAATGTTTAGAAAAACTTTTGGAGCATTCAGAAATCAATACAAAAATTGTCCTCATTTTGCTGCTGGTAAAGGAAGGACTGAGGATTGGTCTCATATCGCGCCATTTTTGACCTATACAACAAAAATTATGAATAAGTAAGTAATTGAGTTAAAGGAACTAGAACATGTTTAATTTTATTAGACATCAAAATAAACCTAAAATGACTACAAAATCCCCATACTACAGAATATAACATGTTATATTATTTATTTTGTTTTAAAAGAGAACAACTAGACCTTCTTTAAATTCTAGTTATTACAAATTCACTAAACATCTATTTTTGGGTACTGGAAATAATGAAAAATATTTTCTAAAATTGTTGCCTATTCTCAATTTCAAAACATAGTTTTTAACGAACAAAGAATTACTGCTCCCACTATTATATTATTTATGACTTTTGTGATTTATTTACCTTTTAATGCAAATAGATTTCTTGCCCATAATGGTTCTGCTTCAGTGGGGAAGATGTTAACGTGATCTGGAAAATGATCGAAACTCTTCACACCAACTTCTTTTAGTAATTCTGGGTCTTTAATAATTAACAGTGGTATAGTAAAGTTATAAGTACCATAATACCTAAAAAAAACTAATTGTATTAATCAGCTAATAAAACTTCAACGAAAACTGTAAATGTTTTGTTTTTGTAGTAACAGTTACAATTTTTGAAAGAATTGTTTTTTTCTAACGTTATATTATTATATTTGCCATCTTCAGACTCTTTTCCCTAACTTTTTGTTCACACTTCTTTTTATAGAAATTTTGAAGTTCCTTCTTTCCATTCGTATATTTTGTATCTCTTCATTATTATAAATTTTTATGTAGAAAAAACCGAAATAATCAGTGGAGTCAGGATTCGTATGATAAAAAGCGTACCTAAGCTAAGAGTTAGCGGACATGACTTGAAGATGGCAAATATGATTCCCAAACGACGACGAGACCCAAATAATCCTTCGCAGGACCAAACATTGACAAAGCGGATAAAATCCTGCATCGTCTTATATACATTTTTTTTATTATTTACTGGTGTACTTAGTCTTCTAAACACGGAAAGTAATGATTAAAAATAAATTTTCTGCTACACCTGAATTTGTGTCTTCCTGTTTTTTAATTTATCGGCTACCATGAAGTTATAATTGATGCTAAATTAATTAACTTACCTGGTGTTGGTACTTTTGTTGTAGTATAACTGAATGGATTCAGCGAAACTTCTTTTTTGCATAAAAAAATTTATAAGTTCGCTTATATTAAAGTAAACTGATCCTTGTGGCACTCCCTGCCTCTTCCAGTAGGTTGCAGATTTTACATAATAAAACACTGCTACAGCTACTAGTATTGCTATTAGTAACAAAATCATTTCAGCGAGTATAATTTCCTGCAAATATAAAATATTTTTACTAAACGGGGAATAAATAATAAGAATTACACCTACTCACTGTAGTGAACTAATTAAAGACAATTTAAGGTCAAAGTTTTTATAAGTTCAATTTAAAACGAATTGATTTAAATAATGTTTTTCTCTAGATTACATTTTTACTGTTGATTAAAAACCGTTTTAATGACTCTGTAGTCCTAACAATTTGCACCCATATTAGAAAATTAGTGTTTTCAGTTCAAGGTTTATTTAAAAAAACAATGAGTTACATAGATACCTAATATACATTTGTATTAAATGTACCTTATTGCTTTGATGTCTTTCACTTTCTGAAGTTTTTAATTATAAAATTTTTAACACAGAAATTAATATCAGAAAACAGACCTACTGATAAATCATCCGGCATACTATCTAAGATGAACTGACTGATTAGAAAAATATTTAAACAAAATCATCGTTAACCTTGAAACGATTTCAAAGTTTGTAGCGCAATACAAATGTACATTTTTTATAACTAGTGCGACATAAACTAGTAGGTACCTAATTAATTACAATCAAAGTACAATTATGTTTTTAAACTTGGTTAATTATGGGTTGTTGAATGAACAAATAATAATTGGAATCCTTGATATTATAGTTACGCAAGAAAATGGACAATATTTAGCTACTGAAATATAGATGTCACTACAATGATTGGGATTTCAGAATCGTTTATTAATATTTAGGAAAATGGGAGGGTAGCATCGTCCTCTTGCAACTTTATGATGTCTTTCTT
This sequence comes from Hermaeophaga mercurialis, assembly GCA_951812935.1. NCBI lineage: Eukaryota > Metazoa > Arthropoda > Insecta > Coleoptera > Chrysomelidae > Hermaeophaga > Hermaeophaga mercurialis. The sequence continues at coordinate 33,744,185 of OX638358.1, forward strand.
TACAAACATTAAGTCCTTTAGTATTTTCGAAGTGAAATTTTCAGGTTTTTAAATCATTGTTAATGCAAAAACATATAAAAATAAACCAATCGCTGCTTTGGAGAGTTATTTCTCGATAAGGCAAACTTTTTGTTATTCCACGTCTTCATACAGTTCTGCTTTTTTGGTTTTATCCACAATATTTTTTTTATTAATTTCTCCCTTACCTACTTTTTTTGAAATTTCACCAAATTCTAAGGAAATTAATTATTTATTTCAACGTATATGTATACCAAAAGTTTAGTAACAGATTTGAATATAAAATTGTTTAAGTAAAAATAATTAAAGTTAACAAACTATATTTATATAATCTCTTGTATATTTTTTTATTTACAATATAATATATTATATCAGTCCAATATTTACCATATATATTAAAAATAATATTATTGCCTAAGTACAATACAAACTAAAATTGTTAATCAGAAAACTAGAATAAAGTATAAGTCATTTAATTGTGCCATTTCTTCAATCCATACCAAAATCCTCCCTCGGCTGTCAAATTGAAAGATTTTTTGGAAAGTTTTAAGGGAATCTTTGTCTTTGCAATCGGAACCAATTCGAAATTGTGCAGCAGATAAAAAAACACAGTTTTTATTTCAAGCAGAGCAAACCTTGAACCTATGCAATTTCTAGGACCTACTCCAAATGGAACATAAGTATAAGGTTTAATATTTGCTTTATTTTCTTCACTAAATCTTTCAGGATCAAAGCGGTCTGGTTCTGGATAAATATTTGGATCGCGATGGATGCCATAAATTGGTATCCATAGAGCTTCTTTCACTTTAATTTGAATAGGTTTTTCTCCTGGAAGTTTAGGCTGAATGGTGTATGGTTTGGTGCATTCTCTGTCCACGGCTACTGCTGACGGCCACTTTCTTAATGATTCTGAAAATAATAACAACAACTAAGACTAAAACGTCACATATTTTTAATATTAAATTAATATTAATATTAATATAAAACCTGGAAAACATTTCCTATGATTTAAGAAAAATCTCAAGGAAAATTTCATGGCTTAAAAAGAAGAAAAGTAATTAGAATACAGTGTAAAAGATGGAAACCGAAACAGGTGTATACCACGTAAACACATACAACGGAATTGATAAACACGAGAGCAAAGTGAAGAATATGACTCCTGCCGGTGGCCATTTCCTTAAGGATTCTAAAAATAGCAAAAACCGCTTACTTTGTTTGTTATGAAAAAGAAAACACAAATGAAAGATTATATATCAGCTTTAAAATCCCAAATGATCAATTAATTTACCTGACACAACCATATCCATATATTTCATTTTAAGTAAAGCTTCATAAGATAAGTTTCCCTGGCAGCTTTCTAAAGTTTCTTCAATCTCATCTTTTAATCTTTTTTGTATATCGGAATTAATAGCTAATTCATGCGCCATGAAACACATTAACGAAGAAACTGTGTCAAATCCAGCAAAGAAGAAAAGAAGGGCTTGGGCAGCAATATCTAAATTTGTTAATTCCTTTTGAACCTCTTTTTCTAAAAAACAGGCTTGAAAATAATAATAACCACACTAAAGAATATTCATCTTTACCTAATTCAGCTTCATTTTGGGCAGCAAAACTGGGATCTTCCAGATGAGTTTCCTTTTTTTCCAATCCTTTCTGAGCCTCCATCAACAAATGGATCATATCTTGACGAATTATGTGCTGTTCCTTTCTAGCTTTTAGAGTATCTTCTATTAAATTTATGAAAAAGTCAGTTACTTCTTTTTTAAATATTCTTAACTTAAGTAGCTGTAAATATATAGATTAACTAATTTTAGGAGTTGGATGATAACAAAAGATGGAAAATCAAATTATTTGCCCTTTTACCTTAAATAACTTCGGAGATAATGTCGTTACCAAAAATTTCAGTATGAGCAAAGGATCATTATTAAAAGAAGTCAAATTCTTGCCCATTTCGTAAAACTGGTTATCCTGTTTTTCCAATGAATCCGTTTTAAGTCCAAAGGCAGCTGAAGCTATTACATCATTTGTAAAACGTGTAAAACTGTCTTTCAATTCCACTTCGATAATATTTTCTTCTTTTTTTAAATAATATTCGGAAAAGGTTTTGGAACATTCAGAAATTAACACGAAAATTGTCCTCATTTTACTGCTGGTGAAGGAAGGACTAAGAATCGGCCTCATTTCGCGCCATTTTTGACCTAAATAATATAAATTATGAAAAGTGTATCCAAATTGTTGGATAATAAAACATATTTTTGATGACTACCAAAATCTAGAAAATTCAGAGCTTGTAATGTATGACTATTTTATTTCGTTCTTAGGAAGCGTATGTAAACGTTGTTCGTATTACGTTACAAGGCGATAGCGTATCCAGTTTAGAGCCATAATAATACTAAGACAGGAATGCTAGAATTATTGGACATCTTCAAAAAACGCCTTTGGCTCATGTAAATCGGGGCTTTACTTTTCGAATCATTTTCTAAGTGATTTAATTACCCTTTAAAACCAATAGATTTCTTGTCCATAACGGCTCTGCATCATCGGAGATGACATTAATGTGATCTGGAAAATGATCGAAACTTTTTACTGTAAGTTCTTTCAACAATTCTGGGTCCCTGATCATTAAAATTGGTATAGTAAAATTGTAACAACCATAATATCTGAAAAAAGGTATTTTTCTACTAATAAAACGCTAAAGACAAGAAATAAAAGCACACAAAACAAAATGCGAAACAGGAAGTAACAAAAAATATGACAGTTTTTGGGGTGAAACTAAATCAATTCCATATGACTTTTTTATACGCTGTATTGGATACTAAAATGGTTGCATGGTTTTAAAATAATTATTTTAATTTATAGATAAAGAGCTAAATGTTATTAAGCAATTTTATAATTTCCATAGCAACCAAAAAATTTAAAACCAATTGACAAAAATAAACAAAATTCCTAATGGCTTTGATTTTATATTCTGTGGTACTATTTTTCTGTCGCAATACAATTAATTATAAACGATGTTATAAAAAATATTACCTTTTGTTGGGACACATATTGTATGTTAGCTCAATGAATTCGGCAAAATTCCTTTTTTGAATAAAAAAGTATACCGTTTCTCTAATATTATAGAACAATGTACCTTGGGGCACTCCTTGTCTCTTCCAGTAGGTTGCAAATCTGACATAGTAAAGAACTGCCGCAGCTATTACTATTGCTGTTAGTGAAAACAACATTTCCTATAAATACAAATCATTTTGTTAAATGTAGAACAAAGTAAGTTTTACTTATTATGTATACTGCTTACTATTCCAAGTCAATTACCAGCCAAAGACAATAAATTAAATCAGTTAGAAATTAACACTTACCTTATTTTTCTTCTGTAAGTAAAATATTAATTTTTAAAAAAATTAAAGTTTATGTTTTTAAATTTACAAATCTATTTCTCACCAACTGTGCAGGATTGTGTTTTATTGAATAAATGTTTTAGAAAGTTAACAAAAAAATTACATTTAAAAATGCCTGACTTAAAAAGTAGAATCATATATGTAATAATTTTAACAAACCTAACTTTTAGCAGAAATTTATTTGACCTTCCTCAATTTCTTATTTATAAACACAACTGTGTTTGAATCTTCTATGTCTGGAATGAATGTAATGACAATAATGTTTTAACGAAAACCTCGTTGACCTCGAAGCTATTTAAAACTTTCTGGTGCAACGGAAATGTATTGTGGTTTTTTAAAACCAATGAGAAAATTAAAATTCTATGTAACTTATTAATAATTATTGATTCTAGGTAATTACATGACACTGTATGTGCAGATATTGTAATTATTGATAAAGCGTAAAAATGTATTGTCACTAGAGTTGTACACTTACTTCAAATATTCGAGCAGATTTTGTTTAAAAAATGTGAGCTTTGTTGTAAGGGTGAGTTCCATATATTGCTTTTCACTATTTTCTTCGTCTAGTCCTGAAGTAAGTTTCTTTTCATCTTTTTAGAAACTGTAATTAGCCGAAAAAAGTGCAAAGCTAGGACTAAAGGTTCACCAATCAACTATGAACTCATACATTTTTTATTTACAACATACAATATTGTATTAAAATAATAATGCTATAATAATAACGAACAATTTTTATCACCCAACCAATATAAAATTTTAAATTGTTAATCAGGAAAGAAGAGTGGAGTTATTTGTCCAATTTCTTTAATCCGTACCAAAATCCTCCCTCGGCTGACAAAGTAAAAGATTTTGGGGATAGTTTTAAGGGAAGTCTTGTTTTTTCTATCGGAACCAATTCAAAGTTATTCAGCAGGTAAAAAAATACAGTCTTTATTTCAAGTAACGCAAACCTTGAGCCAATGCAATTTCTAGGACCTAATCCAAATGGAACATACGTATAAGGCTTAATATTTGCTTTGTTTCCTTCACTAAATCTTTCAGGATCAAAACGCTCTGGTTCTGGATAATTATTTGGATCGCGATGGATGCCATAGATTGGTATCCAAAGAGCATCTTTTGGTTTCATATGAACGGGTTTTTCACCTGGAAGTTTAGGCTGAATTGTAAAGGGCTTAGAGCATTCCCTGTCTACGACTCCTGCCGGTGGCCATTTCCTTAAGGATTCTAAAAATAGCAAAAACCGCTTACTTTGTTTGTTATGAAAAAGAAAACACAAATGAAAGATTATATATCAGCTTTAAAATCCCAAATGATCAATTAATTTACCTGATATAACCATATCCATATAATTCATTTTCAGTAAAGCTTCGTAAGTTAAGTTTCCTTGGCATATATCTAAAGTTTCTTTGATCTCTTCTCTCAATCTTTTTTGTATATCTGGATTAACAGCCAATTCATGTGCTACGAAACACATCGATGCAGAAACTGTTTCAAAGCCAGCAAAAAAGAAAATCAGGGCCTGAGCAGCAATATCCAAGTTTGTTAGTTCCATTTGAGCTCTTTTTCCTACAAGCAAGTTTTGAAAAAATAATTATCACCACACTAAAAATTGTCCATTTTTACCTAAATCAGCTTCGGCAGCAAAACTAGGATTTTCCAGACTTTCTTTATTTTGTAATTCTTTCTGAGCCTCCAACAACAAATGGATCATATCTGGTCGAACTATGTGTTGCTTTTTTCTAGCTCTAAGAGTATCTTCTATTATGTTTACAAAAAATTCGGTTACTTTCTTTCTAAATACTCTTAATTTCAGTAACTGTAAATTATATACATACATGCATTTGATTAATCTGGTAAAATTAGTAATTTTATTTGCAATAATATAATTTTCTCTTACAGGAGTCACTACAAGAAAAATAGATTTTTTAATCTATTTTGTCTAACAAAATGATAATATTCATCCTTTGAGGAGTCGAAATTCATCTCCAAAAGGAGTTAAAAGTTTTTTTCAGTTCTTTCACTCTCCTGAAGAGCATCTTTTAGTAGAAATTCTCTGGTTTTTTCAGAGATATCGAAGTTATTTATTTTTTTAATTATTCTTTGCAACATTGAGATTGTCTTGGAGAAAAGTAAATTTCTAAATATAACCTATATGAAGTTTTATTATTTCAAGCAGGTCAAGATAAGTTTGTTGCTTCAAATACCTATAAAATCTGTTTAAATAAATATTTTTCAATAAGATTGTTAACAGTTCTTTAGATAAGCTATCTGACAAATCCTACAAATTTGCTAATACCAGAAGAACGATTTCAGAAAAAAGAAATATATGACATTCAACTTAAAACGTGCAGCGTAGTGTCCCCCTTAAGAGTGTGAAGATGTCTAAAATAAGATTTAATACCTGAAATATTTTTGGAAATAATGTCATTACTAAAAATTTCAAAATAAACAAAGGGTCATTATTAAAATTCAATTTTGAGCCCATTACGTAAAATTGGTTATCCTGTTTTTCCAGTGAATCCGTTTTGAGTCCAAATGCAGCTGAAGCTATTACATCATTCGTAAAACGTGTAAAACTGTCTTTCAATTCCACTTCGATAACATTTTCTTCTTTTTTTAAATAATATTCAGAGTAGCTCTTGGAACATTCAGAAATTAACACAAAAATTGTCCTCATTTTGCTGCTGGTAAAGGAAGGACTAAGGATTGCTCTCATATCGCGCCATTTTTGACCTAAACAATATAAATTATGAATACTGTGTTAAGTGAGAAAAATACATAAAAAAAATTGCTGTGTATTAATATTTATTTTGTTTGTGGAACAAGGGCATCATTAATATACGGATGTGGTAAATTGCTAATGTAAATAGAATGAGTTTTTTAATAACACCTCTAATACTAATTAAAATACATTTTATCTCCGAATTATCAATAATTGAAAAAAATATTGATAAACATAATTGACATTTCAATTTGATTTATTTGGAAATTTGCTGATATTTTATTTATAATCAAAGCAGTTATTTATTTATATGCCAGCCTGATAGTTTGTTACAAACAATTTCTAATATTTTTAATTTCTCTTAGTTTCTTGAAAACGCTTTAATATGAGTGAGTCTAAATTTGAAAGTCTTGCAACAGATATTGAAGATTGTGTAAAGAAAGTAAAAATTCGCAAAATGGACTTTTTAGCAAATTGTGTGAGCTAATGAAATTCAAAAATGAAACTAATTAGAAGGTGTTACTAACTTAGATAAATTATTTGATCATTGAGCGAATAGCTTGGTACCATATTATAAAAAAAATGCAGACGACGGAAAAGAAGTTGGGATGCTTTTATGGCAGAAATGAGGGAGAAGAATATAAAAGATTGGCTAAATAGAGCTCAGGATTATTTCTGAAATGTATCTGGTAAAGCCATTTTGAGTCACATCATCTTTTTCTAGGATCCCCTTTAAGTGACTTTATAGTACGCAAGACCGGAGTGTTCATTTTAACAAGCATTAATTATTGATTCAATCCAAATTTCTTGAAACCTTATAATCTGACTTATTTACCATTTAATGCAAAAAGATTTCTAGCCCATAAAGGCTCGGCTTCATCAAAGATGACGTTAGTGTGATCTGGAAAATGGTCGAAACTTTTTACCGTAACTTCTTTTAGTAATTCTGGATCTTTGATCATTAAATATGTTTTGGCAAAGTTGTAACAACCATAATACCTGAAAAAAATTTTTAATGAAACGCAAAAGATGTACAATTAATTGAGTAAAGAGATAAATATTTTAGGAATAATTTAACTAAAAGTAAAAATGTAATCAATCACATCATTTTGCGACGAAAATACAGTCAATTTCCACTATTTTATTTATATACGAAAAAGGTTAGTAAAATATTACAGTGTGTTAAAATTGAACAATTTTTTTATTAATTTTTTGATAAAATTAATAGTGTTTCCATAATCACAATCAGTGTTATGATATTAATCAGAAAACATTAATTTCCTGCAGCTGCTGATTTTAAATACTTTCGTTTCACTTATGAATAACAATATAAAAAAAATTACCTGCTGTTAGGACACATATTGTACGCTAACTGAGTAGATTGGGCAAAGTTCCTCTTTTGCATAAAAAAGTATATCGCTTCTTTACTATAATGGAAAAGTGGATCTTGAGGCACCCCTTGTCTCTTCCAGTAGGTTATAAATCTGACATAGTAAAAAACTGCCGCTGCTATTGCTGCCACTATTAGTAAAAACAACATTTCAGCTAATAATATTTCCTGTAAAATCAAAAGACTTTCCTTAAAGTGGATTAAATGTACATTAAATACTACTTAAATTTATTGGCAGATCAAATATTATGTAACATCAATTTTAAAAATTGATGGTTGGTTTGATTGTAGCCTTATCAATTTTGTTTTGTTAATTCAATTCAAATGTTTTGACTAAATTATAGTTCGTTTTTAAATACCAAAAAATATTTCTTATTTACACTGTAGGATTATATTTTATAATATTATAAGTACCAGTTTCAAGTTTCTTTTAAAAAACATGTTTGAAAACTTAATTAATATATGTTTTAATAAATATTAAACATACCAGCTTTTAGTGGAAATATATTCGATTTTCCTGAATTTGTTATTTATAAACACAATTTTTTACACAGAACTATAATTGTATCACCAATCACTCTATAAGCGATGAATGTAATAAACAAATAATTTTATCTAAAATCTCGTAGACCTCGCAATCAATAAAGAAATTAATATATTATTTTTTATTGAACAAATTGTAATTTTGTTAAAAGATACCAGAATCAGTTACAAATTTAGTTTAAAAAAGTACGTTCCTCGACAACTAGAATCATGTACTAATTTTTAACAAACCTTGAAGTTTTTAATGGAAATGTATTTGACCTTCCTTAATTTGTTTTGTATAAACAAGACTGCTAATATAGAATTATGTTTGAATCATTTATATCTGCAATAAATATAATAATAAATGTAATAATTAAGTTTTAACCAAAAAAACAGTAAGAGAATTTAAACACAGCTTATATTGCAATTATTAGTAAAACAGTAAAAGTATCATTGTCTGCTGATTGTAGAAGTAGTTTGATTGAACTTAAAACTACATATATTTGCAGTAGGATGATACTAACAACAATGAAATATACTGAAAATTCTTCGAATATTTATGCAGTTTGTACTTAAAAAATGTGAGAGCCATTATAATAAATTTTTGTTATTATTTTCTATCTCCTTTTTCTGGTACTTCAGTACTTTCATTTTCAACTTTTAGAAATTCTAATTTACCAATATTATTAAAGCTAGCAAAGGATAGGTTCATGAATCAAAACTAAACTCACATATTTTTACAGACAACATACAAAATTGTAACAAAATAATATTAATATGTGAATTAGGAATAATTTTAAATTAATTGTTTCAACTCTTACTTTGTGGAAAATATTCATAATAAATATGGAAAGATAAAACGCTTTGGAAGACGTGAACATTCAAGATAAGTATTATTTATCTTTCCATATTTATTAGGAATAATTTTGTTACAACTCTCTAAAAACGAAAAATATTTAGCAGGAAAGAGAGTGGAGCTAAAGCTCCAAATTCTTTAATCCATACCAAAATCCTCTCGCGGCTGACAAAGTAAAAGGTTTTGTGGATAGTTTTAATGAAAACCTTGTCTTTTTAATCACAATCAATTCGAAATTATGTAGTAAATGGAAAAATAAAGTTTTTATTTCAAGTAGCGCGAACATTGAGCCTTTCAATTTCATCGTCTTACTCCAATGTAAATATGAGGATTAATATTTACTTAATTTTCTTTACTAAATATTTCGGGATAAAAACTATCGGGCTCTTGATAAACATTTGGCATCACGAGTGGTATCCAAGGAGCATCTTTTATTTTGATATGGACGGGTTTTTCTCCAGGAAGTTTAGGCTGAATTATGTAAGGTTTGGTGCATTCTCTATCTAAGGCTACTGCCTGCGGCCATTTCCTTAAAGCTTCTAAAAATAGCAAAGAACTACTTAATTTGTTTGGTTTGATAAAAACAAAAATTGAAGAATATGTCATAACTTTATATTCCAACTGCTTGATTACTTTACCTGACACAACCATATAACTCATTTTCAATAAATCTCCATAAGTCAAGTTTCCTTGGCAGTTTTATAAAGTTTCTTTAATCTCATCTCAATCGTTTTTGCATGTCTGAATTAATAGTTAATTCATGTGCCATAAAACACATCGACGCTCAAAATGTTTCGGATCCAGCAAAGAATAAAATAAGGGCTCTAGTAATATCCACGTTTATCCGTTCCTTTTGAACTACTTTTCCAAAAACCAAGGTTTGAAAATAATAATGATAAGCCCATTAAACTATGTTCATGTTTATATATATAAAAAGTCTGAAGATATAAAAAATAAGATTTAGGACCTGAATCGTTTTCGGAAATAACATCATTAACAAAAGATTCAGTATAGTCAAAGTTTTGTGTCCATTATGTAAAATTGGTTAATTTTCTTTTCCAGTGAGTCCGTTTTGAGTCCAAATGCAGCTGAAGCTACCACATCATTCGTAAAACGTCTAAAATTGTCTTTCAGTTCCACTTCGATGACATTTTTGTTCTTTTTTTAAATAATATTCAGAGTAGCTCTTGGAACATTTGGAAATTAACACAAAAATTGTCCTCATTTTGCTGCTGGTAAAGGAAAGACAAAGAATTGGTCTCTTATTACGCCATTTTTGACCTAAATAATATGAATTATGATAGTGTGTTCAAGTGAGAGAGATACACAAAATAAATCATTAGATACTAAAATATAAATAAAACGACTGGAAAATCCACATAGTTCAGAGGTTTTGATGTATTTAACTTCAGTCTTAGAAAAAATGAATAGTTGGTTCACATTCTGTCACAATAAAACCAAGAGAGGTGTGCTTACAACCTTATCAAAAATTACATTCCATCACCATTTTGAAAAACACCCCATCCTTCTAAGATCTCCTCATGCAAAACAAGATTTTACCTTTTAACAGGTAATTACCCTAGACATTCGTATTTCTTAAAATGTTATTTACCTTTTAATGCCAACAGATCTCGTGACCATAGTGGTTCTGATTCAGTGGGGAAGACGTTACTGTGATTTAAAAAAATGACTCATCACCATCATTTCTTTTAGTAGTTATGTATCGTTTATTATTAAAATTGGTATAGTTAAGTGGTAACAACCATAATAACTGGAAAAATGGTATTTACAAATACGTAAATGTTACAGAAAATTATAATAATAAAAAGCAAAGCTATTATGCAGGGTATAATAGAAATAAATTTATTTAAAGATTTTGAGGACGAAAATGAGACAATTTCAAAAAACTTGTTTATATACGAATATGGATAGAGATAGAATAGTATAATAAAGAGAATAGATTTGAAAACAATTATCAGAATTGACTAAGGTTTAGGTTTCTTAATCATAATCTAATTTTTCGAAACTGCTCATACAAAATTAACTCTGTATCTTTTGGAATATTAATTTTCCTGTAACAATTTAATTATGAATGATGATATAGGAAACATCTTGTAACTTAACTCAATAGATTCGGCAAAAAAAAGCTTATCGTTTCCTTAATATTATTGAAAAGTGAACCTTGGGGCATATTTTGCATATCTGACATAGTAAAACACTGCAGCAGTTATTACTGCTACTATCAGTTTAAATAACATTTTAACTATTAACATTTTCTGAAAAAACAAAATAATTTTTATAAAAGTAGTATAAAATGAAGGTTATACCTAAAATATATATTATGTACTATTTAAAGTTATTTGTAGGTCAAAGATTAAATAAAATCAATTATAGAAATTGGTAGTTTGATTGATTGTAACTTTTTTGAATAATTGCAATTCTAATTCTAATTGTTTATAAAGGAAATATTCCTATTTGATCCAAGAATGGGTAGTTGATGCATTGTGAAATTTCATATATTTTACCTAATTTTGAAGAAACCTATTTACTTTTCGATTTGGCATCAAGTTTATTCCGAAGTTTATTTTCTACGTTTGTAGTATGATTTTTGTTAATTTTTTAATGATGTTTTAGTATTTTTTTAAAATGTGTTCCCTTTATATATTATCCATTTTAGTCTCATACCTAAGGTAATTATAAAACTATAAAAAAAATAATTTAATTTGAAAATTAATAAAATTAAAATAAATTGAAAAATAAAAAATTATTTTTTACATTATATTTTAATATTCTAATTGAAAAAAATGCTTTGCTGTATATAAACATTTTTTTTAATTTAGCGATTTCAATGTTTAATCCAAACATATATAATTTGATATTTCAAAAAAACAAGGATTTTGATAGATTTATTAAATTAACCAAAATTTGATTGACTTAAAGAAATCTATTTCAAACTAATCCATTAGCTTAATTAAAGATTATTTTTACTATTATTATTATTATTATTATTATTATTATCATTATTATTATTATTATTATCATTATTATTATTATTATCATTATTATTATTATTATCATTATTATTATTACGATCATTATTTTTATTTCCCATAAAAACTTTTAGGTTTATAAAAAAGTAGCTTAAAAACAAGATTTGCGTTTCTACTAAAAAAAATAAAATAAAAAGATATCGGTATGTTTTGACTATGATAATAATATAATAGAAATTATCAATAGATAAATAAAATCAATTAAAATTTCATAAATATCAGTAATTTTTCATACAAGAGTCACACATGGAAACATATTTTTTTTTATGAATAAAAATATGTGTGCCATAATATAAAATATGTAGAGTGCTCGGTTTACATTTATCATTAAGCGTGCAACACAATAATTTATCTAATTAATGTTTGTAAATTAGAATTTGTATTATTTCTGAAGTAAAGGGAATTACAATTCAGTACATGTAAAATTACAAATCTAAATGTGTCAAAATTTAAAAAAAAATTAATTTCATGTGTAATAGTTTAAATTAATTTGTTTTATTGATTGAATTACCAAAAAATACTTATTTGGAGAGAAATTTGGCTGATATTTGTTAATAATTTTTCCCAGAAATTCGATAACATGCTCACAAAGATGTCATGAAATCTCATATAAAAAGTTATTATGCAGAGTTTTTTAAACAAAATTTAACGAAAACAGATTAATAAAATAATCATATCCTTGTATCTAATAGTAATTAAGAATATTCAAGTGTTGTAAATTAGTAATTTATTGAAATTTCTACCATATTTGTTAAAAATTGTCAAATTTTCATAAAATAATGTGCTTTGAAACTATAAATACTGCGTCACATTTTTGTCATTTTTCTTCGAATTTTCTCTTGTTTGGAGAAGCAGAAGTACAATTTATGGCAAATTAGAAAAATGTGAAATTGTAAAAATGTATTTTATAACCTTAAAAAAAGTAAAATGAATTGAATTTAGTGACTTACTCCAGATGACGATCTTCGAATTATTTTAAGTAGTTTGATAAAACCTTTAGAGGAATTTCATTGTCAACTAATTAAATTTTATGAACTTGCATAACCTTAAAAAAGGATAAATAATTTTTAAATGCATAAAAATTTATAAAAACAAAGTTACAAATAAAGCTAGTTAAAATACTGTGAGATGAATGGATTTTCTAGAGTGTTAAGAAAATAATGTTTTCAAGAATTTTCAAGCCTTCACGCTGACGCTGGTGCATAACCATCATTGTATCGGAAAGCACTATAAGGTGAATAATTTTACCGCTTATGGTTGACTTATTTCAAAAGTAAGACAAATTTTAGTGTTGGCCGAGTTTTATGGTTCTCGTTGTTTTGATGTTTTTTTTATTTTGATTTTTACGTTTTATGTTTATTATTTAATTAATTGTAATTAATATGATGAGTGAAAAACTTGTGAAAACTGATGGACAAGAAATATATTGGTTTGTAAATATAATTATTGCAGTTTAATGAAATCTTTTCCCACCTTGAAATCATTTTTGAACCAACATGAAACTAACAAAAAATATGCAAAATGCTCCCAACAAAATTGATAAATCTATTCTTGATAATCGATACTAACTACTAAAAATAAAATTTATTATTTACATCAATATATTGAAACTCTGAAATGAAAAAGAATTACTGTGGAATTTTTTGAGTCGTCAAACACATTTTCAGGTAAAAAGATATCATGTTTATCTCAATTACCTTTATCAAATTTTTAGGTGCCTGATTTTCGAATCACTTAAACACCAAATCGATTTAACTACGTAGGTTAATATTAATTTAAGTCAACTCTTAATGGTGCTAACATAGATAGCGAAACGCGTGTCGTGTGCAATATTTTGAGTTGATCTTTAAGTGATTCAAGTCTCAAGGAGTTCAAAAGTTTCTTTTTCTCAACCGAGTCACATTTTAATGGACAACCTGTATTTTGAACAGGTAAAGAAACAAAGGCAAATATTCACACTGAACATTAATAAACTATACCGTATCGTCTGCTATTTTTAAGTGGACTTTACTAATTCAAACATAATTAGGATTTTTTCAGGGATGGTTCAGCCCTTTTGGCCCCATTGGTACACGCCAATGGCAAGAGCCATCCACAAACAAGTGCGGAATGCGAAGACGAGAGACTGGGAGTGGTGAGACTATTGTGGCGCCTGCCTTTCTGGAACCTCGCTGGAGAGGGTGGCGCAAGGTCAATGAGTAAATTTTTTACTTTAGTAATTCGCTTCGTTAATAGTTGGAAAGTTTTTTGGTGTAGTGGAAATTAGATAAAATTGGTGGTTGGTGATGAATTGGAGAGAATTTTTAACAGGTAAGTTAGTATTTACAAAATTATTTATGATTTACTTGAGTTTTTTAAATAGTTTTTAACGGTTTTGATTATTCCATTTTTGCGTGAAGAAAAATTTATGAACGAACAAAATTAATAAGGGTGTCTTGAATAATTTTTTTTTAAGAATTGTAATAGTGTTGCTTTCAACATTTGTATGTATATTGATACATTTTCAAAACAAACAAAACAACCAAAATCTCCTCTTGAATTCAAACCTTCTTCAAAATTGAATTTTCAAAACTCTTCCACTTATTTTTGCATTTGGACAAATAATAATAATAAGGTTCTGCCTTTTTATAATTTACTTTCTCCAGGAGTTTAACTCATTTATAATTTAATCTTATTATATGTTCAGGCATCAACCATATTATATTATTTCTTCATTTAATTTATTGTTTATTAATTTCCTGATTATTTTATTTCTTTACCCGCTTTTCTTTCGGCTTAAGTCAGGTATGCCTTAATTGTTTGATCTAATGAACATTACTTTTAATTTCGATTTTAAAGTTCATCATATTTTAAAAATATAATAATTCTCTCCATAAAATAATGAGTTAGTATTAGTCTTCTTTCATTTGTTTCATTAATTTAACCATTTCCTATCTGATTAATTTGGTTCGTTAGTTCCTGGACCTCTTTAATTTTGTTATCTAAATTCTGGTTAATCGTATGATTTTGTAAGTTGGCGTTATTATTGGCTTGCATAATTTGGCTATAGTCGGAAGAAATATTGAAGAGGGAAATAAATCCGCGTGAACAAACTGCAATAAAATATGAATTATACAAGGTAACGACCAAATGAGTATTTTCCCAACATTAAACTATACAGGTCACTAATCGTAGCTTTAAAAGTTTGCCCCGGTGTGCCACAAGCAGGCAAATACAGCAAACCAACAATACTAGACTATGTTATTATACGTTACATTATGAATACTTTACTGGTTTACTGAAATTTCATCTAAAGAACGTTCTTTAGGTTATATCAGTAGTGTACGTATTTTGTTAAATAATTTATTAATATTATTATGTTATTTTAGAAGCAAGCCTTTAAAAATAATAAAAATACTAATATAGTCTGTAAGAAAATTAATATTTCGATTTAAACACTAAGTACATTATACTAGGAGTGCGTACAACGAATTAAATCCTATTAGAATCCAATAACACCCGATGATAATGGTTCTAAGAAGATTCAGTAGGTATAATTGTTTTTTCATAATTTTGGGTTATTCCTACATACAGATGAAATAGTTTTATAATTAAGTTTGTTTCATTACTTTAATCCTCTAATTGATTTATTTATCTAAGAGCAGTTTTGTTAAGAGAAATTCTATTTGTCTGAGAAAGTTTATGCAAACGCAAAAAACCTGTACAAACGTGGTTTCGATATGCATAAGCTGGTTTTCAATAGATTTTTAACTAAATGGCGATATTTAGAACAATTTAAAAAACAATTATTAATTCATGTAATCTTCAAAAATAGTAAATTTAAAATTAAAGAAAATTGGGACGTCAGACTATTATTGATGCAATAATAGAAAAATAGAAATAATAAAAAAAATTAAAAAAAATCATACTATAATGTTATCGTATGTACAAGTATGTAAATAAAGTCGTTTCGGAAAAAACTTGGTGAAAAGTTAAGGAACATTTTCTATATAAAAACAACTGCTTTTACTGAATTACTCGATGTCATCTTTGCACTCTTAATTAGTTTTTGATTTATTAAATTAAATTAAAAATGTAAATACTAGAAATTTAATTTAATAAAATTGTTTCATTGTGACGCCGCTGCATACGCGACTTAATTTTATCACGCGCCAACAGGGTGATTCCGGATAGGTTCTGCAAAGACTTGCACGTGATCACCCTCTTGAATTATTATTTCTACTATATATGATATGTCTTGTCTAATAGTATTACTTGTAAATTTCCTCTGGTCATAATTTTCTTCCTTTTCTATTATTCTTATTTTTTAATTCTTCGATTTTTGACAGTTCAAGCATTTAGTTTTAATGGTGCTTGTTTTTATTAGCTTGCTTTCTTTCGTGGGGTGGTCTTCTCTACTCTTCATACAATGGGGTTCTATGTTACAATTGATCTGTTAATGCTCAAATCGCTTGCAATTGTATTATTGCGTTCGTGTATTTTTTCTTATGTATGATTCCCACTTAATTTTTAAATGTTCCAACTCTTTAATTATATATATTTCTTTTATATGATCGTCTTTATTAACTTGGACTAACTAGCAATAATTTTGTAAATTGGGATTTTTGCCTTTCATTAGTATAATATTTGGGATTCTAATTTTTGCTTTGTTTTGAATTTGCTCTTTAGTGTATTCTAAGCCTAAATTTGGAATAACTGTTCTCTTATATTTATCTAATTTATAGGTGTATGTATAAAACTTAAGATTTTTAGTTTTTAAATAACTAATTAAATTATCTCCTAATTCCTTTCTTTCGGCAAATATCTTAACATTATCTCTATTCAATTGAATCGTAAATTTATCATCTCTCACTTTTCTGATGAAGTTTTTATGATCATTTAGTATACCGTCCAATACTATTGGTGGTGTTTTTATTTTCCCTTCCTCTACCTTTTCTTCTAATCTGTCTGCTAGCTCATCGGCCTTGTCCTTAAACTCATCTAAAGTGTTTATTTTTAGATTTTAATTCGACTGTTTCAAAGGTTTTTATTTTCTTACATTTTTTGCTTGTGGTTGGCTTTTTTCGCTCATCTTCACTCTCACTTTTTATATCCATAGCCTCAGCTATGTAGAACTGAGACAATTTTAGAAGAAAAAAGAGAAACACTCTGTAGAAAAAAACATATATCAAAAGTATAAAAGGAATTTGTAACCATAATATAGTTTAGTTTACATTAAATAAAGCATTCCACACACGTGTGAAAAAATTAAAACGCAGTTGGGATAAACAATACTACTTTGTAAGAAACGGTCGTGTTACAATTTTTTATCAAAACTATGACACTTCGGCGCTGAATATTCAAAAAATTGTTTACAAGTAACGAGCAATGGTTCCCTCGTGATACTTTGTTGCGGAAAAGTAAATTTAAATTTAAACAAATCTAAA
Organism: Hermaeophaga mercurialis; assembly: GCA_951812935.1. Taxonomy (NCBI): domain Eukaryota; kingdom Metazoa; phylum Arthropoda; class Insecta; order Coleoptera; family Chrysomelidae; genus Hermaeophaga; species Hermaeophaga mercurialis. The sequence goes on from OX638358.1 coordinate 33,761,570, forward strand.
TCAGCCATTTTGAAACAAGGTGGACACGAACGTCGAAATCCAATCGGAAAGAATTACAATTGGTCACATTAAATTAAAAAATGTCCTAGTTTGTTAAATATATTGTCCAAATGGCAATATTTTGGGAGATAAAAAATGTGAATAAAAATACCCAATATTCTACTCAAACGAGGCGCTCATGACTTCATTTAAAAAATCGTATTCATCCCATTTAATTGGACACAATTCAAGAAATAAATACATATATCGAGTGTTGTCAATTGAATACAAAAGGTTTTGAAGTTATTTGAATTAAAACGATGTTAGGGCGCCATCTTTAAAGAGCTCTAGCTCCCTTAGGAAGCATTTTTGGATGAAGTGATTCCATCAAATCGATATAATTGAGCTTTAGATTTTGCAGTTTTCTTTGTAAAGTGAGTTTCTGATATTGTGTGAAAATTTTCCATTTTAGTTAAAAAAATAACATTCAATATGAAACTGACGTCAATATTATCTATACCACAATGAAAAATATTTTTAGTTGATTAATTTTCATAAATGATAAAAAAGCAAGATAATAATTTAGGACATGTATTAGATAAGAAAATTATACTACGAAATTTCAAACACCATTGTAATTTTTATCACACTTTATAATAGTAATTAGTAATAAAGAAAACGTAAAAGTATCCAAAAAGGAAACGAAGTTTTTGGAATAAATATAAAAATGCTTAAAAGTAAGCAGATTAATAAAACAACAAAGATCGAAATATATAAAACATTAATCCGACTCACTAATTCATATGCAATGAAAAAAACTATACTTTATGAGAAATACCTAAAAATATGCAAATGACAATAACAATAATAATTATCCAGATATAACAAATTTTGGAGAAAGACGGGGTAACATAGATAACGTAGATGTTTGGTGCGTAATAAAGTAATAAATTATGGTAAAATTAGGGGCAATAAATAGACCCTTCTCTCATATTACAAATACATTTTATGAATGTAATTTTGTATCCCTAAATATATTTTATAATTTAAAAATTTTTAGTTTTATCTCGAAACATAAAAGGTGGTTCTAGTTCATAATTTTGCAAATAATCTTTTATTTTTTTTCTGAGAGAGGTTAGCTTTTTTAAATTAGCTTTTTTAATTAAGTATCTATACTTTGATACTGGTACCTATATTTTAGAAACATTTATTTAGTTTCAACATAAAAAATTGTTAAATTTTAAATATTTTTATATACTTTCCAAAATGTTTACTATTATGTAGGAGATATAGAGTGTTCAATTTAAAATAGATGTACTATATTGTATTAGGTAAAAATACAGTAAATTAAAATCAAAACTCAACCAGTCTCAAAATTACTGTATGCCTTACTTTGCGAAGGAATCATCTTTTGGAATCTCGGCTAGGGAAAACTAAAAATATAAAAAATATAGCATGTTCCACTTAAAAAATGCTGACCTATTTATTCGATTTTACTTAAAAAATATGAGAGCCATTATAATAAATTTTTGTTATTATTTTCTATCTCCTTTTTCTGGTACTTCAGTACTTTCATTTTCAACTTTTAGAAATTCTAATTTACCAATATTATTAAAGCTAGCAAAGGATAGGTTCATGAATCAAAACTAAACTCACATATTTTTACAGACAACATACAAAATTGTAACAAAATAATATTAATATGTGAATTAGGAATAATTTTAAATTAATTGTTTCAACTCTTACTTTGTGGAAAATATTCATAATAAATATGGAAAGATAAAACGCTTTGGAAGACGTGAACATTCAAGATAAGTATTATTTATCTTTCCATATTTATTAGGAATAATTTTGTTACAACTCTCTAAAAACGAAAAATATTTAGCAGGAAAGAGAGTGGAGCTAAAGCCACTTATTTCTCCAATTTCTTTAATCCATACCAAAATCCTCTCTAAAAATGTAAAAAATATAGCATGTTCCACTTAAAAAATGCTGACCTATTTATTCGAATTTACTTAAAAAAGATGAACTTTTTTATTGTTAAAATTATTTACCGTCCCCTAATTTAAGTAATTGATCTATGCACTTTTCTATTATATTAAATGTCTGAGTCACTCAGAAATTCCAAACAATTTTAATGCAGTTTATTAGAAGCGAATATTCTTGATCAATAACATCAAAATCGGCGTAGCTAAAATCCTACTTGAATTAAATAATAATAATGGTAACATTACACTAAAATATATTTTTTTTACTTGTTATAGAAATACAAATATTTTTTAAATTCCAGTGGTGGCTTCTCCTTTGGGTCATTCGGTCAATGACCTCCCAAGAATTTTGGCAAAAGTAGAAAATATTTTAATATAATTTAACATGTACCAATCCAAAATTCAAAAAAGTAAAATTATATTATTGTCCGTTGCAAAATATAAGAAATGGACTTTCCAAATCCCTCGATAAGCTCTTCATGGGCAGGGTAGGCATTAGGATTGTGAATAATAAGAATGAATATAAATAAATCCTAAAGAATTATTTATTATTTATCATTTTTGTTAATTTAGTTATTTGTTATTATAAATGCAATACTATTAAATTTTAAAATTTTATTGATTAAAAATAAGAATATATATAAACAAAGTGAGGGTTGAAACAGTCATTATAAAAATAAGAAATTACAAAGAATTAAGCTCGCTATCACTATCACTATCACTATCATCCAAATTTATAATAAGACTATTTATTTTTGGAATTGAATTAAAATATTTATCTTCAATAGTCTTTACATGTTTGATCGCATTTTTCCAAATACAACCCTGTTACAAATAGTACTAAACATGACGAAAGCGTACCAATGCAGCAGAAATTTCTACTGAAAGTCTGACGAATGTACAAGTAACATAAGGCTTAATATTGCCTATTCGAAATGGTTTTAATGTCATACTATCGAAATCGCTGCCGTTCTTTGGGGATTTGGGAAGTCTGTAACCTACCTACCCCTGGGTACTAGTTAATTTGAAAAACACAAAGAAACTTTAATAATTAAACTCATCCCGTTCCCCTTTTTCCGGTATTTCTATATTTACCTTTATTGGCCTTTCTCCCTGGTAGTGATCGTCTAGTTAAGAGTTTTGTTTATATTTATATGCCCACGTTGTATAAAATTAACCCAAATCCTTTTTACAAAGTTTGGTGCAAATTTGCGAATGAAATCAAACACAAGAAGCCATTTAACTTGATTTATTTAATACTTGTTTAAATGGAATAGACATCGGAAATTTGCATGCCTCATTGGGACCTCTTAGGGGTCCCGCTCAGTAAAATCGGCCACAGGCCATTTGCCATCAAATATGTACAAATTCAGATATTTGTACTTTGATATACAGCAGATATACTCAAATTTGAATTCTCTTTTAAAGTACTAGAGATGGTTTCTAGGTGCCCCTACTGAGTTACGGCCGGATCAATACCGACGAGTAACCCTTATGTTCAGGCCCACCTAGGCAGGGAAATTATTCTAGGTAATCCTACTGATGTAGGGCCGGATCAGTACCAGCGTACTACCCCTCATGTTCAGAGTTACCTAATGTTGCAGATTTTGAGAGAGTTAAGAGAGTCCAACCCTGTAGTAACATCGACCATATTTATGTGAATCAGTGCAGACAGAACTTAGCCAACCGCCGTGTCGTTCACCCCTAATCAGCTGGTAATTTACTGTAGGTCGAGGGTAAACTAACACTTCGGTCGCACCAAATTCGTAGTGTTTTTATGTTGGTACAATTTAAAGGCAAATGTTTCCTGTGTCCCATTCAATGGGCAGGACACAAGTGGAAATCCCAATGTTTGTCTATATGTACATTTATTGTTACATTACTACTAATTGCTAGGTTACTTTGGATAATTCACTCACCGTGAATTATTAGCCCACCATCAGATACACTGACCATAGGGAGTATGTCTTCAGTTAGTGGTTCCGACATGTCAACGGCGTCGCAATGTAATTGAGACGTCGTTTGAGTTTGAAAGAAAAAGAGGTGCCGGGCAGAGTACCGGCAAATAAAGGGGCGTCGAAATTTGGCAGAAAATATGTTCGTCAGAACGATGCGATGGGCGTCGGTCTCGTACGGATTTTCTAGCGTTGTCAGAGCGTCGGGACGGCTGGAACGTTGTTGACGATATGGTACTGATTATTTGAAGTTTTAAATTGAACTATCTCGAGCTCCTTTTGAACTCGGTCTTTTATACTGATTTTAATTACCGACGATGCATATTCCCACAGTGTCGCCAGACTCATTAATTATCTACTAATAGATTCATGTCATTTTTTATTGTTATGATTGTGATGGCTGGAATAGAATTTTGTATGAAACTAAAATTAATTTTTATGTGTTTTATGGTTATGATGTCTGGGTGTACATGTAATGTTTAGAAATCGAGTTTGTTTTATAAACATCTAAAAGAATACTGAAATTCGTGGGAATAATTCTTCCTAAGAAAAACGGATTTGAATGTAAATGATTTAAATTTCCTTTATAAAATGGGAATTATAGAAATTATGACGCTACCTGGGTCAGGTTGGTCACAAGTCCAATTATTATATTTTGCAACTAACTATACTGTAATTGCATTTCACAAAAATTTTCAGAACTACCCTCGTAATACACTAAGCACCATTTGAAGTGCAGAATGCTGTTTTGTTCTCCCATATGGTTCGGATTAAGTTGGGCTTGCGTCCCTAAATGTCCTCACCGCGGTAAATGTATCCAAATTTTAGCCGGACGCAATGGAAACCATGAACCTTTAGATATGCCCACTTTCGGTCAACAGCCCGATCCTGGGAAACTTAAGCATAGTAATGACGTACGGACTTTTGATTTACCGTGCAGCTAAAACCAATGTAGGCAAGAAAGAGATGCAACGCTCGGCATCAGTCGAACAATATTTCGAGTGGTTTTTAAAATATTTAGAATAGATAGTCTTAATCAAACGTTTTCGGAAACGATTAAATTACTGAATATATTATGCACATTGCCTATGACAGCTGTAAAGAGTGAGCGATGCTTTTCTGCACTAAAAAGAATAAAGACATTTTTACGCAATACCATGGGACAAGAAAGATTATCTACACTGGCTAGGTTAAGCATAGAAAAATAATTCAAAGAAAACATCGTTGATTTTAATGAGCGTGTAATTAACCACTTTGCGAATGCTAAAGAGCGACGAATTGACTTCAAGTTTAAATCCATTTAAATATGTAAGTAATAGAATAATAACAAGATGAATATTTAAAAAAAAATATGTGTCGCATTACCAAATAAAAATATACAATATATACAATGGAAGTGCCAAATAGGTATTTAAAACTGAGAGTATATTTACAGTTTACAGTATATAATTTTTTTATAGTGAAGTATATATGAGCCCCCCGTATAACATGTTACAGGAGCCGCCACTGTTAAATTCAAGTTTATCCTTTTGTAGCCATTAATGTGCTTATTTAGCATCATTTGAAATCCCTACTGCATTGTCTACATACTCATTGTTAAAATTCAAATATTTGTTTAAATTTAAACATGTAAATACACTAATAACAGCTAACCAACATTGCACCTATGCGTTGAGCTGTTTATATCTTTACTTTTGTCTTAGGAAAAAATCCCTAAAATCATATATTCTTATTTATTTCAAATAAATAAAAAGCAAATTCAAAGTATTTTTTGTGCAAAAAATAATTACTAATCCAAATGACAACAGTACAGTGAGACAGATCAGAAGCTACTACTACTACTACTACTTTCATCTAATCGCAGTGCCTTGTTCAGATCTCTCTTATGACTTCCAATTTCTACTAGAATTGTTTACAAATATATAAAACTACGGACTTTTTATAATGAATATTCATTGACTTTAATTTTTCCTTGATTAGGTCAAGTATAAATTTAATGAAAAGAAGGGAACTTAAACTTCCTCCTTATCCATTCTTTAAACATTCCCATAGCCTTTTACACGCAAGCTCGAATCCTTTTGTTCGTTTGTATATTACCCGTTTCTTCCTTCCTGGTGTTGACATTTGATGGATCCGACATTTTTAAGTTCCTCTGAACTGAAGTGTGGCTTAACCGCTAGTGCTTTCCTACATCCAATATTTTAATTTTACTATTTGGCTCGGTTTTCGTTTTCGGGAATTTATGTTAACTCCAACCTTCCCACTTATAGTAGGTATCCTTTGTTCGCTCCTATTGGTGAGCGTTTCTCTTATTTTCCATGCCATCTGGCGTTGACTCTATGTAAATACTTGATCATTGTTCTTGGACGCGCCTCTTCCTTTAATATTGGATGCCAATCTGAGGTTCCTTTTTCCTGATTGATTTCACGTTCCCATGTGGGAATTTGTTATGATTATACAGATCTCATCCTTTCTTATTGATTGTCAGACTTGTATAGCAACCCATTGATTTTGTTTTCTATCCTGATTTCAGTGTACTTATTCCATCTACCAAAAGTAGTTTTATTTTTGAGTCGATGTATTAACTATGAAAATATTAATTGTTTAAATTTGATCTTAAGTTTACCGCGTGCTTTTGTTTAATTTACCTATTTTTTACTTTTTGTTGTCACATTTTTGCAGTTGTTTAATTGTAACTAGGTAAGTTTATTGATGTATGCTTAAACATGTTGTAATACTTTTACTTTTGTTATTGTAGACCTGACGATGACTTACTATAGCCGAAACTAGTCGTCCCTCTCTTTTTATACATTAAATTATGTGGTAATGATTTGGAGTTTTTTTGGTTCTTCCCATATCCTGTTTTTTGGAATTTTGTCGTAGGTTTTTTTTAAATTCCAATAAATCCTAAAGAAACATGGATCTTGCTATTTTTAGATATATGATTTATTTAATGGTAAAAAAATGATCTTGGTATTTTTTCTATTATTTGATCAAATAAATTCATTATAGTATGTATTAATTAAAGTTATAGCTCTGTAGTTGTAACATTTTTTTTTAATTTTATTTATACCATGAAAATAAACTCAAGAAAATAGTTTTGGGGGATTTGAAGCCAGTGGTTCCAAATTACTCAGAATTAAATAAGACAATTCCGTTTTTGGGTTTAAATCTTTTAAAATTTATATCATGGTTTCAAATATTCTCAAATGTAAACCTCTTAAAAAAAAAGAAATAGTAAAAGTTGCACTTTTGAACCGTTTTACGATCTTTTTTAGAAAAATTATAAATAGTCCTAGTTTCATTTTTGAATCTATTAAATTTAAAAAATAAAAAAAAATTATGTTACCAAAGCTTAATAAAGCATCCTCTCGAGCTACTTCTTTTGTAAAATTCGAATCGGTAAAAAAATGTAGAGTTGGAAATTCTTACTTAAATTTTTGTTTTTTGCTGAGATATGTCTTCAATTAAAATAAGTCATGGAATTAGATTAGGGGTATTTGAAGTCATGGGCCCACTTACTCAATTAAAGGACAAATAATTATTTTTTCGAGTTCATTCTTTTAAAATGTATTAACACTGTTTTCATTTACGTTTGCTTATTAAAAACGAATCTATTATAATTTAGTAGATACGTAATTAAGATTATTCACATTGCACAACGTGTGGTGGGCCAATCCAGACCTGTACTTCATTTGTAACCTATCAAGACCACTTCAGTTTTAATAATTTATTCTGGGAACAGTTGCTTCAGCTGGCTAATCAGTAGATATCTAACTTTTAGTGAAAGTGTACAAATATGGAGCTTAAAGGAAAATAAAATTTTCATGTATTTAAACCCTAAAACAACTACGTAATATCAGGTATTTATGTTCTACAAATGTTAATTACTATTTAATTTTCATAAAAGTTGTTGAATTATAGAGAAGGTAATAGGTCACAAATACCACGTGCTCATTTACTATAACCTGTTGAATAATAAAATAGTATCAAAAATAGATTTTTATGTAGTTTTTATAAAATATATGATAAAGGCGATATGATTTGCTATTAATATAAATACAATAGAAATCAACTAGTGAAAGGTGATCGGCGCATAGGTAAACATCCAGATACTTGAATCATCCAACAGTGACGGATTCGTAAAATTTTTTTGTTATTTAGAAGAATTTGTAAAATAGTTATCATTAGCTACCAATCATAATTTAATATCCCCAAAAAATTTTTTGTAACGTCTTATATGTTCTCATCTTTATTTTGAGAAGAAGTACAAATCCTCGTTTTTAATTTTAATTAACACTTGTAATAAACAAAAAAAATATATCCTTGTGTTGACAAAAGTCTATTTCGGCCCCCATTCGAGTTTTTTATAGCTAGATTCAGTTTTCCTAAAAAATTGCACTCTTTTTAAGAATGCATTTTTCTTTTTTGAAGAATTATGTTTATTAACACTAATAAAAAAGAAATATTCTTGTGTTTCAAAAAAGTTTACTGAAGCCCCCTTTGAAGCTGATTTTTTAAAAGTGGATTCAGTTTTTTCTAAAAAACTATAATAATAATTTTTACTCTTTGTTTTTTCCGTTGATTAGTTACAAACACCCACTTTTAATTTTTGTTTATTAATTGTAATATGTAAAAATAAATCTTGTGTTAACAAAAGTCTATTCCAACTCTCTCTTGAGCTACCTTTTTAGAATTCGAATTATTTTAAAAAATAGTAAAAGTTTTTTCGAAAAATTATAAATAACCCACTTTTAATTTTTGGTTTATTAATTCTAATAACAAAAAAATATTCTTGTAATGGCAAAAGTCTATTTGAGCCACCACTCGATTTTTTTTTAAATTCGAATCAGTTTAAAAAATAGTAAAATTTGTCATTTTTAACCATTATTAAGATTTTTTTAGAAAAATCAATAATATCCCACTTTTAATTTTTGGTTTGTTAATTCTAATAAACAAAAAATATTGGTTCGGCAAAAGTCTGTTTGAGCCCCCTTTTGAGCTGTTTTTTTTAAATTCGTATCAGTTTTTAGAAAAATTACAAATAACCCACCTTTAATTTTCGGTTTATTAATTCTAAAATAAATCTTGTTGTCAAAAGTCTATTTGAGCCCTTTCTTAAGCTGCTTTTTTAAAATTCGAATCACTTTAAAAAAGTAGTGAAAGTTTCTTACCATGTTTATTAAGCTGAATTTCTACGATTTTTTCAGGAATCCTTACTTAATTTTTGTTTATTAATTCCATTAAACAAAAATAACAAAAAGTTTAACTATTTAAGATGTTTTTCTTTTAGAAGACTCTCTTTAAAAATTTTCTTGTTGTACCAATTTTTTTAATTTTTTTATGATTTTTTACAAATCCAAATTTAATTTTGCTTATCAAGTCAATTAAATAAAAATTTATTCTTTTGTTGACAAAAGTATATTCAATCCCACCCTCGAGCTGTTTTTTTTAAATTTCGAATCAGTTGCTCCTAAGAAACAGAAATTGTAAATGTTGTACATTTTAAAATATTTTTTTACTATTAGCTCTATTATCATTTTTGATTTATTAAATTGATCAAAGCCTAATCGAGTCCCCTCTTGAGCTGTTTTTTTTAAGATCGCATCAGATTTCTCTAAAAAAAAGTAGCACTATTTTAGCATGTTTTTTTTAAATTTTTTTTACATTTCTATGATTTTCTAAAAAATATTCTTGTGTTAACAAAAGTTTCTTCAGCACACTCTTTTTTCAAAATTCGATTATTAAAAATGGAACATTTTTACAATTTTTTTTAATTACAAATAAAGTCTAGAGGCCCCTATCGAACATTTAAAAAAAAATTCTATTCAATTTTTTAATAATAATATTTAACCAATTTTACAATTTTATTTCTTTGAAGAATTAGAAATCCTCACTTTTTTTGCTTATTAATTCTAACAAGAAAATATTCTTGTGTTAAGTCCATTGGAGCCCCCTATCGAACTCCTTTTATAAAGTATGATTTAGTTTTTCTAAAAAAAATGTTTAAAATCTGCATCAATATTTTTGTTCATTCTGACAGACAATCTATTCTTGTATTGAAAAAAGTCTATTCCAGTCCCCTCTCAAGATACTTTATTAAAATTTTATTCAGTTTTCACTACAACAACAAAAAACTCGTCAAGTTTATTTTATAAAATATTTATTTTCTGGTCTACTTATATTACTTTTTTGTGCTCATACATTCTGGTTATTACAAATATACAAACAATTTTATTATTTGCAGATGATGTATTGTCTATTGCGATTTATAGTAGAAAATCGTTTCGATTTACAGATGAAGCAAGCTTGTACGTTGGCCTAAACAGGGAGGGTGCGCCCAGATGGGTTACGAAAATTTATTAATGTCAAATCCCGTTTTATAGTTGTTCAGGGAACAAATAGTAATAACATTAATATTAGGTAAAAATGTTTATCAGATTTTGTTGGTGTCGATCCGTAAGTTAATGACTATTAGGTATAGGGGAAAAATAATTGATGACGTTAAATTCAGGATTTGATCTACCTCTCTTAATACTAAAGACTTGACGAACAACTGTATTACAAATTCATGATCAGGAGATTATTTACTCGATGTTTTTCTTGAACTTGAATAGTCATTAACTTAGACAGCGATAAGTTTTCAGAAAAACCCCGAGTCAAGTCGCTTTCTCTTCTGTCATTTAGAAACACAAATTGTCTTAATAACACTGTAATAAATGGATTAAGGCATTCAATTACGATTAAGGCATTCAAATTTAAAGTGAAATTTATCTACCGGATTAAGGGAACAGGTAGTCTTAGGATCGAATTTACCATGGTCGCTTTAGTTTAGTTTTGAAGTTTATGTGGTTCGGTACTATTTTAAATAATTATAGAAAATGAATGAGTTAGTGAATTGTGATCAGTGTTCTTCCGAAATAAATTTGGACAAACAGGAATTCGAAAAGCGAAAGCGTAGTCATCTTTCTAGTGATGCCAAGGAAATAGTTCTAAACGTTTATTCTGGTGAGTAATTGTAATTATACTTACCTGTAAAACATATTACGTATGTAATATAAAAATATATTTGATTTTGACACAAGTCTTATTTACAGGGCTAAAAAATGAATTGTCTTCCTCCGAAGCCCTAAAAGAAACTGTTTTTTTAACAAAAGTGCCACAGTCAACTGTATACAAAATTATTCATGAAGGGGTTCAACCTAGAAAAAGGCGAAAGGATTCTGGGTCATCTCATTCTATTCCACAGGTTCTTTTAGAACCGATTAGAGAAACGATTTATAATATGTTCTCTGTAAATAGTTTTCCTACTTTAAACACATTATTTTTACGTCTAAAACAAAAAATGATAATAGAAGACTGTCATAAAACGACATTATGGAGATTTTTAAAATCCAACGGTTTTAAATTTAAAACCATTGACAAAAGACAAACCATCATGGAATCCAGCCGTTTAGTAAAATGGAGAATAGAGTATCTTAATTCTATTACTCAGTATCGGCGAGAAGGCAGGGACATTTATTTTTTAGATGAAACCTGGTTCGACACTCACGATATCCAAAAAAAATGTTGGACTGATGGAAGCTCAAAATGTAATGTAGACACTCCTCCATCTCGAGGAAAAAGAATATGTATTTTGCATTGTGGTGGAAAATCAGGTTGGGTAGAAGGAGCTCTCTTGTTGTCTGCAAAGGATGTACGGGATAGTAGTTTAGACTATCACCAGGACATAGAAAGTACTCTATTTGAAAAGTGGTGGGAGACTACATTATTACCAAAACTGAAAACTAACAGTGTAATAGTTTTAGACAACGCCCCGTATCATTCCCGGTTGGTTCGAAAAAAACCAAATAGCAATTCTACTAAATCCGTCATTCAAGACTTTCTGATGGAGAATGATATATTTTTTGAACAAGATTACACGAAAAAACAGTTGTTGGAACTTTTACAGTTAGTTGATTTTAAACCAGAATTTGTTGTTGACAACATCGCAATAAATCAAGGATTTAAAATTTTACGTTTACCACCCTACCACTGCATACTCAATCCTATAGAATTGTTATGGGCACAGTTAAAAAATATTTCTCGATCAAATAACTCTTCTCCTAAGTCCACTTCTTGTGTCATCAATGTAATAAGAAATGCATTTAACGATATAACTGTTGACAATTGGAAAAACGCAATCCAACATGTTAAAAAAATTGAAGACAAATATATGACATTTAATAATACCATTGAAAAAATTATAATAAATTTGGACGATACAGACGAAAGTGATATTTCGGAACCTAGTGACTGTGAAAGTGATTTAGAAATGTAGACATTTAGGTATAGGTATTTCTACCAAATAAATCGAGTTATTATTTTTTTATTAATAATACTTAATTAGTTTGAATATTTTTGTTAGCTAAACATGTCTATAATATTAATCTTTTTGAAATGTATACTTTCATACCAATGGAAATCTTATTTATTTTTTTATAGTTTCAATTAAATATTACTGTGTAGGTCAGAGTTTGGTCATTAAATAGTTAGTAAAAATTTAATAGGAAATATTTTTTTCTTTAAAAAAAATTCTACCTAAAACTCACTTTTTAGTAAAAATTCTATTAATTTTTATTAAAACTACTACTAAAACCTCGACTAAAACAAATACAAAAAATCAAATTCTCGAAATCTAAACCTCGAGATCTATAAAAATACCAATGTTTAAAACTACCCTAAAATCTTCCAAGTAACCCATTTTTTGAGCACCAAATGACAACTACAACCTAAGCCGATTCTGATCAGCATATTGGCGAACGTTTCAAGCGGTTGCCAGATCTTTGCGCTTTCTACTATAAATCGCAACGCACAATAACTGATGTGATAAGTCTAGTGAAACTAATATTCTTCCACTGGTGATGTCAACAACAGTGTCGTCCCTATACAAATTGAGGCCTTTAAGTATATATGTTCAATTTTTGTGAGAGTTACCTGAGATAAAGCTTGTGGTTTAACATGAGTTTACTTAGATAAGATAATATTTATGATTATAATTATTTAAAATGGTATTGAGAATTACTTTTGGAAAAATTGCTGTGTGCCTTATTGCCTTTGTGCATTCGGTAAGTTAATATTTTTTTAGTAATTAATCACTAAAAAATGATATTAGAAAGAACAGCCAATAATTAAGAAACAGAGCTTGTAATGTTTGTTATGAATAATTAATATAATCAATAGTAACACAATGAAATAGTGATTAACGAAACGTTCCGATAAGTTTCAGCTTATCGTTATTATCTAATGTTATTTTTTATGTAATTGGAAATTGCTTATTAAATTGAAAAAATGTCATAGAAACGGTACTGATAAAAACACAGTTTATTTTGTTTTTTAAGAACAGCTTTGTTTTTAATTTTTTGAAGATCTTTTTACCAAAAATTATGCTTTTAAAATATATTTAAAATTTTATTCAATTTAAGTTTAGACAATTTAAATTTTTTTTATTTTAATGAACTATATCGGTACCTTATATTATGTATTATTACTTTATTTTTACATTTTAATACTCACCTTACTGCGACATTTTAAAATTACTGTCGGAGGCGGAGTGAGGAAAATAATGTGAAATAAAGTAACATTTAATTTAAAAGGACATTTATTGTTCTGCATTACAGTGATTGTACTCAAATATAATTTTATTGTAATAAATTTTTGCTAAATAGTATTTTAATTCTAGTTTGCTTTTCCAGATATTTTTATTTGATGGTATACTTTCTACGATAAATGAGGATAAATATTTTGCCAGAGATGATGACTTAGAATACAATGAAAATGTAGAAGCTATATTTTTATATGGTTTACATTTTATACTTATATTTTCATTGATTTATTCTGTTTTTAAGGTCAGTACCTCGATTTTCGATATATTTTTCGGATTTTTAGAACTTCGAATAATTGACGAGTGTTTGCTAACTAAAATTCAAGATTTAAACTGTTTTAATGATTTACTAATGATACTAAGATAGTTAGCCAATCGTAGTAGCGTAGTATTTTGATTAAGCGAAATAAGATTAAAGCAATTTTCATAATTGTATTTATTTTATTGTTCAACCATTTAAATAAGATTTTGTTTTTCAGAATAACACGAGCTTGCTTTCACCGTGGCTTATAGTAACGTGTCCTGTATTCCTGTACATGACATTTTTAGTTCTTCAAGGACTAAAAGACATGAAGTCGTATTTAGTTGCTGATTTATTGACAAATTTTTATTTTGTTGGTAAGATAATGAAGCGTTTTTTACTAATATATTCGTTGTCTTCTAATTTCTTCTCACAGTTTTCTTAAAATGATTTTCTGAATTCCATTATATGAATTAACAAAATTTATACCAACACTTTTTGACTAACTAATTTTTATTTCAGGTTTTTTTTGGTTTTGTTGGACAACGATTTACAATATTTTCAAGACTGGAGATTACCGAAATTCTGAGCTTTCAGAAAAATATTTTTATTTTATTAATTATTTCAAAAGAAATGTTAAAAAAATTGGAGTCAATTAAACGCTATTTTTTTACATTTTATTTTTTCGTACATACATAGAATTCGTTCTTAAATGTGTGTCAATTTTAGATAATGTTATTCATATAACTTAGCAAAACCAGTATTTAAACCTACTTCAATTATTGTATTTAAACTCATGGTGTATTTTTGTTACCCAATCACGCAATATCCAAATACAATCTAAAAAATATAAAATATGTGAATAAAATTAAAAAAAATCACATGTCTTAGAAACAAAACAATATTAAAATACGTCTTTAGTCTTTATTAAATGCAAGAGAATCGTCACTTTCTGGAGAAATAATTTTAGTTTTTTCTATAAAGTTGTCTGTTTCTTTTATTGCATATTAGACGGTTTATAACTGTTCACTAGTAATCTTTTATACGTGTTCACATAAAAGTTCATTATTATGGTGCCTTATTTTAACTATTTTTTTTAGTAGACATTCTGAAATTATCCTATTAAAACGCATTGTCCATTTGGAAGGAGGCAATTTTTTTTTTAATTTCGAATAAAACGGGCTTGTGTATTATAATTACCTGATATTTTCTTTTTCTGCTTTTCTCCTTTTAAGATCCAGAAATGATTTGCTACTTCCCGACTTTAACATTTTTTTCTTTTAAGTTGAAGAAGATTATCTATATTCTCAAATGTGGTATTAAGGGATTATAGAACTTCTAATAAAAATCAAAAATCTTTACCACAACTGTTTTCAATTCAATTCAAACTTAAAAGATGAAAAATAGATATACAATATGCACTAACCAAAGTAAATAATATAAACAGTGACCATAACAACTTACCACAAAATAAAACAAAATGTTGCACAATGAAAAATAGGTTTAGTAGGGGTAAAATTAAATTAAAATTTTGACGCAAAATTATTAAATAAAATTGGAAGCTTAAATAAATTGTATTAACTGAAGTTTTTAAATTAACTTATTAAGTTGTGTGGCCTAATATTCTAATTTTCTCTTCATAACACTAATCACAAATTCTAGCACTTTATTTTTAATATCCGGCGATAGCAACACATGGGTAGAAAGATATTTATATTGCGATTACAGAATAATTTCATCATTTTTATGAAAGTAGGAGAATGGGTTGATTAATTCGCGGCCTAACAAAGAAAACTATAATTTAGAAGAATACATTTGTTTTTATGTTTCAACATAATCTCTTTCTTGAATGCACTTGGTCCATCGATTTTCCAAACTCTTTACCCCATCCCTGTAGGCAGATTCCGGTTACTTTTCAAAATAACTGTCGCTTCAATTATTTCCAAGTTTGAAGCATATTTCTTTCCCGCATGAAATTTTTTCAAGTTGGGGAATAAACTGATGTCTGATGGGGCCAAATCAGGGGAGTAGGGTGCGCGAGGTATCAGTTCAAAGCCCAGCTCATTAATTTTATAGTCATCGCGATAACCGACTTGTGTCATGGTGCATTGTCCTGAAGAAACAATATTTTCTTTTTGGCCAACCCGGGTCTTTTTTCTTTAATTTTTTGGTAGAGCTATTCTAGTAGATTAGCGTATTATTCGATGTTTATTGTTTTTCTTTTTTCAAGGTAGTCAACCAAAAGAATTCCTTTTGCGTCCCAGAAAACGTCTCCATCACCTTTCCGGCTGAAAAAACTGTTTTCGCTTTTTTCGGAGCATGGTTCACCCTTTGCTGTCCATTGTTTGGATTGCTGTTTGGTCTCTGTTGTATAATGGTGTATCCAAATTTCATCCGCTGTTATGAACAGTTCGAAACACAGCTCAGATGTGATTTTTCGGATGAGCTTTTTTTCAGGGGTAAGGAGTCGCGGCACACATCTAGTCGATATATTCTCTTTTATATCAATAATAATTTGTCTTTAAGTAATCCTGTTTGACTCCTTTTCTGGGTACTTGTTATATCTTTTACTTTTTTGTACATAATGAATGTATCGTAGTTCTTTCGTACTTTTCAATTTCTTCGCATTGTTCCTTAATCAATGTTTCCTTCGCTTCTTTGATTTTTCGTTTTACTCTTTGGTCTATTTCTTTATATTTTTCAAGGTTATTCTTCATGTCTCGTCTCTTATCCATTAACTTCAATATGTCTTCCGTCATCCATATCTTATTTTTCTTTGTAGTCGGGGCCAGGTGTTTTTCCCCTGTTATTTATGTTTATTAATTTTTCATTTACATTTTCTGTACCACGAATTTGGTTCTCTTCTCTAATGATATTTTCATTTATTTCATTCTGAGTTTTTTGCCTTATATTATCATTACTTAGTTTATTCAGAGCTCAGGTTTTGAGAATAGGTTTAATTATCTTCTTTGGTCTCGCCTGGATCATAGAAATCACAGGGTAGTGATCAGCACTTAGATCAGCCACAGGGTAAGTCTTGGTATATTTGACAGCATTACGATATCTCCTTGTCACCATAATGCAGTCTATCTGGTTTCGCACTACCTTTTCTTTGGTATGTTAAGGGGATGTCGATGTATACAACCTTCGCGGTGGTAGTTTGAAGAAGGTGTTTGTTATCATTAGATCTTCGTTCTGAAAAAATTGGACTAACCCATTACCTCGTTCATAATTTCCTACGTGTTCTCCAACTGCACCTTGCCCCACTTTGGCATTGAAGTCTCCGATTACTATATTAATGTGATGCTTTTTAGTTGTTCTCATTACTTCTTCTTTTGTGTGTCTTTTGTTTGCTTTTATTTCAAGAATTTTGCAGGTTTATGACCGAATAAGACTTGTAATCATCTGCTTTCCCTCCCCTGCCGAATCTTGGAAACCGAATTCCATAATCAGTAAGATTTCGATTCTCTTCTGTGTTTGCCATGATAATTTGACTAGGGTTACTCTATGAGTATTTAATGCTCTTCCACACGAAGCTGTTGGCCAGTGAGGGGATTACTTATTCCGATAATTATTCGGTCGACAGAGCTTCAAACACATAAATACATGAATTTTAAATATTTTAAAATTTAAGGCACTGACATTGACAGAGGGTAAACCTTTCAGAAAAGCTATATTGCTGTCACCTTACAAATCGAGGATTTTTAATCAATGTCTGTATTCCTAGATCGATCTGAGATAATAAATGTGATTTATTAGAATATTAATTAAATATATGTCTTGAAATGGTACATATAGGAAAAATTGTTGTGTGCTTTATTACATGTATACATTCGGTAAGTTAGTATTTTCATCATTTAATTAACAAAAAATGATACTGGGAAATAGGGCCAAGAATTGTTAGTAATAATAAACATAATAAATGTTTTGACTTTTTCAAAATGCGTTCTCTTATTCTCGTAGTGATAATCCTGTAGTAGATTATTTCTGTATTATACATGTTGAGTGAATAATTTTCCATTTTTGGGCGGGCAGTCATCGCCAATTATAAGAGAGCTGTCAGTTAAAGCTGGATTTTATGCAAAAAAAATAAATACAAAAGAAATTTGTAGATTACAGTGAAGTATTTTCAGCCACAATAAGATTCGACTCCATTAGAGTGTTGTTAGCCATTACGCAGTCCACATCTTCCAAATGAAAGAGTATAACATTAAAACTTTTATATAGAGAATGGAATAAGACTTATGCATTAAATTGATTAAATGTGATCCTGGTTTAGTCAAGAAGTCACTGTGCAGACTAAAACTGTCACTACTTTATTGAAACCATAGGTTTAATAGATTTATAAGTTGCAGTATTGCTATTTACTGCATACATAAGAGTTTATGGATGGTATATCTGTTCTTTTAATAGTTTATGTTGATATTATTTTAGTTTATATTACAGAACTAAACGAAGAGAACTGTGACGATGAGGAAGAACTGAGAAGCTGTGAATGTACCAAAAAAAGATACATACTAAAAAAATTTTAAAAAACCGGAAATAGAGACAATTTGTAAAATGCAGAACAAAAATGTTTGTAATTTTAAAAATATATCTTTCTAAAGATGTAATGGAAACTACAACAGTTATATATTTTGCTATAATATATTCTACTTTAAATTGTTGCTATTTGGAACTAGGAGCTGATGAACTTCTGCTTTTTATGAATTTATAATATTTGATTGGATATGAACATATTACAAGAATAAACATCTTTTGGGAAACAATGCAAGTACAGTGCGACGTAACAAGTTTGAGGCAACATTAACATAAATCTTGCTCAAAATGATGTGATAATAATTTTGATATTAATTTTAACAAGATACCCGATATTTTGTAAAAATTTATTAAAAAATCGATTCGATTTGATAGCATGGGATTTTTAGCATTTCCTTTTGGTTACTACCTAAATATCTAGATAAATAATTTTTCTTATTTTCGACCATTACATGAGATAGATTTTGGAAGTACTAGAAACTGGAACAAAATCGAAAAAATAACATTTAATTCCAATAATGCTATCTAATGAATAAGTCAATTATACTATGGAATTTTATTGTCTGTTTGAGTAATTCATGAGTTTTATCCAGGTAATTTGGTCTAAAATTTAAAAACGTATAATTATGCTTCTTTTGTTCGTATATGCTGATTTTAGATTTCTAATCTTTTTTTGTTCTATCTGCGGTGTCCAGATGAATAATTCCATTATCAATTATTATACTGGCAACCTATTTACAAAGTGTACTTCAATTATTTATTTTTATTTTTAATTTATTAAGACTTAATTTCTCTTCAATTGTAGCTAATTAGTATTTCTAGATTTGCTGTTTTTCAGATATATTTTTTTTTATTGGATTCTATTCTACAATAAATGAGAATAAAATTTTTTGTAATTACTGTCAGAGGCGGAGTGAGGAAAATAATGTGAAATAAAGTAACATTTAATTTAAAAGGAAATTTATTGTTCTGCATTACAGTGATTGTACTCAAATATAATTTTATTGTAATACATTTTTGCTAAATAGTATTTTAATTCTAGTTTACTTTTCCAGATATTTTTATTTGATGGTATACTTTCTACGATAAATGAGGATCAATATTTTGCCAGAGATGATGACTTAGAATACAATGAAAAAGTAGAAGCTATATTTTTATATGGTTTTCATTTTATACTTATATTTTCATTGATTTATTCTGTTTTAAAGGTCAGTACCTTTAATTTTTGATATATTTTTCAAAAATTTAAGATTAAAACTTTTCTAATGATCTATTAATGATACTAAAATACCGAATCGCAGATCGGATGCAGTGTTTTGATTTTAAGTGGTTCAAGACTCAAGTAGTTGTGATATTTATTTTTATTTTATTGTTTAATCCTTTAATTATATTTCGAGTCTCGTTCTTCGAGATTACATTGTAGTACCGCTACTTCTACTAGTTTCAGCCACAAATTTCAGAGTAAAAATTTCAAACTTGCCGCGGTTAGTACTCCCGCGCTCCCTAGTGTATACTTTCTTCATAACGTTTTTTGTGCTATCTAAGCAACAGTCAGAGTAAATTTAATAACCAATTAAATTATTGCTACGTCAATAAATTAAGGAAAATTATTCTGAAAAAACTGATGTTAATTTTTCCTACTTTTATCAAAAATGGGAAAAAGTAAGAAACGTAGTCGAGAACGGGATGTGGACGACGGAATTGAAAAACGAATTTGCAGGTTAGAACGTGTGCTGGGAGATTTTATAAAACAGACACGGGTGCACCTTGAGAAAACTGGTAGGTTTTATTTCCTATATTTATATACAAGTATGTGCAATTATTCAGTAGATAGTTATTAATTAATTATAGTTAAATATATAGATAGTTATTGGGTAAATATCTACTTATATCATACAAAAAAAAAAAAGAAAAAAAATTCTCACCATACTACATATGTATATATAATATATATATTATATATGAACAATTGCACTTGTATATTTGAACACTTATGTTCTTCGGGCGTCAGTGTTCTCAATAAGTATGAAACACTGACGTGCTTTTATTTTGGGCTAGTAACCTTTGCACGAAGGAGGCAAATAAATTCTAGTGCCATTGATATCCACCGAAAAATTTTTCAGGTGGAACTCAAACAACCTCAACCTCTAATGAAAACAGACGAAAACAGACGGTCAAATGAGCAACATGACGGCGTTCCTGCTGAATCGGAAAAAGAGGACAGTACAAAAACTGTCATTCCGGAAGAGGCTATTGAGACTGAGACTCTACCAGATCTAATGAGACTCCACCAGATCTAATACCAGCGTCATCAGTCGAGACTGGTATCATCGAAGAAAAGACTCTTGATGAAGATGTCGAGACGGTTTTGGGAGTCGACCCGACAGTGTCAGGCAAAAAAGATCTTGACTTCCATCCAAGTCTAGTAGCTAGTGGCCTACCTGGCTTTCAGAAGGTCTTACAAAAGAAAGTAAGGAGTCGATAGTGGATAAATATTCTTGTAAAGGGAACATTAATCTAGAAGCTCCAGAGCTAAATGAGGAAGTGCTGGCCACTTTAAATGAATCTGGTATAAAAAGAGATAAACTTTTTATATCTGAACAAAATTTAGCAGGCTCGGCAATGTCAGCAGTAGGAGATTCTATTTCAATGATCTTAAAAGACGATGAAGAGGCCGTAGATCGTCTTGTCCTTCTGGAAAGACTAGCGGACACAGGAAAATTGCTTGCTTAGTTACATTTTTAAATATCATCCGCAAGAAAATCGTTTATCTCGCCAGTTCTCTCAAAACCAATGAAGGACTTGCTTCAAAAAACGAAACCAGTTTACCTTTATGGAGAAAAATTGACCGAGAAAATTAAGGCGGTGAAGTCTATAGAAAAGATCGGAAAGGAAATGAAGAATGCTCCTACTTCTTCGGCTGCCTCATTCAATAAATTACCAAACCATTCCAAAAGTCTTCAACGTCACGCTCTTTAAACTGGAAGAGCCCACATGCAAGCCAGGGGAACTCGTATGTGGGTCAAAAAGCTTCACACCAGAGATTCTCCAAACCGAACCATCAGAGCAACAAATCATCGTACAACAACAAGCCCAATCAGACAAGAACCAACTATCAAGAGAAGAGGAAATAGAGGTAAGAATAGCAGGTCGTCTTAGTAATTTTAGTCATGAATGGAAGAAAATAACTACAGACAAATTCATCTTAAGCTGTATCAAAGGTTATGTAATACCTTTGACTACTCAATCTCCTCAGGCATTGAATTGGACGAAAACAGTAAAGTTTTCCCTCCAAGAAGAACTATCAATTCAAATTGAAATTGATAAACTATTAGTAATGGGTGCTATTGTCAGATGTGAGCCGGTGGAGGACCAGTTTTTATCTCCATTCTTTTTAGTTCCAAAACCTAATGGATCAAAAAGGTTTATTCTAAATTTAAAGGTTCTAAACCAGTTTATTGACACTTCGCATTTCAAACTCGAAGACTTAAGGTCTACTATAAAATTAATTTTTAACAACTACTTTTTATGCAATTTAGACCTTAAAGATGCATATTTTTTAATACCGGTATTACCCTCAAGCAGGAAATTCTTACGATTTAATTTTAAAGGGTGCCTTTATGAATTTACTTGCATGCCATTTGGACTTTGCACAGCCCCGTATGTCTTCACGAAACTATTAAAACCAGCTCTTAGTTGGCTAAGACAGAGAGGTAGAATATCCACAGCTTACCTAGACGACATCTTATGTATCGGAAATTCCTTTCAAAGTTGCCTAGAAAATACTCAGGACACTAGAAGAATTTTACACAGGTTAGGCTTCGTTATTAATGAACAAAAGAGCTCGAACAAGCCAGAGCAATCTTGTAAGTACTTAGGATTTATAATCAATTCAACCGATATGTCATTATCGTTAACCATAGAAAAGAAAATTAAAATAAAACAAACAGTTCGAGAGTTCTTAGGCAGAAATTACTGTAAAATTCGAGAAATGACGGCCCTTATTGGTGCCTTAATCGCGGCGTGTCCAGGAGTACCATATGGTATGATGTATACAAAAATTATTGAAAGAGAAAAAATAAGGGCTTTAATTTTAAGTGATCAGAACTTTGATGAGTCAATGCCAATAAATGAGTCCATTAAAAAAGAATTAACCTGGTGGGAAAATAAATTACCAGAAGCCAAATGCCCCATTAGACTTCTTCGGTTTGCCAAAGAAATATTTTCAGATGCATCACTGATAGGTTGGGGGGCACACTCTGATGGAGAAGATACTCAAGGATTTTGGTCAGAAGCAGAAAAATCCTTGCATATTAACCACCTAGAATTAATTGCTGCCTTCTTAGCACTGAAAAGTTTTGCCCGGGATTTTACAAATTGTGAAATCTTATTAAGAATTGATAATACCACTGCAATCGCATATATCAATCTTATGGGAGGCGTACAATACCCTGAATTGAACAGACTCGCTAGAAATATATGGCAATGGTGCGAAAAAAGGGGACTCTGGGTCTTTGCATCTTATATTCCATCACAAGAAAATACAGATGCAGACCGAGAGTCAAGAAGAACAAATATTGACACTAAATGGGAGTTAAGCGAAAAACTTTTCTTAAAAATTGTTAATAAATGGCGCATGCCAGAGATTGATCTTTTTGCTATACGTATCAACGCGAAAGTAAGAAAATTCTTCTCCTGGAAACGAGATCCAGAGCTTGGAGCATAGACGCTTTTACCCTAAACTGGAATGAACATTTCTTTTACGCCTTCCCACCCTTCTCAATTCTTACTAGAGTTCTCCAAAAAATTATTTTGGATAAAGCGGAAGGAATATTAATTGTTCCCCACTGGCGCACACAACCCTGGTTCCCCGTGTTCAACGTAGGTTAGTTAAGTAATATTTACAGAAATATTCTTTTTCCTTGACTTCGATTTTTTCTTTTAATTTTATTCTTCAAATTAGTAGTAATAGCTTTAAAGTATATGAAGAAAGTATACACTAGGGAGCGCGGGAGTAGTAACCGCGGCAAATTTGAAATTTTTACTCTGAAATTTGTGGCTGAAACTAGCAGAAGTAACGGTACTACAATGTAATCATCTCGAACGAGACTCTCATATAATTACAATCGAACATCACGTTTGATTTTCAAATATTATTTTATTTTCCAGAATAACAGGAGCTGGCTTTTACCGTGGCTTACAGTAACGTGTCCTATGTTAATGTATATTACATATTTAGTCCTTTCAGGACTAAAAGACATGAAATCGTACTTAATTAGTGACTTAATTTTCAATTTTTGTTTTGTGGGTAAGCATTTTTTACTTATTTGATTATATTTTAATTTTTTCTCACAGTTTTCTGAAAATGGTTTTTTGGATTCCATTATATAAAATAGCGACAAAATCTTAACACTTTTTGAATTTGGTTTAATTGTCTAATTTGTATTTCAGTTTTATTTTGGTTTTGTTGGATATCGACCTACAAGTATTTCAAGGCTGGACATTACCAAAATCCTGATTTTTCTAAAAATATATTTTCTAGTCATTAAAAGAATGTTAAAAAAAATTTAGTCAATTAAACGCTTTTTTATTAAATGTTTTTTTTTGCAAATACATTGAATTTAAACTTAAGTGCGTGTTAATATCACAGAATTTTGTTCACAGAACTTAGCAAATTCGATATTTAATCCTACTCTAATTATGGTATGTGTCCTCATGATGTATTTTATTACACAATACCACATAATCCAAATATAACCTAAAAAATATGAAATATGTGAATAAAATCAATAACATAAAAAATTATGTGTCTTAGAAAAATGATTAAAACAGTTTTTTAGTTTTTGTTGAATGCAAGAGAATCGTCACTTAATGGAGAAATAATTTTATATTTTTTTCTATGACCTTGGTAAGCTTGTTATCTTTTATTTCTACAAAATCAGTGGTAGAGCCTTTGTTAACAATAGGTATAATTTAAGAATATAAAAAGAGAGTGGTATGATTCAGATTTTAAAAAAGCTGTAAAATAGGCCAAAATGGCGTATTTACAAAATAAAACAGTAAAAAGTAGAAATAAGTTAAAAGAAGAAACAAAATATCAAACAAAGTTGTCCAAGATAGAAACGGCAAAAACTTTAAAGGAAGATGGAAAATTCGAAGAAAATTATAACCAAAAACAAATAAGAAATTTTCATTAGAGTATCGAAACAGAAAAAAGAGGATACCAACCAAAAAACATCTTACTGTAAAAATAAAGAAGGAATTATGATCGTAAATGACGAAAAGAACCTAAAATATTGGCAGCACGAAAATAGCGAAAAAATCAAATTGCAATTGAACTAGTTAAAAATGGCGGTCAGAAGTTGTTTGAGGAAATAACGGTATTAGTTAAGGAGTGTTGGTGGCAAGAAACATTAATACTGAATTTGGAGAGAGCACTGTTATGTCCAATGTTAAAAAAAGATAGAGAAGTGTGAAAATGGTAAAGGAATTACTTTATTAGACGTAAACATAAAATTTTAGCAACGAGAATTAGAATTACATTACAAAAAAATGGAGGAACTGTTGGGAGAGTACCAGTGCCAAAGATGAACAAAACATCAAATAAATATTTTAAGATAGTTACTACAAGCAAGGACTACGAAGAAAAATGAAACAATTAATAAAGAAAGGCGCCAGATTGAAGAATTGAGGATAAAAGTAAATGCTGAAACGTATGCTTTCCAAAGAGTAAGAAGGTTTGATAACGGAGTAAAAAATATGGAAAGACAAATAATACTTATCTTGAATTTTCACAGTCTTCCAAAGCGTTTTAGTATATTTAACTTTCTATCTAGTTTTCGGTATCGGACAATACCATTCTCAACACAGAAAGAAGTTTGACAGATTAAAAACGTAAATAAATTTCATGCCATAAACCTGACAACCAATCATTATGAGACAATATTCTTTATCTAAAAATACATTTGGTTAGTATTATTTAGTTCAAAAGAGCAAGAGTAGAAAAACGGAATAAGTGGGTTAGTATATTAAACAAAGTGCTGAGAAATAAATAAGGATATGCTACGATCAACCAGCAATAGTGCAGGAGATCCAAGCCCAACAATTAAGAGGCGTGGCATATAGAAAAGGTGTCAGAAAACGGCCAAACAAAATTAGCTGTAAACAGAGGAAGAAATGAAGGAAGAAAGGGAGAGACCAAAGAAGAAATGGATAAACCAAATCGAAAATGACTAAAAAGAAATTAAGAATAAATAAATAGAGAAAAAATACAAGACATCCTAAAATTTGGAAAGCAATTGTCAATCAAGCCAAGGACATTGACAGATATTGTTAGCTGATATAGACCATATATAATTACTGGATGGAGTGTGACGTGCTCTTACATTTTCATGTTGTAATGAACATTAATAGAGTGAGAGGATATTAAAGAGATATATGGTCTAAGAGAGAGGTGGAAACAGATGGGAAACAAAGCACACACAGGTATAAAATAGCTATTTGGGCGGAAAGTGGTACTTTGTCGCTTTGAGACAGAAAGTTACCGCGCGACAAAGTACTTTACGCTCGAATTTTTACGATCACATTTTTTTTAGATGTTTCAGTAAATCATGATTAATCCGTTTATATTGTCGCCATTTTTACAATTTAACTAAACTTTTATCATGAAGATGGCGCTATTAAATTTTGACACCGTATGACAATTGCATAAAGATTACTTTTTATTAATTACGATACATATAAAATGGTTGCAAGGTGATCGTAAAAAAAATAACATTTAATTCACATGTTTTTATATGTATTGCAAATAAAATATGAGTTTACAAAAAACTGTTTTTTTATGACAAAAAAATATAAAAATTTCCAACACTTTATAAAACTATTATAACCAAAATATGAGCAGTACCAATAATTATTTCCCCTTCCATTGCCCTCTCTCTCCGTCTAATTATGTTCATGAACATTAATTCTCTCTCGCACACACTCCATCCAGAGATTATTTATGCTCTAAGTTAGCTGTTTTAGTTTTTTCAATTTTTTGCAACGTTTGACGTAATCTACATTGCTGCCATCTTACGTTGTAATCAATGTCTTTAGTTCTTCTCAGATCTGTCTGAGATAATAAATGTGATTTTTTATTAGGACATTAATATATATTTGAAATGTTAGTGGAAATACCTCATGGAAAAATTGCTGTATGTCTTATTGCATGTATACATTTGGTAAGTTTATACATTTTTTGCTAGGCACATAATTGTCACTTATAAGAGAGCTGTAGTTACAAAAGAAATTTGTAGATTATTATAAAATGTTTTTACCCACATTAAGATTTTACTCTACTAGAATGTTGTTAGTCATTACGACAACACACACAACTTTCAAATGAAAGAGTGTGACATTAAAAGTTCATTTTTTTGTATGGCGAATTAAAAGAAGTGTTATTCATTAAATTGATTAAATTATGTTCCTGGTTTAGTACAGAAGCTGATGTATACACTAAAATAGTGATCTCGTTCTTTGGAAAAATATTTGTTTTATAAGAAACTTTGGTTGTGGTCGCAGCAAGAAAAATTATCGCGTTAATTTTACAAAAATTTGAAAAACCATAACCGAGTATTTGCCATATATGCTGATTTTGGAACACTGTTATTTTTTTGTTCTATGTGACGTCCAGATAAATAATTCCATTGTCCATTATTATAACGGCAATCTATTATAAAGTGTTCTTCACCATTTTTAATTTATTAATAACCTTAATTTGTCTTAAAGTCAGTAATTAGTATTTCTAGTTTTGCTGTTTTTCAGGTTATTTTGTTTAATGGTACAGTTCCTAGAAAAAATGCCGGATATGAAGAATTAAAATACATTGAAGAAATAACAAATTCATTTACCCAGGACTTACATTTTATACTTATATTTTCACTAGTATATTCTGCTGTAGAGGTCGGTACTCGATATTTTTTCGAATATTTAGTACTAGAATAATTCAAGACTGTTGCTAAGTAATGCTCAAGATAGAGTTTTAGTTGACCTTGACAGAGCATTGAAAATAATAATAATTATAGTTATTTCTATTTTTTAGAACAAACCAAACTTTCTTTTACCATGGCTTTTAGTATCATTTCCTGTGTTCGTCTGTGTAACATTTGCCATCTTCGACGCGCAGAGTAAAGTAACATTTCACAAAGTTTTTAATGGACTGATTGATCTCTTTTTTACTAGTAAGAATCTCTTTGTTAGGCGGCTCCGAAATTTGGTACATTATTTTTGTTTTAGCTCTGTTTTGGTTGTGCTGGTCTATTGTTTACCTGATTTACAGAAGAGAAGATTTCGAAAATCCTTTTTTTTAGCTAAAATGGTAGATCTTAAGTCAATTAAACTCATTGTTTTTGAAAATATGTTTTATTTTTTGGTCATAAGTGCATGGCAATATCACAGAAATGTATTCGTCCTTTTACATGTGGAGTTTAATTTGATTTTCGTCTTTATACAACTGCGTAAAGCCGATATTTGAACCACTTTCCAATTATTGTATTTGGCCTCAAGTTGTACTTAAGCACACAATACCACATTGCCCAAGTACACCCTAAAAATAGTTAAATGGTAATTTATTTGTAACAACTACTAAAAGAAATATTGTTAAGACTTACCAATGCTAATAATATTGTACAAATTCTGTGACAAATATTCTTTGTGTAGCGTAAATAGTCCATAAATAGTACTAATTACAAAAATTGGCGTGGTCGTTAATAACCAAGGTACAGTCAAGTTAGGCGTGTCCTAAAAAAGATTAATTTTAAATTGAAATAATTGGTACGTGCATATTTGAGAAGTAACCATTGGTTAATCTTTGAAGAGGTTACATAAATATCTACTAAATTAATAACTGTAGAATAAGGCACTTTTCCATGCTTTAGCATCTACCGTGGTCACATCTGGAATAAATCTGTAATACTTAAAATTGTTGCTAATGCTGAGTAAAAAAATCATAATAGGACTACCGACAGGTTAAATGAGGTTGCAGATTTTTGTAACAATAGTCAATATTTCAAGTTCCAGATCAATCACCAGCGATCCAAGTTGTTCCAAGTGACTAAGTCAGTTTTCAGTTTTATTTTACAATTAGAGACCTTTTATTTGTTTGCAAAATAAATATTTAATTTTTATATCAATTAATCGTCAAAGAAAACAAAGAATTTACCAAATACTAAATTAAAATACCAAAATATTGATTATTTTTAATATTAAGGATTGCACAATTGTTTTAAAAATCTACTTATCAACAAATCTTTGAATTAAGAATTGCCTTAAGCATTTCGAAATTTGATTCACCTGTTTATAATGTCAATGTGCTCTGGGTGTCCAAACATATATTCGTAGAACCCACTAATAATTTTTTTGTTATAAATAAATGAAGATATAAAAATAACAATGGAGTGAGAAAGATTAGAATTTGAAACTGACCTATCAACGGCAACAGATTTCAAGTGGTTTTTATCTAATCAAGCAGATATTCTGGAAAAAAATTTATTCGTACAAATCAAAATTCAGATTGATAGATTCCATTTAACTTAAAATCATTTGTAGCTAGTTCAGTTATGGATCGAAAATCTAAGTTCGTGTGTTATTATTGGAAAAAAACAATGATCGTATCTTCCTTTACCATGCATTTAAGATTTTAACACGTGAACAAAAATTGCAGAAGTTTGTACGGTTAAAATTGTGTTAAAACTATTTGTAGGTATACTATGATGTCCCTACGTGTACAGTCGGAGAAGCTGAGTTGGAACCGTGGTTCAATGTAGTTTTGTTTATAGTTAACAAATTAGAGCTAAAAGAGTGCTGATCACTAAGTTTAAATTTTAGACCATATAAATCTCTAAGCGTGTGCGAGAGAGAACGGTCATGAACAACAAGAGAGGGAAAGAGAGAGAAAGAGAGAGAGGGCAATAGAAGGGGAAATAATCAATAGTGTTAATATTGTTACCGCGGTTTTAGAAAGTGTATACATCGGTGTGGTTTGTTTCCCCTTCCGTTTCCATCTCTCTCTCTCCCTATATTTTCTAAGATAACTCTATTATCATTTCACTCGTGATGTTCATTACAACTACAGCAATGTAAGATTGACGTCACACTCGGTCTAGATTATATATGGTCTAAGGTTTAAATAAAGTTTCCAACATTTGCGTTAGTTTTCATCACAATGAAAGTTCATTGAGTCCATTCCAACTTTAATTTACCAAAAAAACATAGAACTTTTGTAAGGAACAGAAATATTTTAGAAACTGATTGGAGAAAATATGAAATATGGAAAAGCCAATTATTTCAGTTTAGGTTTGACCATAATTGGTGCCCTGAACATACCAACTAACAGAGTTACATTTTGTTACAATCCTAGACACTTGAAATTCGTAAGTGTAATTCAGATCATTGTAAATATTGTAACAAAAGCATCATTCGATTTTGCATTCAATTGATCAGAACTAAGTTAACACCTCTTCTTGTTGTAATTTTGTAGCATGAGCTTTGGCTCCAAACACGTTGTTGGGACATTAATGAATTGTATCTCAATGTACCAAAGAAGAAATGTACCAAAGAACCTGTTGTAAGGAGCAGAAAACTTTTGGCATTTGGTTAGATAGATTATAAAATATTGAAAAGCTAATCATTTAAGAGACAAGTTTAGGTGAGTCTTAATTGGCCCATTGAACATACCAGCTAACAGAGTTACATCTTGTTACCCTTTGTAACTATTGAGTTTTGGATAAAAGTTTATAAGGCAATTTCGATTTAAAATTCTTCAAGAAGAACGCTGAGAGTCACGGGACACACTGTATTTTCAATTTTATTATAGAAATACTGGTTAGTATTTTGGATCAATATAAATGTAAACTAAAATAAAAAACCAACATGGGAAATATTGAAATATTTATACAAAAGGAAATTAAAACTGTCAAGGTTAAAGAAAATTGATTCTTTTTAAAGAGGTTTACTATAGTTGTAACAATTTAATTTAAAAAAAACTATAAAAACACCCACGTAGTCTTTACTTTACCGTAACCTTATTAGAATAACTTACCGTTATGCTACCGTAAATAAGTAGGGTAGCTATTATAACTTGAAAGATATAAGATGCAATTATCACTTTATGGTCCCGGATCAGAAACGGTTCTTCTAATACTATTAACTCCCACGTTCTTTCATAGATTCGAGATAACACCAAAATCTAAAACATTATACGCCCAACTCTATGATATTTATGTCTAGCGTCTGGAGGTTATGTTTAATCGATTAAAACATATATTAAATAAAAGCTTACCAAATGTAAAACTCCCACAATAATACAGATTCCTCTTAATGAAAATGGAATTTTGATTATTTTAAAGTTATCCATTCTATGTCGATTATAGAAACTTCAACATAAACTGACAAATGTGCATGAAAGAAAAACCGCGTCTGTACTGGAAAATGTAGAGATGGAATTAAAAATGGGGATACTCTCTCCAATCACATACAATTAAATGCGGGTGGGAACTTTAATTATTTAGCATCAAAAAGTAAAACAATCTTGTTAAACTTGCATTAAAATTGTTGAATTTTAGTTGTGTTTCAAAATGGACACTGAAGTAGCTGACACAGCGATAGCTTTTATGACAATACTGCTAAGTTTAAAAAACGGAAACGGAAGTGACGTCACTGGTGCATCCTTATAAAGCAAAGATCATGTACCAACGAATTGCGAAACGCGAACTTATTGCCCATTAGTTAACGTTGACAGTTGTAACGATTACTTTATTTTCAAGGACTTCGCAAAATTTAAAATCTAGGGTGCGGGAAAATTAAAACAGTTTTAATTTTTATGCGAATTTCGCTAAATTTTCAAACTTACGCATGCGCAGTACAAAGAAGAGTAAATTAACCTTGACGGGTATTGTTTTGTTTTGTCTTTTGCATAGAGAAATCTTTTGTGTTTAATGTTATGTTTGGAAGACTTAATTAAGTTTTATTTTTTTTAAATATTTCATATTTAAATTTCATTAAGCGAACGAAACGACAGGACTGTGACAGACTGACTGAGTCAATTGTCACATAATTGTAGCCACACTAGTTTTTTTTTTACATTTTTCCCCAGAATTATCGTTGGTACATGAAACGTTTACAAATTAAAGTAGCGAATGCGGAAAGCGATATTCGCAATTCGTTGGTACATGAACTTTGCTTAATATAAATTTAAATCTTTTTAGGGCTAGTTGCATAAAACAAGAATTAACCAGTGGTTTCCTAACTTGGTGGTTAATTTTTACTGTTGGTCACGGATAATCCCTTTGCATAAATGCTGCAATAAAAATTGGCACGTAACCTGGGTTTTTATTATGTTGGCTGTACTATTTCAATTAAATGAAAGGAAAATTTGGAAAAGAAGAAGTCATACTTTACGTTCCTTATTTACTAAAAATACTCAAAATTCAAAAACAGTTCATTTTTTTCAGCAGAATTTTTTTATTTTATTTACTTTACAACAAATTTCGAAAATATTGATTGACTAATGAAAATCTTGCAGGTTAATTTTCAGCAATTTTTAAACCCCGATATGGGATATGTATATTTCCTAAAGCAATCCCTGCTTCCACTTCAATCTCATTTTCAACAGGTGATAATAGATCTTTTTGTAATATTTAATATATTATGAATATGAGCAGCTACATCCACGACTGCTTCAACTTTATGATGTTTTAACTTAATTGCTTGGGATAAAACAGGAAATCTCCTTTTCCAATCTCTAAATCATCTTTCAATAGGATTACGCATTCTTATTTGTGCCTAATTATATAGATGTTCAGCTGGTGTTGTTGGGTCTAGCAATGGAATCATTAAAACACTTCTTACTCCACATCTAATATCTGCAACTAATAACCTATCTGCTCCATACCTTCCTTTTTCCCTATTTATTTTTACTATTGAATTATTGAAAATATTTGCACCTGCTGCAGAACCTTGCCATCTGCATACTACGTTCCTTATTATTAATTTTGTAAAAGTAAGATTTCTTATTTCTGAAAAGTTCAGTTTCTTCCCCACCTGGAGACTAGAACTCTTTCTTTCGCATTTATCATTAAATTTATTAATTCGTTAAAATATTCATCGTCGGTAAATTTCAACAATTGAATTAAAAATGATCCTTGACTGACTGATAGATAAACATTTGAATGCATTAAATACTTTTTGAAGTTTGAGGTTATGATCAAATAATTAAGAAGTTAACTTTCCAAATTCGGGCGGTTAAGCACCTTCAGATTTTAACCGAAGTTTTGCACTGACCATGTATTGAGAAATAACCGTAGGTTACCTCTTATCCATGTTTTATGCTATTTGCTCTTATAGACATAAAGACCAGCGAACGAAAGTTATACAATTAGTAACAGAAAAGCAAAGAAAGATACATGGAATGTATACTGACAAAAATTAGAAAAAGCTAACAAAAGTAATCAAAAACTTTACTACAAAATGCTAAAAAATCTTCGCAATGAAAAAAAGGTAAAGGGACAGAAATAGAGACTCGAATGGAGAAATCATTGCGGATAAAGCTGGAATTATGGAATGCTGGGAAATATATTTTCAAAGATTATTAAGAAACAATACGAATATTGATGATTTGGAAATCGCAGTAAATTAGGAGAACGGGACTGGGGAAAAAGTAAATAATTAAGCAAGACGAATTCAAAAATTGAAAATCGCCAGGTTCACCAGGTCATGGTCTTACAACTACGGAAATTGTGAAAAATATGGGACTGAAATGCAAATATTACTAGAAATTTTCAATCAAGGGAAAAAAAGTAGATACTACTGGAATACTGGGGAATGGGTCGTATAACGCCTATCTACAAAAAAGGTACTATTATGAAACTTTGCGAAAAAATAAAAAATTTGGTAAAAAATCTTCACAATGAGAATAAAGCATAAGAAATCATAAGAATGAAGTTGGAATTATGGAATGCTGAAAAATATAGTTTCAAAGGTTACTAGGAAACAATATAAATGTTGATGATATTGAAACGAGAGTAAATTATGAAGAGCAAAACTAGAAAAAGTAAATAATGAACAAAGGAAATTTACCAAGAAGGATTGGTAGACTCCTTAAAAAGACTCAAACTTGGAAATTCGTCTGATCATGATAATATTATGGAACTAAAAAGATACCAAATAATAGTAGAAATTTTCAATTTCAATAAACCGTACAGAGAGGAGAAAATTCCAGAGGGAGTAGTTAATTTTATAGATGTATTTTATTTAATTAAAGTGTTTGCAATTAATTAATTTTAAACAAATTCATTTATTCGGTATAATATTCTTCAAATAAATTAACTGCGTAGTCATAACCGCCATTTCAGAACAAACTAATTTGCTCAGATTATACTATAATAGCCAATCAGCAATTAGCTCAATTACTCTAACAGCTTTAAAGCAAGCTGGAAATCACAAAATCGCAGTTGCCCCACAGTGACTCTCAAATTAATATCTCTCTCTCAGCAGTTGTTCTTTAAAAACTCCAAATTAAACTTCTCTCTACCTGCCAAGTTTTATTATAATAATTAATAACATTGCCCAATTTTTCATCATTTCTCACTCTCTCACCTAAATATATTAAATCTCTATTTAATTGTTTAAGTAATGATAAGATTGATAAGTTATATAGTGAGTATTTTAAGATAGGAGAATATTGTTTTCTTTTTGTTTATGTTTATTTGACTGCAGGATCTGAGCCACTTAGAATTTCCCATATCTAATAATAGAACTAAATTATATAGTTTTAAAATATCTGAAAATACTGCTCATTGATAATTTCATTATAAGTTTGTAATGTTACTAGGAATATGCTCTCTTTAGGGATCATTTTTATTTAACAATTATAATTGAATTTTATATCGTTAATAACTGGTATATTTTTATTTAATTAATATAAACTCAACTTAAAAAAAAATCTTATTTACTTATGGTCATATGTCGATGGGTAAACATATTGCTCATTATTTAAAAAGTATTATGGAACTTCGCCAAAATATTTTCTGTGAGTGATTTTATCAATAAAATTACAAAAAGATTGTTACTTTTAGAAAAAGATATTTTAGGATTTTACATCATACAGATTTATTGAGCAATTAAGTAATCCACGCAAACGTAATTAAGACGATTTATTAAACACACCTTTTATTTTTATGATTCTGATATTTGAACAGTTACAAAAATAGATACCGTCTGATATTTAAGGACAAACAAAGTCTAATTGAAGAATATTGGTCTGGTAAAAGATTTATTTTAATAAAATTTATGAGATTTTTTATTCATGTAAATAAAATTTTGGCAAAACAAAAATATTCTATTGATATAGATGAGTTCAACTCAAAATTTCTGGTAACAATTCAAATGTCGCTTTAAATGAAATCAAAAATCCCAAGTACACAAATCTCACAATAGTACTGGGTGTCCCATTATATTTTTTCTATTTTAACAAATCAACTACTTTAGTATTGAAACACTTATACCAAATCAAACTACTGCAACAGACGCGCGTTTCGTCAATTATGTTAGCATCATAAGGACATTATTGAAATGATCAATATTAATATTTTCCTACTTCTTACAAAAACATTCATTCACTGAAATTTTAAATTATTTTGTAACTTTTGATTGTTTCACAAAAAGATCGGAGTTTCTTTAATATATGTTTAAAAATGACAGAATTAACTCAATTTAAAAGGTAGAGATGCAAAATAATAAATCTTGTTAATACAATAATTAATGGTAAACAAAGTAGCTATTCCAAATTAAATGTATATGTTAAATGCATTATTTTATTTTATTATTTATTTAAGTTAATGTTTTTATGTGAAAATGGTATTTTAGTTATTTTTTTGAAAATCTATATCTGTAACTGGAAGACGTTTCTCAAGTAAACACCAAACTTCAAAATAAATTAAAACCTTATTTTATGATTTTAAAAACATCATTACCTCGAAAGAAAATGTCGCAGTTTACAATTATTTTTAAATAACACTTCTATCCGGAATGTGTAAGTTTATTTCGGACATATTTATTTTAAGAATTCAGATGTTAGGCTGACCAACGTACAATTCGGCAACGTTGCAATAGTCCTATCTTGAAATCCCACTCCGTAAAGAGGATAGACATTGGGCCAAAAGCAGCAAAGAAAAAGCATCCTTGTTTGGCCGTCATCTACGAGAGGTATTTCAACCATTTCCACCCAATCCCATGGATGACACGGCAGCAGAAATTCATACATTTCAAGACATACCTTATCAACTGGAACTTCCAATAAAAAAATTTACAGTCCAACAAATTAAAAATGTTATTACTAATAAAGTAAATCCAAAAAAATCCCCTGGATATGACATTATTACAGCAAAAATTTTCCAAGAGCTACCACGTAACGCAGTAAAACTAATAACATTTATAATAAATGCTTGCCTAAAATTAAACTATTTCCCGGCCCAATGGAAAGTTGCAAAAATTATTTTCTGTTACCAAAACCTGGAAAACCTCTTGAAGAAGTAAAGTCATATAGGCCCGTAGTTGAACAAAACCAGCTGATACCCAATCACCAATTTGGATTCAGGCAAGATCACGCCACAGTCGAGCAAGTCCATCGAGTAGTTGGCAAAATCAGACAAGACTGGAAGACAAAAAGTACTGTGCTGCAGCATTTTTGGACATCACACAGGCATTTGATAAAGTTTGGCATCCTGGACTCCTATACAAATTACGAAAAGCATTACCCATTAACTATTTCCTACTCCTTAAATCCTACCTTGCAGACCGCCACTTCCTAGTAGACCATCACGGGGAACAAACATCCGTCTATGAAATTAAATCTGGAGTCCCACAAGGCAGTGTACTTGGACCATTACTATATCTTATATACACAGCTGATCTGCCTAGGAGTAATAGCAGCCTAGCAGCAACATTTGCAGACGATACCGTCATCTTAGCGTCGCACAAGGACAAAAACCAGGCATCACAAATCCTGCAAAATCATCTCTACAGAATAGGACACTGGTTAAGCAATTGGCGAATCTGAGCAATTACTACTAAGTCAGTCCAGGTAACATTTACAAACAGGAGAGAAAACTGCCCTCCAGTAATACTCGATGGTCATCAACTACCACAACGCGAGGAAGCCAAGTACCTAGGAATGCATCTCGACAGACGACTAACATGGAGAAAACACATTTTCACAAAAAGGAAGCAGCTTGGTCTTAAGCTCAGACAACTATATTGGATAATCGGTAGGCAATCACAGTTATCAATAAATAATAAGCTACTACTCTATAAGGCCATCCTGAAACCTATCTGGACCTATGGTATTCAGCTCTGGGGTACAGCATCTACATCTAACATAGAAATTCTGGAAAGGTTCCAATCTAAAGTGCTCCGATCTATTGTGAATGCTCCGTGGTTCGTTCCAAACTACATCATCGCACGAGATCTTCAAATAAAAACAGTGAAATCAGAAATCACAGTTTATTGTAAAAAATACAAAGAAAGACTGAGTTTCCATCCTAATACACTTGTTCAAGATCTCATGACACAACCAACTGCGCAAAGAAGACTCAAACGCTACACCTCCTATGATCTCACTTCTAGGTTCTAGGATTAAGAACTTCTGACTCCCACAGCCATACCTTATTAGTGACTAATTATAGATTTAAGGAACTACCAATGGGAAGTTTCTTGCATGATATAAATATAAACATAACATTGTAAATACACTCACCTATATTACACGAGGTCGTAACTATTAATATAAAAACGAGTCAGCTCTCATCATGGAGTTCAGTGGTCCCCGTCTGGGGATTCAAATAGTCCCCTACTGTGTGGTAGTAAGATCAGCGGTTCTAGTGTCGTTAACTATATGGCAAGGGAAAGTTTACCTAATGCCTATGTACCATAAGCGCCATGAGTCCCCTCAAGAGCATTCCTTGGTAAGAACTTTCTTTATATTATTCTTATATATTTGTTAATGTTTGTTGAGCACTATTTTCTATCTTTTGAATTTTGTGTTAATTACTCTATGTTCATAAAATCCACCGACATGTTGGTACTGAAATAAGTAGGTCTCAAACGGTGGACACGTATAATGAAATAAAGAGACGACAGAAACAAATGGAAAAAGTGAAGAGATGAACCCAAACAACTTCAAGCCCGAAAAGCGAGAAGGAGCCAGTGAAAGAAAAAAATAGATAGATTTAGTATTATTTTTTAGTATTTAAACTTTTGAAAAGACGATTAAAATGAATAAACAAGGATTTTCCTGTATAATAGAAAAATAACGTCACCTATATATTATAATATATATAGCATATATATAGTTAATATATAGCATTTTTACGCTAAATTGACGATTTCGTCACAAGATAAAGAATTGCGGCGTTGTCACATCCAAATTATTTTCCATAACTTAAAGATAATACTGTAAAAGATATGCTTCTTTTTAATGATAACTATTTTGTGCTTTGTGTTACTTTATTCCATAATCACTGTTTCTTATAAATTTTGAAGGAAACTAAATACAAGACCACAAAAAAAACTAAAAGATAACGAAACAAATGTTGATGAATGACAAGTATTTTGGCAAGGTTGATTTGGCAAAATCGTGAAGTGTTGCCAACTTTTAAAATTTAATTTCCCGTGTTCGTGCGCGTTTACTATAAAAATAACTAAAAATTATGTCAATTTATAGTAAAAGAGCTGTACCAAATAAAGAATCACTTTAAATATTAGTTGTCAAGTTCAAAGAATGTTACATATTTATAAGAAATTTAATTCAAATTTCAAATTCAAAGTTATTTAATTCTGAAAATTTTAATGATAAATTATCTCTCAATGAGATAGTTTGCCGTTTTAAATTATTGAGTAATTTTTGAAAGCAAACAATATCCATACTCTAGCTTATGAGCGGAACGAAATGTATGGATTTTATTTTTAAACCGCGCGTCGACACGGACTCCATCCAACAAACGGTATATTATGTGCGATGTTCATGGTAATAATATTTTATCATTATTGATACGTTTGTGTAATACTTGATAATAGAATCAATAAACAGTAGGCAAAAATGGCGACATACTGATGTGATTTGGGATGAAGTTCCATAAAATGGGATGTGATGAAGATATTGTTAAGTGTTTGGTGTTTTGGACTAACTTTGTTTTGGCTGTAAGTTTTTTATGTTAATTTACAAAACGGAAAATTTTATTGTCTTGTTAACTGCTAAAGAAAATCAGGCAATTTTATTTTCTATGACAAAAGATTCAAATAATGTTTGATCGTTTGATTCAATAAAATTTAATTTAACACCTCATTTATTTTTTTTCACAAAATTAAAAATGAAAGTTAAAAAGTGGAATTACTCCAGTAAAATTTTTGTTACAAATAAAAGAGAAGGAACGTCACTAAATCAGACCAAATAACCTGTTGATATTTTCATATGTGTTTCTGTCGATTTTTTAATCTGAGTTTGATTCTGCTTTATTGGTCATAACTTTTAATTGCTATCAATATTTTTAATTAACAACAAGCTCTATATTATAATTCATAATTTTTATTTCGCCTGTAAAATTCCTAAAATTTTGGAAAATTAATACTTGACTATATATTTCTCAGTGATGCAGATCTTTTTAGCAGAAATAAATGTAGAATTAATTATTTTCTTTAGGTATATATTAATAATTTTTTGGTTCACACTATATGTATGTATACTCTTAGTTCTGAATACGATATCTTTTTTATTGGATTCATATTCATATAATCAATCACCCGAAATCAATGCAGCAATAATTACTATTCAGAAAATATAGCAATTTATTTAATATAATAATAATGATTGATTAATAATTCAAAATATTTTAACTAGAAAATCCTGGACTTAATGGTGTGCGTTTCGAATATTACAGTCTCATTATATCTATAAATTTATTTGACTGAGTAAAATTTAACCAAAGTAAATGATGATTATTTTATAATAATTTGTATTTTTTCAAACCAAGCAAATTTTTTATAACTGATAAAAGTGGTGGTTTCTATTAAGTTACCTTACGGCCTTCAAATCGGGCTCTATAATTTTATTAATACGTTTGACTCTAACCAATGATTTGAAATGAAAATTACAACGCCAAAATTTTGAATCACCCTGTGTAAATAATTTAGCTGTTTCAAGTTTCTGATCTACTCTGTGTCATCCTTGAGATGGAAAAAGCTACCATTAAACATATTATACAAAGTGGTTCAATATTAATTGTTGAAAAATCTTTGCCTTTATATAAATAACCAGTGTTACTTTAGCCATAGATTTCATCAATGTTTTTTTTATTTTCTTTTTGTTTAAAAATCTATAAAAGTAAGAAAAATATAAAAAAACCTAAATAAAAATTGAGTCTATTCTGAATAACAACTAAAAAAATAAATAAAATATCACTCGTAAATATTTTTTTTGAAAGAAGAATATTTTCTCTCTCTTTGAGCACAATACCCAGATAAGAATTGTTTATGGGTGGCATGTTTGCCATTTTTAGCAAAAGTATTTTTTTGCTACCATAAAGAGTAATACATTTGCCACCAAATTTGCAAAAGTTAAGACGAGATTAGTTTTTTTTATAATCGAAATTTTTTTTTAAACACTACTCAAGTGAAAATATTCCTTATTTTAAATTTTTTCTGATTTATAAAAAATAATTTTGTCTCAATTTTTGAAGTGTTGTAGGAATTTTATTGCTCTTTAGTATTTAAAGCAACGTTACGCTGGTCTCAAAATATAATTAAACAAATTACTTTAACATTTTTTTATATTTTCCAATATTTTATTAAAATATTTAGGACATACTAAAATATTTTTAAAATACAGGGAAAGGATTTTCCTCCTAAATTCCACCCCTCTGGATGCGTTGTAATTTTACTTTAATATTTAAATTATCCAATATATTTTATATACATAATTTACTTTCTAATTATTATTTTTGGAGATATTTAACGGTAAACGTAATATTGCAAAAATATGTATTTATTGTTCATATTAAGTATCAATTCAATATAAAACATAAAATGTGTTGCAGCCATTTTTAAAAAAATGTCAGATGTTGGACAAAATTTCCAACAAAACAATTTTCAAATTTTTAAATAAAACTTAGTAAACATCCATATTTTATGTAAATATTCAGGCAAATTCCTCAAATTTTCATCACAGGATTATTAAATCACCTTGTATATTTATAAATCTTTGTATTCTTTATTATCGTATGATGGTGATTAATTAAGTTTTTTGGAGAAAAATTGTATATACAGGGTGAGGCAATAATGTGGCAAAGCTCGATTAGTCCGCTATTATTGAAGTCGCAAATATACAGTGTGTTCAGGAACGCAGTGCCAGTCAAAAAAAATTTTTTAAATGGAACACCCCGTATAGTTTTACATTTTTATAAACCTCTTGTCGATCTAATTTCAACGATGTATCACACTTTATGTACGAGTATATTATGTTTAATAAAGGATCTACAGCCACCTGAAATTATATACTTTTATTTATAGTTGGTTGGAATTTCACTAATATCGATAGGAATAATCTACAAAATCAATTTAGAAGAAATATCAGACGCTATACCAAAACATTATAACAACCTCTCGGTAATACCAGTGTTAACAATACCTCTAGGCACATCGTTAATAGTTTTAGCAGTTTTTGGATGTTATGGATGTTTGACAGAAAGAATAAAATACGTTGTGTTGGTAAAACCTCAAAAAATTAGTCTTTGCCATGTTTTAATTTGCTTTTTTTACAGTACATCGCGATACTCCTCCTGCTATTTGTGATACATTTAACATTAGGAATCAACGCTTTCTATAAGATAGGAAATGAAGAAACTTTTAAAAATCATCTCGAGGTGACATTGGAAAATGTATTTAGAAATTATCCCTATTTAAGGAATAAAACTGTAGTTGATCTAATACAACACAGGGTAAGTATAATTCTAAAATCTATTTTTTTAAACTCTAAACTAGACCGTATATTTCTTTATTATACAAAGTTAACTTTTAAGCTTTATTGGTAGATGCTATTGTACTACATGATTTTTTTTTTTATAGGTAAAATGTTGTGGATTTGACGGACCTGATTACTGGGCTCATCACGTACCGAAAAGTTGCCTTAAAACAAACTCAACAGATATTTTTAACAGTTCCTGTAGTAATGAAGTATTCAATTATATCAAATATTGTCAACTTGTTTTAGGAATATCCATTAGTACTTTATCATTTACAGAGGTACGTAGATTTTTAAAAATAATGATAGATGTAGGATATTAAAAAAAGGAACCAATAACTGATTTCTGGGGAATCCCAAAACTTACTTCGGATACTACTACAAATTGATTGTTTAATTACATTGCAATTGTGATGCTATATACATTTCGCAAACCATTTAATAGATAATTTCGACCTTTAAAAATAGTTTGAGTATATTACATCGTACAAATAATAAGTCCTTCTTGAAAAATTCAGAAAAATTACAAATTTGTAAACTCGTTAAAAATAATAAGGATAATTGCTTAAATACACAATTACAATTTGAGGCAACACATACTTTCTTTAGATTAATTTATTTTTCCAGAAAAACATTATTATCTATTTTATTTAATCACCTAAAAGTTTGTGTAAGCCAATATCAATTTCAATAAAATATTCTCTACTTTAGTCTGGTAATTTTTCGAATTTATAATTGTTTTTCTTTTCGAGATTATGGGCTCTTTTGCAATTAATTATAATTACGTTCATAAATATGGATATTATAAATAAGAAATTAATAAGGGATGAAATACCAATCGTAAAAAATATTTTAGGGAGAGAATGTTTACTTAATTTGATTAATTTACTAGAAATTATTTTACAGATAGCAAAAGAAAAAAGCTTTAAAACAATATTCGATATTCTAATAGCTGACAAAAGAGTTTCGTTACGTCCATACTTTCACCCTTTGTTGAACTTTTATTAATTTTTCTTTTGATATCACTCCATTCTAATGGCATCTCTTTGTTTTCAGATAATAGCATCAGTCGTATCTCTCTTTTTTGTTCATTACCTCAAGAACCGATCCAGGGAGTACGTTTTCGTGAAACGCTATTCCTTTGAGAACGAAGTGATTTGAGTTTTTTTTTACGTCAAAACGAATATTCGTTTTATGGCAAAAAAACGAAATTCTCTTTTTAAGTTACACGGGGAATTTTTTCGCAAAATTGAACTTATTCAATCATTATACCGGGTACAAGAGGCGGTCGAAGAAAAAGCAAGATTCCTACCTGTTTAAAAAATCATATAATGAATAAACTGTAAATAATTTATATATTTTTTTTAGTAGAAGATCTCAAGTTAAATTGATAAGACCAAGATAACCAGGGCTCTATTATCTACTTTTTTCTCTCGTTATGCGTTTAAAAATCCATGATGTTTCTAAGAAAAACTATTTTATTATTTTGTAATTATTTTATTTTGTTTAAGAATTTATGTTTTTACACCACTTCTTGACATAATCTTAACTATACATATTCAACTAAGTATTTTATTTCAATCTTAGCATTCTATTCTGAAAAAGTAATCTTTGACAAATATATATATGCAAAAATATGAATATTTGAAAAAAATATTTTTAAACTTCTAAACAATGGAATTGTTAAACAATACTATCATTTTTAGAAAAAATATAAATACAAATACTGTCTAATAACTTCGAAATGTTTTTATTTCAAACCTATTTGTTTTCTAAACTGCAGTACTTTCGATCGCTTTATCTGGAAACATTACTGGTTCTAAACCAGTACCGTTGACAGCAGTTATTTCAACAATACCCGATTTTACAACAGTTTTGTTATATTGTTCTAATTCATTGTAGAAGGAAACCATACAGTAAAGTCCGTACCATAATAAAACTAAAAAAATAAAGACTTATTATATATCATTTACTAATTCCAAGCGAATATACCATATAAGAGAGGTTAAATAAATATCATCCCACGGTATCAACCAATTCTCTCGTGTATCAGTGTCGAGTGATTCCTCTTTTGAAAGGTAATTGACATTTGTATAATGTCAAATTTTTTTATATGTATATCAATATAACATTTATATTTTTGTATTTAAAAAGCGATTAAAGCATTAAATTATTGTTCATTTTTTATTTAAATAGTTTTTTCTTAAAAGTATGTGTTCATAGCAGTATCTGCAGATGTGCAACCAATCTATAGATCATGGTGTGAAAAGAGTACTGGAACCTGAGATAAACTCAAGAATGGTTTTGTTTATTAATTAATAGATAAGTAAAGGAAAACGACAAAAAATGCGAAAAGAGCAAGCAAAAAGGAAGATCTCATAAAAGAACATACATTTTTTTAATAATAATTTTTAAATTATAAAGCTTGAACGTTTATCAACACACTAACTCAAATTATGAAATTCATCAAGTATTTGTATATTAAAGATAAAAGGTGATATATATTGTATGGAGGGAAGATATTTATTCGGACTAAATTTTTACAAGTTTGATTTTGGAAATGTGTGTTTTAAGTCACCTGTGGTTCAATAGAAATCACATAGATCCCAATTTATGACCTTCATTTTAAAAAATTAAGCTGAGCATTATCTTCAGGTTTAGACTAAAATATTGTTTTTGTTTATTTTTTATCTTTGTGCTTTGTAGTAAAATGTTAAATTATTAAAATTAAACTTTTTATGAATCTTAACAACAAGAAATTGGGGTCTTGTTGCTCCAATATATCCAGAATCTCTATTCATATTAAATAAATTACTTTTAAGGTAACGTGTTTTAAATATATTGAATTTCAGATATGATTTTCGATTGGACTATCCTGTAATTTAAACTATGAATATGAACAACTAAGTCATAATTAGTTATTTAACGGTTGCCATTTTTTCTACAAGATCTATACTTTTCTATGTCCAATTTAATTTATTTTAATATGTTAAGAGCAAACAACTGAAATAATTATT
Organism: Hermaeophaga mercurialis; assembly: GCA_951812935.1. Taxonomy (NCBI): domain Eukaryota; kingdom Metazoa; phylum Arthropoda; class Insecta; order Coleoptera; family Chrysomelidae; genus Hermaeophaga; species Hermaeophaga mercurialis. The sequence continues at coordinate 33,805,979 of OX638358.1, forward strand.
TACGCTTTTCTTTAAAACAGTTAAAATTACTTGTTTAATACCTATTTATTGTTAGTAAGTGCTAATTTATATTAGATTAATTCAACTTTAACACTTGTCTACTATTACATTTCACTAAGGTAAATAAAATTCGAATTATTCATCTGAATTTAAACATGTAGGCAACCATCATTACTCCCCTGCGTGAAAGTTATTTATAATTAATATAATTAATTTAATAGGGGCCTCTTAAAAATCATACATTCTCATTTTTTTTAAATAAAATAAAAAGCAAATCAAAATCTATCGGTTTAAGAAAATATATTTTAGTAAAATAATTTAAATTCTTATTAGTTCTTATTTACTTTGTAATACACATATCGTTAGATAAGACTCTTCTTTTTTTCGTTTCAGAAAGTGAAAGAAAAAGCATCTCTATAAACATACTTCGGGTTCTTAAAAAGTCATACCCCTCTATAAATAAATTTATATCGTGCAACAGTGGGTAAAATTTAATAATGTTTTTATTTGTTTAAAACAGTTAATTTTTAAGAAAATAGTTTAATAATCGTTCAAGATTTTTTGACTTTTTTCGTACAAAAGCAAATAGTTTAAGTTATGGCTACGTGAAAAGTGCGAATAGCTGTGAATTGTTAACTGACTATTGTTATAACAAAAATAAATGTGTATTTTTATTTTCTGTAAGGCCGTTCAGAAACTTTGGCCTAAACTCTCAAAAAATCATACTCTCATAATTCGAATAAAGATTATGTTTGGTAAATCACTATAAATAAAATTCCCTTCAGGCTACTGCTCTATGCAATTCGATCTGGAACATTCTGTACATCTTTTTTTAATAAATGTCAATAGTAAAGAAATTAAATCATTACGTGCTCTAATTTAACGGTATATTTTTAAATGTCAAAATAAAGTCCTTTATCTCGGAGATTTCTATTGTTTTTTCTATTGTGTATATTATGTAAAATACTGACTATTTATTATTTTATTACAAAATTAAAAAATACTTACTACAACCAATGCACAGTCCTGTCAAAGTAGCAGATCTAGTCAGAGATTTATATTCAAAAATATTAATTGCAGAAAATACTGTTATGATAAAGAGGTTAGACATTTCCAATATTATATAAACAAAAACTGGTCTTTCTCGGCCCTAAAATATAAAACTATTACTAAAAATATTAACGAATTATTATAACTATAAATAACTCTCTCTATACAACTAAAACTACATCAATAAGCAAACAAGCATAAATTTATTTAGTCTACATACTTTCATCAAAGCATAAATCATGACCCCACCAATTACACAATTAAACAGGCCCATTAAAAGAGTAATGATAAGGTTTAATTGATCTTCTTCATCTTCATCATTGTTGGAAAGGGCCGCAATTGCAGAGAATGTTGCCGAAAGTCCATACAACTAAAATTTTTATCAAACATAATAACACAAACATTTTGCAATGGTACCAAAATAAACAACATATACTTGCAATTTAAGATATGGATAAACTTAACGGTTAATTACTCCAGATCAATATTTTGATATGTAGAACAAACATTTTTTACTTACCATATTACTTGCTGTCATAATCCAAGCGCCTGTTTTTAGGCTCATACAAAAAAAGAAAGTCTTTGGCATTTTCATGATTAATTTAGTCACCAGTTACCAAATACAACACAATCCTTTCAATCAGAAACAATTTCACAAAAATATCCCTTGTAATCTGATGGCTAAACTGAACAAAGACGATTTCAGATGCTGGGAAGTCGAGAGCGACGCCAGACGTCTCGACGCCTTCCACTAAGCTATACTCAGGGTGACTGACTGTTGGCGATTGAGTACGAACATAATTTTTCAGTACAAAAAATGTTTTTTAATTTCACAAAACTGTTTTATTATTTAAGAATATCTATAAGTAAATGTATTATAACGGGATTTATATTACATTATTTGATGAAATATGAGAAAAGTGCATAATTCCCATTGTTAAATCAACAAAATTCTAAATCATAAAAAAGTATCAATTATAACAAATTTCGAATGTAAAAATATTGATGTCGAATGATTTTCGAAGTTAATTTAGATTAGTTTTGTGAAACCAAAGGGTAATTTACCTGTAAATTGTATTGTATTTTCTGACATACAATATACTCAGTAATTGGTGTTGAATTAAATTTAAAATGGAAATATTAATTATAGCATCATATGAGGTTACTAAGTTTCGGGCTGCATATTAATTTAATGTATATGATGTTTTGGAAATGAAAGGAAAATTAGTTAATTTACTTAATCCAAATGTTATTCCTGTAATGATTTATAGATAATTTCATTAAAATAAGGGGAAAAATTATACAGAATTTATGGAATATGTTCCATAACAATCAAGAATAATTAATGAATTAAAATTATAAAGAAGAGTTATAGAGAACAGATTTAGAGAAGAAAATATAAAGTTTTATATTTTATAACAAATTAATGACGAAACATATTCTGTAATAAAATGTAGGGTGTTTAAAAATAAATTTTATATGAAAATTAACCGGACAAAATGTCAAGTTATAAAAGCTAATGACAAATAGGCTTTGATATAGAAAATTTATAAAAAAGATGTCAGAAATTTTGGCACACTCTCTTCTATTTCAAATAGTTTAAAGTCCACGTCCTTAAATATTTGAAATTCCACAGTTTGTTAAAATTTAAATTATTGTTTAGAAAAGTAATCCTAAGCCCCAAAAATTTATTAAAAGTAAGTTTTCTCTCTTTCATTTTGAAAGTTGTAGCTTTCACATCGCAAAATTTATAAAAAAGTCATGGTTTGGTTCGATAATTTTGTTATTGTTATTGCCTGTGTGAAACTTCAAATATTCATAAAAAAATGAAAGTGGTTAAAACTTTGGTCTTCACCCATGATTTATATTGTCTGGTGATGTGTGTTTTCTTAAACGTTTATAAGAAAAACAATCTTTTTATCTAATATGACTCAATTACTGAAAAAGATTTGTCTCTGATTAGCCCTAGTCTTTTATTAGAAAGGAACTATGCAAAAAACTTTTTAAACATGAAATTTGTTTCACCAATTTTGTTTGGTTTCTTAAGATAAGGTATAAAAAATTGACAAACATTTAACATACAGAGATAGACTTGACGTTTAATTATAGAAGTTTTAACCAATAATATTTTTCATTGTATAAAATATTTGTTTATTATTTATTTAGTCCAGAAGGTATCTAATCTAAAAAACAGAACTTCCTAAATTTACTTGTTCGGTTAGTACTTTATATTGAAGATATCGTAGATGTCTCTTTACATCAATGTCTTACATGTCTTACAATGTCTGACATAACATATATGATTCATTTTCATTGTTTTTTCTAATGTTTTGCCAAGTGTTTATGGTCACTGAGGTGCGTAATGTGACTTATCTGGTTGTTTTAATCTATATTCTATTAAGTGATCACTATATCTGATTTCAAAATTTCTAAGGGTTTGGCCAATATTAAAATAATTTTAAGATAAGTATATTTCATCTTTCACATTTTAACTTCGTAATCATATTTATGGAACTGAAAATTCTTAACATTTTAGAAAAAGATGGATCAAAAATAATTTCATGGCAATTAAATCGGATCTACTTATATGTGCATTTATTTATGTTTTTTAAATTAATTTATTTGTTTTGTTACGAGTTTATATGCTTTTTCGTTCAAGTTACAACCAATTTAATTTTCATATTCCTCTAATATTAATTTTAGTTTAAATTTTATTGCTTAATTATAAATCCCGAAAACAACAACAAAATTAAACTTAAGAAAAGTATAAAACAAGAAAATATAGTGTAATATTCACACAATATCAACAAATAGTTCACAAGCGCGCTTTGTATAAAAATAGATATATTTAGGTGAGTGCGTGTTCTTTACTTATATTTATTTTGATTCTATAATAATTTCTCAAAGTCTAGGTTATCTACTTTTAGTAATCGATAATAGTGTCGCCGACAGAAACGACTAAACCATAAAACTAATTGAATTGCTAAAAGAACCTAAAAGAATAATTAAATTACGAGCGGTTTCCATCAAAGAATTTCTTAAACTAACATATGAAAATGAAAACTAATTTTAATTAAAAGACCCAGCATTGTAAATAACTTCCGTCATTCTTAAAAGATTTTAGAATTATTTAATAATTATATATATAAATGTGTGGCTGTTTGTTTTGTTCTTAATAAAACAGTCAATAATACTCATTATTTTATTTTGGTTATATAAGATAAAACTGGATTGCTAGTACAAAGAATATATCTTTGGTATTATTGGCAAAAGTTTGAAATTGCGAAATTGTAGGTACAAAAATTATTTATAAACTTAAGTAAATTATTTTTCATATTTAAACAATTCTAATATACACAATATAAAAATATATAAAATCTAGGTAATTACGAATAAGTTAAACTAACAAATCTTAACTCATACATACTTACAAATAAATACTTTAGCCGCCATTTTCAAGAGAAGTTTTTTTATACGTTAAGTACATTGGTACATCTTAAAAAAATCTATAATACTATTACAAACTCATTTCATTTTAATTGCTTATAATTTAAACTAAAATTATTTAGTTAAAATTTCATCAGATGTCATTTTATGTTTGATATATCCGAGTCCTTTTATAAATCACAAGCAGTTAAAATGAGAAATATATAAACGGACACTCATTGTATGAATTTTATTTACAATTTCGATTTACATTAATAAAAAGAAATAATAAAAAACAATACATTATTTACATTACAGTAACTATTTATAAAAAAATTCCAGAAAATAATATTAAACCATAATAAAAACATTTGAACAAAACTATTTTCAGATATGAACTATTGTTTAGTTTTATTTCTTAATTTTTTTAAAATATATCTTAAACTATACACAACGTATTTTGTTTACAAACTGATATTTGAGCCTCCTGCATGATCCTCAATCTGGGCCCCAACGGCAAACCCATTTTTTGGAGCTTTTCTTCACTTAAATATGGAAGTTCCACCATACCTATTCGCTCATTTTCAAACGCTGTTGCGAATTTCTAAAAAAAAAAACGTGTTTACAACTTACGTACTATTTATATATAGATTGAGCAATATTGTTCGATATATTTGTAATTATAGAAGAAGCAATCACAAAAATAATTAGTTTAACATTTTATAATTATTCTAAATACTACCAAGGCAATCATTGTGCTAAATAATAGACCCTATAAATTAATTTAAATTTTTATTATACTAATGCCGTTCCAGATTTTCCGGCTATTTTAACTTACCTCGTATCCCAAATTTCTTAAAAATAATCTTAACAATGGCGGCTCATCTCCAAAAAACTTAGTCAATTTCTTAACCCTAGTCGGATTAGCTAAAAGAGGTAATTCACTCGAACAAACCCCTCTAGCAGCATTCTGTGCCCTCACATTCAACATATTGATCTGCGTTCGTAACGTAGCGATTTCGCTTCTTATATTTTCCATTTCCTGCATCATCAGATGTTGGGTTCTCATCTCGGAAGAAAGGTGAGCCACTGATCTTGCCAAGGTTACAACGTGGGATTCCAATCTTTGGAATCTCTTATTGATCCCTCGTATATCACGCACTTTCTTTCGGTCTTCGTTTGCCCGCCGTTTGTCTCTTATTGGACGGCTGCTCACAGAGCTCGATGGTAAAGAAGACATACTACCATATCGCTTCTTGGTGAAACGAGGATCATTGGGTTGGTACCTCGCGGGGTGTTTTTTAACACCAAGAAGTTTGAGAACTTCGGAGTACATGGTTTCTAAGCCTTCCAATTGTTTTCTGATTGCTCTGGCGTCTGTGGTACTTAGGTCTTCGTCTGAATCACTTTGGCCATCTAGAATTGATTCTAAGTCCATGGATCTTGTTGTTGTGGAAGTCAGGTCGGTGTTATCCATACTAAAAACTACATAAAGAAACCATTTTAAAAGAATTATATGAAAGCAAATATTAATGCTTACCTTGCTTTCCTCTCAAGATAGCGTTATGGTCAACTTTCTTCTGTGTTCTATGTTTTTGTGGAGAATTAGTCCATCGTGAATCGCCTATGATTCGGGCATGATTTTTAGTTTTATAACTTTCATAATCAGGTCTGCTGCCACATGGTAAACTAAAAGAAATGTTTGAAATATAGTATTTGACAAAATGAAATTGTTTCATGATTTACCTGCTGTGCTTGTATCTGGCTGAGTTTCTCGGAGTTGTATTACTTGAAGACTGGTCACCAGGTGATAGAGGTGGCAGTGGTGGAGTCATAGAAGATATACTTTCGCTAATGGTGGAGTGAGTTTTACCAATGTTGTTTCCTTGAATGGATAATTCGTGCAATTTTGGTTCCAAAATATGCCTTAGTTCATTTTCTACTATATCCACCCATTCAGAATCATTACCTAAAATATAGTTACTTAGCCACATTACCTTTCTCATTTAAAACTTACCATTGTCGTTGTTATCTCGATATTTTGCTCTGGTATGCGTTGGTACGGAATCAAATTGATCGCTACTTAGATCAGCAGGTCTTCTTCCGCTGCTATAAGCAGCACTGCCCCTTCCAGAATCAATATTAGAAGATGATTGACCACCAGTTTTGTCATAATCAGAACTATTAGCAGAACTGGGGTTAGTTTTTTTCGTTACTTTCGAATCATCCTCATTTTTTCCAGATCTTTGTCCAACGTTGTAAACACCTTCAATCTTACCGATCTCTCCTTCTAACCTCTTTCTAGGGGTTCCATGGAGGCCTTCAATCATATTCTGGCTATCTTCTTTCTTATTGTCGTGGTTGTTGACTTCATTTTTATTTATTCTCTCATGGTTATCCAATCTTCGCTCCTGGGATCCCTTTCTTTTTAAAAATCCACCATCGTCGCTGTCTTTTTCCACATCGTTTTTGATCTGGGTTTCCATAATATTACCATGAGATCCTCTTCTTGCAGGAGTGGGAATTTGAGGTTGAGGTTTTCGATTAGGTAGCTCTTCCTGAGCTTCGTCTTCATAAGCTAATTGTGGTTGTGATGCTGCTCGCCTTGCTTCGAAGCTCTTTTGGCGTAAACTATCTCGTTCTATTTGCTGAGCACTTCGTTTATCTGGACTATTCTGAAAAATAAATTCGTTTATTTTTATATATCGATATCTATACCAGTTTGCTTACTTGGATGTTTTGATGCATGGGAACGTAGTTCCCTTCCCTATTAGGAACTTGTGCGACTCTTCTTTGGGGGGAGGCCGAATAACTTTGGTAGTATAATTGTTCTTCTGGGTGCTGATTGAGCATTTCTTGAGATCTAGCTTGAACAATTTGTTGAGAATACTGTTGATTTTTTAATTGTTGATGGTACTGTTGTTGTGCGTGTTGAGCTAAAATTTGTTGTTGCATATAGTTTGGTCCATACTGTGGAAGAACAGCCGGTGGTTTTGGATATACTGAAAGAAAAATATAGTTAATATAAGCGAAGATGTTGAAGATAGAAAATATAGATTACTTTGTTCACTTGTGGGCTTTTTATTAGATAAATCCTCAGCTATATTCGCCTGAGATTTTCTTAATTCTTCAGCTACATTATTCAATCCGGTTTCCTCTGTCTTTTCTTCATTGTCTTTGCTCGTTTTATTAAATCTGTTCGAAATCATATCTTTGATAGTGTTATATGTCTTAGCCATAGTCTTATTCTTGTGATCTTTTTGAGGAACCTCCTTGCTTTCTATTTGTACTGCCACACTTTGCGTAATGTGGGTACTATGAGCAAACTCTTCGTTCTGAGGTAGAGGTCTAGGACCTGATTTGTTAGAGTCCACAGAGGACATCCAAGCAGTTCTCGGTACTGCCCCTGTAGAGTTAACATTTTGACCATTGTAATAGTCTTGGTGGTAGTTGGACCGGTAAGGCGAACCATTGGGATCTAAGGTTTGATGGATAGTTTGGATTAAACCAGAATGAGTCTGAAATAAAAAAATGGAATGAATTGTTTTATTGCAAGTATTTGACACTTCCTATCAAAATAATGAAGTGAGTTTAAACGTATAAAGTTTTCATGGTTACTACGTAATCAGTATTCATTTATTATAATCGTTATAATAGAGATAATTTGCATTACGCTGTCTTTCTTCGTTAACTATTATTATTCAAGATATCATTAGACCGTACCTGATGATGGATACTTTATTTCCTTTTACATGAATATAACTCATTGCACAAAACCCGTTTTAGATGTTTTGAATATAATGCTGAGTTGAATGTTTCGCTATTATTCATAATTTACGGACTAAGTACTGCTTTCACAGTTAGGTTTCTTAAAGATGATTTGAAAAATAATACTAGCAAAATAGCTTAATCTAGTGTCTAGCGTATTAATTAAATACCCTTCTTGCACAGAATCGATAGTAAACAGAGTGACTCAAAAATGATAAAGAATTATAAAGAAAGAGGATTGTACATTTCGTGGAGTTTTGAAAAGTTTACTTAGGATATTTCACGAACCAATTTTATTGCATACCCATAAAATACATTCTTCCACATATCGAAGACTCACATTCTATCACGTATTCAATTTATTGATATGCTAATATCGATGAAGGTGAAATTATTAATATTACTTTTAAAACTATTAAAAAAAAATTAGTACTCTACTCTAAAGTTAAAATATTTTTGGTTGCAATTTTCGAAAAAATACTCCTAGTTCACTGAAAGATTAATTCTTCTTTCGAAACTAATACTTCGATTATCTTTCACATTTGTCTTTATTTCCGTAATAAATTTTATGGGCGCATCTCAGCACTTACACAACTCACTAATGCTGATAATTTACCGATTTTAATAAAACCAAGACTTATTAAAATCCAAATCTAATGAAAGAAGCACCACATTGGTCGTTAACCCATCGCAATCAGGCTATTGACATGATATTGCAGGCCGGAGCGCGAAAGAAATTTAAATTACAAATTGATATTTCAAGTGAAACACAAGAGCACAAAATATGGAAAGAAAACTTAGAGTTTATTGAAACTTCTTTAAGATGGTCACACTTACAGTTTCAGTGGCCTTTAAAGCGAACTCGACCATACTAAAATCGAATTATACTGAGCGTTCACCGTATCAAAATCAACAATAAAAGTGAACGTCCACATTTATTATTCCCATTCATTGTGCTGCCATCTGGGCATTGGCGTCGACACGGAATTTTTATGAGGAAGTGAGAAGTAATGAGAATAATTAAGTAGCAGCAATTTAACAATGAAATCATGGGAATCGAGTAATCAGTGCTGTAGAGAAACGGTAAGATTTCAAGGTAATAAAAAGACAAATAAAATTCGTTTATTATACATTTTTCGTAGTGAACACAAAGAAAATGACAAAGAACATAACAAAAAAATAAAATATTTTTTATTGTTTAATTTTGAACATTCTTGAGCTTTAAGATAGAAAATGCTTGGAGAAAAATAAAAAGAAAACATGCACAAAAATATTAAAATTTACTAAAAGACTAAATTCAAACAAAAAAAGCAATAAGAATGACAATTGGAAACTCGTTGGTTAAAAAAGGAAAACGGAAATTACAAATAGACATTAAATTAGAGAAAGAAAGAAAATTTAAGGATATGTAGAAGAAAAGAGAGAAAAAGATAGAAAAACAAAAACATAAGAGTTAACTTTTCCTGGACTGCCAGAAGAAGAAAATGAAAAACTAATTTGGAAAAAAATTAATTATCACTAGAGACTTGATTTATAAAGAATAACCAATAAGAAGAACAAATAAGTACTGGAAAAGAAACAAGAAAGTGCAAGTCAATAGATTAAGTGCCAAAGAAATTCTTTTAACGAAACAACAGAAAAACTACTAAATACTCGCAGAAGAAGAAAAAAAGGAAAGGACAGAGTAAAAAAGAGCAAAGACTGACGCAAAATAGAAAAAAAATATCACTTAAGAATAGGTTCAAATAGAAAGAAAAAGAAAAAAATGAAAGATAAACCAAAATTATAGAGCAAACTTGTCCTGAAGAAGAAGAAAATGGAAATTAATTAAGAAAAAGATTATCCCAAAAGTGACAGGATTCAAACAGAACGAGCAATAAAAATAACAGCTGAGAAATAGTTTCTTAAAAAGGAAATAAGAAAATACAAGTAAACAGACAAAGAGCTAAAAAATTCGTTTAAAGGAAAAATAAAAAAATTGTATGTGAAGCCCAAAGAAGTAAAGTTAAAAATGTGTTGAAATAAAAATGGAATATTGGGAGCTAAATAAAAAAATAGTACACTATTTTTCTTTATTTAACATTGATTCCAAGAAGCGGAAAATGAAAAAAACTAATTAGGAAGAAAACTGTCACAAAACAAAAGCATCATTGTAGACTAAGAAATCGTTGGTAAAAAAGAAAACTAGAAAAACGAAACAAAATTATAGCACAAGCTTTTCCTAGACTATAAGAATAAGAAAATAGAAAAAATAATTAGAAAAAAGACTGGCACAAATTGAAAAAAAAAGTGTCAATGAAGACTGGAATCAAACACAACAAGCAATAAGAATAACAGTAAAGAAATCTTGGTTAAAAAGAAAAATACGAAAGTATAAGTAAATAAAAGAAGAGTTGAAGAGATTATTGTAACCGAAAATCAAAAATATTTTCAAAAGAGAAACCGAAAGATAAGCTGAAATATAATGTTTTCCTGTACCGCAAAAATGAGAAAATGGAAAAATGAAAACTTTCAGAACGGTTTGGTCACTACCTTAAAACCGATATAGTAAATAAAAGAAAAAGAGAAATTTTTCAAACCGGAAAAGAAAGAAGGAAAAATATATAGAGAAAAGAAGATACAAACAAAACAGTAATAAAATAAAGCTTAATTAATCAATACAGATTTACTAAAACGTTAGGTCATTCATTAAAGATAAAAAAGAAAATATAATAATGGACGAAATAAGTATTAGAAGAAAATTTAAAAACCTACAAAACAAAAAATAACAGAAGATTAATCCAATAGAGAGGAAAAAAAAAAGTATAAAAAAGTAGTTAAGAAATTTAAAGAGTGAGAGAAAAAACGAATAAGAGATGGAAAAAATAAAGAACCAATCCGAAGCCGATGTAGGTATATAAAAATTTATAAGAAATATGAAATTTTCAGATTTTGTTACCAATGCGTAAAAAAGAAAAAAACTATTAGCAGGATATTAACAACATAGTTTTAGGAAGACAATGCGATTTCAAGTTTGCTGAAAAACCATATTTTAACTTACGAGTAAAACAAATCCACAGAATATGGTATGAATATGAGATATTTCATAATAAAATTCTTAAACTTATTACATATTTTCTGTTTATTGAAACACAACAAAAAAAAATGTACTTTATCGTTGCAGTAAAACAACCGTTTAAATACTTTTCAAAATATTTCTAATTTGCATTCCGTACATACAACATCGAAAGCGTCTTATCCATTTTAACAAGCGCATTCATATCATTTCTGTAGTCGCTCAAATTGTCTCAACAGTTTGTTTATTGCTTTCGTGTTACTTTTCAACTTCTTGTTAACCTGCCCGATTGTAATTCTTCAGAAAGATACTAATCACCGGAACATGCTTATAATATTCTTTGTTAAGACAGTGTCGTCCAATAAAATTGAGAGAGTTTATTCTCTACAATTACATCAGAGGTAATTGTATAAAATTATAAAAAAGTTTGACCAAAATCAAGAGGAGTACATTATTTTTATTCCATTTTTTTTAAGTTGCAGTCTTGAAATTCGTTTTCATATTAATATTTAACTCCCAACAAATATATTCATAAAAAATATGAAAAGATGAATCTAAATTTCCACAGCATTACAAAGCTTTTTTAAATTATTTGTCTGACCTAAACAACTTCACATCACAAGCATTTCACCCAAGCACCATTAAGCAATATATACAATAATATTATTTTCTAAAAAAATTTTTTGGTTAATATTATATAGGTATTTAGTCTAAAAGGTGATAATTGAACTTTCCAGGTTTATTTGTTAATTCACTGAGAATATTTTAGGTATTTCTTTATTGCATATTCCTCCAAAAAATCAAGTTCTTCTTTCTTGTCACTTATATGAAGTACTTCCACTGTTGTTTCCATTGTGTTATTAAGTGTAGGTTTGTGTTTGATGTCAATAAGGTGTTTTGCGTAATGTGACTTATCTGGTTGTTTTAATCTATAAGCTCTTAAGTGCTCACAGTAGCGTATGTTAAAATTTTTTAATGTTTGTCCAAGATAGATGCCGTTACAATCCGGACAATTTATTTTGTATTTACTGATTTTGAAAAATTTCTTAATTTTAGGTTTTACATTTAATAAAAATGAACCTACATTATTTCTTACTTTAAAAGATGTACGAGATATAATTTTTGATATTCTCTTTGAAATATCTCTAAAATATCTAATTGTTCTGTATCACCAGTTATCTTTGTATATTCATACATAATTTACAGCAATATTTTATATAAAAAGTACTAATTATGTTGATCAACGTAGCTGTTTATTGCCAGGATGGCGTTTGCAATCAACTGGCCAATAATTAATAAAGAAAATATGACGTTAATGAAATAACGCGTCTAAGAGCGTGAAAAGTAATTTACGAGCTCGATAAAAACCCATTAATTTTTCCAGAAACTTTGTTTCGTAGAACTAAATGGATAAAGCATGCTGAGAATTCAAAATTAACAATTTGCTTTATTGAAATTGACCGTTATCAATTTCAGCTATTAAGTTAAGATGTATGTTCAATCTATAGAAGTGTAATTAAAAGTTCTGTAATTTTGGAATAAAAAAACGTGAAATCTCAATTAGGATAAAAAACAGACTTTTTTTAGATTTGAAACAATAAAAAGTAGGAATTACTTTAAATTTGCGACCAAACATCAAAAATTAAAATTTGGAACTTAAAAGTCGGAATTTCTGTATATTTGAACGTAAAAAGGTAAATTTTCATTAAATAAAACAAAAAACAGTATTTTTTTTAAGGAAAAAATCTCGTTTTTTCACATTTTTCAGACAATTCCGTTTGTTTGAAAATTTCATTTTTTTTTTTTTTGAGGTTTACATCTTGTTTTTATTTTTTGTTTTCTAAATTTTTAAACCTGCTTTTTTGAAATTTTTTGACACGTTTTCTCTTATTGATGAACTTCTTTTATTTTATTGCTTTATTTATTTTTTTCTAAACTTACTTCCTTTGTTTTTTTGGTGTTTCTAAAATAATAATAATAATAATAATAATAATAATAATCTTTATTACTTCCTTTGGACATTACAATATTGTAAGGGATAGCTCAAATATAAATTTATAATTTTTAAACTTTCTTTCTTTTTGTTTTTCATTAGTTTCTTTAATGTTTCTAGAATTTTTATTTTTTGCTTTTTTTGTTCACCTCTAGACCTTTTCGTTGTTTTTTTTTTAGTTTATTTTCTATTTAACTATTTAACGCTTTACAAAAGTTTCATATACATCAACTATTTATTTAAAATTTGGTTATTGGAAAAACTTTGAAAGATCCCATATAAATAGGAAAATTAAAAGTGAGTAATCTTTTAATTAGAAATCACGAATTTAAATAATTGTTGATAAATTCCCATTCAATAAAATTATGGGAAAACAAACTTCTTTGTGAAAAAAATTGATATATACAAAATTAGTTTCATATTGCGATAAGAAGCATGTTGGGCAAACAGAGAAGATCAATAGATAATAGATTTAAAGAACATTTTTTTGCTTATTCAATGTTGAGTAATTTTTCGTACTTCATCAAACATATTTTATTTGGTGTTTAACTAGTTCAAAACTTATAATCAATAAAATTACACTCGATAAATAATTAACGTTTATTTAATTATACATTAAAATCTGCTTCAAGTTTCCGATTTTACCCGGCATCAGCTTTTGTATTATTTGGAGTTGAGGACATAATTAATCGATTTTTACAATTATGCATAAGTGAGCGTAATATTGTTGGAAAATTGAAATCGTTATCAACTCGAAATGTATAGAAGAAATAACGAATTTATTGTAATTACTTGAAAAGTGTACTTTTGAACAATAATTCAAAGTATTAACAAACTTTATTTAGAGCGTTCTAATTGGAAAAATTTATTTCAAACCAATATTCTCGATTTAGCACACGAGTTGCTTGGATTGAAAATGGATTAATTATTTATTTATTGATTATAAACAAACAGTTCTTCCTTTGTTTCTTTACCCGTGACCCATTAATATTTGAATAAATATATATTAAAACAAGGACGTTCAACTATATTTATCCATAGTTTTTTGTTCTTTCCAGATTACGACGATTAATTTCCTATTCTACCTCCTCTTTTCGTCTTTTTTGTTGGGTTTTTCCTAGTGTTATGTTCTGTTTTAATTTCGATATTATCTGTGTTAGTTCCGAGAAATTTGGTAGGTTTTCTTGATGAGGAGAACTATTTTTTGTTTTGTCACCGCCGTATTTTCTATACTGCTTTGGGTCTATCAACTCTTGGAAATATTAGTTCCATCTTGTATTTTTTTTTCAACATGTAATTCTTTTCATTCCTTAGGCCTGCGTAGAACGCTCTTCTGACTTCTTTATTCTCACAATTATTTTCTATTATATTTAATACCTTCTCTTTGGTTAGAATGAACTGCACTTGAATCTGACGATTTAATCAAATATCTCTGGAAGTCCAGATCAATAACATATTTTATGTTCATTAATGGTAATAACCTCGTCCATTCTATTGGATCAGTTAATAAAGCACTGAAATTATTCGTTGAAATTATCTGGGCAAGAGGTTTATAAAAATGTAAAAATATACGGGGGTCTTCCATGAAAAAAACATAACTTTGATATACTGTGACCTTAGATTACGAAAGAATTTTCAAATGTGAAGTTTGACTTTATCTATAATTTTTATTTAAAACATTCTTTCCAGTTTCTCAAGATAACGGAGATATCAAACTTCGGAGTAAGTAGTTCACTCTGTATATATATATGTATATATATACAGTGTGTTTACTTAAGTTGGAACCATATGGAAAACTTTTTTTTATTAGTGGTTGTATGAAAAAAAGGTATTCTTGATAAAAAGTTCTGCATGGTTCAAAAGTTAAAATGCAACCATCAGATATCAATTTTTCAAAGCAGTATACGAGGTTTCTCAAAAAATTTGAATTTTGTGCAAGAGTAAAGTACCTTTATTTTTGACAATATCGAAAAATGTTACTAAAAAAAGTTGATCAGAATTAAAAATTACGTTTAAATATGCAAGTACATCCATTTACATTAATAAAATTTTGTATTTTATTATTTGCAAAATAAATGCATATGCACTTATTACGCGTTTTAATTGCAAAATTATTAGAAAACATCGAAAAACTAAAAGGTTATCATGTGTTTCGTAATCACAAGAGATAAATGTTCATTGAAAATAGAAATATTAGTAAAAAATAAAATAATCTGAAGTTTTAATTTAAACGGATGTACTTGCATATTTAAACGTAATTTTTAATTTTGATCAACTTTTTTTAGTAACATTTTTCGATATTGTCAAAAATAAAGGTTTGAGCAAAATTTACATTTTTCGACAAACCTCGTATACCACTGAAAAAATTTGATATTTGATGACTGTATTCTAGGTTTTAGATAATGCAGAACTTTTTATGAAGAATAACTTTTTTTCATACCACTAATAAAAAAGTTTTCCATATGGTTCCAACTTAAATAGACACACTGTGTATATATATCAATAAACAGAACTAAATATCAATTGAGCGAACTAGCATAATTAAATGAAAATATAAAAAATTACATAACAACAAATTTTAAAATATATTCAAATGAATTTTAAACAATAAAATTTTATCAGTTCAAAAAATTTCAACGCATTTCTAATTTGCTGAAATTATTGGCAATATTGGTAACTCTAACGACAAAAACTTACAATTTATTAAAAACATTGCCAACAGCGCCACGTTCCTACCGAAAATTTCAACTTTTCTGCTAAAAATAAAACAAACAGATATCTATCTCACTCTTTTATTAATTTATCCTTTTGATAATTCTCGCACTTGCAGCTCATATTTCTAAAATGCAATACTCAAAGTATATATACATAGTACACCGCATGCGTGAGAGCTCGTAGACAATTAATTCTCTCAGAAACTTTTAACCGATAAACATCTCGCAAAAACATTATAATGTACACCGTCATCAAAAACTCATCTCTCTAAAGGTTCTATCTTATAATATATCTTACAATTTTGTAACGTTAAACATGTTAAAATAGCAACAAACGAAACAATAACTTGTCAATTAGGAGTAAGAAGTGTTTAAGTGAAAATGAGGTTGTAATTGTAAAAATGAAGTAATTTTGTGAACTGTGTGCAATTGTATCTTAAAAACTGCAAGCCAATTGTTGACTGCTAAGTCGTGGGAATATTTAAAATTTTTAATTATGCAATAAAATCTTAGTGATTGGGAATCTTAAATTCTGTTTTAGTAATTTCCATTGATAAAAATTGTAAGAAAACCAGTTATAAAATCTTTTGAATTAATAAATTGTATTACCCTCTATTGATTTGATTGTTTGATTAAAAATACTAGTAATTAACGATTTACCTGGTCAGGCAGGATTTGTTGATTCTGGACTTGATTCTGAGTCCAGGCAGCCATTTGTTTGGGGGGAACGTCGGGTGCAACTGCAACTTTACTTCGTTTTTTGTAATCGTGCAAAATGGGTATCTTCGAGTTTTTGTCTGTACTGGATAAAATTACTTCTCTTTCAATCTGTAACAAAAATTATTTTTCAGAAACCTATTCACTTTATAATGAAAAGTTTTAAGTTAAGGTTAAATGAAATTAAATTTCTAACTAGATATTTTTGAGATTAAAAAATATGTCACTTTGCAAAACAATTTCACAATCGAGTATTGTGTTAGTAATTCAAAATTCTGGGGATGTATTAATTTTAAATAAAAAGACATTTAAAACGTTAAAAGAGGGGGAGTGGGCTCACTAAATACTATTCATGTTTAAATTTGACTTTAAAGATCACAATTTAAAAAAGGACAACTGTGGGCAATAATTAAAAAACGTTAGTATACTATTTTGTAAAGTTTTTTAGCACATACACTTGTGCTAGGTTAAAAAGTGTTATAAATAATGAATCTACGCGATATTTAACTCCTTTATGTATGTAGAACTTTCAAGTTTTTCTTTTTATTGTGTTCATATTTCTTTTTGTTTTCATCACGATTTAATTGCTTATTTCCAATTCTTTTAATGCTTATTGTTATTATTTTATATACTGTATTTAATAACTATATTCTTTTATATTTATCCATTGTTCTATTCTTCTGGATTTGCTTTTCCCCTTACATCCTCTTTTTTAAAGTTATAAACTCTTCTGATGTTCTTCTACTCTATATTTTATTAGTCAAATGTTTACATCATCTTTACTTTCCTATTATGGCTTGTTTATAATTTCTTTCATTTCTTCTCTAATTAGTATTTCAATTATTATATCTTACGCCATTAAATCATGTTGAGATTTAATCATGAGCAATAATAAACAAGAAACTGTGACCTATACACAAATTATTTGGCAAATGAATATAATCACATCAAATATAAAAGATAGCTAATAAAAAAATATAAATAAATAGTTTTTTGTCGTTATGAAGTTTTAAGGATCATAATTTGGAATATAAGAATTGTGGGAAATAAAACTAGGTTAAAAAGTGATGTAGACAATGAATAGCCCTGTCTATTTCCTTAATTTATCTCGAACTCTTTAGGTTTTCTTTTGTGTGTGTTGATTCTCCTTGTAATTCTTGTCATTGTCATTTGTATTACTTTTCTTATCTTACTATATATTTAAATAGTAGTTTGGATACTCATGCAACTTTTCTTTAATTTGCTTTGGTATACAGTTTTACTTAATTTTTTATTTTACTTTTTTATTACTACTATTTGTCCAGTTTCTCATTTCTAGAATTTTATTTTTCTACTATATCCTCTTTTTTGATGAATACATTACATCAAAAATAAACTAATAAAAATATAACAAATAAGAAATATTTTTCACCATTTTTATTGTTTTCATCAGATATTTTTTTATTATTATTTTGTATGCAGTGTTTGAAAAAATGATTTCTCTATAGTTATTCCCTAATTATTGTTTTTCTTGTTTTGTATATTACCACCAATTGTCCAGTTTCTCATTCTCCTGGAATTTTATTTCTCTCATATAATTTTTAATGAACTTTATTCTGAATTTCATTCATCAGAAAATTTATTCTGGAACCGCTATGATTCACCAATATAAAGTAACTTTGAGTTTTCATATTACTGGATATATTTTGATAATTACGGTCCATTATAAAGGACGTAATAATTAATAATATCCAGAGCAACCAATCGACAAACATCAGAATTATTAAGTAAACTTCACCACTAAGTCGTAAATTGCTATTCATTGCTCTATTTGGAGTAGAACAACGTTCAATATCTGTACCGAGTTAAAACTCTCAATTATTATTAACTAGACTAAATGTGAATTGAAATGTCTAGCCAATGGACATTAGACTTTATTAAGGATAAATTCGGAGTAATTTCCTATTACCTATGCGTAATACACAGAACATTATATTCTTTCTATTATATTACATTTGAATTAAACAAATCATCAAAATAACGAGAAACATAAAATTTGGTATTTTCTAAACACCAACGCTAAATATTGTCTTACTTTTGAAATATTTCGACTAAAGGCGGGAAAATTATTCACTTTGAAGTCCTTTATCGATACAATGATGGTTATGGACCAGCATCAGCGTGAAGGCTTGAAAATTCTTGAAAATATTATTTTCTTATCACTCAAGAAAATCCATTCATGTCATAGTTAAGTATGTTAACTAATTTTATGTAACTGTTGTTTGCAACTTTATTTTTACTCTATACACTTAAAAATTTTCATCTTTGTTCATTAAACTTTACATAATAACTTTTTATATGAGATTTCATTACATCCATGTGAGCTTGTTTTCAAATTTCTAGGTATAATTAATAACAAATATCAGCAAAGTTTCTTTTCTAACAAGTATTTTTTGTTAATTTCAGTAAATAAAACAATTTAATTTAAACTATTACTCATTAAATAAATCATTTTTTTTTATTGTGACATATTTAGATTTGCAATTTATTATATACTTAATTTTATATGCAATATTTCAGAAATAATACAAATTCTAATTTACAAACATCAATTAGAGAAATTATTGTATTAAATGTTTAATGTTAAATGTATATTGATCACTTTAACATATTTTATATTAGTGTACACACATTATTATTCATAAAAAAATGTGTAAATCAACTGCATGAAAAATATTGATATTTGTATAATTTTAATTAAATTTGTTTACTTATTGATAATTTCTTTTAGATTATTATTATAGTCAAAGACCTGAATCTTCCTGTAATATATTTTACATGTTTCTAATCTATAATATTATAGTACACATTTTTATTTACACTCACTCCCTATATTTAGAAGATTATTTTTCTGTAATCTCTGTAATTCATTGCGGAACTAATTAATGAAAAAACAATTTAAATCAAAAATAATCATCACTGCTTTCGTGATACAGATCTTGTAACGTTTAAAAAAACTCGTTTACCGTTAATATTTCAGTTCGTTTGTTTGTTGAGAACTTTCTCATTGTTCTTCCCCAAGAAACAATGGCCTCAACACATGTACGTAACGTAAGCATAATAATTATTATCGCCGTGGAGTAAATTGTGCCTATTTACGCCTTCTCATTCACCTTCCTGTTTACATTTTCCTTAAAACATAACTTTTGTTCAGCAAAGTTTGATTACGATTCATCCTGTATATTCAAATATATTTTTTAAAATATGCAGTATTTCCATTTCGCTCTGAATAAACTAAAAATCGCTGATGCTTATTTACCACCATAATGATGATTGCCTGTGGACTTATGGCCCTCTGGAGGGCCACTTCCGTTCCAACAGGTCTAATCATAAAAATACAACCAGCACATTTATTGGTATCTCTTGCCAAGTAATTTCCAACAAATTCTTGGAAAACTCCACAGGGAGAATCCCTCTTTGTTGTTTTTATTTTTGGAAAGATCTGCAATGCTCGACAAATCCAAAGAAAATCCCAGGCTAAGAAGTCTAGATACGACTTTTCCTCTTTTCTTTTTTGTTGCAAACATTTTTTTTAATCACATTATTTATGCGGTTTTTTATAATGAAAATGATATATTTAAAACGTTAGTGTGGTCTTTGGATTGCGTTTTATTCCTATGTGCCAAATTACTTAAGACTTCCAATTTATTAAAGTGTTGGCAACATCTCAAATTTCTAACAAAAACTTCTCATTTTACGTTTAAAAAGAAAACAAACTAATATACCTGCATAAGAAGTCAAATTAATTAATTTGGGGCTTACAAACGTACATGCCATTTACCAAATTAAGAAAAACACTGAAGATATCTTCCATTCATATCTCTCATACATAATATTAAAGATATAGAAATCCACTATTTTATTTCCTATTCAACATTGACTCAAATAATACAAACCACGTCCTGAAGCATTTCATTTTACAAACCACATCTCGAAAACCACAATTTTACCATAAAAAACAAAATCTCTGGACACATTTATGAAAAATATTTCAAATATAATTTAAATAGGGAAATATGTAAAATTGATAATGATGTTCCGCATACTTTAAATATTCATAATAGGGAATTATTCGGAATTTAGCATTGATATCTGAGTTTAATCTACATTGGGTAGTCATTTCAATAATTCTCATTTAATCTATTAACCAATAATGGAATTAGCGAAGGCACATTAATAATTATTGAGGGTTTTATCTCGGTACAGATTTTGAACGTTGTTCTACATTAAATGAGATAATGAATAGCTGTTTACAATTTATTGGTGAAATTTATTAAATATTCTGATGTTTGCCGAGTGGTTAATTTCGAGATTATTAATTGTTACGTCCTTTTTAATGGACCATAATTATACAAAATATATATATTATATGCAAGCCCAAATTTGCTTTGTGACGCGATATTTAACAGACCAACACCATTGAGGATTCACTAGGGTGATATTCTAAAATATCAAAGCAAATTATAAAAAAATCAGATGAGTACTCAAAACTATTTTTCATAGACTTCCAGTAAATTCTTGTTTCCATTAAGAGAAAAAACACTGTGATGAAACAATAAAAAAATTCGGGAATAAACATTAGAACGAGAATAATAATACAGATGACAACAAAAAGAATGTAATAATCAGAAATTATAGGAATCTAAAGAATAACGTTTTGTATACCAAAAAATACCAATTTTTAAACAAGTTCAGAATTCATAAAACTAGCACGAAACTTAACGGAAATCAGGTCACATTACGAATATACTTGGAGCCCATTTACCACGATTCCATCTTGAATCTGGTGAGCAAAAAATAACATATTGCGATGTCAAAGAACCATGATTCATGAATTCAGTGAAAAAACTGAAATAAAAATCTTCCACCAAAAAAGTAGGTACTAGTACTTTTTGAGTTGTTTCGCGACGTTAAAGGAAATAGTTTA
Organism: Hermaeophaga mercurialis; assembly: GCA_951812935.1. Lineage (NCBI taxonomy): Eukaryota > Metazoa > Arthropoda > Insecta > Coleoptera > Chrysomelidae > Hermaeophaga > Hermaeophaga mercurialis. The sequence goes on from OX638358.1 coordinate 33,827,668, forward strand.
CTTTGCGATTTTTTTTTCCTAAAGGGAGGAGAGGTACAGGATGGAACCCTTCCATTCCTCTAGAGAAGATTTTATTTTCACCCTCAGTAACGCCAACAATAAGTATCAACACAAAGCAAGGAGACACTTAAGAGTTTATGATAAATAAAAGAGTTAGACATGAGGAGTCATTGTCCGGAAGACTTCTTAACCTAGTAATAGAGTACGTACCGATAAAATTCTAAAACCAACAGGAAGTAGCCGAATCATAGCATTTGTAGTTGATTTATCACAAAATTTTGTACAGAAATGAAGAAAATGCTGAAGGAAACGGTACAGGAAGAAGAAAAAATTATTTAAAAATAAATGAACGTAAAACAAAAATGATGAGAACTAATAATACGAATGAAATGATGCAGCTTTGGAATAGTAAATAGCTTCACATATTTGGGTATAATGATGTTTAGCGATGAAACTGGAAATTAGGAAGAAGTTACTGACAAATAGGATTTTCCATGAGAAGAAAAAACTATTTAAATATTAATCACTCGAAAAGAAAACAAAATGTTAACATATATAAAACTATTATAAGTCCAACCATTCAATATGGGGTTGAAAACAATAAAAATGGTAATATATAGAGAGTACAATTTAGAACAGTTAAAAGTAAATCGGCAAGAATAGTAGAAGCAGTAGATAATAAGTGCAGAACAAGAATAAAAACAAAAAAATAAAGAAGATATAATGCACAAAATAAAACAACAGAGAAGAAACTGGTTGTATGTATCAATATGTTTAATGTTAGAGTGGAAACCAGGGAAAAAATAAGGAAATATAAACAAACTTGGATGCAAAAGGTAACAGAAAATTTTAATATGACGGAATACACCTGGAATACTATTGATTAAAAATAAACAAAGATACAAGCAATAGAAGACGTTTCTAAGAGGATAAAATAAAAAATAAAAATGGGTTCTGATCACACCCGAAAGCTAGATCTAGAGGTGCCACTTTTAGGTCTACAGTTGATATTTAACTAAGTACTAAATAGTCCTTGGATGTACAATTCAAATAATTAAGCTAAACAAATTCGAAACGCCTTTACATGTAGTGGTGAAGATTCTGGGAGTAACACTTAACTGTTTTCTAGCTGTATATTTGTTTCTCTAATTTTCCTTGTATTAAATGTCCCACTCCTTATATTTGCTGTAAATTATATTAATACATTACGCTTTGTTAGGTTTTGTATTCCTTTCTTTCCCTCTTTGTTTCTGTTTCTCCTAATATATCATAAAGTCTAATTAAAAACCCAAGTTCTAATATTTCAAACTCTTCTGCTAGCTCTAATTCTTTCCATTTAATGATTTTATGTTTTCTGTCGCCATTTTTCATATCAAATTATTTTTTGTTTTATTCTTAACCACACTTGACTGTATTCTCTTTGCTTCTTTCTTCCTGGGTTCTTTTCTTGATCTATTTTGTTGCTTCCTTTTTTTTCATATCTTTATTGATGTAGATTCTCTGTGGTCTATCTATCTATCGTTTTTCTGCCTTAAGTTTCTTATTTCTTTTTTGACTTCAGTTTGTTCTTGACTTAATTTCTGATGGTCCATATTTTCATTTCTTTCATCAATTCTATTAATAAATCCAATTCTTCATCATATCCTTTATTTAGTTTAATGGGAGATCTACTTATTTTCGTGTTGGAAGTAAAAATGTTTGCAGTCGATTATTTTATTTTTGTGTGTTATCACTTTTTTGCCCTTTTCTTATAACATTTCACAGTGTTTTCCACTTCTGTATATTTCATTTTTATGTAAAAATATATTAAATTAAAATAAAAAACCGAGCTGTGTCAGGATTTTTCCTCAAAATTGTATGTTTACCTTAAAATGAATTTATTCCATACTTTATTACACACTGTATAATCACGTATTTCTCCATACCTTCGGTGTTGTATAAAAACGTGTTTGGTTAAAATGTTACTATTGGTCTTTTAGATTGATATGAAAACAGCTGGAGTGAACGTGTTAAAGAAGTTACTAGACATTACGAACGTATTCCAGGGCTAATAAAAATGCATGAAGATACAATAAGCCTAAGGCTGAAGTATAGAAGAGACAGCGACAATCCTGACCTATCTGCCTTCTATCGAACCAACTAACGCTTTCTTCCATCATAATAATAAATTATGCTACAATAGAAATTTACATAAAATATTAATCGTGGTCAGTCGACTATAGATTAACAAACTGTAATCTTATATTCATCATTTTAATTAATTATACTTGATCTGGAGTGTTCTATACTTTGCATATTTCAATATTGACACTTTTATTTATTTTATTTACATTTCAAATGTTTAAATCAAAAGAACGTCTTAATATTTATGAACAACAAGAAACGAAAAAACCAGAAACACGTTATTCAAATTATCGGTGAAAATTATAGCACAAGGTAACTAATAAAAATTTTTAGTACAACACCGTCATCTCTGAATAAAATTACGTGCGTAGTAAAATACAGGAACGTGTTTTAAGTACTAAATATATTTTCTTTGTCTACTTTGGACTGAAAATCACGAAATATCTTCATAAACATAATTTAAAATTTAGGTGAAAGAGATTAGATAACTTTTTTAATTAAAACTACCCTGTTTTTTCAGATAAGGTAATATGAGAACTAACGAACATATTTTATTAGGTAAAAGTTATAATTAATTTATAGACAAATTTTTAGTTAAATACATATATTGTTTTTGGGTGGGTCCACCCCTGCTTATGCGTGCAGCATAAGACAAATTGCTGGGTTATCTGCTGAAGAAGGTAAATCCAATAATTGATGGCATTCGCCCGGGGGACTTTATCAATTTGATGGACTTAAAAATTATAGCACTAGTGATTTAAGAATACTTAGAATGGAATTCTACCTCACTGCGGTATAATATAATTAAAAAAAGAAGGCAAAGGAAATATGATTATAGGTTGGTTCACGCATAAGTTTAAAGGTTTGGGGTCAATGGTTAGAAGTTTTTAAGGAAAATACTAATTTAAAAGATTTCAAGCAGGTCTGTCTTTAGAATATTAAGGGTGAGTCATAAAAAATCGACTAATCAAAATGCTTATAAATAATTTTTAAGTATGTAAAGTATTGTCAATAATTTGGAATAATTTCTTTCACATTCTATACTATAAATATTATAAATAATGACATATTTTTGGTTGTAGAAAAATTATTTTATCTTTTACACATCTCAGCGAATTTTTATAAAAGCATTTTTTGTGAAAACCATTAAAAGAAGGTCATTTTATAAACCATATACAATTACACTTTTTTATTATCTTCGTTTATTAGAGGGTATTATGACGAAAATGAATGGTGTGATTAATAAATGAAACAAAAACAGGAATAAAATGTTATTTTAACCGCAAACTGTAAAATTTGTCTTTTACAAGATATTTGGTTTTTATATTTTGTTAAGTGTCAAATTTCAAACACAGACGTTTGAAATATAAAATATATGGGAATGAACATTTTATTATTGGGCTACATTTTTAATGGAACTGCATATTAAATGGAATGAATGTGTTCGTGAATGTCTCTAGAAATCATTAAAATTACAGAAATTGTACAGTTATTATTTACAATACTCTTTGCTTCCTCTAAACGAATTTTAGGTTTTGCCACACTTACAAAAATACTTATGTTTTTGGTTATGACAGATAAAAAAACGGAAAGAGAGCAGTAGAATAAATGTTCTAATTCAGTTTAACTGGTGAAATTTCTTAAAATTGATGACTTCCAGCGGTATAAATAATAAATTAATTATAACTCCTAGAATATTAAAAATATGTGTAATTGCTGAATAATAACAAGAAAAAAATTATGTAATACAAAACATAAGCTGTAAACAGCATTTTACATATGGTATATAAAATTCATTTGAATTTACTACAATTTTCAAGCAAATAATGGACCTACTAGTATAAATTTAACAATATGAAATCAAGTATAAAAAATATCTAAGGATTAAAGTTTCTAGAGGACCACATCATTTTTGGGATATTCCTCAACGTTTCGCTATCTATCATAAGAGGCTTCTTCAGGAAGTAAGATGTGCACGGGAACTCAACTACTCAACGTCTGGCGACGTTTGGACTGCAGATATTAATGAACTAACGTAGAGTTAGTGTAGTTCTTGATAAGCTCTTCTTAACAAAACAATTTTGTATTCTTTTTTGCCAGTAATTTGCTAAATTTTGAGTTTACGTTTCTCCTTAGAGTTCAAAATACATAATTCGGGCACATACGACACCATCGGTTAAATATCTGTTTGATAAATTCTCTTATTCAATTTTTTGCTTATATTTTTTTTAAAACACATTAGAGATTCTATGCTTCTGTTTTTCTTTGTCAGCCTGGTGTTAAGCTCTTCTTACACTTCATTCTTATTGTTGATATCTACCTTAGGAAAAAATTGTGTACGCAGTAAGTTCCAGTTTACTTCTGAACGTCAAATCTTTATCTATTTCGTTACTTTGTTTTTTTCGTCGTTAGTTTTTAGCCTTTTTTTACTTGCTAGTTTTTCTAATCTCTTAAGCACTTTATTTTTTAAATCATAGAAATCACTAAATCTTTACCACATACACTTTAATAAAATTGACAACTAGTTTTGACTGTTACCAGTCATTATCAGGTTAAAAAATGTTTAAACACAGCAAAATTACAAAGTTTTTTTAAGTGTCTCTATCGTCCCCTTATCCTCTTTATCAACTCCAGTAAAAATTCCATTTTTTCTGCAATAGTGTGTTTTTCTGTACAAATATTTTTTTCTTTTTCTATTTCTTGATGCTTTGTTATATTTTTATTAATAAAATTTTCTTCTACTACTACAAGCTTTCGCTCCATCCATTTTTTTAATTCTGCTAACATTTCTATTTGCTTCATTATTTGTTTGCAATAGTATTTGTTTAGGATAGTTTGTTTATTTTGAATAGAATGTTATTCAAAAATAATTTATCCTAGTTTGGGTCTGTATTTTCCAAAATTTGGTTACGGTTTTAGATAACATTATATTTTTAACCCAATTGTAGAAAGTTATATTTTTCATCTTCAAAGTAGTATATTTTTTGGTGCATTGCGTAAATACTGATTAATTAAATGGTGTAAAAGTAGCAAACATTTTATTACATTTCTTTTATTTTCACTTTTATTAAACCAATTTACTTAAAATTGTATTTTTTGTTTACTTATTTCATGACATTGATCTTTCCAATTTTGTAATAATTGTAAAAAATTTGGTTCGATATTATTTAAGTAATCAATTGATTTGAATTTGAATTTAAGTCAAACTGAAATTAAACTAAAACTATCAAATCAAATCCCTGAGTACGTGTTAATTACTACGACAATATTTGTTAGATATGTTATAGTTACATTTTAGTCCCTCGGTATATAAAACGAACAAATTTCAAGTTAAAATCATGTCAAAAAGTAAACTAAATACAAAACCTTGAAACAAACCGATTGCTAATAACCAATTTTTTCAAGTAAATTAACTGACCTTGTAGATCATGTAATTTACAACACGTTCAGTAAGAAGAATTTCGTCTCTGTATCACTCAAATTGCTTTTCTTAGTCTGTCGGTACAATTTTACGATATGAAACATACCATAAATATTTTTCATGCGTAGATGATCACAAAAAAATTAAAATATAAAGATCAGAAATGGCAGGAAAACATTATATGTTGAACAGGAAAGAGTTTTTAAGACTTGATCAAGCATTTTTTCACTACTGCAATAAATTATTTATGCATTAACGCCCAGGTAACAATTTTTCCCATACTAGATATAATATAAACTTACAGGAAACTTGCTGGAATGCGTTTGAAGTCCCTGGGAAGTAACTGGACTAGATGTAGCTACTGGTGGTTCAAGTACTGCTGCTCCTGGAATACTAGGTTCGTTGTACAAGGGATATGGGGGCATCCTGTAAGGAGGAAGGTAGACGCCGCTTGTTTGCCGAGGTTCTTGTCCTTGTCCTGGTTGTTGAGGGAGTGGTTTTGGCGGAGGTACTGGCTTGTATGGCCCATAGCCCTCCACCTCCACTATAACAAAAAAATAAAAAATTGTTCAAGTGCTTCATTCATTATTTCAGGTGATAATCTTCCTGTTGGTACGAAAACCTTAGTTTTCATTCTACTAAAAATTTTAGGTTCAAATCAGGAAGACATGGTGGTCATCCTGAAAAATTTTTCTCTGTTTATCCATTTATTTGGAAATAATCCAACATTATAAAAATAATGGTTTATTGATATAATATAATCCGATACTTAATATAAAATCATAATTATGCAAAACATATTTTTAATAAATTGTCCCCTCACCCAAAGAAATTAGCATAAAATTTATAAAAAAAGTATTTATAGCGTGAGTAACTACTGGATATTATCGTGGGGATTTTATCACATATCAGACTTAAAAATGAACGATAATTTTAATGGTTTTACACTTGGCTAAACTGGATGCAGTATACTCATCATAATTGGAATATATTATACGGGTAGTAGAACATAATATCTAATATGGTATGAAAAGTAAATTGCAAATTGTTTTGCTAAAAAATGTTTATCATTATTCTGATACTCTAAGCTATTTTAAATTAATTAATGAAATATATATAACGCCAAGGGAAATACCTTTAAAAGAACAAGAAATATTTTACTTTTATAAAAAAAAGATAAAACATTTTATATATTCATTTTAATTAGCTTGTAACAAATTAAAATTTAAAGGCTTGTTCTTTATCGCAATATTGAAAATCTATTGACTAAACCAGACTAACTCTGAAAAAAATGTACACCCATAAAACCCATATTATAGTGAAGTTGATCTGTTGGTCAAACTGTTTATGACCTTGTTCGGACACATCAAAATTTATGTTGTTTTTTATTTATATTTATCAAAAAATCAGACTTGTAATTATAAAGGTTATTAATTAATGACCGTTAACTGATAGTTATTTAAGTAACCTACCAAATGCTTTCGTTTTAACCACCCTCGCACCGTCATTTGTGGTTTTGATTTCGATATCGGGAGAAGAAACGGGATTCAAGGACGTTTGGGATCTCCTTAATCGTTCACCGTGTTTCACTTGTCTTACAGTTCGACTTGTTGCCATCAGATGGCGACATTCTTCTGAGTATTTTAGATTAGCGGAGTCTCTCTTAGAAATGTTTAAGCACTAATATTCCACTGAGATTATCGTACACTCTGTATTAATTGATTCGTTTTCTTCAATTTTGTCTGTTGCATTATTCCTTTTCATAATAAAACCAAATTTATAAATAGACTAGTTTTCAGCCAATGCTAGTTTAGATTCCAAATGCAAATTTATTTAAATTAATTATTTCAACTCTTACTTTATATATTATATAGATAATTGAACTTTCCGAGTTTAGTTGTTTATTCAATACTGTATATTGGGGATATTTTAGGTATTTCTTTATATCATATTCCTCCAAAAAAATCAAGTTCTTCCTTCTTGTCACTTATATGAAGTACTGCCACTGTTGTTTCCATTGTGTTATTAAGTGTAGGTTTGTGTTTGGTGTCAATGATATATTTTGCGTAATGTGACTTTACAAACTAAATTGTCTGGATTGTAAGGCCCTCTATCTGGGTTTGACATTAAGAAATTTTAACATACGCTACTGTGAGCACTTATAGATTAAAACAACCAGATAAGTCACATTACGCAAAACATCTCATTGACTCTAAACACAAACCTACACTTAATAACATAATGGAAACAACAGTGGAAGTACTTCATATAAGTGACAATAAGAAAGAACTTGATTTTTTGGAGGAACATGAAATAAAAAAACACGTAAAATATCCTCACTATACAGTATTAAACGAACAACTAAACCTGGGAAGTTCAATTTTCTTAGATCACCTTTTGAAGTAAATAATACAAACCAAATATATTTTTAGAAAAAGAAGAATATTGCTTAATACAGATTGGTTGTCAGAGTTCTCATGAAATTTATTTCCGTTTTTAAAAAAGATCTATCAAACTTCTTTCTATCTTGGAAAATGGTATTGTCAGATATCGAAACCAGAAACCTACGTAGACTTATACATATTAAAACGCTTTGGAAGACTGTAGAAATTCAAGATAAGTATTATTTATTCCATATCCATTGTAAATGTATTTGATAGTATTGGCGAAAATACTACGCAAAAACCAGAAATAATTAGAGGCACCAAAACAACTGTAGTTTTTAAAAATCTGGGGTTTAATGATTCGAGGTCCATGTCATTTTTGCGACATTTTTCAACGTGTCGCAGTCTATTATAAACGGTATTTTTAAGAGATGGGATGTGGACAGGAACTCAACTACTCTACTTAACCATTTTGTGTTTCGCTCCTAGCTAGGTTGAGTAGATGAGTTACTGTGCACATATCATCTTCTGAAAACACCGCTTGTTATAACGAAATTTTGAAAAATATCCTCTGGAAGTAGTAGTCTTGAGATTATATGTGGCTGTGGAACTTCAAAAATATTATCATTCCGATGACAAACCTTGAGTTTTCGAAGACATTATCATTATGATTTAAAATTTCGTTATCTAAACATTTTATTATCCAAGTAAATGCAGTAGCACATGTATTAAGAAACACACTTTATATCCTCTAAGTAGATGGCTTGTGATGATTGAAGTTTTCTTTTGGATGAAGAGAAACTTAAAATTTAATTACAATTCGACTTTAAACTTAAAATTTAGATAAATTAATCAAATTAGGATAGCAATTTTTATAAAATTTGGACTTTAAACTGAAAAGCTTTTTAAATATGATTTACTACCTTCTTTCAGGGAACAGCCAATGCATGAAATATTTATTCTCATTTTCCACGGTGTTAAACTCGAATCGAGGTTAAAAGCAAATAACATTTTTTTACGAAATTATAATTTGTATGAAACTTAATTTAAAATTTCTAGTAGGAGTAATTTAAGGTTATCAGGATCTGAAAATAATGAAAAATATATTTTTGTAATTAATTAGATTTTATCCACCAATAATCTGTATACCAAATTTTTAAAATCATAATGTAATTATGCGAGTTTTTTTAAAAATTTTTTGATAACTTAATTAATTAATTACACCGACGTCACTGTCTAAATAACATTATTTGTTTGACATTTGGTGGTCGCTTGGACGGATTCGTCAGCAACCTACGAAGGATTTAATACATCTACGTAATTACCGAAAGCTGTGTAATTTGGCCTGCATTTACATAGATAGGGAGCTGCAGAAATACCAGCGTAAAATTTGAGAACCAATAACATCAGTAGTTTAAAAATATTTTCTCTCTAGTCCACTGGTTAAAAAAATGCTTTGTAGTGTTGAATTATGAATACAAATTTGTTGTTTTTACCACAAAGCCATATTTATTAGGATCAGTTCGTTAGATTTATAAGTATATCTGATTTTTGTGGAAAATGAACTCATTATCTAGGAAGGATCTGGCCCTTGGGGTAGTTTTGATAAAGAGCAAGGAATAGCTCACCAGTCGATTTGATATTTGCTTTTAAGGGGTGCTGTAAAATTATTTTCACATCTTTATGCCTATATTTTTTTGTCCATTTAAACGATAGATAAATAATTGTTTCTTTGATATGATTGATGTCTCTGGAAATTTGTTATAATAATAAACTTTTAATAAAGCCATTTTAGAAACCTTTCTAAAGTTACTTTAATTAATTAAGTGTTTAATATTTACAAGAAACAATAAAACATATATTTAACAAATTTTCAAATATTTAATAAATTTTCTTGTCAATAAAATCTACGATCTCGGTATTAATTTTTAAAATTGATATAATTCAGATATATTCCCAATAATTTCATGTACAAATTAATCGATTTAATATGAAAATAAGCTTATAATTTCCATCGATAAGTGTTTTTTGATGCCTCTTATCAGATTATACCGGAAAATTAAAATCGGATCAACCCTAAAATTTCCAATTATTTAGACACAATTTGCTTCTACGAAGCACGAAGTCTCGGACACTGATCTCTTCAAATTACCGCGATATTTTCATTTCCCACAATCCCACGACATTTCCTCGTCTCTAACATCGAATTAAAAAATAATTTTTCCAATTATTAACGCCTTCGGGCTCCAACCCATCATTAAAAAAATATCCATTAATCACAAAACTGTTAAAAACATCTCGAAACACAATACACTGACTTTCACGTGTGACGCAACAAGAATTCGAGAACTGCAAACACCAGAAGACGAGAATTACGATTTTTATGTTGTTAGGTTGGTGGTACCGAATCGCAGACAAGATAGTACTAAAAAGTTTCTTTAACGATTGTTGATTGTTTGGTAACAACTTCTCTTGGTGGGGGTTCCATTAGATTCAATCTTATTGCGATATTATCATAAATAACTACTACGGAAAGTACTGCGTAACTGGTGCGAGAAAAGTTATTCTCCGTGAATTGTTCTTTTAATTTGTGCTGTTCATTAATAATTAGATATTTCTTATGCAGAGTGGAACACACATTACAGTGGCGTGTTAATTCCTGCAACTATTGGGTAGCTCATAAGTTACAACAGGGTGTAAAAAATGAATAACTTATTTACTTTTGAACATTTTTACTTTCTTTTTACAGAAATTTTAAAAAAAAGTTATAAAATTTAACATGGAAAAAGTTGCAACTCTACTGTTTACCAAAATCGTAAGCCTAGTTTGCACGAGTACAGTTTCTATAAGAGAGTAGAGTAGACTCTACTCGCAACTCTTCATCAAAAATGCCTTTCAACCATTCACACTTGAGAAGAGTTCGCAGTATAGTACAGTAGCTGTCCTGATGGTGGTTTTTGTTTTTGGTAATGGAAAATTGTTCAAAATTGTTGGGACGAGGTTTAAAAGTCAGGTAAAGGAAATAGCGGAAGCTGTTCAAAAGAAGATAAATACAGGAAGAACTGTGTGGTAAGAGAATAACTTAGAAGAAGGGATTGATAAAAAGTGTCTTAGAATGACGCCAGATAAATTTAAAGAACTGTTAGGCATAATTATAAACAAAATCCAAAAGAAACGTACTGTACTAAGAGAGGCAGTAGGTGAAAGTCTAAGCAATAATGAATTTTGAATATTTCGAGACCAGCTTCAAAAGCCTTTCTTACTCATCTCGAGTTTCAGATCCAGCAAACTCAAAATTCTTTCCACAGGTGTGTGATGCCAGAACCCAAGTATTTCATCCAAATTCATCGAATTTCATTATGAGCCATAAGTAAAATGTATCACACTCGATGATTTTCATTAAATCTTTCGCTTACATCTTTTAGATCTTCTGCTGCCTGCGTTAAATTTTTTGATCATGAGATGGATACAGTGAAATGCTGGAAAACTTTTTTTTACTACAACAAGAAGGTCAACACTACTGGTTTCGAGAAGAAAATGTCATTATCCGTACTGCGAGAGCCACAATTACTTTTTTGAGAATGCATTTCCCGAATAGTTAATTCCGACAAACGGAGACTTGAGATGGCTCCCAAGATCTCCAGATCTCACTACTTCAGATTATTTGCTTTAAGGTTGAAGAAAGGGTTTATGTAAACAACTTGCCATGCTTGGAACAAATTATAGCGAATACTAGACCAGAGATTTAAAAGACATCTCAAGAATCTTTAAGAAATATTGTGACAGATGTGCAAAAAAGAGATCATATTTTTCATCCCAAAAGGGACATCATTTTTTATGAATAGTTATCATCCGTACCTACCCCAGACTTTATTAAGACTTACTCAACTACTAACAGTACTCTTCTAATAAACTATACCCGTGTAGAGTTGCCTCCTTCAAAATTTGGTCAATTAATTCCGTCCAGAGGGTTCCATAGGAGCACTTTTACGTGTAGGGAATCTACTTTCAGTTGGAATAGAGTCTAAAGTATTGAAGAAGAACCCAATACATCGACCTGAAGAAGATCTACCAAACTAGTTTTTCCGTACAAGATTCATCTAGTACTGGAATTAAAAGCTGCAGATTTTTAGCGACGTTTAGCAGTCAGATTTCAACAATTTGGAAGAAAAGAACATATTATCTACAATATGGTTATGCCCGATCGTCGTTCTTCTTCAAAGATGCCAATGGTGAGCAGTGATGGTAAATGGCGCACTGCAGTGGAATATAAACCTAGAATGCTCTTTCAGTAAGACAAAAGCCATTATTCAAGTTTTAGGAAATAATTTTGGAAAATGAATAATTTCTAGAAGATCTAAATTTGTTGGCCACCTCGATCTCCAAATCTTACGGTTATTGACTTCGTTTTGTACGATTATTTAAAAAGAGGAGATATTTAAACGAACTCTATTACAACTACTAAATATGAATAAAATATTATAATAAACATAAATGTAATTACCTTTTTACATTGAATTACGACTTAAGAGCCACCCAATATTTAAAGAAGAGTTTAATGCATTGGCATTGAAAGATAGGATGAAGTAGAGTCAATAAGTTTTATCACAAGCTAAAGAAATAGTAAAATTAGTTTTAAAAACATCGAGTAGATTAGTTTACTTCATTCTTGTGATTGTGAACTGCACTAAAGGTATCGCGTTGCTATATTTTACAATTTAAAAAGTTTCGTAGTAGGTGTTTGCCAAAAAATATACCTACAACACTTTTAACAATAAATTATATTAAAAACTATAACTAAATATGTGGAAAACATCTAAAATACTAATTAAGTACGTTACGCACAACGATAGGATACAAATTCTGTAAGAATCAAATGAGATCTGCTCAATACGAGAGATGAAATTCAAATGGCGATGTTGTTAACTCCGGTAGTACACCGTCCGTGTAAGTATTTTTGTTCTTTTATTTCAGTGAAGTGTAACTCATAAGAAAATTCAACATTTCCACCAACCTCTTCCTTCATATGATGAAGTTTCTCTTTAGTTGATTATATTTAAGCAAACATATTCCACATGTATTATCGCTTAAAAAAGCTCAAACCAAAAGATACATCATTCGAAATTTTAGCAAAAATTCCAGTTTTGTCATTTTTCATTTGACCAATACTAGTTGTTTGAATGAACCCTGATATCTTTTTTCATTCAAAAAAACCAACCGCTACTTTTCATAACAGCATAATGTAGAATAACGTACGATTTTTTTGTTCCCTAAGAAGGGCGAGATTTACATACGGTCGAATTAATTTTACATTAAAACAGAGGTTTTAGAGCAAAAGGGATTTACATAATTCCAACAGAAAGGAAAAAAAAACAAGTGATATAGGAGACTTTAGATCCGAAAGGAGAATTAAAGAAGCAGTGATTCAAAATTAAATTTTAGGAAAGATTAAATTTAAATGTCGTTTTTAAATGTCTTTTGTTTTTTTATACAATTTTCCCGTAACACAAGTTACCCAAAGTTTTTCTATTAACTTGGACTAACACAATATAATTTACCTAAATTAGTTACGTTTCACTGATTGTGTGTTTGAGGCTTCTTCATAAGTATTATTTTGGAGTACAGTTGATATTAATAGTGAAAAGTATATGTTTTATTTATATGGTTTTTGTTATAACTATTTATGTATTAAGGGCGTAAAATGGGCGTTTATGAACCGTAGCATGTAGATAATAACCCGAGTCGTCACGCTAGGGTTCATAAACGCTAATTACCCCCAAAATATATACAAGAATTTATTAATTATCATCATACAGGGTCATTTATATTTCTTAGAAATGCTGTATTTCCAAACACATTTTGTATAATAATAGTTTTAAAATATATTTAGAAGATGCAAAAAATTTCAAAACGACATTAGTGTTATTTTTTATAAAAAAAAACTAAATGGCTTACCATTTGGGAGCCCCCCTGGAATTATTTGTGGTTCAAATGATATCTCATTAAGATGAAAATGTCATTAAAATAAGTGTTACTTAGATATTGATAAAAAAAAATATTATTTAAGAAACTTGAAAACCTTATTTTGTATTTGCATGGTATTTTAAAAATAGTTGTTTTCTCTACTATTTAATAAATTGTCTGCGGAGTGAAAATTCTGTCGTTTTTTAAAGTTAAAATTATTCAAATCTCATCGGATATCTTTTTACTTCTGTTATTAAAATCCTTGTAAAGATTTAGTTTTTACCATTAAAATTATTATTATGTAACAATAATAAACAATTTTCCTATACGTGCGTGTAAGAGGTGTAATACCGTTTTAATTAATCCTATTAAAACGTATATCTTGAAATTATAGAAATACATTTCATTCATTAAAGTAATTTATACCTCCATCTCAGGTGTATCAGGAAAATACTGCTATTTCGGTTAATTTATGTTAATATAATTCATTCTTGCGGTTTAGCACAAAATTTGCATAATTTTTATTAGAAGAATAGGACTAGATGAATTGAATTAAAATTTGCTGTTTGCATAATTTGAAAACAAAAAATGGTTTTAAGTGAGAAAGGTAATTTTATTCAAAAGACAAAAATAAATGAATATATTAAATATGTTTTATGGAAACAAATGTCAAAACCAATTGTAAAATAATTAGCATGGAAAAACAAAATTTTATTTATAATTTTTGAATCTCTAAAAAAAGACTGTCAAAAACACAAAATATTTAAAAATTCGACTTATTGGATTATTGAAATTTGTTTATTACTTGAAAAGAAATGAATACCTTAACATTTTCTATTATTAGCTATAGAAGGCGTAGAAAATATTGAGGCTAAGGTTACCTTATCCCTCTAGTATAATAGTGGAAAAAAGTTTATGAAAATTAGGTTTTTATTATTTCTGGTGAACTGTTAGAGGTATAAATTTGGTACCAGAATTTTGAGTCATCCTTTGTATGGAACCAGGCCATCTTTTTGTTGGATTTATACATTATCGTATTATAAACACGATCCATTATTGTTCACGTGAATAACTCTTGCTTATCTGGCAAATTAATTATTTCGCACGAATTGAAACTCGACGACAGATAATATTCATTAATAATTTGTTGTAAAATACTTACTGTTAACAATACAAAAATTTCTCATGGACTTCAAGTGAAATACGATTCCAATCATTACATGGAAACTAGACCAGGTTTCTTTTGTATACACTTTATTTCACGGAATAAATTAGTATTGTTTATTCATGAATTACATTCTAACAGTATGTATTAAAAAAATCAATGCCAATTCGTTTTCTTGCGTAAAAATAATGATCTTGTTTGTGTTGGTGTTTTGACCTGTTCCTGATCGCGAATGGAATTATGGTTATCTCACGCACACATTGCGGTTAATAATAAAATAGTAAGAAAGTTGCTCTTTTTAATCACAAACATAAAAAAATCCTTTCATACAAAGTGAAATTGTTGTTTATTATTTGTTAATAATATTGACACGTTTTTAAAGACACTTCAATTGATTAATAGGTAATAGTAATAATATAAATTAAAAAGTATTTATTTGTAGTTAACAAATGAATGGAAATCGATTAAACTTAAGATTGATTCTAAAAATAATGATGTAAATCTATTAGAGTTAAATTATATTTACTTTGAATTTGGTGTAATTAAATTGTATATTTTTAAGATGTACTGTCTGAAAGTTCTCTGCTTTCTATTGGTCAAAAGGTAACCATAGTGAGAATTTTTAACAGGTACGTACTTAAATTTTATTTTATGCATTTCAAAATTTGTTTTTAGAGTGTATAAAAATATATCGCACAATGCGTGGATTAGTTTAAATAATTCGTGTAACTTTTGGGCAACACCTTGTATATTGAGTGTTTCATTGAATTGCATCAACGTCATTTTCCTACAAACTAATTACCAAACATTGTTTAGTTATTGGCTGCGTTTGCGCAGAAAAATAATTTTCATACAGAATACAAGTTGATTGGTTATTATTGAAATGTTATATTTCCCTGGAAAACTAATTTATTTCACACTTAGTGGTTCCGCGAAAATTCAACTCTAGCAGCCAATTTGTACGCAGCTTTGTCAGCTGATCAGGAGGAAAATCGGCCGATATTTGCAATTAGCAAATTAATAATAAAGTGGGTATTTTTAAGCGTACCAATTAATGTTATTGTCTGAAATAGTCAAATTTAAAATAATGGAGTAATGAAATTTAATTTTCAAAAATATTTTTTTGTAGTACAAATACGAACATTTTCTGTGTATATATTGTCAGATTATTTAAACTGAATAAGAAAAAATACATCGTAAAAATCTGAGCCTTTAAATCAAAATTTTGTAGGCACTAGTATTAGAGAAAATGAAAAATAGACGAAGAAAACAATACAGGGTGTCCCACGACGATTAAGACAAGTAATATATCAGAATTGGGCAGTGGTAGAGAATTATAATTTTGGGGGTGTAAATTAGAGCAAATGTTGCATCTTTTCTTGTTATTGTGTTACTCAATGAGGTATTTGTTTTTGGTCACGTGACGTCGCATTCAAAATTATTAATGGGACAACCTGTATATTTGTGCCTTTCTGTATTCCTCCCGATAAAACAATTCCAACAAACTAGCACACTTGGGGTCTAAAGTGATTAATTCAAGAGCTACAGGTACTTAAACGATTGTAAGTTAAAAAATTCATAATTGAATCCCTTGTAATTTTCGGCAATCTTACATTCGTACGTAATGATTAAGACAAACCAATATTATAATTTATAAGTGTGCTAGTTTGTTGGAATTGTTTTATCGGGAGGAATACAGAAAGGCACAAATATACAGGTTGTCCCATTAATAATTTTGAATGCGACGTCACGTGACCAAAAACAAATACCTCATTGGGTAACACAATAGCAAGAAAAGATGCAACATTTGCTCTAATTTACACCCCCAAAATTATAATTCTCTACTACTGCCCAATTCTGATATATTACTTGTCTTAATCGTCGTGGGACACCCAGTATAAAAAATTTGACAAAATTAGACAGACAAAAATTAATATCCAGTAAGTAAATTTATTAAAAATTGAATGTTCGGTTTTTTAAATGAATTGCAATAAATTTTTCATTAAATGTGATAGAGAACAAAACAAATGACCAACCAGGATTTTGTAATAAAATTTTAGAATTAATCAGTCGTGTATGAAATGCATAAACAATTAGTTTTATAACAGGGTTAGTTTAGTGCTGACCTAAATGCATTTGCGATATGGGACGTAATTAGTTTGTAGTGAATTAAATATTAAAAAAATCCCAAAACTCAAAATTGTGTAATATAAACTACAGACCTGTCAAAAGTTTAAGCAATTATAAAAAATAAAGATATTTTGCAAAAATATAAGTAATCTGTAATCGATGATTTTTCATTAGTTTCCACAAATATGAAAAATAATAACACTAAAAATGTATCGAGATTGTTTTGACTTAGAAATGTATTTATAATAAAATTTGCAAAAGTCAAATCTAAGAAGAAACTTTTAAAAAGGACTTGATTGATACAACTATAGATTTTAGAATAGTAGTAATTAAAAAATTCTTGCAAATAAATTGGCGCCATTTTAAATTCGATCAAAATATAATTCGAGTATCTTATCATAAACTCTGGCACTTTGTTAATACTGACGAGCAACAATAAAGCTAATTGAATAAAAAATCAACGGCATTCCAGGATGCCTAAATTACCTAACATAAATTTCAATCCGATACAAAGTAGCAACGACCATCAAACTCTCTTGTAACGGCGATGTTATACAGATAGCGAAGGCTGTTATTTAAATGTGGAGAAATACAGGGTGATTTACTTTTAAGAGTCATCAATTGCAGATTTTAAAATTCTTCCACATTTGTTTTTATTATATAATTTTATTTTCTGACTTGTTGGCACATTCCTTTATTGATTAATTTTAATTCTCAATCTTTTATATTAGATGAAGCCGCGAAGTTATATAACCAGATACATAGGATTTTCGTTTACTAATTTAATATCTTCATTAATTCTAAGTGGATGTACTTAGTTTACATTTCTTTCTACTATTTTTCAGTCTGAGATTTTTAGAATACATTTTTTTAGTTTCTGGAATAAATACTTTATACAAGATTGTCCTATAAATAGTTTGTGAGTGTTGGGCTGTATAGGTATTTTGCCCAAAAGGTAATCTAGAATAATTTAATTTCCCAGGTATAATTGTTCGTTCAATACCGTGGACTGAGGACATTTTAGGTATTTCTTGATTTCATATTCCTCAAGAAATTCAAGATCTTTTTGTTCGTCACTTATATGAAATACCTCCACTGTTGATTTAATTGTGTTGTTAAGTGTAGGTACCTGGTAGTTTCAATCTATCATAAGTGTTCACTGTACCTTGTTTCAAAATGTAACCGTAATTAGTTAAGGTTTTGTTAAAAACATCTGCTAATTTTGTATTTGGGGTATTGACAGAAGAACATAAACGATAAGTTGATGTAGCATAGTAATAATATTAACAAAATCGCTGTTGTTATATAAAATGTAAAGATAAGAAAATAATTTTTCACAAGAAGATAAATGACTTAAAGTACCGTATCACTTTGCTCTTTGTTTCCAGAATAAAATGTGTAATAGTAAAATAACTTTCAGAACTACATTTTGTAATTTAAATGATTTGCAAAAAATTTCATTGTACTAAAAGAAAGAAAAAAGTAGGAACCAAAAAATATAAGAGGCAAAGAAAAAAGGATAAAAAAATTAATTATAAGTAATAATATTATGAGTAAAATTCTATATATTTAAATGTTTTAAAAATCATAGAAAGAAATGTAAAAGATTAATGTAATAGTTTACGAAGGTGAAAAATAAGTAAGCACCTCTATACTCGTTATTTTAATACCCCTGTTTTCAGTATCACTTCTTCTTTAAAATTTCTTTTCAAAGTTCATAGAAAGCAACCATGTGAAATCTTTTTCACTCTCTCAGCGAGATTAGAGTTCATTTTAATATCTAACCTAACCTAATCTAACCCAAACTAACCTAATCTAACCTAACCTAATATAACCTAAACTAACCTAATATTACCTAAACTAACCTAATCTAATCAATCTAACCTTACCTAATCTAACCTAATATAACCTAATCTAACCTAATTTAATCTAACCTAATCTAAGCTAACCTAAACTAATCTAATCTAACCTAAACTAATCTAATCTAACATAGTTTAACATAATCTAACCTAACCTAACCTACTTCAAACTAATCTAACCTAAATTTATCAATATAGTATTGAATCTATAATATATTAATGCAAAAAAAATCGTTGAAAAAATAATTATTTTTATTTTTTCTATAAATGCTGATTTTAGTCTATCTTTACATTGTGGCTCTCATTTCTTTTTGCTCTTTTCATACTTGCCTCTTTTTTTAATTTGCTCCTCTTTTCTTTGGACACTAAGTTTTGGCTCCTTTTTTAGACTTCTATTTTTTTGCCTCCTTTTTACTGCCCCCTAAAAAATATAATTAAGAGGTACCTAAAATATTAACAAGCGTTCTACCTTTCTATTCTTTTGAAATATACTCATCCTGTAAAATACGTGCATACATTATAGTGTAGATGAAAGAAGGAACGTTGGAAGATTCTTACTCTTGTCATTCAACGTTTTAACATATAGTTACAAGAAGTTTAACATTTACATAGTTGCCGAAACGTAAATCTCTTGCAAATCTCTACGTGCTTCTCTTACTCAGTACATAGATTATTTGCCATATGCTGTTCGAAGAAATGTTAAAGTTTACAAAAAAAAGTGAAGTTACATTTTTATCTATCGGATTAAATTTAAATTACTTTGAATAATTTAACTTTGATTTGGATTAGACCGGTTTTTTATAATAGATTGCTTAATCTGAAAGTACTCTCAAGATTGTGTGTGTTAGAATGTATAAGATATTCCACCGAATTTTTGGATGTTAATTTCGAAATAAATGTGTATAAAAACAAAAATTGCAGATTTTTGAATTTTTTTGTTGATTCGATGCACTTGCTTCTATTTCTTCGCATTCTGTTTAAGTTAAGAGGTTCTTTGATTCTTTGTTCAACGGATTATTTGTATTCTTCTATATTTGATTTTCCGCGTTCAAATAGTACCTATTTGGTAAAGGCAGTTTTTCGAATTCGTTTTGTTTTTGGTTCTTCATTTCATGGTTTTTGTAATCATCTTAATTATTAGAGATTTTAAATAGATCTATTTTATAATCCTGCGTTGAGTACAATTTATAAAGGTCAATGATAAAAAACTCTCTTTACCTTTAACCATGTTCAGTTTCCAGATTGCTTAAATGACGTTTTACCATGGTTTGGTTTCCAATAATCTCACTTATAATACATAAATTCAGTTTACAAAATTAAAGTGAGAAAAGTTTCCACCCTTTAGATTTGTTAGAAAGTCTTCTCCACTTTCAGCAACAAGAAAAACCTATGAATATACACATACTAACTACTCGAGGAAGAAACAATGTACTTTGAGCAAGATGAAGTTTCCCTCACAAAAAATAGCTGACCAAATAACCCATGGGGTTCAAGCCAATGAAGGAATTATGAAGAAGAAAAAGATGAAGACGAAGAAGAAATCAAACTGTAACATGTTCCTTGTTTTCTCTTTGTTTGTTATTGTCTTATTTTTAACACAAGGTAACGTTATTAAAAATTATTTATAATGTTTCTTTTTCCAATGAGACCTACTGGTTCTATTTTTATTTAAATTTTCTCTACCTAGGGGCGTTGGTACAATTTTTTTTATTTGATTTAAATGTATTTTTAATGAATATGTAATAATGAAAGAGTATTGAAGTTAAAAGAAAACTCTCTCTAAAAATAAAAAGTTTTAAAATTGAACTCGTAGAAACATTTTATAAAAAGAATGTATAATTTATCGACACACTTTGTAAAAGACGATTCTAAAGAAAATTGAACTGGTTTTTGGAAAATTATTGTTTACAGAACCTTTATAAAAGGTAAGCTAACCCTGATTAAATGAAAGTTCTCAAACTGCAGAATAAACTGTGTCACAAAAGAGGGGACTTTTCGCGAGGGAGTCAGAGCAAAAAAATAAAAATAAAGAAAAATATCAGTCTTCTCGAGAGTTCGGATAAATCTTGTCCCGAGGGTTCGAACAATTGGGAACTAATACTTTTTTCGAGCAATAACTGGCCTCTGCCAAGTTAATTGCCTTAGAGTATAGTGTTTTCATTTCAAATAAAAAAAATTTTTCCTTTCGCAGTTAAAGGATTAGAGTCTATCTTTGTGTTTTTTTTTCTACGAGAAAAGAAATTATGAGTTTTGGTTCGTTCCAAATTAATAAATCGCTCATTTCTCTCATTGGCGCAAATCCAGGGAAGGATATTGGCCTTCAGTAAATAAGTTTATAATATACAGGGCGATTTATTAATACTGCACGAAAACACAGAAAAAAAGTCATCACCACTGCGACTTTCTTTTAAATTATCGCTAGAAACCAATGTTAAGATATTTATACTTATTTAGAAATACATTTTATATACTCTGAGCAAATATCTAAATGAGTAAAAAAAACGAATATTATATGACCAGTTAACTAATAATTTTCCCAGCTCCGATGTCTCTACTTTAAGAAGTAGGGAAAATTGTAATGCATTATCGCCCTTTAAAATGCGTTCCCTTATACTTGCATGGATTTGTATACGTACACAAATTTCCCTTCTGAACATGTAGTTTAAAAAAGCACGAAAGTAAATTAAATATTAATGTAACTTGTTACGAATTGAAACTTCCTTTGGTCGTAATTTAAATATATATATTTTTTTTATTTGTATAAATTAGGCTTTCATTTGTCAGACTTAACGATAATACAAATTGCTTGTTACAATTATTATATTATGATTTTGGCCCAATTTCTTCATTTTCTCCTTGATTCTTGTATTCATTATTTTTAATAATAGGTGCAATTTCTTTATTTCATAATCCAATGAAACTCCAAATCGTATCACAACAAAAATTATTTATTAAATTCCAATGTTTAAAAGTAAAAGTGATAAATAGTTTCGACTTCTAAAGAGTCATTATCAGGTGTATAATATAAAATAATAACAAACGTTAAAATAAACAAAACAATCGGTAAACAGATTATAAAACTTACCTAGTAAAAGGAAACAGGATCAATACAAAGTTGTAAAAAAAATGTTCTTAATTAAATTAACAATGTAGTTTGAGTGATAAGAAATTGAACAAAAAGTAAAAATTAACAATTAAATTATGTAGTATTAAAAAATTAAATTAAAATTGTACTAAATAGTGAACTTAAGAACACTGAATCATTTAAGAAAAACAAATATAATTTAAAGCATATAACTTAGGTTTCAAGCCACGTGTGATTAAACTGACTATGAAAAAGGATAAAAAGGAAAGGGTCAAAAATGCCGAAAAACGAAAAAGCTTCCCTCGCCTAAACTCCAATACTAAAGGAGGAGGCAAGAGGAGGTCGATCAACCGACCTTTAAAGGACCCCGGCCACAGCTTATGAAAAAGTGGTCCCGGTCAAATGAACTGAAATTTTGGGAATAAGTAGATCTCGATGAGTAGAGAAAAAGTCTCCATGGCACCAACCTCTGGGGATGCCCCGTTTTTGAGATATCAGCGTTTCAAAACTCAAAATTCAGCTCTGGCATATAGGTTAGGTCGATTGTTTATCAATGAAAACATTCCTTTTTAGAGTCTCCCAAGCCGGTTTTCGGTCCAAAAAAGCTTTGGAGGTATCTGCAAGCATCGTAAAAACATTATGAGACACGATCCCGCCCCTGAACCCGCAGAATTCGCCCCAATTGTGGGGGATTTCGGTTCGCTGTCAGTATGAAAGGAGACACCTGTTTTTCTTCTCTCAAATGTACTAGTTACGAATTTTGGTGACTTAGGTGTCCATTTACAGGACAAATAACATCCCCTGACTTCCACAGAATGCCCGAAAGACGCCTAAGGGGTCGAAAAATGACATAAAATGAAGAGATCTGGACTAACCCTGACAGAGTGTATGGGAGATACCTCACCGGTTTAGTTCTGAAATGAGTCAATGAACACAACAAAAATTGGGAAACAAGGTCAAAGCATTATTTTTTTTATTGAACGATTAGTTTAGTCTCGAAAATATCATCTGGCATCTTGCCCTTCGTCAATTATTTCCAATTCCTGAATATTTCTCTGACGAGGTCGATGTCCTGCATCCATAATATTATCCAACAAGGCAGCACTTAGGAATCTTATTCGTGCTTGATGTCGGGCATAACCCAGGAACCATAAGACGCTAGCAACATGCGCACAACATCCTAAGGTCCTGGCCCCAGACCTGCATGTACAATAATATCCGAAAATAACCCCCTATTCTATTTCCTCTCCATCTTGTCCATGTGCTTCTTCGTTTTCATCATCCTCAATTCTATTAGCAATGAAAAGCTGATGTTTCATCGCATTCCTGAACCGCGAATAGACACAAAATTCGTAACTAGTATATTTGAGAGAAGAAAAACAGGTGTCTCCTTTCATACTGACAGCGAACCGAAATCCCCCACAATTGGGGCGAATTCTGCGGGTTCAGGGGCGGGATCGTGTCTCATAATGTTTTTACGATGCTTGCAGATATCTCCAAAGCTTTTTTGAACCAAAAACCGGCTTGGGAGACTCTAAAAAGGAATGTTTTCATTGATAAACAATTGACCTAACCTATATGCCAGAGCTGAATTTTGAGTTTTGAAACGCTGATATCTCAAAATCGGGGCATCCCCGGAGGTTGGTGCCATGGAGACTTTTTCTCTACTCATCGAGATCTACTTATTCCCAAAATTTCAGCTCATTTGACCGGGACCACTTTTCCATAAGCTGTGGCCGGGGTCCTTTCAAACGGATACAAGGACCAGATAACAAAAGAAATATCAAAATGGGGAAAGAAACATTGTCTAGGCAACCATTATTTATAATGGATACAGGACTCCTCATAAGTGTAGAATAGGAAACGAAAAAATGGGGACAAGAATGAGGATCCCAAACGAGGGACCAAAAGTAGAAACCAACAAACAAATAAGTTTTGTTGTGGTACAATTTCGAGTATCATTGGATTATTCCAATTTATCACGTAGGAGCAACATGAAGAACATTTTGTATCTTTATTTCAAATTTAGTTTCAAAATAGTAATACTGTTTATTTAACTGGAAGTATTTCACATTCATTTTTCTTCTTAATGATCAATTCTTCTTATTTGATTTCAACGATATAACTATATTTTATTAACAGATTTTTTTGTCCAATCTCCATTATTGCCTGTACATAGAACTTATTTTGTGTTTAACAATTTCCAAATTATAACATTTACTATTTATTTAACATTTAATGATCGGATAATCCATAAATATTTTTATTAGAGTTATGAAAATTATTAAGCATTGGAGTTTTCTTGGTTTAAGTGTGTTAGTTTTTTATAGATGTAAGTTGCCCTAATATTTTCTAAGAGTTCTTCTTATTTTAAAATAAATTGATATTATTTTTCCTTAGCTTCTTTAATTTCCAATAACCAAGTTACATAGTGGTTTAAATACCCCGATAATAATATCTAGGTTCTTTAATATATTTTAAATATAGAAGGGTAACATGAAATAAGAAATTAAAAACAAAATAAGCAAAACTACAGACTTAGATGAAGGACTCTACAAAATATTTTTCAACAAAAAATAATTCCTGAAGAGCACAAAGATAAAAGTCTACTAGGCAATTTTTGTTCTCATACTGACCCAAGGCAGCGAGTTTTGGACATAAGTTGAATTGCTGAAATGAAAAATTGAAAGTGAAACGAAAATATTAAAACAATTTGAAGAAATGACAAAGAAAGATAGAATAAAAAACGAAGATTTTAAAAAATGGTTGAGAATAAAATGAGTGTTGGAAAAAATAGAAACCCAACAACTCAGATGATCTGATCACTATTGCCAATGCAACATTATAAGAACGCGAGAACCCTACGGCAAATAAGAGTCAAAAGAAATAAGGAAGAAGGAAAAGCAGACTAAATATAGATATAGAAAAGTACACGATAACCCAAGATTATTTTTACTTTTCTAGGAATCTAATTATGTGGTTCAGAAAATTCAATAATTCATTTGATTCTAAAATTGCTTGTACTCACAAATAAGAATATTTACTGTTAATCTACAAATAAATATCTCCTAGTTTATATGAAAATCTTTTTCGCGCCATTCCTCTCTATATTTTAACCTCACTTCTTCTTCTTTTTTCTATATTTCAGCTGTCATGTTAAACTAACCGCCAAAATTTAAAATCTATTCTGACAAAACAAAGAATGATTTAAAAAAAGCAAATTAACATTTATATTTTGTCTAAAAATATTACATCAATTTACTTTAGTACTTCATAAATTTAAGCACAACATTGATTGTAGTTTGTAACGATAATATAAAACGGGACCAACGGGATGAAATTGACAATCCATGATTGATAGGACAGTTGTAGGGAATGAGATATCGCAAAATCGCTCGCTAAAATTAATAGAGAGACGACTTGCTTTAACTGTACCATTTTAAACATAACTATATAAGAAAGCCCGTTCCTCTTTCATAAACCACCATCAAAGAGCCGCTAGTGGTTGATAATGCTCACTCATTCGGTTTTTTTTACAATTTGCGCAAAATAACAGAGAGTTTACCATGCCATTTGAGCTTCATTTTGATCATTAGTGTGGAGCAGCTGTCGGGCAGTTGGACGTTTCAAGAAAAGTAAACAATTTGTGAATTGTGATCTGCACAAGAAAACTTAATGAGCAATGTAATTTATTTGAACCGAGCTGGAGGGTAATCGCCGACAGGTTGTAATTGGACATTACAACTACAATTATTCATGCAGATTATTGATTTGATACCAGATATATGTAATCGACTTCAAATAGATGTGCCGGATGAGTGATGAAGGGAAACGGATTATCGTGCAGCTTTAGGTAAAGATTTTTTTTAACAAAATCGGACAAAGAGAAATCGTTTCGAGCTTCGCCGCTAGAGGTCCTAATTTACAATGGAAACACAAAAAATTACTTTTGTATTAAAATGATCCGAGTTTAATTTTCTAGACATTTGGTCTCGTACCGTTTGAAGATGTGGTTCGTCTAGAATTTTTACTAAACTACTATTACATTGAGCGGGCAGAAATTAAAATGGCGATAAAATATAAACGTAATTAATTGTATGTATTTATAACTATTTAATTAATACTGACTTATACCCATCTTATATAAGCTTTATGGACAAAATATTGTTAAGTTGCTATTGGCTTGTCTATATTTTACTTTAAATAACTCTTAAAATATGTACGCCCATGAAACAGGTATTAATGTGAAGTTGAACTGTTAGTCAAACTGGTTATATATTACTATTAATTTAGTAAGGTTAAAACGTTGATCGCGTTGTTAACTTCTACACATTTTTCTGTTACTATAGATTTTATATTTTAACTGCCTATTTGCTTATCAGAAATCTGTTTCTCAAAACAAATTTAGTGAGAAGAAGTTAAAATGTTTATTTAATTTACACTATCGGCATTTTTTACATAATTAATCTGCAAATCACAGTATAATCGTAAGGTTTGCTATGATGTACTCAAACGATATGAAATAAGCAATGCTTTTTTTATTTACAAACGTTTAATCTGTAACAATGTAACACAATTTTAACGACTAATAAGTGACTACGTTTTAACAATCCTTTTTGTTACACCCTTTAAATACATTTTTTTAAATATATGCAAACTTTAACTTAAAAAAACGCATGTTTTTCTTCAAAATCCTTTTTATCCAAATTTCGACTTTTTCATTGAATCTCTATCTAAAAGTAGAAATTTTAAAATTATGGCGTTTTACTTCAAAATCTCGACTTTTAAATTCGAGATTTTGACAAATCTCGCAAGAGTATTGAAACATATTTTCTTTTACTTTAAATCTCGACTTTAACGTCATTTTATTACAATTTAATGAATCTCGTCCTTAAAAAAGACATTTTAAAAATATCGAAATTTACTTCTAAATCTCTAAATTCTAATGTTTTATTTGTAAATATCTACTTTAAAGTTGATGTTTCAATAAATACCGATTTTATATCAAAAACCTTTTAAAAATCGTGTTTTATTTCATACATCTCAATTTTTTTAAGTCAATATTTCAATAGAGCTCGACTTTAAATCCGAAATCTAAAGAAATGTCGAATTTAAATCAGAAATATTCCAAAAATCTTGGGTTTTTCATCAAAATATCTATTTTAAAATAAAGATTTTAAAGAATCTTGATGTTGAAGTACAGATTTGAATTAATTTCCATTTTTGAAAATTTTAATAAATTTTTTAATGAATCATGCAAAAATTTTTGAAAAATTTACATTAAATTTCAACTTTCAGCTCGATATTTTAATAAATCTCGAATTTAAAGCAAAACTATTAAAAACTAATTGGTTTTCTTTAAGACCTTGAATAAGAAATCAATATTTGGATAAATCTTGATTTGGAAATCGACATTTTAATAAATCTTGGAAAAATATTTGAAAAGTCTTCTGTTTTACTTTAAATCTCGACTTTAATATAAATATTTAAATAATTCTCAAATTTCAAGTAAAAATATTAAGGATTAATTATTTTTCTTCAGGATCTAGATTTTGAAGTCGAAATTTTGATAAATTTTTATATTTAAATGAATATCGATTTTCAAGTAAGAGTATTATTAACTAATTATTATTCTTTAAGGTTTCGAATTTAAAATCGATATTCCAATCATTCCCGAATTTAATGCTATAAATTTCCTGTTTTTGTTTAAACTCTCAACTTTGGCATCGACATTTTAGTTAATTTCGATTTTAAAAGAGATATTTTAATGAATCTCAATTTTAAATCAAATATCTTAAAAAATGGTCGTATTCTACTTTAAGAACTCGGCTTCTGAATAGAAACTTTTGATAAATCTCGACTTATAATCTTATGAATGTCGGTCATAAAAATAGAAATCAAATCAAAATCCCAAATCTCGACTTTGATCGAAAATTTAATTAAACTCGAATTTTAAGGGGCAAGTATCAATAAACCTAAAATTTAAAAAAATTAAGAAATGTTTACATTTTCATACGACTACAATTTTATTTATTTACTCTTTCCAAAATATTAAATAATGATATAAGCTCGCGAATATTATTTGTCAAATATATACACAACATTCATTAAATATTTGATAAAAATGTTATAAAGCAAATATTTAACAAATATTTAGTTTGAATAATAAATATTGACATATAATATTTCTTTACATATAGAAAATATTTAAAAAATATTGCTAGCAGAAATTATGAATTATAAAGTATAAGCGCGGTTTGGTTTAAATTAAAAACCTATAAAAACGTCACGATTCGTTTTAAAAATTTAGATAAGAAAAATAATATACAGTAGAATCTATACAGTGGACCAAAAGTCTGGAAACCGCCAATTATCTCGTAAATTGCTGCTCCTAATTCTACAAAATTCCCAAATTTTGGGATGCGGAGATTCCAGATTTGACATTTGCAATGTTGCTAGATTTACCGTTTTTCTTATATTATTAGTCACTTTGGTTTTTTAAATAGATCACCCTGTATATTCAGTCATTTTTGGCATCTTCTCTTCAATAGAAGTTCAACCATATGTAACACTTATGATATTATGTAATCTTGAAGATCTTAACTAAATAAAACAGAAGTCTGGTCTAATTGTCTCAATAATTTTTTTAATACAATCTATTGCTACATATGGTTGAACTCGTATTGAAGAGAAGATTCCAAAAATGACTGAATATACATGGTGATATATTTAAAAAACCAAAGTGACTATTAATATCAGAGAAACGGCAAATCTAGCAACATTGTAAATGTCAAATCTGGCATCTCTGTATACCAAAATATGCTTATCCCAAATGTTGTAGAATTCTGAATAGCAATTTACGAGATAATTGGCCGTTCCAGACTTTTGGTCCACTCTGTATATCTCCAACGATAGTTTATACACAAGAATAACAATTTCAGGTATCTTCACTATATATCATTTTATTTACATTAAATGTACATTATGCAGTACGCAGTCTTAAATATCTTCAATAAATAATGTAATTGCAGACATTTGCTGCATAACTGAACCAATAATTACATCAAGATTCTAGTTGGAGTATTTCAGCGTTTCTTGAATAACCCTCAAGCATTTCATGATCTATTCAGTACCAGCTTTGAAGCGTTCTTTGCTGATATTTTTAAATTACTGAATATAAGTCAGCGAACTCTTTAATGTAGCGAATGGTTAATTCAGTAAATATACTCAAAATATGGTTTTTGATTTTTTCAAAAAATGACAATGATAAACAATTTTAATAAATGTCTTCTTAGAAGAGCATTGAACTAGTATTTATATTCTAAATTACAAAATTTAGATTTTAACATTTACGAGGTTCGTTCGATATAATTACTTGTAAATGTTAAGATCTAAAAAATGACATTTAAATATTATATACACCTTGTAAAATCACTTGATATCTGAGGTAGTGAAGTTTAGTTGACCAAATCAAGTCCTGTCAATGAACCGCACACGCATTTTCAAGTATTTAACTGAGTTTCTGTGGTCGGAAATCATTTCCTTTCTAAGTTCTCAGGCAGTAGCGCGTGTGAGTGATTATCGTCCTAAAATTTTAATTTTTCTTTTCTTTAAAAATATGATATTTTGGAGACCGTAACTAAATAGTAAAATATCGCAATATCATGAAATGCCACAAACAAGTAACGACAATCATGTACTTAAATAAAGATTTACACATACAAACGCAAAAAGTTGTTTTAAATATGTTCGAGTGTTTAAAGAAGTAAATGCTGTAACATCGAACAATGAAATAATTAAAAGATTTTCAGAACTAACAAAAATAAATGAGCATGTCAAAAAAAAAGAGATGAGTATATAGTGTTACCCACCTTAGAACACATCAATTTTAGACTAAATGACCAAAGCACTAGTCTTTAATTATGTAACCTTTACAGATGTTTTTATGTACTTTTAATATTGCAACAAAAGCAATTTTTTTTTATTTTTCAATTAAAGTTTATTTTTCAGTTAAACCTGCTTTCAATAACTTTTAACACCATCGAAGTAAAATTTGTAATTTAGTAAAATACCAGTGGCAGTCCCACGTCCGGGGAAAGAACAAGGGTTTAATAAGACGATCAAAAAATTAAAAATCATTGCTACTAACAGCAACACTTTATGCATAGTTTAGTTTTCTAAAAATTGTTCCTGTACAATGGTTAATATTTAGTGATGTATTTTTTATATGTATTCCATTATGAAAAAGTATGTTTAAAATGATTTAATTATCTTGTACAAATTAGAATAAGCCAATTCCATTGAGTAATAATATCTCTGGTAATTAGAAAAAATATTTAAATTTTTTCAATTTAGAAAAAATTATCAAAAATAAAACATTTCAATCATTAATAAAAACCAGAAGTAGATAATAATGTATGGAGTCGTTTATTTTATTATTTGTATGAATATAAAATGTATGTAGATACTTAAGCTAAGTTTTGCAATTTAAAATCTAAATATTACAACACTCATAAAAAAATGAATTGCATATTTCAAACATGGGTCCCACAGGGGTCGACCTTGGGCCCGCTATTATATTTTAAATACACACTAGCAAAATTTTTTGTAAAATTAATTATTATTAGGACAGAAGGACAGTAGATATTAGAAATAAAATACAATATTCTTCACAAAAAACAGCTATTAAACAATGCATATAAACCAAAAAAATTACATAAACAATATAGAAGTATGAATTTAAAGAATTAAAAAATGATTTGTTCAATGTCTCAGCGAATAGACTAAACTATGTAACGCACGTAACAACATTTTTGATTTATGTCTTTTATGTCAAGAAAAAGAGATCGTTTGAGAATTCAGAGTAACACGTTTTTAAAGAAAGTACTTCGATGAGATTTCTAGCAACTTTTTTCCTGCGATCTTTATTTTTTCCTGAAATTCGATCTATATCCTTATAAGTCGTAAGTAATTAATTGGTAATTTTTAATGGATTTACTTACAAAACAGTCATTTTGTTAATTAAAATATAAAGCTGAGATTAATTTGCTAATAGTCGTTAGACTAATTTATTCAATTAGCGTTAGTTTGCAATTTATTTCTTCCTTTTCTGTACAGATTTATTTGAAACTTACTCATTGGGAATAAATACAGTCGAGAACAGACAATAATACTAGGTAACGTAAATTTAATTGATGACAATTTTTATTTGATTTCCGT
The DNA here is from genome assembly GCA_951812935.1 of Hermaeophaga mercurialis. Classification (NCBI taxonomy): domain Eukaryota; kingdom Metazoa; phylum Arthropoda; class Insecta; order Coleoptera; family Chrysomelidae; genus Hermaeophaga; species Hermaeophaga mercurialis. The sequence goes on from OX638358.1 coordinate 33,859,019, forward strand.
TTAGGAACTTCAATATTCAAAATAACAGTTCCATTTAAGATATATGCAAATTTTGATGACTTTTGTCATTATTTTCAAAAGTTAAAAATTGTTACTATTCTTTCATTTGTCAACGGACTTTAAATGTTTTCAAAAATATTATCTTTTAAATTACAAACTGCGTTAATACAAATTAATAATATAAAGAAAAAGTTGTTTATTATATATGAAAATTTTACTTTTGTTTAGTTTTCGTTCGAATTATCCTTTTAGATTGTTTAGTTACACCATTGAAAATTCTATTACCAAGAATATGGCGGCCAAAAAAAATAATTGGTACTAAAGCCAGTGTCAACATCCAATAAATGTATGAAACAGGTTCGAAACGTAAAGGCATTAAACTGCAACTGACATTTTAATTACGGAAAATGACTTAACAGGCACAAAAAAACAAAGCACTTCTAACGATCAAATGAAACAAATACAGGTAATCTTCTAGTTATTGAGTATAATGGGGATTCCAAAGAACAAATTAAAATGTTTGGAAGTAATTAAATTAATAATACATTGGTAAAAATTAAACTCTTGTATAGAACAACTTTGATGGATTATTTACAAAATAATTTTACGAAATAGGGACAACAGTTTTTCGAAGTATGTATTCGATATGGAAATACATTTGTTGGATGGAAAAAAAAGATTTTTATATGAAAATAAATCCGCATAAATCTAGATGTCAAATAAAAAAAAACAATCAAACTGAAAGCAATATTATTAATACCACAATAAAAAATGGCTCCTGCCTTGTTTTGAGAACCCAAAATATAAGTGAAAAAGAAAAGAAGGAAAATCTATAGAATATATAGAAGAAACATTTATAGATATCGAATTTAATAATAAAGAAAATGTAAGATATAGATAAGACAAATTAAATTGATGAAATAACCAAGAAGTAAGAAGAATGTAGGTAAGAAAAAGTAGCCCATAAAAAAGGAAAACTTATTACATAAAGTAATAAAGAAAATAGATGATAATAAAAAAGAAATGAAGAAGGAATTGAATGAAATGGAACGTAAAATCGTAGCTTCTGTTATTAAATTTCACTTCCACGATAAGAAAAACTTGATAAAGCTTAAGAAAATAGAACAAGAAAAGGAACCTGTATAGAAAAGTTGCAGATATTTACATAAATACTTCTATAAAAAGGAACCCATATGAAATAGAAATGAATTTGTAAACACAAATTTTGACCACCAAAACAAATTTTTATATTTTTCATTAAAATTTCAATTTTTTGAATGAACTTTATTTTCTTTTACTTTTTCCATTAAATTTTGACTTTTTCTATTGATTTTAATTTGGAAGTTTTTAATAAATTTTAACTTTTTCATTACAATTTCACTTTCTTTAAGAAATTTTAAATTTTTTCATTAAATTTTCTATTATTATATATATAAATATTGACTCTTTTCTTAAGTTTTTTAATTTTTTCATTTAGCTTTTACTTTGTTCATTATATTTGGATGAATTTTTAATCAATTTCAACTTTTTAATTGGACGTAATCATTCATTCATTATATTTTAATTTTATTTAATTAAATTTCAGCTTTTTTCATTAAATATTGCCGTTTTCTATAGATTTTAATTGTGTAATTTTCAATAAATTTTTTCATTTCATTTTGACTTTCTTCAAGAAATTTGAAATTTTTTCATTAAATTTTTTTTATAGCTGAATATTGACTTTTTTCTTAAATTTTTGAATTTTTTTTGTTAAGCTTTTAATTTTTTTATTAAATTCAGACAAATTTTTAATAAATGTTGATATTAGTTTAAAAATAGTTTTTCAAGAAATTGGAATTTTCTTTATCGTTAAATATTGACTTTTTTTTGTCTTTGAATTCTGTCATTAAACTTTTACTTTTTTCTTTGAATTTATACATATACAAATCTGAAAAACGGAAATGTTGAGGAGAAATTAGAAAGAACATTCAGAAAATTTTGAAATTAAAATTAATAAATAGGTTGAAGAAATTAAGAAAAAAACTGAAGTAGATAAAGAAAATTGTGAGAAAAATATACGAGAAGAGAAGAGAAGGTTAAATGTACTATGACTGGTATACAAGATAAGTTAGCAGAAACAGTAGTAGTAAAAGCATATAAGAAAAAAACACTTTTTCTCTAGCTCTAATATTTATAATAAAATTTCAGCATTATACACAGAGTATTCTATTAATAATTGTAAGTATACTAAGTACTGCACAATCCGTGTATAGAAAATAAAACGACAAAAAAACAATTAGTTTGAAAGAAAAAAATATTCACAATCTCCCCACAAAATTAAAATTTGCTCCTGCTGGGGCCGCTTCTGAGCCTCCAACAAACTAATATTCGCTTGGAATTCCTGCAGACTTCATGAAACCACTAAATTGTCGGTCTTTATTTCCATCATTCTGTAGAAATTTTAGTACCCAATTACGAATTCAATATCTTTCACTGTGATATCTTCATTTTAATCCTTATATATTTGATAATGGTTTCGGTTGCTTGTAAAAAAACAGGTTTCGGCCAAATTGAGATGTAAAATTAAAGTATGTTTGATGCTTTCGGTATTAATCGTTCTTACAATGCATATTAATTCTATCATTAGGCCTGTCGTGTTTTGTAATTATTTAAGTTCATGGCCAATAAATAATTGAACACATATTTAAATGACATTGGGATTTTTTTAAGTTGATAGAGATTCCTTAAGGTTATTGACGTTAAAGGCGATGCATAAATTTAGAGAAGCATTATAAAAGCTATTAAATCGTATTTAAGCATGAATGGATTTCGTATTTAGTACGTTAATAAAATAAACTAGATTTTTAGTAGAAAAGTTATTCAAATTTTAAATTAAATATCTATTACACGGTTATTTATTTGTTTGTGAAAGTTAAGATTTTTCTAATTGCAAGGCTCATTGGTTTGTCAATTATAGAATTATAGAACAAATCAATTGAGAGGAAATTAAAACATGAAATTTTTGGTTTTGGAGGCAACAAAAGTTCAGAAATATCAGAGATTAGTACGGTTTATAATATAATACACAAGAAAAAAGAATGTAGTTTTAAGAAAACAGGAGTCAATGCACCTTTTAATTCAGTTTGAAGAAAAGAGTTCTTGATAAAATGTTTAATCCAGATCTAAGAAAACAGTTCATGAAGGATATTTTCCATAGTTTTAATAAAACAATTCTTGAACAATTTCTTGACGTAGTTTTAGGAAAACAGTTGTTGGAGAACTTTTTACACACTATTAAAAAAAGAGCTTTTGAAGTACCTTTTGATGCAGTTTTGGGAGAACAGTTTTTGAAGAAACTTTTGACACAGTTTCAAGAAAACAGTTCTTGAAGTGCCATTTCACTTAGTTTTTGAAAGACCTTTGACACAATTTTGAGAAAAGAGGTCTTGAAGGCCCTTTTGGCAAATTCTTTAAGATACAGTTCTAGAAGAATCTTTTGACCCCGTTTTAAAAATTAATTCTTAAAGAACTTTTGACTGAACATTAAGAAACTAATTCCTGAAGAACCTATTGACGCAATTTTAATAAAACTTCTTAAAAAGATTTTTGAACGCAGTTTCATGAAAATAGTTCTTAAAGACCCTTCTGAATCAGTTTTAAAAAAACAGCTTTTAAAAGGATTTTTTGAAAAACAGTTCTTGACGGTCCTTTTAACGCAATTTTTAGAAAATAGTTCTGGAATAACCTATTGACACAGTTTCTGAAGAACTATTTCACTCACTTTTAAAAAATTTGTTTTTGAAAAACTTTGAGAAACTAGTTTTTGAAAGCCCTTTTTATAGAATTTATAAGAAACAGTTCTCGAAGGACCTTTTCAATCAGTTTTAAAAAATAAATCTTAAAGAACTTTTGACTGAATTTTAAGAAATTAATCAGATGAACCTTTTGAGACAGTTTTAATGAGACAGTTCTTGAAGGACCTTTTGACGCAGTTTTAATAAAACATTTCTTAAAAGACTTTTTAACTCAGTTTCATGAAAACAGTTCTCGAAGAACTCTCTGAAAAAATAACATTTAAAAGGGTCTTTTGATGCAGTTTCAAGCAAACAGTTTTTGAACAACCATTTCACTAGGGACATATTGAAAGAGTTTTTAAAAAACAGTTCTTGAAGGTCTTTTTAACGCAATTTTTAGAAAATAGTTGTGGAAGGACTTTTTCACACAGTTTCAAGCAAACAGTCCTTGAAGGACCATTTCACTCAGTTTTAAGAAATTAGTTTTTGAAAGACTTTGAGAAAACAGTTCTTAAAAGCCCTTTTGACAGAGTTTTTAAGAAACAGTTCTGGAAGAATCTTTTTACTCTGTTTTAAAAAATAGTTCTTAAAGAACATTTGATTGAATTGTAAGAAACTAATTCCTGAAGGACCTTTTGAGACAGTTTTAATGACACATTTCTTAAAAGACTTTTTAACACAGATTCATGAAAATAGTCCTTGAAGAACCTTTTGGACACAGTTTCAAGTAAACAGTTCTTGAAGGCTCTTTAGACGGAGTTTTAAGTATTGAAGGACATTTTCACAGTTTTAAAAAAAGCAATTTTTGAAAAACTTCTTAACGCAGTTTTAAGAAAACAGTTTTTAAAAGAAGTGTAAAAAGACCTTTGACGCCGTTTTAGTAAAACAATTTTTGAAGTTCCTTTTTCAAAACTTTTTAGAAAAGGAAATAATAAAATCTTATTAATCATCTAGTAGTATTACTGATCTTTGTAAATAATGTTTCTATAAAACTCTCATCTTTCTCATGTTCAAATTGAATACAGTACATCTCCATTAATATTTTCTCCCAAGATTAATTTTTTCCCACATTTTTCAAGACTTACATTGTAACTGGTTGTTTGAAATTGAGCGCACCAATATAGTTTGTTGTAAAATTGTAAAACTCTTAATTGTAATCCCATGTTTAACCATAGTTCCGATTAATTCAACAATAATTAAACCTTTAGAATTAACCACGAAAAATATATGTGTTTATATTAAACCCGAAGTAAAATAAAACTATTTAACATTTTGTCTAAGTACATATTAAAATACGGAAATGTCTTGTTTATTTTACTTCTATAATTAAAATTTTGCTCTTTAATAATTTCTTCAGATAATGCAATCATTTTCTAGTACCCACTATTTTATTTAATTAAAACTAAAGCCCTTCTAACCTGCAGTTGCATTTTTTAGGTCACAGAATTAATCTCACCAAAAATCTATATCTACCATATTGTTTCTAAAACGTTTTTTTGCATAACTTAGCATTTAACTAAAATTATACGAGATATAATTAAAATATTAATCCTCATAAACAGTTTACACTGTGAAAGTTTGACCTTTGTATATACTATTTAGCGAAACTCTGAGAATTAAATCTTGTTAGGGTTATTAAATTTTATAACTACTTTTACCGGAATAAACATTAAATTAAAACCGTAATTTTATTATGTTATTACTTTCCTTTAGACTGAAATGAAAATTATTTCATATTGTTTGAAAAGAAAACACAGGTGTTATCGTTTTACAATTGTGATACTCATGAGAAAACAGAATCTCTGATGTACAGAAATCTAAACATAGGAGTGTTTATTCAAACAATAACTTGAACGATAAGTTGGCAATTAAAATTTAATTGAACAAAAATTTTGTTTGAGATCTGAAAAGTAATCAGAGTTTACAAAAAAATCCGAGCTTTCCGGTTAAATTCCGGTGATATTTAATTGAAGGAATGCAATGAAAACGTCCGTTGTAAGTTTTAATGATGTGAACAGGACTTTCTATTTTATTTTTTATTATTTTTTTCAATTAACGTGTTTGGTTCGAGTATTTGAGCATCGACTTTGAATAACATTTGTACATCTATCTTCATTAATTAAATATGAAATAATAAATAAAGTTGAATTTTGTTGTAATAATTTCGATGTCTTAAGAAAGTGAGCGGATTGTCTGGTCTATTATTATATTTTATTGTTTATATCGATTAGGTTTTTCAGCAAAATCATGTAGGGAATTAGATTCAAAATTGTTGATTCAAAACTAATAAATTTAGTTTAGTTAATTTACAACAGCACAATTTAAAAAAGTAACAACATATAGAAAAGAGCAATAAGAACTTACAAACTAACAGAAAGAAAGAAATTTCATTATGAAACAGATAACTTAAAAATATTTGAACAGCCAAAATATTGCATGGAGTAACAGTAATTCATAAATCCTAGAAACAAACTAGATGGTGAAACGAAGAAATAAAAGCAAAAATCAAGTTGAAAAAGAATAAATGGAAAAACTATTTGATTAACAGACATAATGACAACTATAATAAAAAACAAAAAAACGAAGATGAAGAAATTGGTCAAGAAAACTTAAAAAAATATAAACAGCACATATTTATTTATTTAAAAGGCAAAAATGGAAAAACACAGAATAAATAAAAAGATAGGGGCAGAAAGTGAAGTAGAAGAAGAAGATGTGGAAAATACAGTAAATAGTTACCAGAATACTTTCATATAAGACAATAAAAGAAGCAGTGAAAAGGTTAAAAAAATGGAAAGTAACTGAACATTTTTTTTTTTTTTTTTTAAGCAGAAATAAATAACCGCTAACAAGAAACAAGGAAGAAAAGAAATTAACGGTTTAAAAAACAATATTTAAACCAATACTAATAAATGGAACGAAATTTGGACAATAGTGAACCACACAAAAATAAGGTAAAAGCTGTAAAAATGGAATACCTCAGAAGTGTGAACGGAATAAAAAAGAAAGACAGAATACGCAATAAAATAATATAGCAAGAATTGGATATGGAGTCAATACTCGAGAATGGGTGAGAGTAGACAAAGAAAAAATATTGACAGGTAAAAACCACCCTCAAAAGAGCTAGAAGGGGACCAAAGAAAATATGGAAAGACGTGCTAGCAGAAAATTTAAAGAAGGAGAAAACCTGAAAAGAATGAAGAAGCGAATTGGTTCTCTTTCATTTTGAAATTCATTCACCTCATTTAATAATTTACCTTATATTGAAATGTGTTATTGTTTAGTCAATTGAAACTTAACCTTACATTTTCATGAAAAAACGTGAAAGTGTTTCAAAATTTTGTGTATTTACTTATGGATTTATTTTGGAGAATTCATTCTTCGGTTTGTATTGCGGATAACAACAAATTTGGATTTTCTAGTAAGAAATTAATTGACGATCTCTAAAAGAAATTGCTGCTTATTAAAACAAACCGTTTTCGGTGTTTTAAAACATCTAAATTGACAATTATGTTTACTTTTACTGAACACATCTTAGTTTGTTTACTGAAATGAAAAACATTAAGAAACAGTTTAGTGAAAAAGTTTAATTGCGTGAAATTTAAATTTCATACTAATTTTTTATTTATTTTTGATTCAATCTTTGTAATTAAAATTAAGTTTTCCTGTAAAACAAATTCAAATTAATTTAATAGCCTTGAGACCATATCCTGAGATTTACACATTTATTTATTTGTTCATATAAAACTTTTTATGGTGTTTAAAATATATCTTTTTTTGCATATCTAACAACTAAACTTGGGAAGTTCAATTATCTTAGATTACCTTTTGAACTAAATAATACTAACCACAAATATTTTTAGGAAAAGAAGAATATTGCTTAATAGTGGTTGGTTGTCAGGTTTATGACATGAAATTTATTTACGTTTTTTAAAAAAGATCTGTCAAATTTCTATCTGTCTTGGAAAATGGTATATTGTCAGATACCGAAATCTAGGTAGACCTTAATACATATTAAAACGCTTTGGAAGACTGTGGAAATTCAAGATAAGTATTATTTATCTTTCCATATTTATAATTTTCAAGGTCGATGTATTTTGAATCATAATATAGTCAATCAAATTAAAAGGAATGTATAGTAACAATATAATGAGCCAGTTTAATATTTTCGTGGCATTGAAATAGGCAAATAATGAACACATTGGGTTCTAATATTGATCCTTGCGGTACACATCGTGTTTTACTATTGACAAACAAAAGATAGTTGGGTAATGGATTGACAATATAATTTTCAAATCAATGTACTATAAATCATGATTTATTTTATTGAAATCATAAATTTAATCAACTAAAAGTAGAAGTGTCAATTTCTTTTCATCTGGTGCCTGTATTATATAATATTGACCCACAGGTCAAGATCCACTAGACAAACTATACATTTTTTTATTTCGATATTTTTAATTAATAAATATAAACTGCAAGTACTTTAAACTGAATAGTGAATCTGATACTATATGTCACCTTTTAATCAGATACAGTAAATCTAGTATAACCACATATATTTTAAAGTACGATTACCGATCAGAATGTTCTTAAAACTTTGACAAAAATTACAAGTTTCATTGTTTGAAAAGTACAAGTAAACAGTTTAAAATATTTCTCCTTAAATTAATTAAAATATAATTGCAAACAATGGTCTTCCATAAAATCATTACCAAAATTAACTTCTTCTTAATTATTCTAAAAACTAATGTAACTTATAAGAAAACAATTAATAATATACCGTTAAAGAGATGCGTTAGTGACATCTACAACCCTTTTTTAATCCAATTTAACTTAATTGTTTAGTTAATTGTTACACTAAATTAAATTTGAACGAGATCCGTTGCAACGAAAAAGAGATATCAATTACAGATCAAGAACATAACTACAATTCTTAACCCAAAGCATCCTTACCGGCGCTCCTACAAGAGTTATAATCCAGTTTTAGCAAATTTCACAATGAACAATCAATTTCTTCTCCACTAAAACACAAAAGGGTCCAACAAAACACGAAATAGAAAGAAGAAAACCGACAGGACTATTGGGTTAAACAGTAACACATGCCGAAAACTAAAAACCGTCGGTTACACCTGGCGTTCGCGTACAGGTAGGTCTTGATATAAACCACCATTTGACTTTTAAGAATCATCGGTTGAAGTCGTGTTGGATCGGAGATGGATGAAATGGTATGGAAGGTGTTGTAAGTCGACCAGGTGAGTATGAAGAATTCTTCGACGGGAAAAGTTACTCGGTTTCGTAATAATAATTGTACTAGATTTCGAGATTAAATTGCTGGGTCCAGCATGATGCAGACACTAAATCTTATATACATGTTCTTTTTCTTAAGTTCTTAAAATTGATGACAATAATGATGATGAAAATTTTGAAGAGATCATGAAGTTTCGTGATGGTATGCTGTTGAATTATGAATACTATTAAGACCAATTCTCAATCGTGGTTAGTGTTAGTTTTCAGTAGGCTCTTGCAACAGTCTTAGTTACTTTATTTGAAAGTAAATAAGCATCAATAACCATCCTTAATTCACAATGAAATATGAAAATATAAACATTAGTTTGATTATTTGAATTTAAAGGTCCTCTAAACTGTCATATTTGAAGTAAATTAGAGACTCATATAGGATATGCTTCGTAGATGTTAGATTTCAGGTAACTCTGCAAAAGGAATCTATTGGAGTAAAATCTGGTAATCTTCGAGGCCATTGTACCCTGTGGATCTTCTCTCTTAAACAATATTTAAATAATTTTTCGCATTTCCGGAAAATGAGATGAAGCATCATTTTATTGAAAAGAGATTAGATTTAAATTTTGAGGGGCTTTTTGTTCTGTAGAGCTTTAACACATTTTTACATAAGTTTTGAGTTTGCTTCAGGACAAATTTATTTTTAATTATTTTTTTAGGTATATATATGTGTATTAAATGGTCGTTAATTTTTTTCGAAAAGTAATATTTTTAAATGATTCAAGGAAACTCGAAATCATACCACAATAATAAAAAAAAATTGTTGTGGTGTGATTTCGAATATCCTTTGATTATTCCATGTTACCACATTAGAGCATAATGGAGAAATTTTTGTATCTTAATATCTTTAAATGGTATAAATTTTAATTCTTGAAAGATCATCAACAGTAACATTATCCTTTCCTTTAATATAACTAATAGTAAAATAGTATTCCTTAAACATAAACTTGTATGAAACAAAATCATACAACAATTTTTATTAATAATCAAAGACAACTAGTTTTAACTTTTTAAAGTCGCCTTCATGTCCGAAAAGATTTAAAACTAAGTTACAAAACTTATACAATGGAATTCTGATGTCACATGCTACCAAACTTACCTAATTCTAATGAAATAGGAATGGAAATCAATATATTGGTGAAAATTGCATGTGGTAATGATATCAATTTACAACTTTAATGCATTTTCATCAATATGGAATTATGTGATATAATTTTGTGCTTCTTATGTCCTCTAGTAACAACAAACACAATTTCGATTATTTTCTCAAGCATAACTTAAGATTCATTGAAATCAATATTAATTCTTGATAGACCATCAGCACTAACATTATAATTTTCTTTAATATAACTAACAGTAAAGTAATATTCCTCTTACATTAACCTGCATTTTATTGGTCTATTGTATGGATTATCCTTTAGTGCTTAATTTGAGTAAATTTCTATAAAACATAAAAATTTAGCTCTGAGAGTTGTCTCATTTTATAATACATTAGTCAAATTTGGAAACTCCTTTTAAGTACAGAAGTCTTATAAATATTCCCTCGTTAAATTTTATGCGAATTGCATATACATTCGCGATAAATAGCTCACCGCCCTATTACCAAAACCCTTCCATAACCTCTTCACAATTTATCCTTGGCATTAGCGTCATATACAGATGATGAAAATCTCGGATATCCGAGATATTTGCTAACTTGACACCATAGGAAATAAATGAGTGAGTTTGTGAACTTCACCTAAATACGTATTCGTTAACTAAATCGATAAAAGGGTAATTTTATTTACTGCGTTTTGTAATATCAACCTGTTCTGCATCTAAATAATATTACTTTGTTTTGAGAAGAGAGATATTTACAATATCGCAGAAAACTACAAATCAAATGATATTTTTTAAATTTTATCGATATTTTCCAAATTGGGTCATGCAAAAGTTTTTCCTGGTTATTAAACAGTTTTTAAGTTAGGGGGGTTCTATTTTTTTATAATAAAATGTACATTTCTCTTTCGATAAAAGTATTAAAAGTTTTAGCTTCAGTCGTTTGGATTGAGATATTTTTTTAATAAAGTCGTGTAATGCAAAATGTTTTATTAAATGTGACTAGTTTAATCTCTCACAATTTAATTGTAAAATTTTTTTGCAATTAAATAACGTTATTATTTTAGTATTAGTTTTAGGTTTATTCTTGTTTTTTTTTATTTAGGTGATTTTTTAAGTGAAGAAATGCGAAAATTTCGTGATGACAAATAATTAGCGTTAAATAAATCAATTACAAAAATAACAAAATATTTCGGTATTTTCGCGGTTCATTGGCCAAATCTTAAAATAAAAATAACTGTAACTAATATATCGGTTAAGTAACTTTATTCTTTACAAAATATTTAACATTAACACCATATGTTCATTATAAAAAAATGTTCACGGTTAGACGCCAGCACACTAAACTAATGGCATATATTGTCCTAGATGTTGATTGATTAATAACAAAATACTTTATTGAGTATACGAGGTATTCCAGAATAAATGACACAATCATTGTAGATGAAACATTCTACAAAAATTCCTAATAATCCTGCAGAGTCTTACACACGTAACAGGAAGGTGTAGTTTAAAAAGAGTTTTTGGAATACAGCTTGTTTTAAAAAAACGTGCCAGTCAAAAGCAACGTTTTCCAATGGAACCATATTTTACATACATTTATTAGTTCAACTCAATGTATCAAACACGAGGTGCAGGTAAATTTTTAGGAAAGCACAGATAATGGAAAAATGCATATTTCCGGTCTTAAAGATTTTTATAAAATACTTTTCGTTAGCCATGAAGAAATTCGTATATAAGGCGGACCAAATTATAAGCTTTTTGACAATCACCGAATGAAAAGAATAACGGTGTGCGATATGTTTAACATTCGTTGTAGTAAAGTTTTACAGCAGACAAATTGAATAAAAACTAAGAAAAAAGAAAGAACAAAAATTAGAAGAGGAACAAGAGGCATTCAGGAAAGGAATACAAACAACAAATAACATATACATCATCAAAAATATAAAAGAAAGTAAAATCGAACCAGGGGAAGAATTGTATGCAACTTTCACAGATTTGAAGACAACATTTCATTATATAAGGAGTGATGAAATATGGGAAGAAAGCATGAACTCTGAGACTCAAAGAAACTTACAAATGCAGCTTATAGAAAAATCTAAAAGGGATGATACAAGAAACGGAAAGAGGTTACAAGAATTAAAAAAAAAAACTCCTATTTATAATAATAATGGAGAGAATTTTAAAAAACCCAAGGACACTGTCAAAAAACATAAAAACTACCATAAACCCAGTACAACTACATGATATACTAACAGTTATCAAAATGCAAGAAAAATCGAAAAATTATAAAAATCCGAATAGAAGAAATAAAAATACCTAATGGGAATAAATATAAATGAATTTAAAACAGAAATAAGGCAAAAACATTAAGATACAAATGTTTGGAAATACAAAAAGAATCAACATATGAATATTGGAGGGTAGTTTCTTCAGTCTATGGAAAAACGGACTCAGACATAACTAACGGAACTATAAAATCAAACCAAATAGAAGGAGAAAACAAAATAGACGTATAAATAAAATTTAAAGTATGGAAACTGTCCCAATAATAATTTATAAATAAAAACACACCAGGAATGAAACACTAGGAAAAATAGCATGAAAATCATAAAACTAGATTCAAAATTTTGGACATAAGAGAGCATCGAAACCAGGAACAATTAACTGCTAAAATAATTAAAAAAATATTAAATTGGTAGGTTCATACCAAAACAACAAATCTTAATAATATAATACAAAATTTGAGGTAAATAAGACAGAAAAGAAGAAAAGGAAGGCTAATAAAACCTGGAGGAAAGAAATGGCTGAAAAATAAAGGATAAAGTAGAAATGAATGAAACGGTCAAAGCTCGCAAAATCTGGACAAATGAAACCAACTACCTTATTGTGGTGTAAGGATGGAATGATAAGGCAGAAGATAACAATACAAAATTCTTCTTATTGAGCCGCTTTCAGGCATTTTCAAAATAATACAAAGCCGACAAGTACATTAACTTTGTGATAACCACAAAAAGTTTTCTTATTGTGCTGATTTCAATAATGTGTCACATTTTGAATTTTAAAGGCATTTTTTTAAATAATCTCCTTTGGAGTTGAAGAAATTTATATACAAGGTGGACCAGGACATTAACTTTTTGATAATCAAAAAATGTTTTCTCATTATGCTTATTTCAATAATGTGTCACTATTGAAGAGCAGAGTGAATTGTCTGGACAGCACAGAAAATATAAAATCACTTATTTCGTATTTTAAAGGCTTTTTTTTAAATAATCTTCTTTAGAGTCGAAGAAATTTATATACAAGGCGGATCAGGACATTAACTATTTGATAACCAAAAAAAGTTCTTATTCTGCTGATTTTAACAATGTACCACTTTTGAAGTCCAAAGTGAATTGTTAGGACAGCACTGGTAATATAAAATTAAATATTTTGGGTTTTAAATGCCATCTTTACAAAAAAATGTCTTTTGGCCTTCAAGAAATGCGTTTACCAAAATATTGACTTTTTGATAGACAAAAGAAATCATCGTTTAAATAATGTGCTACATTTACATCCCAAAGGGAATTGCTAGTATACTAAAAATATTGAAAAATCGTCAATTTCTGGTTTTAAAACCTTCCTTTACGAAATATTTGTCTTTAACGTTAAAAAAATTTGCATACAAGGCTGGGCAAAATATTAACAAAGAAAAATCTTATTGAGCGATTTTCACAATACATAATATTTAGCTTTTTACAATTTCCTCTGGAGTTAAATAAATTTGAATACAAACATATTCCAGTAATTCTTGTTTTTTTGCTGGTCATTTCAATGACTCACTTAAAAAACCCGAATAAAACATTTAATTGTTGAAACTAATTTACAACCTCGCGCAGAATAATCTTAAATAAACAAAGCCTGATGTCTATCATTAAAGCGAGTCCCTTTTCTATATAATGCGGCTATCCGATTGTGTTTTTGTTTGCATTTAATGTTGTGCCATAAAATTAATTTTATGTTCCACGTCCATAAAATATGGCAACTGAATTCATGCTTCTATAAACCGCCCAAAGCTAGTTTGAAGTAATAAAATTGCGAAAATAAACATAACAATAACAATAATGAGTTCAAAATCATTCAAGACAAACAAAAAAGGAAGAGAGATGTGTCATAAAAATAAGTTTTTTCCTTCATTGGTTATTAAAATCGTTGAAATGTAAAATCAAGCATTATTGTACTGTAGCCTAAAACTATATAGATATATTCCTTAATGTTTCTTGTTACTTTTTATGAAACTTTTTTATTCCCTGATAATTAAATGTAGCCATTTCATTTTCCCATGATTCGTTAATGCCATTCCGACTGGAATTGTAAGAACAAGAAAATTAAGGCTTAGTGTACAAGAACCGAGATAATTTGTTTCACTTTCATCTCAAGATGTTGGCTGGGACGTGCCCTTAATTTTTTGTGGCTACGCACACACGCCATCCAACGTTAGAAAAACTGGTTTTAATTATATTGACTCATGGTATTTTATAATGCCCATAAAAAACTATACGGAGTACCTAGTTAAAGTTAATGTACCACTACGAACTGATGATGAAACTTGAAAATCTAGTAAAAAGCGTCCGGCGATAAATCATTTTCTAGACTACCTAGAGCCTAAAATATAAATAAGTCGCTAGTTAACATGGATATTCATTAACTTGATTTAAATATGTAACGTCGAGCTAAAGTTACTAGAAAGGACGAGGTTATTGCGCTAAAAAATCAAATTAATAAAGACGCATAGTTTTTATGATCTGTTTATGATGGTGTGTTATTTTAAATTAAATCGACTCTAAAGTCCTCTATAAATTATAAATTAAAAAATATTAATTTTTAAATAATAAATAGAAATAACAAAGAGCTAAAAAAGCAATAGTCTAGTCCTACTTGCTTGTTAAAAAATGGAGTTCAAAGGGGGAAAAGATGGGGAAAGCAGAAGACACAGACAAATAAGAGAACCAATTTTGAAGACACTGTATTAGAAAATTAAAGTGATAAGAGTAATGGAGGAGAAGAAAAGTCTAGAAAAGTCTAGAGAAGTAAACTGAACTAATACAAAAAGAAAATTTAATTGGAAAATATAATGGAAATGCTTATGTAAAATAAAATTAATATTAAAAAAATGGGAAATGAAATAAAAAAAATTTGAGTAATAAAATACAGAGATTGATAAAAAAACAAAAGAAATCTGAAAAAATGTCTACCACAAGATACAAAAATAGAAAAAACAGGTCCAAAAATAAAAAAAAATTAGAGAAACGTATATGTGGAAGAAATAGCACAGGAAAATATGAATATGGTAAAAGAGAAAATTTAAAAATTAAAAAGGAATTATAAAATGACATTAAGTTATTCCGAGAAGGTATGAATGTCAGAAATAATAACAATTTAAGTTAGAAGAACAACTTGAAGGTGATTTTCGCTTAAAAGAAGAAATAATAAACATGGAAACAAATTGATAAATTCCGAAATTAAAAAGGTAGAAAACGAAACTGAAAATGATTGACAAATATGAATCCAAATATTAGGAAATAAAAGTACAAGAACAGAAATAGTAACGACATATAAGGGGAACCAGTAGTTAAAACCAAAAATATAACAGTAATATTATTAAAATTAAAGAAATAAAAAATATTTATAAAATAAATTTGAAAAAATGTTTAAAAGACAAATAGAACAGAAATTGGTATCACAAAATATAACAATGGAACAAACATATACAGAAATAAAAAAAATATTTTCAGGAAACTCTCATCAAATTTTTGTGTTTGGATGTATTTCATAATTTGTTTTAACTTTTTAATTTATTTTGAGAATTTATAATTAAAAATAAATACAAAAAAATATAATGAAAACTTTATTGAAATCAAAAAGAGTAAGAGACCGATGCAGAAAATAATTATAGATACTTAGAAGAATGATAAGTAAATAAGAAGAATATATTATTTCTGAAAAAAGAAATTGCAAGAATATAAGATAAACAGAAAATAAAAAAAAACAATGAATGTTTATGAATTGTAATTTTTCACAATTTAGTAGTTTTTTGTTTTAATTTTATTAGGATTTAGGTTGATGATTTAGAACTCAAATGAAGATTGTCACGTTATGTCAAATTTAAAAAAGTCAATCAATAAGATTTATAAAAGTTGTATTGTATATATTGTAACAAAAATTATGAAAAATTTGATAATTTTCTTTTAGTACAAGTTTATTATTATTATTATTTTAATCATAAAGAATTGCCAAATTGTAAACTTAATTATAATTGAGAATTGAGAACATGGATTTACTTAGAAAGCACGATTAAAAATGGTTGAAAGAAACCACAGAACTTTAAGTTCACCAACATGTATGTAACTATAAAAGTACTGACTTCTTTACAAGTAATTTGTATTAAAAGTTAAAATAAAATTTAAGATCAGACACAGCACAAATTTGTTTTGAATAATATAAAAATTTTATTTCATATCACAGTAGCTTAATGTAGAAATACAAGATGTTTGGTAATGTTGGAACATGACTAGTTTATTTTTATTATAATAAAA
Organism: Hermaeophaga mercurialis; assembly: GCA_951812935.1. Classification (NCBI taxonomy): domain Eukaryota; kingdom Metazoa; phylum Arthropoda; class Insecta; order Coleoptera; family Chrysomelidae; genus Hermaeophaga; species Hermaeophaga mercurialis. The sequence goes on from OX638358.1 coordinate 33,875,766, forward strand.
AAAATGTAATATTATTTCGGTTCAGAAAATCTTAAATTTAAGTTTTATTTATTATTTAAATCTAGAAATATTTTACATAGTAAAATTGTTCGAATTGAAGCGAAATCGAATTGTTGGTAACTAAAACTTCAAAGCTTGCTGGACACATTATACACTTTCCAAAGTTAAATAAACCAATTTTCTCAATTTTGAAACTAATTTATATAGACATTTATGGTATATTATCTCTTGGTAATAAAGTGATTTTGTTTATTTTAACATTTAAAAATACAGTTAAAAATATTTACCACGGAAACTTGAATACACACTGAGAATAAAGAATTTTGTATTTGATTTCTTATTTATAATTATTATTTTTGATCATTTTGATCAAATTTCTTTTAATTAATAAATATGAATTAAATTCATTTCCCTTGCTTTGGTCTTACCTTACAACATTCCTATTGGCTTAATTAAAATAAAAACAAAATTAACAGTTAAAATTAGTCGACACACGAAGAGAATTATCTTGACTACAAAACGTTTTAATCTTAAGTTACCTTTTGCCTTAGATGCCAAGACACAATGGGATTGAGCGAAAATAGTTGACGCTCTCGGTGGTAATGGAGGAACATCGAATTGTTGTTTCAGTACGTAGACCTCATTTGTTATTTCTTCAGACAAGTTGATTACGTGATGGCGGACATTTTGATCAGTTATTGTGGGGGAGGCTTTCTGAAAATTAATATTGTTGTTAAGAAATTTGAAACAACAGAATTATTGTTCTTTTTTCAGATTTAGTTCTGTTTTAGCCTTTCCTGATTCAAGACCCCAAAGTATTTATTCTGTTGAAAATATTTTATGTATTTTAACGATGACAGTTTTTATTTTGTTGTGATAGAGTTTTTGATCAATGAAGTTTATTTTAACCAGACTGGGTTGTTTTCTATCTAACTATACCTGCTAAATGTTACTATTTATTTTTAACATCTGACGACCGTAACAGGAAATTTAATATGAATCATGAATTTAGATTACCGATAGTTTTACTCCAAAAAAATTCGGTTGATGCTAAACTTATAGAAAAAAGCATAAAAGAACCAGGTACATTGGTGCACAAGCCATGATCAGTATATTAAAACAAATTTTGGATATTAAAAGGCAGAAATACGATTAAAGACATTATATATTGTTATGTCTTATTAGCATAAGTTAAATTTTGTTGGTTCATGAATTTAAATTATTTAGTTCACTTATGTGTTGCCACCTCTAATTCGCCGGCTAAACTATGATTGATAGACTGTTCGGACATGTCAAAAATGTAAGATAAGTTAAATTTTTGTCTATGAAACGTAAGAACAACAAAAATTATTACTCCCCTGAAAATTTGAGGTCTGAAGCATTCTAAATAGTTTAATTTTGTTCGTGAAAATGTTCATCTGTCAAAAGTTAATTTTATTAATGTTTCCAAAATATAAGCTATTTTATGACATATATTGTTTAAAACAGATTCTTTGAACCAGTTTGAGTTTTTAACATTGTTTCTCATGGTTTACCATTAAAATTAATATTGAAAATTTCCCGAGTGAAAAAATGAAAAATTCTAGATTTGATAAGTTTTTATACTTGTGGTGTACATTATTTAGAACTTCTTTCGGCCATTTTCTTTCCTTTGAAAGATTTGTTTAGAGAATTAGCGACCATCTTTAGTATATACTGATCAGGGTTCATGGTACTTATTTCGTTGGAGCCAAGAATTTATTGAAAAACTTTGATTGGAAAAAAATTTAAGAAATAGATAGATGATAAAATTGAATAGAAATTAATCCGGTCACGACCTCCTGGTGGAGAAGTTGTGGAAACATCAGATTTGAATGGCAAAGAAAACTTTTAGGTCGAGATTCACTAACTTATGAAAAACTGAATGTTTTCTACGATTTTGAGTTCGTTTTGAATGCTAGACCATTAACCTATATTTTATCCCTGTCTATGTTTTTTCACGATCTCAGATCTGAAGGTGTTCATGATTTGGACTTAATAGATAACACATATTTAAAGAAAAGATTTAAATACAGAATCCTGTTAAAAGAATATTTATACCAAATATTTCGAGCAGACCATTTGGGACAACTAAAATTATTTTCTACCCAGAATATCTCCAGATATGCAAATATCTGTATTGATATGTAACGGTAACAAGGAGAAAAAAGAATTCGCAGTCTTAAAATCATTAAGTGTAATTCGCCCCATGCAGAGAATTTATCTATTAGAGTTGCATTGTGATGGTTTAAGGAATGAGGAGGATTGGGATATCTATAATAGGAAAAGAGGAGAAGGGAAAAAAAGCTTAAACAGTCAACAAAGGTTCCTTAAATTTCTATTGACCCTGCCAGATATGGAAAAAAGAAAAGCCAAAGATATGAACTCTAAATAAGTTATTAAATATTTAATCCGCTAATGAATATTTTGCGAAATGAAGGCCTCTATGGTTTATACATTATAGTTTTTGTTCTGTTTTGATGGAGTTTTTTATCAACAGATTTTGTAAAAAGTCAAAAATTCAGTGAAAATAATGCATGGTATGTAGAACGTATCATTTGCAACAAAATGTTTAATAACTTTTTTTCTAATATCATTAGTTTACAAAAAAATTCATTTTAAACATTTTCTCGAAAGTTTATATGTGGCAACACCTCACACTTTTAATAAAAATATGCGTTATGTAACTAAGGAATATGTACCTGATGAATCATAAAATTAGTAGATGACTCAAGTGACTCGTTTGAAGTTTATCAGTTAGTAAAGTAGTTACAATAATTCAGTGAAAAATTACATTTTATGCAAATCAAGAATATCACGACATGTTAATTAATCTAATCCGCGATGTTTTGTGTCAGAGTCCCAAAGATTGTTCGAAACGTGTAATATGTTACCTAAAGTAGTGATATAAATCGTTTGAATCGTATACTAATTGTCGATAATACATTCTTCTCTCTTTTACATCCCCTGTAATCGACAATTCTAAATAGCTTGGTGTACTAAAATATAAACTTATTTTTATAACGCTTAAAAAAACATTGTTTCTTAATGTATGTTTATTTATCAGTTATCCAAGTGTCGCGGTGTCGCCGACTTTAGTTACTTTACGATAAAAATATTTTAATAGATATAAAATACTAATATTTACTTCTTTGAAACTTTAAAAAAAAATATGTTTATAAGACATTTTTATTCTACATACGTTATTACCTCATCCATAAAATTGTGCATTATTTTCACGGATATAACTTCTTGTTACTAGAAAGTACCAAACATCTATAAAATTAAATGAGTAAATTAATTTTCCTACAAAAAAAGTAAACTTTTGCCATTACAAAACTAATTAGCAAAAATATTTTACTTACTTCCGGAAAATTAGTTTCTTCAATAGGTTGCTGATTATTCGACCTTTCCGTGTTGATATTTTTTGTCTGCATATCATCCTTTTTCTTTCAGATGACCCCTGAAAAAAAAATTATGAAAAGCGTTAAAAACATTGATTTTGAAAATTATTTTTTCTTGTTGTTTTTATTCGTTTTGTATTTGCACATTTTATTTGTCCTGTTACAAGCTTACGATTTAATTACCAAATTATGGAATAATTTTGAATAAATCGTGTGTCCGCAAATTACCCCAAAAATAAAAATATTCGTCAAAAGTTCAAAAAGAATAGGCAGACGTACAAAAACTTTTCAAAAATAAAGAATTTCTTTTGTTTTGGATGAAGTTTTAAATAAAGAAACTCGAAAGTGACATTTTTATTAGATTCACTAAAAAATGTTAGTTTCAAGAAAAAATCTTTTATTGCCGAATTACCGAAATGGCGTTTCCGAAAATTAGCTCAAAAATAAAAACAATTTTTTCAAAAATAACGAATAGTTTACATTTGGCTGACATTTTAAACAGAGAAAATAATGCGATATTATACTAAGAATTTTTTTTATTATCGATGTATCAGATAATTTTAAAAAAATTAATAATTCGTCAACAAATAAAGGTATGTGAGAATTAAAAAAAATTCTCAAATTTTTCATTTCGACTAAAAGTGTTCTATTTGAGCCTTTTAATCTAAATCGTCAACAAAATCAAAAAGAAAATTAAAAAAAAAGTAGTTCAAATATAACATTTCCCAAAATTTTCTGTAGATAGTCAAAATTAAACTTTTTATATAATTATTCTTTTAAAAACTAGAAAAAATGTTAAAAATATGTCAAATCGACCATTTGCCAAATTTTTCAAAAAGTAGGTAATTAAAATGTGACATAATTTTTCTCTAAAAACTAGAAAAAATTATAAAAATTATTTCAAATGTACAATTTTTAAAAAGTATTTAAAATGAAACATTTTCTTTTAATTTTCCTTTTAAAGATTAGAAAAAATAATAAAAAGTAGTTCAATTATTCCATTTCCTAAAATTTTCAAAAAATGGTTAGTTAATATGTGACTTTTTTATTATTTTTCTCTAAAAACTAGAAACAATGTTAAAAATTATTTCAAATGTACAATTTACCAAAATTCTTGAAGAAGTAGTTAAAATGAAATATTTCTTTATAATTTCCCTTTTAAAGTCTAACAAAATTGATAAAATATTACATCAAATCTATCATTTCCCGAAATTTTCAAAGTAGTTGAAATGCAACATGTCCTTTTTCAAATTCTGAGGATTTTTTTAATTCGTCAATTAATTTTTTTGTTTCACATGTAATTTTATTTTCGCGGTTATTTTTAAAAAAGCGATTTTTTAAAAATTTTCGCGAATAAAAAATTTCTTCTTGTATAAAACCCCGATAGTGTTTTATCCTATTTTCGAACCTGTGTAAACGTATTTCACTTTCCATAGAAAGAAGTACTCAAAAAAAGAGGCCAATAATACTCATAAGAATAATGAAGAAACAATCCGATGTCTTATTTACTTACTTTGAGCCTTGAAAAGTACGCAAAGTAACCGGATGTCGATTTCCGCCGTGAAATAAATATCCTAACCCTAAAAACTTGTTTTCACGACAAGTGGTTCATGATTGTCATCAGTTTCCCGTCATTATACTCATTTTGAGGAAACGCGAAGTGATATTGAATCGATTACGAAGCCGAGATGGGTGGGAACTCTATTAGTACATGAAGAATTTATTGGCTATACATTACTAGCTCATAAAACGGATAAAAAAATGTAAATAGTGTAATATTTAACGAGATTATGAGTTATTGCTTTCGCCTGGAACAAGCGATATAAATTGATTTCCAACTGGCTTCAAATTAAGTATAAAATAATTTTCTTGATGGAAATATTAGTTAATGAGTAGAGCAAAGATGCAGATGAAAACTTTCATTGTACATTTTAAACGCTCTTTTTAAAACATTCTAAAATGTATAAATAATGATACGATAAACTCTATTTATATATCTTTATATCTTTCCAGATTAATACAGTCTCTAACAATTAGTATTACTAATATTGTTAAAATTCAAAAATCCATCTAAATTTCAACATGTACTATATTAGGCAACCAACAATACAACATGAAAACAATACTTTTAAATGTTGATGAATCGTTCTCGTCTGAAAAGTTTTGAAATTCGATATCTATATTAGTTTCATCTTTCATTTTTTAAAAATCTAATAAATTCGAACCCTGAGGATGTCTAAAGTTGGCTTCAAATTTGTCATAGAATTTCAATATTTCAACTGAATAGTAAATATTTAATTGAAACTATTTAAATTCATCTATCTCATCAGAGTCTGAGATTGTTAGAAAATAAAAAATGTTATGATTATAAAGTGTTGAGACCTCTAATAAAACAGTCTTAAAACCGTTATAACGATCCTAAATTTGTAGAAATTTGTAGGAATCGTTCCTGAATAGGTTTCGATTCTATAACGGTACGAACTGTTCTAAAATAGTCTTAGAATTATTTCACTCACAGAAATTTAAAAATTATCGGTATAAAACACTTTTGAAACCCTTCTTCAATAGTTTCAATTTATTTATAGTTGTAAATTGGTACCCATTGAAGGAGAATCGTTCCAAAGCAGTTTTAGAATTGTTTATGAATAGTTTTACGATTCTATATTGATACGAACTGTTCAAAAATAGTTTTTAGAGCCATTAAAATTTATAAAAATTTAAAGAAAATCTTTATGAACTACTTTTGGAATCGTTCGTGAATAGTTTCATTTTCTTTATGGTTCTAAATTGATACCTACTGAGGAAGAATTGTCGTAAAGATGTTTTCGAATTGTTCTTGAGTAGGTTTACAATTCTATAATAATACGAATATTCTAAAATAATTTTAGAATCATTATAATGATAAAATTTAAAGAAAAAGTTATAAAACACCCTGGAACTATTCTTAAATAGTTTCATTTTCTTTACGATTCTAAGTTGGTACCAATTTAAGAAGAATCATTCGAAAATAGTTTTATAACCGTTCTTGAATAATTTTGCGATTCTAAAGCGATACAAAATGTTGTAGAATTAAATTCCTATTTTGTAAATAACTATTCGTTAGCCCAATTAAAATTTTAATTTGGTTTCAAAATTTTATATATGGTGGGATTTTTTTAATAAGTACAAGATTTATGGTAACTCAGTAAAAAAATGTATGTACAACACCGATTTTAAAATACCGTGTACACGTAGAAAGAGATTCTAATTTCTGAATTTTGTCCCCTTAAGGAATCTTTGTCACGGTGTACGTAAAAGGAAGTTTATAGTAATTAAGAGAGCAGATGTAGACGATATAAATTACGATAAAAAGACTAGGTACTGGTATTAAAAGTCCTTTTTTATGAAATTACAAGAACCTATGAATTATCTGATTTGATTTTTTGTAAACGCACATTCCGGAAAAAATAACAAAGGATCTGTATCGGAGAAATTAATACCACTATATACAGAATGTTTTAGAGTGTAATGTAATGGCTCATATATCCCCCTCTCAAAAAATTGAAGTATCGTCAGCTAAATAAATTATGGTGGCATTGAACCATCGATTTAAATATAGAATAAACAGTTTGGGTCTAAACCAGTACCCAGGGGGGATTCCAAATATAACTTTACTCTATACGTATGTATTTTAACATCCATTAATCTCCGCTGTTTGTTTTCTACTAGATAAATATTTTTTTAAATGTATCTTCGCTGTTTCTTTTATCTTCATGTTCCGACAAGACTAATGATGTCAAATGTTTTTTCGACATTTATTAATACTCAAGCACACTTACTACCTTTACCTAAACTCTGAAAAACCCTATACAGAACTTGTAATAAAATAATATATGACTAAAGAAGCAGCTCGATTTTCTGCAGAGTTGCAGCTTGATCTATTAGATAGATTTCATTGTGTCAAAAGCTTAGAGAGATTACATCTTAATCTGGTTGTTTACCAATTCTTTATCTTTATTTAGACCTTCTCTAGCCTTTCTTCCTAAGATTTAGTTCTCTTTTTACTTCGTGTGGTTTATTATCTATTTATATTAATAATTATTCTATAAAAATCTAAAAACAAGTGTAAATGGCTACTAATATGAATCAGATAAATGAAGCCAGTTGCGGCTAAACAAAAATTATATTCGAGTAGCGTAGCGTACCAGTTTTGAGTAGATTTAAAATAAAAAATATACGTAAACTCTCTCCGGACGACACAAACGTTATCTCCAAAATTTTTCGGAATGGAAGTAAATAGAAAACACTCAACAGCCGTATATTTATTCTACATTCCGACAGAATAAGCAATGTAGAGAATAAATTCTCCTGGAATATTATCACGAGTTCTTGATACCTTTATGTCATATAAATGGCGCTGTTCCTGTTGTGTATCCTTTTATTTTCTTTCATGCTACCGGCGTCGCGCGTTGTTGTCCCTTCAGAATATTGAAAGCGGATTTGTAAGAGCATACATAATATGAACACATTGGTATCTTTTCACTTAATTTACAAACTATCGTGTATCAATAGTATATTTGCTTGGATTATAGAAAAGGTAAAGTTGTTGATATTGAAATATTATGTTGGGTTGAGCTGAAAGATCTAGCAGGACTTAGACAACACAAATTTGGAAGCTACCACGTGGAAACTTCATTTGTAGTAGATTGTGACATTCGAATTTGCCTGCATCTTAATATTTTTCTAGATCAAAATTCCCTAAGGAGACATTTGCAGAAAAAATAGAAATGTTGGATAGGTTGCTATTGTAATAAATGACAGCGAATATGTCACATGATATGACAGGTGTTTGCAGTCATTTTTTTGAAAACTTTTTGTGGTTCTATTGATTCCGTTTGCAATTTCTTTGTTAATTGAAGAACACGTATCCATTATTATTGAGTGCATCTTACAGGGGGCTTGGTAAACTTTAGACTTCAAGCAATCCCACAAAAAGTGAGAGATCTGGTGATCTTCTTGGAGGCTAGGTTCTCGGCGTCCCAACGATCTTCCGTTATACCCAACATTTAAACAATTTCTTACATTTATAGCAATATGAGCAGAAACACCGTTTTTTTGAAAAATAATATCCATATTAAATTCTTATAAATAAGATTTCAGTTATTATTGGGTCGATTATTGTTTCCTTTAATTATGGATTTTGGTAAATAAATATTTGAACTGCGATAGGCTTACCCAATACTAAACTAATAATTTTTTAGGAAATTGGGTATGATTATTAAGTATTAATCACTTATTTGCATCACTCCATTATCAGTCACTTTGCCTATAAAAACTAATAAAGCAAATTTAAATCGTACTGTTGAATAGAGAATTATAAATCTTTTCAAAATAATTGTTACTTGCTCCCTATTCCCGTTTATAATTTTTAAAGAGGTATTTACTCTGTGCAAAGGTTGACATCAGAAATCATATTTTTTATAATCAAAATGAGTTTCATTAAGAATAAAAATCAATTTTTTCGAGCACTTCCACAAATTTTTGTATTAAGTTTGCACTGGATATACAAGAAGTAAAACTTATTAAATTAAATAAATAATGCTTCGTCTTAAGCCGAGCTACAGTCAGGCTTAAAACTATTTAAATATTTTTTCTTAACGAACTTTATTTCTGGTGGTGTTAAAATGATTACTTAAATATTACATGGTCTTAATTAAAATGTTTTTCGAAAAAATATTGACCAATTTTTTTAAATAAAGACTATTCACGTTTTAGAGAATTATTAATTTTTTTAATTTACTTTTAGTATTATTGCAAACAAAAAACCATCAACTTTCAATGATTTTTTTAAATATAATTTTAAATTTGCTGACTTACCGGCATAAGTTTAGATTACAACTTATTTTTTTTTATTAGTATTTGAAAATGTCAAGGTAAGATAATGTATTAGATTGTATAAAAAATATGTAATAAAACGATATTTAAAGTTAAGTTTTGATGATTTGAAAAAGCTTGTTGGAAACATTGCATGTTTTCACAGGTGGCGTAAATTCCTAAAACTGCATGTTTTCCAGCAATTGCACTCAAAAGGCATTCCCCAAATCATACTACTAAGCGATGTACCCATTAGTGCGCCATTGCTTAGTTTCATTCTTGTCAACAATCACTTTTGTTTTATTTTTTAAATAAACGGCAATGGAAATTGTTGTTTAATGAGAAACAATATTAACTGCTTCAGTCTCGAACCACTTACACACTAAATCATCATCATCGAGAGATGATAAACTAAGTTTTAATCACTCCTGACGATTCTAACATAGTTAACGAAACGCTTTTCGATTATAGTACTTTGATTTAGTGTTTAAATGATTCGAGTATTATTTATTATCAATTGTACCATGTAAATTCAATGCTTTTGCACTGTTTTATCAAACTTTTGTCAACTTTCTGCCTACGTACTAACATCAACGAAGAAGTGAATAATAAACGTGAGTGGCAACAGTGGAGTGTAAAAAAGGCATATGAGAGCAGGTAGACTTGGGGCGGATGTTCCGTACAAACACAAACAAACACCCACAGGCGGAACATGACAACTTTGCCGGGCGACTTATACCCAGTAATTAGTTTTATTGGGATTCGTTCGTTTAATTGACATAATCTTGTTCAACGAGAATACGATCTGTTTAAAGCGCTGCGATGAATAAGAATGATGATAATTATGAAGAAACGAAGGGATGTGTAATATATTTTTTCTTATTAGGAATAAATGAGCATTTTGTAATCTATAACATGTTGATTAAATTATGTAAAAATTTAATAGGTGTATTTAATTTTATTGAAGAGGCATTCATATCAATCTAAATGTTCAAACTTTAATAAAAATATCCTAAATTTGATTTATATTGAAATTAAATTTTTGAGATACCGGTATATAAAAAATATACATTTTTTATTTATAACCAATATGTAGCGTTTCGTGCTCTAAAGTTAGATAGTTAAATTTGTTTTTCTGAGTCGTATTCAGTACTACATTCGTATTAATTTTTATTCCATTTAACAAAATATTTATAATACATATTTCACCGAAATATCTTCTTTTTAGCTCAATATTTTAGAATGTTGTTTGGTTCTTCGTAACATTAATTTTTGGCGAAAAATTAATTAAAAGCACACACGTTTTGAATTTGAATTCTTTATAAACAACTTATTTGTTTTTGTTTTAACTTCTTTGATTAAGAATAATATTGTGTTTAATACCCCTCCCTTGCCTTAATCTTTTGATTTACTTTGAATTATTTAGTTTCTTGATTATAGATTCATACAGATTTCTGCAATTATTAAATGAAGGTAACTCTTTGTAATTTGGTAAATTTCGAATTTTTTTAGCGTCCTTACTATGTTCTTGGTACCCCCTCAAAGACTTTTTCTAAACCGAAATAAGTTACCAAGTATTATTTTCTTATTTTTGATGACTATAGTTGACAGTTGATTTATAGAATATATATTTATATATAGATATTTTGTGACATGTGAAGATGTGGCCCATTTTGCCACGAAACCGGCAGTTCTCCTTTTTTCTATGAAAAATAAAATCTTATGTAGACTGTGAGACTAAAGAACTTATTTCCCCCATTTTTCTTTTGTGAATGTAATCGATTACATCCATTATCATAAAAATAGAACAGAATAGAAATGTCGACTGTAATTAATCATCGATTTTTTCTTTATCTGAAACCAAAAGGTTCCAAGAATTTTAAGAAAAAGGTAAGTCTCCTTTCTTATAAATTCCTAAATTTTAATATATTAAAGCCTTCCCGACATAACTTTTCTTATAAATAAATCACTTGTTTAAAACACGAAAAGACTGTTGCTTATTTCACCACTATTGATTTAATAGTCTTTATAAACTTTTCTTTCCATAAATTTATTATTCATATTAGTCTTGTGATTTCGAAAAATACCTTTCATTTTTGTTTTGTTTTTAGAGATACATGTTCCTTTGGCAAGAGCTTTTGTCGAAAAATTCGCATTTTGCACTGCAAATAATTTGTATCAACCTGTATTTTAAAGGTACTTTGATCCCTAAAATTCTCCAAAAACTGTCAAAATTGACTATACAAGGTTCTTTATAAGTTTCTTTGTTAATTTGGGAATGATACTTAATTTTACTTTAAATAAAAAATACAATAATTATTATGTAAATCCCGCTCTGAGTCTACGCCTTTGGTATTTGGAAAACTAACAGAATGAACTCGGGATTATTGCTCTTTGGGCCATATCCCCATCCGCAGAAGACAAATGGGCGCTACATGTTTGCACGTATTTTATTATAAAACGTCCACATTAACGATAACAAATGATCAACATTATTACTGCACTTTGTTTGCCATATCTATCAACGATGAAGTGATATCGCAGGAAGTAAAGTAAATAAAATACTATTATCGCTGATCTCATTTCATCAACCGCATGGTATACGTACAGAAAATATAGAAATACTTTTTTAGTCTGTAGTAATAAGAAAATTCAGTTTTATTTCCAATTCATTTTGGTTAGTCAAAAGTAAGAGGACGTACGTAGATATTAAGGCTCGCAGCTCTTGTGGGAACAAAACAGAATAAAATCCAATGTATTTTTATGTTAAAAGGAGGAACTATTTATCAATACCAAGCAAATTAGCTAGTAATACTATTAAATTATACTTTATACAGAGTACGTCAATCTTAAAAAAAATTCGATGTATGTCTTGTTTTAAAGACTTTTCCAAAGATCGGTGACGCTCAACAAATTATGATTGTTACTACAAAAATTAGCAACGTTTCATACTTGAATTGTCGCAAACTGTAGGACAAAATAAATAAAGCATTGGCAGGTATATTTAATGGCACAAAAGGGTGTATAACAAAAAAATATAATAGGAAAGAATTATAAATACGCAAGATAACATTACGAATGTTATGAATAGAGGCCTAATTCTCAGGCAAGGTCACTCACTTTAACGCATTTATTCATAGGCTAATACTTAAAATATTCAGTTGAACAAAATTTCTTGTATAAACTTTTTATTTCCTGAGTGTCAAATGTTGTTAGTTGACATAATTTCCTTCATATTCGACACTCATGACATGAGAAAATTAATAAAATAAATGCTGTTAACTGAATATCTCAATTTTAAGCCTAGGTTAAGATGCTATTAAAGTGAGTGACCTTGCCTGAGAATCCGGTCTCTAGTTATAAAATCATTAGAAATATATTGGATTATTCTTTTTTATTTTATATTAATCAATATTTATCATTAAAATAAAAGCTTATTCCTGTTACCTCTTATATTTTTGTGGTCTATAAGTTTTAAAAGTTTCACGTTGTTGTAAAGTTGCAAAATCATGGAATTTAAACATTTTTTACAAAAAAACTAATGGCGCTTGCTACTTACTTTTGTATGGAAAATGTTTGTTTGAATCTCATTTATCAATTCTCAAAATATCAAAGAAACCGCTAAAAAATTACCCTTGTTGTGTGCTAAAACACACATAAATCCAAATATATGTTTGAATTAAATCTTTAAATGTTGATATTTTTGATCATGATCCTCTTTTGTATTTTTCTCTCTTCAGTAATTATATTGGTCAACGTAGTTCCCAAATATTCAAACTCGTTTATTTTCTCGACATTGTATATTCTGTCCTCGAAGCTACATTAAAAAGTCTTTCCTTCTGTATATAGGATCCATTGTTTTCCAATTGTATCTCTTCTTCATTTTCTGTTAGTAGCCCCTCAAAGTTTATTTAATTTCCCCTCGATATCATCTATCAAGTCTCCTTCTTTAGCTTTTAAACGTAATACTGCTTGCTGATAGTTCACGCCAGACTTAGCTTTTTTGCCTCTTGGTACAAATTTCTAATTTGATTATTGACAATATAATTTTCTATTACTTTCAACCTGTTCTCCATATTTTCCTCTTTTTTGTGTGCGTGCAAAATGTTTCCTAACAGGTATAGGAAACCATTGGTATCGGAAGTTAAATTCGATGGAAAGATCAAAGCGGCTGAATCTAGGCTCGTGTTCAGTTTCGTAATATGTTCATATAAGCTTTAACGACGTAAATTTTCCACCTAACAAAGTGCACTGTTCCTAAGTGGGTTAGATGAAAGAGGAGTATGTGTAAAAGTTGATATTTATGTGATGGTATTAATTTTAGCGCTAACTAACAGCTAATTATTAATTCCCTGGAGTAGTACATTAAATAAAAAAGAAATGTAATTAAGTTTCATTAATTACCTACAGTTGGAATTTTATAACTTAAAAATTAGCTATAGGCAAAGTTCATTTCAAGATATTTCGTTGACTTACCATCTGCTTAGAGAGTACTATCAGTTAATCTTGTAAATTCTCCATTTTAATATATATTTAATTTTTCAAAAAAATATTTTTAACCAAGGACGCCACATATTACTTTCACAATCAAATGTTTACAATAAACCAAAATTAATTTAAAAAAAAATCCTCCAGTAACCTCAACTTTCTCTTCAAGCAATACAATTATTAGGGGTTTAAATACCATTCTGTACTAATTTGCTTGGATTAACGACCACCTACCGAGGGATTCACCAATAGTTCTCTGAATGCAAGTGGCAGGTCAACGAAATATCTTGAAATTAAATTTACTGAATTTCGAAATGAAGATTACCTATTATTAACAATGTTAAAAAGTATCAGGTGGAACATAATTTGACTACCTCACTCTGTAAACAATATTCAAAATCATAAACCCCGCCGAGAAGTTCAACCTGGCATAATTAGAGCACTATTGAGAACCGCAACTACCGCCTTGTTAAATATTAGAAAAAAATAATTAGCGTCTAAAAATACATGTTAAAGTATTTGTAAAGAAAAATAAAGAAATGTGTAACTGGGCTTTTATGATAATGACACTCCACAATTATGCCGAGACTGGTATTCGCATGAACGAAATCTTATAAAAAAAAAGAGATTAAACCACTAATTAGAAGAAACATTCTTTGTGTAAATTTTCATTTGATGAAAAGAGATGACGGCAGTAAATTAAACTTCGTGGAAAATATTTTAAGCTTAAAATTTCTTTATTAGTAAACTCTTTAAAATTGCAAACAATTGTGTGTAATTTTTCATTTTTACAGGATAGATGAAACTATGAGAATTTTAGAAAATTATAGAAATTTACAATTTGCTTTGGATCACTCTGAACAGGTATGTCAAAAATATAAAATATCTTATTTATCACTTTAAGAAAATCAATCTCAACCAAACTTAATACGTTGAGTAGTTTTCAATTTTTTTTTTCTGAATTAAATGTTAACAAATTTGCTCTAAACAATTTTTCACATTTGGTGATATTGTTACAATTAATTTTTGAACGGGATTTATTTATTCCAGAAAAACCCCTAAATTTTGATAAAATTGGACGTAGAATAATAATTGAATTTAACTTAATAAATTATTGTTTTAAGAAGTTTCGTTTCAATATTGAGATAATATATAATATAAAAAAATACCGCGTGTCCCATTATATTTTTCCATATTTTAACAGCTTTTAAAAGATTGAAGACAGAAACGTGCGGTGTTATTTATAACGGGTGGTTTTCCAAAATTGCTCTTTTTGAATCCTGTTAATAAAACTTTACATTTTTCAAATTGGCAATATTTTACAGAAAAGTAGAAGAATCCTCTTTCCTATGTTAAAAATATTTAGTATGTTTGATATGAGAAAAAAAGGTTTATTTGAAAAGTGATTTTTGGAAGTAATTGTTGTACTTACTAAACATCTACAGGTACTACAGTTTTACCCACAAATTATATCCTCGGAAACCAGTTTCAGTTTCGTTATAGTCTAACCCACGAACTTTATCCAATAAAACAAAACAAACAAAAAGGCACTAAAACAACACCTGCCTGCCGAATTTACGCCCGACCAAACCGCTCTTAAGGCACTATTTTGAAAGTTTAAGAGCGCGGTTCTTCCGAACGCTAACTTAACCCTCCAGGCGCAGTAGGCCATGCGTATTAAGACAAGAAAACAAAAGCGAAACGAAGAATAGCCGTTGGCACCGCCTCCGCTAAAGCCCGACCTTGATTTCGGTGATTTCTGGTTCATTGATGGTGTACGGATGGCGTGATTCAAGGAACGGATATGGGGCCACAACGGTGAAAAAAGTTTTAGTTATTTTAACCTAGAGTAGGAAATATAACCCCTCTCCCAGTCCCCTATCAGACGCTTAGGGTTACAACTAAGAAATCGTATTAACAAATTCAGTCACATTTGTCATTTTATTAAGTTTTGATTTCGGTGATTTCTGGTTTAATGATGGTGTACGGATGGGGTGTTTCAAGGAACGGATATGGGGCCACAACGATGAAATACATTTTAGTTATTTTGGTCTGGAGTAGAAAGAATAACTCACCTTCCCGACCCAAGTGAAACGCTCGTGATTACAATAAAGAAATCGTATTTAGAAATTCCTTCAAATCTGCCATATTATTTCTGCTTCATTGATGTTGTACGGATGGCGTGTTTCAAGGAACGGATATGGGGCCACAAGGATGAAATAAATTTTAGTTATTTTGACTTCGAGTGGGAAGAATTCTTCCCCTTCTTCCGGCATGTGAGACGCTCGTGATAAGAATGAAAAATCCTAGGATTCAATCACCAACTTTCAATTTTTCTTTGGAAGTTTAGTTCATTTCAACCATGCGATAAAAAAACGTAAAAATATTTTTTTGAAGCTTGTTATACTCTTTTGGTTTGAACCTTTATAAAATACTGTCAAAAAAGATGTTAAGTAAGTCAAAAGTCAAATTATTATCTTCATTTAAAATAAGCTTCCATTATTGAACATTGCTGGAATCAACAAAAATTATTAGAGTAAAATTAATTGTTTATATAAATTAATAATGAATTATTTATTTGAATAAATTGAATAAACTGGATTTCATATCGTTAATTTAGTTGTTTCAATCAACAAAAATATTTACATAGTTTTTAGATCAATCAAAATATGTTTTTTTAGTGAAAACTAAATGTATTAATATTTTATATTCAAAAATAATGAATTAAAAAATAAGTTAACAGCAATAATTATTAAAAACAATACTTATTTTAATAAAGTTGCTTGATGAAGTGAAACAAATGTTTGTTAAACTGAAACAAATGTATAGTAAATTGAAACAAATCTTTGGTTAATTGAAATAAATAATTTTGTTTGAAACTGATTTTTAACATTTCTCTTTAAACTGTGTAAACGAATTTGAAATGTTGCTCAAAATAATTTACGGTTTAATTAATATCGAAATATTTACTTCAAATCTATTTTTAACAAACGAATAGATTATTAAGAATATAATAATTTATAAATTGCAATTACGACTTATCTAAAAAATGTCAGCATTTTATACAAATATATAAATATTTCAGTAAATTAAATATTTGTTAAAGGTAAACAAATGTTTAGTTAATTAAAAAAAGTGTGGTTCAATAAAATAACTAATGCATTTAAATTGATTTTTAACATTTCATTTTAGATTATATAGAATAATTCGTTAAATCTTGCTCAAAATGATTTGAGATTTAATTACAATCGAAATATATATTTTTAATATTTTTTCACCATTTTCAAATGAATAGAAATTTAAATTTTCTCCTGTTTTATTATTATAAAAGCATAATTAATTATAATTTATTTATTAAAACACATTACCAACAAATTGCAAATTGAGTTTTTCTAGTAAATGTGTATATTTTATGCAAATATACTTAATAACTATAACAACTAATCTGATTCACAAAAAGGATAATTAATGTTTGTCAAATTTAATAAAATTAATTCCGAACAAAAAAATACCCTTATGTAAAATAATAAAATTGGCTCTATCTATATTTTTTCAGAGTTTGAAAAATTTGAAAATATATGTTGCAACCATTTAGGCCTGTAGTTTCTTATATCAATACTCCAAATACAAAATAAATTGTAGAGTTTCTTAATAAAACTTTAACTAATTACGGTTACATATCAAAATACTCAGTGAAAAACTCTTTGGATTTGATACATTAACTAAATACACATAAATTAAATTAAAATACAAAAACCTAAACACCTAAAATATCCTCAATATACAGTATTGAATGAATAAACTTGGGAAGTTCAGTTATCCTAGATCCCCTTTTGAAGTAAATAATACTAACCAAATATATTTTTAGAAAAAGAAGAATATTGCTTAAGACTTCTTTCTGTCTTGGAAAATGGTATTGTCAGATACCAAAACCTATATAGACTTGAATACATATTTAAACGCTTTGCATGACTATGGTAATTAAAGATAAGTATCATTTATCACTCCATATTTATTATGAACAATTTCAATAAAGTAAGAGTTGAAACAATTAATTTAACTGAATCTTTTATTATTTTGTATTCATCCGGATTTTTAATAATATAGAGAATCTTAAAGTGAGTTAAAGGTATTAATGGTTAAAATAAATTTTTATTTCAGTAAATAAAATGTTTGTTGAAGTGAAATAATATTTAATTTCAATTAATTTTTGGCATTTCTTTTTAGACTATATAAATAAATTCGATACAGTTTTGTTCAAAATAATTTAAGATTTAATTAATATCCAAATATATACATATTTATAGTGGTTTTCATCACTTTAAAATGAATAGAAAGATTTTTTGTGTTTTATTTTTAAGAAAAACGTCTAATTATTTATTTTATTGAAACCCTTTATTTGTGATTTCCAAAAAATAAGTTTTTCCAAATAAACGTAATAAATATAACACCCAATATGATTTATTACGCGTAAATAGTGTAAGTAGTGGCAAACTTAACAAAATTAATTCAAAATAAAAAGATATAGGTTTTACAAATATGAAAATCTATAGACAAAGATTTTTTTAAAACGATTAATTTTCAAAAAAATGTTTAAAGAGATTCTAATTTCACCCATTTGGATAACATTTAGAAAGTCGAATGAATTACAATTAACAGGTGATTGTAATTATGGAAGTTTATTACCAGACAACCTGTACATATACGAATAATTTAATATCTCTGTTGATTTTGAGTGGATTTTCTCGTCTTC
This sequence comes from Hermaeophaga mercurialis, assembly GCA_951812935.1. Classification (NCBI taxonomy): domain Eukaryota; kingdom Metazoa; phylum Arthropoda; class Insecta; order Coleoptera; family Chrysomelidae; genus Hermaeophaga; species Hermaeophaga mercurialis. The sequence continues at coordinate 33,894,282 of OX638358.1, forward strand.
TCTTAATCATCGTCCTTGGATGGAAATGAATATATGCATTCCAGTCACGTGAGGCGGAGAGCATTTGCTATAATAACACTACAAATTATTGGAAATTTTTCATTGCAACTACGTGTTCATAAAAATTCCCGACAGCAGCTTGTGCATCAGACTCGTTCTAGTTTTCCAATATTTCACCGGAGTTTGACGTACGACCAGACTGGCATTGGCTTGGCCGAAGATTACAAGAACTATAATTCATTTCATGGTCCGGTACACCGGCGGTGTTGAAGAATTATTGTAGCCTTCCTGAGTTCAGAAATCACGTTTTGATATCTTATTTAAAGATAAGTGAATAAGGGATCAGTTGGCTGTATATGGCTTTAGTTCACCGGATGTTAGTTGTTAAAAAAACGGTTGTAAAGAGAATTTTAAAATGTAACTTTATGAGAAATATTCCGTTTAAAATGATATTGATGATAAGGAATTTTATTTTATTATTTAAGTACTCATTTAATACTAATTATCAAAAATAAAAGAAAATTTATAAATTTGTATGTTTTCTTTAGATTCATGTTGGTCCAAAAAAATCTCAAGGTGGGTTCAGATTTCATTTAACTGTAATAATGATATTTACAATCCAATATATATTTCTCGTACGTAAGTTTACACAAGTGCTTACTCTTAATATTTCTTAAACAATAAACATTAAAATTATCAAGATAAAAAAAAGCATTAAACCAACGAGAAAGCTAAAGCTAAAAATGGTCTTACTTTTGAAATGCGGAGAAATTATTCACTTTCAAGTCCTTCCTGATACAATGATGATGGCTTTGGACCAGCATCAGCGTGAAGACTTGAAAATTCTTCAAAATATTTTCTTATCACTCAAGAAAATCCATTCATGTCACAGTTAAGTATTTTAGCTATTATTTGTAACTTTGTTTTTATAACACTTTATGCACTTAAAAATTATTTCTTCTTTTTTAAGGTTATGCAAGTTCCATAAAAATGTAATTAATTGACAATAAACAACTTAAAAGTAAATCACCATCTGGTACAAGTCACTAAATTCAATTCATTTAACTTTAACGATATAGCCGTCACTATAAAAACAATGTTATATTTAAAAATCTAGTAATCTTTATTGTTCTAAGAATATCTTAATAAAAGTACTTTATTTAGTTCCAAATTTAACAATTCAATAGTTAAAACAAGTTTTTATGGTAATCAGTACATAGCATTTTTCGGGAAGAGATACTGGAGCGACTAATTACTTGATAGGGGGTGGCAGTGGACTGTTTAAGTGTTTTTAGTAATTAGTGTCCATTTTCCGCAAGCCAGCTCGTGCGAGGAAATATCGGGAGAGGGTTAAGTAAAACTAAAATTCTGTGTGAAACAAGAACAAATATACTTACTCCTGTTTAGCTATGAAAAATAAATATCTACAGGAAGTTAAACACAAAACAAATTACGGGGTTTTAAGATCAATGCAATTTAAAAATTGGAGTAAGCAAGAACGTCGCTACAAGCAGGATTTTAACAAAATATAAAATTTAATTACACTCCAATAAGCAACACAACACTACACTTGTACGTCATTGGTCTTTTTTTATCACTATCGCGCATTAGAAATTCTTATAAAAATTTAGTTAGGCCAATTTGTCACTAATTAGTGAATGTGTTTCATTAAACACATTCGACAGACGAAAACTTCTTATATTATGCGTGGACAATAATCAATAACTTTTTTAGAGAAGCTTAAAAAAATCATTAAAGCATTAGAGACTTCCAAAAATATATTAAGTCATAAAAAGTGTGTGTGTGAGAGAGAAAATTCTGCGAGATGTATAAACACGTGTGATGCTCTTGAAAGACGTTTTGTGTCTTTTTTTTCGTACGCTGATTTTGTCTTAAAGGTTGTTTAGCACCTGGCCTGACCAATTGTAATTGAGCCGGTATTTATTCTAATAATTCGGGGCATTTTGTTTTAGTTATATGTAGCTTGAGAATGGTATTTATAAATGAATGTGGTTGATTTTGAAAACTCATCATGTTGTTGTTTTTGAGAAATTTCACATTTAATGTCGTAATATACGAGATGAGGGGAGACTCGAACTTAAGCAATATGGAAGGGGGTGTGAGAGGGAAATATTTCCGGCGCGCTGATTCAAATCCAAATTGAAGGTGAGATCTAATTTTCCGTTGGAAACAGATACAAATGGTGTTGAGTAAGTAGCAGATCTTGAATTGTATTTTACATGATTTATTACTACTGATATATAAGTTGACGATTTAAATGACAACATATGTGAATTTATGATTGTAATGGTTATTTAAAAATAATGAGCATAGTTTGATGAAAAGCTGAACTTTAGGAAAAGGCTTTGTGGTGTTCACCTTCTTTAAAAAAAACTGTCGTACAGGTTTGTTACCCCGCATCATAAATTCCCCAAATTCAGGGATATTGTTAGATTTATAAAAAGACCGAAGTTCGTTAATAACTGAAAGTCACAAAATCAGTAAAAGCAAAAAACATTTTCCGAAATCAGTTGATGTATCATTCTTGTCTCGAATATCCATAGTGTGTATTTTTGTAAGTTTCTTTTATATTATTGTAATTTTATCATTTCTCGTCCATTCGGTTTAGTTTCATTTATCAGTTGAGCGACAATTGTGACTGTATACTGAGCGTTTCCCCAAACTCTGAGTCGCTTCTTGAGTGAACATGAATCTGATAGGTGCCAATTAATACAGAATGATTTTCGACCAATTAATTCAACATGTTGATTTTCGTACATTATTAAAATCGTAATAAATGTGTAAATACATGTTTATTAAAAATCTTAGAAACAAGAAATTCTGCTAAAACAAATATCTCCTGCCATCGTATAATCCTAAAATTTGGAGCTCGGAAAACTAATTCCCCGAGCCGTTCGATACAAACCTCATACAATTTATTAAAAGAAAAATACGGCTATTGAGAAACAAAGAAGGCTTAAGGATATTTCTTAAGGAAATCCGAACATTCATAAAAACGTTGTAAGTCCTGAGGGGTTTCAGAATGCCCGTCACGATCGAAATCCTTGAGGAAAAATCCTTTAACAAAGACCTGCTTGGCGGCAACCTTAACCTGACAGCCACACTTCATCCACTAAGCTCTGTATTTACATGGCATTTCGAATTTTTCGATTTGCTCTTCACGGAATAATTCTGCGTGATTCAATAAGTACATTCCGGGATGCGTCAGTCGTCACTTCAAATAAATGGAGCAGAGAGAGAGAAATAGAGAACATGGAACTTTTGCCAGATGGATGTCTTTGAATATCATAAACTGGAAAAAAGGAAAATTTACATTTGCCCCAAATCAACAGACCCAATGGAATATATAGGATAAGAATGAACAGTCATGAGCTGTAAAACATTTACGGGGTGATTTATAGCTATTGGGACATAGGCTAAAGGCAGGTTATTTGAAAGATTCCTGATGATGAAATTAAGTTATAGTTTTTATGTTAAAATATTTTTAAATCTTCTTAACCGTTGAAATAGAATCCTTACGTTACAAGTTTTTTTATTGTCTGTTATTTGAAATCCCTTTCTGTGACTCTTAACTGTTCAATTGCGTTTTTCTCGAAAACAGGTGAAATTATCGTGTTTAAACGAAAGTACCAATATTACGTAGAAATGATGTTCACATCATATTTTCTAATTAAAATCACTAAAAAGTTTCGTCAAAAAACGCTACCACTTAAATTCATCATCAGGAATCATTCACGTGGCGTCCCCTGTAACAAAATGTGAAATAATATATAAAATAATATTCCTTGTCCAAAGATATGCCACCCTGCCGATTTCGATAACAATTGATAAATATACTGTGTCATTATCAGAAAAAAACGAAAAAAAATGCCAACTTTAACGCCCTATATCTTATTCCGCAGCAATATTGTATTAAGGTATATTTCGTCCTATTGCCATATTTTGGTCCAAATAACCTTCCCTTAGCCTATGTCCCAATAGTTATGAATCACCCTCTAAATACTGGTACTAAAAATAACGTTCATTTCTACAATTTCTGTAATCTAAGCTCAAATTGTTATCCAATATAATAATCAAATCTGGTACAAGTTTAGATTTATTTATGATGATAATAATTTTGTTTCGTCGTGTTTTCTTCGCTTTAAAAAAATAGAGATTAGTATTTGCAAGTATATTAAAAATGGTGGAGATAACCAGTATTTATTTTAGATTAAAAAAATTGGCGGGAGCGCGGGCAAATCGATTTTAGATCGTTGTAATTTCTGGTCAAATCGTATTATATCAGATACAGTATTTCTAATATATTGCAAAACCTCAAAAAAGCTCATAATCATCTAAACAAAAACAAAAAGATCGATGGGCGTTGATGCTTAAGTATCTACATTAATTTAATATTCACGTAAATAATAAAAGAAAGACTTTACCTAGTCTATAACATTAATCCACTTTTATCTGCAATTAGTCTAATAATGATGAGTTATAAAGAGGGAAACAAAATATAATCGTCTTTTTTTATGATATGTTCATTTCTTTTAGTTAGTTCTGGAATTTCTTTAATTATTTCATTGCCGATTTTTTTAAACACTTCGAACATATTTAACATATTTAACTTTTTGCGTTTGTAAATGTAAATCTTCATTTTTAAGTACATAATTATCGTTACTTGTTTATGGAATATCATGATCTTGCGATATTTCAGTATTTAACAGCGGTTTGCAAAAAGCCATATTTTTAAAGAAAAGAAAAATTAATATTTTAAGAAAGCAATCACTCACAAGCGTTACTGCCTGAGAACTGAGAAAGGAAATTATTTACGATCACGGAAACTCAGTTAAATACTTAAAAATGCAAGTGCGGTATAATGAGACGACTTGATTAGGCCAACTGACCTTCACTACCTCAGATATCAAGTGGTTATAGGTGGTATATAAAATATATAAATGCCCATTTCTTCTAAAGTTCTTAACATTTACTATATTTATATATAAATTTAAATACGAGTTCAAGTTTAAGTTTTGAAATTTAGAAAAGAAATACAGTACTTGCTTATTCATTTTTTAACTAATATATACCATCTTGTAAAGTAAGTACTAGGCTTTATTTTTTTTATTTTTATCAGTTACATTCATTTCTTCGTGGTAGTTCAGATCAATCTTCCATGAATGCTTAATTGTCTTGCCCAACTTTTGAAACAGCATGTTCTTCATTTTCTCAAGTTCACTCTAAATAATATATTTGTTTTTCTTATTCGCGTGCTTTTTACCTAGATCATATATATTTTCGGCGCATAAAAATAATTTGATCTCGATCAAACAAAGTAAACAAAAATTTAAAATCAAAAAAGGTTTGTATATCTGTTAATAGTTAAATTGTCACTTACTAAAAAGTCGCTCTTCTCAGGTTTCAAAAGGTGCAGGCAGTTACAATTTCTTAACCTAGGAAATTAAAAATGGTAGGATATGGAAGTCCAAAATGAATAAATTGTTAATTGTTTTCACTCTAAAGTAAGAGAAAATTAAATACTCGCATAAATTATTCAAATTTTGAGTACCAAACTTATATCGTTGTGTTAAAGCTATCATGAAATAACAAAAAATATTTTCTTAATATAGCTGTTCCAAAAATTTGTGAAGTAACTTATCATTTTGGTATATTTAAATCTTTTATGCACTATTTAAACAAAATATAAAATAAAAGAATAAATGAAAAAAGTTAATGACCTACTTTCAAACACTGAAATCGGATTTACTGAAAGATTTTATAAAATATACAGATTTTTTAAAAAGGAAAACAAGCCGACTTTTCAGGGAAAATTATTATTCGTGTTCCGAAAATATAATTATTTTAAACAAAAGTATTTTAGAAAATTATTAACAACTCTTAGCAATCACTGAAATTTGAAATCAATCTGTATATGGATCTGTTTACTTCGAAACTATTTATAGTTGTTAAAACAGTAAATAAAGATAAAAACATATAAAATTTATAGGGTCTATAATGAATCCCTGAGGCATATCTAAATAGTTAATTACATGATCCATGATCATTTAAAAAAAATCATACTAGAGAATGATTTCGTAAAAAATATTTATTTCATTGTAGGGCAACCTCCCTTACACAGTAGTATTTCACTGAGTATTTTATATACCTTGGGTTAAATTATTGGTATTTTTATTTGAAAAGTAACCTGCTTCTTTTTCTATATTGATTGATTTTCAGGCAGCCCGATCCATCTTATTTCGGGAAGGTCCTTCGGGCTTAATCTCTACTTTCTAAGCCTGAAAAAAAAGCTCCTGTTTATATATATATACAGGATTTCATACAGAACAAACAAATATTCAAAAGCGGATGGAAAAACAATGAAATGGCTTTTAAGAAAAATGTTAATCTTTTATTAACGATTTTATACTTTTCCGGAAATATTACGGTAGTTTTGTCTATAGTAATACGTCTATTTCATTAATTCTCTTGACGTAACTGTAACTCGATAACATTCTAAAGGTCCTCAGGTTGAAACCTCTTTGTTATTTTCCTCGATTGTCAGTCAACAACTGAAGTGAAATGGATATTACTAACAAAAATGCACTTTTGTGCCAAATTCTTGAGTTTCTTTCTGAAAATCTTCCACTGGAGATAATATTGCATCTTATCTGTCTTATAAAGTATACATTAAAAAAAACCATTTCAAATACAAGTGCTCTTCAGATAAAAGTATCCACTTTAAGTAAATTTTATAGAACTCATTTTTAAGAAAACAAAAACTAATATCTGAAGGATCAATTAGCAGAAGCAATAAAAAACACTGATACAAGAGTTAAAAGAGAAGTAGGAACTGTAGTGACTATTATGTACTATTAACTAAAAGATATCGAAATGAAAAAAAGAAAAACTATTTATCAACTAAAATAAGAGCACAATATGAATCTACAAAAATATACAAATATACAAATTGAAAATTTGAAAAACAATCGAAGAAGAAATAAACAGGAAACTCGACTGAAAAGAAATGAACAATGGGAACAATAAAGAAAAATGAAACTCTTTGAAATAGGTGATAATAAACACCAGAAAAAAAGTGTATGCAAAATTAAACAATTGAAAGCAAACCTCGAAAGAAGAAATAAAGCACACAAAATGTCACGGAGAAGTTACCTATTGTATAGAACAGAAGAACAATATAATGTAGATAAAAATAAAAGAACGAAAATATTAAATAGAGGAGCGAAAAATAAAGACTGGAAATAATTCAAACAAAAAATAGACAAGGTTCTCAAATGAACTAGAAATTTTTTTACAAAGCACTAAAAAATTGAGATCAGAAAAGTATTAGCCTACATACTATATTAAAAATAAGAATGCCGGTGTTAACAGAAAAAGAATAAATAATACAGAGAAGGAAAGAATATCACCAAGAATTACTTATTGCGCCAAAAGACGAAGGAAACATGTACAAATTGAATTGCAGGGACATGAAGGAATGGAGATAAGAAATAACAAAGCTGAAAAATGGAAAAGTAGCTGGATTCGACAAAGTTAGAGCAAAAATGATCAAAAACATTGAAGAATAAGGAATAAATATGCTGTTAGTTATTATCAACACAGCATAGAAGAAGAAACAGACTGGCAAAGAACGATAATAGTGCCATGTCTAAAAAATATAATTAAATAGCAATAACACTAATAAACACTGCAATTAAGATATTAAAAAAAAATAATAGACAAAAAAGAGAATTAGATAGCTCCAAAATAGAGTATACACTGGAAGAATCTCAGAGTGGTTTTAGAAGAGGAAAAAGCACAGAAAATCATACGTTCAGAATAAAATAAGCAGAAGCATATCAGGAAACTAATTGTTACTTTCTTAAATTTAGAAAAAGTCTTTGAAAAACAATTTGGAAAATAGTAACAGGAAGAGAAATGAATGTCGATATTTTTTTTGATATATTCAAATGATTTTTATAGTGTATTTTGAGATGTATGAGCATTAATTTTCTGGTGTTAACTATTTATTTTCTAAATTGTTTTACAAAAAAGAATTGATTTATACCACAAAAATAAGAGCTATGTACGAGATTCTGCTAAAATTGCAACATTGTAATGAATCTTATGCATAAATTTGCATCAACCGTGTTAGTTTGCAATAAAAATATAACCAACAGATTTTAGTAAATATTGAAGCAGTTTTAGGACAAGTAAGTCTAGAAAAACAGAAAAAAAGTAAGCAGAAAATTAGGAGTTTAACTTTCCACTATTATTCGAATATTACACCAACAGAAATACTATCCATACAAAATTAAATTGGTTCAAGATTTGAACGAAAATTATTTTAGTCACCTTCTCGAATTTTGTGAATTATTGATTAAGCGTTGAATGAAACTTCCCCTCTGGATAGATAGAAGAATATGGATGATTGAGTGACCACCTAGATCACCGGACTTAACATCCCTAGACTTTTGGTTATACCATTGTATGGAAAGTTAGTGATGGCTCAATGAAAATTTGATATTAATTTTGAAGTTGAAATAGTCCTTCTATCATCTGAAGCGCTTATGATAAAATCATTAAAATAAAAGTTCGGTAATATTTTATTGTAATTTAAAATCCTGTATCACATAAATTAATTGCTTTAAATACATTTGTGAAATCAGTTGATCATCGAATAGAATCGAATGATAGATAAAAACCATTAAAAATTTGAAAATATAACAGAATAACTTTTCTAGTAAACTTAAATAAAGAACTATCTGCTCTATTTTTTTTAAAAATTGCTTTTTTATCAGTTAGGTACTTAATGTGGAAACTTTGAAGAGCCACTGTATACTATTTTCAATTATTAAACAGTAAAGTTAAATTTATAACTGAATGATAAAAAATGACATTATGCATTTTCATTTTTCGTTAAATAGTTCAATGAAAATTATTAATTTATTCAAATGCCAAAAATACCAAAAATTTTATACATTTGATTTTATTTTCATTAAAATAATACACATTTCTTTAATTAAACAGTTTAATTTTTGGAACATTTAATAAGTTTCTATTTAATTTGATTTGAATAAACAATTAATTTACTTAAGTTTGTGTTTTCAAGTCAAAATCCAAATATCAAATCAAACCTATTTAAAAATTATTTATAGACATTGGCAGTTTTTAATCGTATTTTAAATAATAATGTTCATTGAAATATATTTGTTATCTTTATAAATTAAATACTTGACAGTTTTTAATGCGAATGTCACTTATAATAACAATTCCAAGTTTAATTTTAGCTTTTGAAATATTTCTCCAGAAATTTTAACGCACGTTTACGTCGATTATTTATTATATTTATAACATTTAAAAATATATTGTTGTTTAATATATACATAGGCATGACAAATTGTCGGTTATTTTTATTGTGTTATACATAATTTCTCTTGACATTAACATCCATAGTATTCCCAACTAAAGGTTTAATCAAATTTAATGCCGAAACTATGTTTTGTCAAAATGATAACAAATCATGGATTTATTTATTAACTAACTACTTAATATTTGAATATTTGAAAGCAAATTTATGTCAGTGGTATAAATATTACTTTCAGATTTAAAATGGTAGTTTAATATTTATGCGAATTTAATGTTGGCAAATTGCTTATTCAATAATAACTTTCTATATTTATTACTTGATATATATTGATAATAATTCTAAGCATTGAATAAAGGTTTCATATTATATTTTGTAGGTACTTCTATAAAATACACCAACTTAACAGATTCTGAAAACGATTTTATGTTTTTCTGTTTTATCCAATTTAAAAGAGATTCATACGCTGCCACATACAATTGTCTTGATTTTTCAGGCAATAAATTCAGTCATGCAATTTCAGCAGCTTCTTTCAATTCTGGCGGAGTTAAAGACATTTCTTTTTCATTTCATAAGTCCATTTTTTTTAATTTTAAGTAAAATATTTTATAAATATTTTTGCAGTCAAAATTTGACGTTACATTTTGAGTAATTAATTCGTCATTTTTATATCAATCGTTAACATATTGGAAGAGTAATGGAAACTGAATATTCACAACTATTGTGGTTAATGTATATTAATATAATTAAGTAAAGAAACAGATACTGTGTATATTATTAGCCCTTTATTGCATGGATTAATACTAATTTCTTGTATTGCGCAGAATAGTAGTCCCACCTTTTATTATGAATACTTTAATGAGAAAACATAAATTATGTATGAATTGTAAAAAAACAATTAAATTAAAGTTAGTATTTTTTACCAGAGCCGCTTCTGCAAAAAAATGATAAAATTAATAATTTACATATTCAATAGTCAAAAAACAACCGTCCTGAGAATTTTGTAAATACAAGGGTTGTCAAGGGTTCTTTCGGGAAAAATATACAAAGAATTTCAAAATCAACTGACAGATATTTTAAATTTCGTTTCATTCATTACTGACGCTTCAAATGGCATTTTTACTATTGCAATTATATATAAAATAATGGAGTATAGTTGGAAAAACTGAACTGCATCTGTAACTGAAATATGTAATAGTTTTGTATGACCTGTCGTCAGTTAATGGCAACCTTTTCCTCCTTTTTATTAATCAAACTATTTATTGAACGATTTCTAATGGGTAGTCCAATGTCACAATTTTTTTTGATATTTTGGAATAAAACATTTTTCATTCAAATATCTCCAGGAATGTATTGTTTTGGAATAAATAGATATGATGTTTTGGCTGGTTTTGCAGCTATTCATAGATAATTAAATGTCTTCTTTAATTTTAATAACAATTTACATCCAACAATAAGAGTTACTGGTGAAATTGACTAGAACAGTTCTGTAAATTTCTTAGATATAGATGTGAAAAGAGTAAACTGTAATCCTCAATATTTAATTTATTGCAAACCAACTCATAAATATATGCCGATATCAAATCACTCTGTATCACATAAATTAGCAGCTTATAATTCTATGATATATACAGTACCAGTGAGTGAGGATAATTTTAAATGGGAAATTATTAGTATTGATTGAACAATTAAACCAGTTTACTTCAATTATTTTAGATATCCTTTTGGACTAAATACCTAAATACCCAAAAATGTTTTTTAGGAATTGAAGAATATTACTGTACATATTGCTTGATAATGATTGGTTGAAATGCTTATGAAAGTTACGTACCCTTATAAGAAATCTGTCATTCTTATGTCACTCTTTGATATTTAAGTGAAACCTTGGTCAGAGATATTTTAAAAACAGCTTTGTAATACTGTAGAACTCCAAAAAAAGTATAATTTATCTTTTTATATTTAAATATTATTTTTGTATTTTACATCTTTCTTTGATATATACTTTTCTACCTAATTTTTTTCAACGAATGTATCCACAGTTTGCTCTATACTGTTATTACCAGTTTTACTTACATTTAGGCCTGGTATTCTTCTTACCTTTGTTTTCCATTTCCTAAAGTATATTACTAAACTTTTTAATCTCATTATTCTGTGTTTTTATTCTTTCATTTTCTTCCATTTATGTTTTTACTAATTTTCTTGGCTCCTGCTGTTTATTCCGCCTTTCTTTTACTTGCCCTATTAAATCCTTTAGCATAGTTTGCGAATCATAGACCATTTCCATCAATTTTTAAATTTTCTCGTCCGTTTTTTATTATTCATTTTTTTAATAGTTGTTCTTTTTATTTTGTTCCTCTTGTTAACGAAAACTGCATTTTCTTCTTCTCTTCTCTTTTCTAGTTATTCGCTTATATATTTGATTTTAACTAAGCATACTAACTAGTTCGATTATTATCGGGGTAAAAATTGTTTTTATTTTTAATCATTGAAGTCAACGTTGTTGGCGAGATGGCGAGATTCCTCGACACCTGACATACCTTTACCTATGGAAAAAAAATGCAAGGTGTGCAGAAATATCTGGAGATCACTAAAAGGGTCATCGTAACAATAACTAAATCAATAATTTACGTGCTTATCCTAAAACCAGCGAGTCTCTTGGTGCTTGGCGGAATCCTTAACGCAGTCTGAAACGCGCATGGTCGCTCGCGATTCGCTGAAAAGCCTGAAGTTTCAGTGCTCTTCACGTTTGCGGGTGAAACGTTTCAGGCGGAGGTGCACCGCGGGTTGCATATCTCATTTTTGTGTCTCAATTATTCTGTTCTGAGAGTGCTTCATATATACGAGTATCACGCGGTTACTCGCGAGTGTGTGACTCACTCGAACCTTCTGTACAAGACGAGGGATGACTCTTTGTAGTTAGAAAGGTATATGTAGCTCTTTGATCTTTAATTACGGAAAAATTGTAAATCATGCAAAACTTCAACGGTACTCGTTTTTTAAATGAAAAAAAATGCGTTCAATAAACGGTCAGAAAAACAAAATATGTAAAGTTAAAATATGAAAAGTGATATTACATTAAAATATTAAAACATATAGTTTTATAGCAATTGCTTTAAACTTTCGGGCACTTTGAGGTATAAAAGGAAAATTAATAATAAAACGTATTTTAACAAAATATAGTTCAAAATCTTTATACAACTGTACGTATTATTAAATATTGAAATATTAATGACACATTAATTTCGAATCAATTTGCTATGTGTTACTTCGTCGTGATGCTAAATTAATCATAAGACAAGTATAAAATTAAAAGCTGCAGCAAAATCAATGAAAACGTAATTAGCGAGTGGCACATTATACCAGATACTAAGCAGGAATCGGAAAATAAATAGATATATCCATTTATTTTTATTGAAAATAGGGAGAGTAGAAAGCAACAGGAAGAATTTGGATAATAGCTTTCATTCAATATTCCTTGCTTCCTTTACTTGTTATAAAATGTTTTTAAATATTGAAATAATAATAATACAAGAACGTATAATAAATCAGTTTTTCAATACTGTTAGTTTTGTAAAGAAATTTACGTAATTACCTTTTTAACAGATATAAATCTGAAACAATCACCTGAGTCTTGGAAAAATGCGTTTTCCACGTTTTTCTTCTTCAAGTTGCTTTACGAAAAAAGTAGCAAAAATATTACAAAGTAGAATAAAATAATAAATAGATTCTAATTTAAAAAACTAGAAACATATATGACCTGATTTTCAAATAAAAAAGAGAAAAATTTCGAAAAAAGAGGTACACAAAAAAATGTTTCAAAGAAAAAACATATATCTCTTCAATTCCATTGATTCATATTATAATAATATAACTTCCAGTTAGTATAGTTTACGTCTAGTAACCCAAGCGTCTGTCCTTAAACCATTTTATTAATACTTTGCATAAACGATCATTAAATTTATAAACTCCATTATTTATGCAGACGATACCACTTTCTGTCACTCCAGAACGAATTTGGGTGAACTTTATAATGAAGACAACAATGTAAATTATAAAATAAATTATAAACTTAAGTAAACTTTAACGAATCAAAAAACTAAAGGATTTGTTTCATTATTGGTATTTCTTTTTTTATTTTTTATAACCAAGGTAACTCTTTTTATGTATTTCGAGCTTTTTATTGCAGGAGAAAAAGTTCTTTTTAATGCATGAAAAAGGTTTAAGATTGCTCATTTCTGCTGGGAAAAATAGACAAATTTTCATTATTCTATACTAAATTTTTTCCTCACCTGATGCATGGGCTTAAATATTATATTTTTTTAACAACCCAACTGCTCAGAATTTTTATAGCTGCATGATTTTTGCATACCTGTTTAGAAACAAAAATATACTTCATTTTTTCCTGGTGCCAATAAAACTAACATAAAAATTGTTCACTGTATATCAGTGTTTATTTTAGAAATTTTCAAAAATAGAAAAACACGTTTTCCACGACGTTTCTCTCTTTCAAGTTCCTACACAAAAATAATTAGCGAAAATAAAAGATGAATAAAATAATATACAAATAAATAGTTCAAGTTTAATTAAAAATATAATCGTACGTGACTTGTTTTTCAAGATTAATGTTCATGTATGTAGAGAAAATTACAACAGAAAAACGGAGGAAAGGAAAACTTTATAAAAAGGAGACCACAAAAGTATTAAAAGCACAAAAACTTTTTTCTTAACAAAATTTGTTTGAGGCAAATTATAATAATGTCACTTCTAGCTTCTAGTTTAGAACATGGTGTAATACAAGGATCTGTTTTTAGACCGCTTTTATCACAAATAATATATATAAACCATAATTTTTTTAATATTTTATGGCACTGGTGTTAACTACTAATAGTTCAAATTATCGTTTTTTTATTATAAATAAACTATATTCTGTATAAAATTTATTTGGTATTAATGTTGATCACTATGTAATTTGGTGTAACATCATATTTTAATCGTTGTAAATGTTTTCAAGATAACTCTTTTTTCTATGTATTAAGAATCTGACATCATTCGTATAACCTAATTTTCAATTGTTTGAAGCTATGGCACCCTTTTAACTCGTATCATGCAGGTCGAGATTTTTACTACAAAAGAAAGATTTATTTTTGCCGCAGGAAAATGATTTAGGGTTGCTCATTTTTGTCTGCAGGATTTTTCAGACGTTTTGGAAAACAAAAATAGATTAATCTACAGTTTATCAAATATGTTCAACTTCCTTAAAAATCCGGTACATACCATCTATAAGCAGTAAACACTACACTCCTGTTTCAATATTTGTTAAATATTCCACTATAATATTGACAATTTTATCACAGTCCATCATCGTCTAGTATGTAAAATAGACACAATATTATCAGGACCGTTCTAAACTGACGATATTTAAGCAGTTTCTATACTAATATTAATTTCTTTGAAAACGACCGATTTTAGAAAAAAATATATATAAGACATATTTATTCTATATAAGGTTTTATATCTCATTCATAAATGTACGCATTATTTTCGTGGATATGTAACTAAATGGAGCCAATAATGATCTAATGAAAGTTGCACTTTAACGAGCCAGCTCAAACTTTAAAAAGGCTTTTTTCTGAATAATAAAACTGTAACTTTTATTGAAACTATTAGCGTTCAGGTGAAAAGTAAACATAAAATCGAGAACACGGCCATGTTAAAAAGGAAGAATATTTTAAACTGGAAACGTCAATATTTTAGTAAAGAAGCGTTGGAAAGGAAATAGCTTAAATTGACTCCGTAAAGGTTTAGAAATTGGAAAAGTATATACGTAATGAATTTTATATCCAATCATCTAAATTATATTACATTATTTTAAATCATCTAAGAAAAATAGATGCAAAAAAAGTCAGATAGAGGATAGTATGAAAGACGCCTTTTTTCTTCACCTCCTTTGGAGGCTTCAATCCATCTATTTCTAATTAAATTTACAATCTTTTTTTAAGGAATTTCAAAATTCGAATGCATTTTAAACAAGTTAATTTTGTAAGTTCGTAAAATTTCATGATTTCTCGGAATTATCAAAAACATTGGCATCATCTCGACCTCTAGCAGCTAACTTACAAACTTAAGGTTTGGGCAACTTCGCATACAGACAACTCATCCGATTAACTTCTTGTGATTGGTCACATTATACTCTCGTTCAGATTCTGGTACTAACCAAAATCAAAATTATTCATTAAGCTTATTTCAACATATTTTTCATTTTTTAAAATACTAACAGTTGGTGTCTTTAAAAATGTAATTATAATAACCAATAAAAAGTAGAAGTTGTTCTTCTATCTATCTAATGACGCTATTTTGATCAAACAAACAAATGAGCAGCTTTTCAGACTTAAATATTTTTTTTGGTAACTCAAAAACTTTTTAAACCACTGCTGTTTTCTCTATAATGAGTGAAGTCTTGTAGAATTCGGAAATACTGGATTTGTTTTCTTCAACTTTACCTGCTAATAGAAAGAAAGCAGTACTTTTTAAACAGGTCATTTGTTAAAGAGAATAATTTTCCAGGTATTTTAAGGCCAAACTGATGATTTCATTTGTCAATCTTGACCTGGAGACCAGGCTGGAACCCCATTACATTTATATCTTCTATTGCAAGAAATTGTCTGGTTCTTCTTGTCGTACCTGTGAACTCCAACACCAGATCAACATATTTTTGTCCAGGTGCCTCCGCAAAAAATAATGTTTTGTCCTTTACTTCCTCAGCCTCTTAAATCTCGAATTCGAGGATCATCGGATTTTAGAATGATTTTAGTTTTATCTGAAAACAGTATTAATTGTATTATTTTAATGTACTCTACGCGACCTCAGGTGATCAATTTTATTTGGTCAGAATAACTTGGAAACTCAGTTATCTCCTGCTCAAAAAAAGCATTCTTTTTGTAAGGTTTCAACTGAAACACTAACTCCTGAAGCTTCTAAAAATTTTCTTCTAAGATTTGGATATTCCACAAAACCAATTGTTCTAGCCCTCTAAACAAAATATTTTTACATTACTTACTTGCAAACTATCACGTAAGAATAAAACTAATCAATTCATTTCTGATTATATTAAAATCCATCGTATTTTTTTTCAATAGATATATTAAAATTATCGATTTAATTTTTATTTCCTTTATATTATTTACTATTAATATATTATTGCAGCATACAGCATGAATATGAAATATTTATAAACCATCATTTTACTTGACTTAAATGACGTGCTTTTACTACACCAATTGACATTTACATAAATTCTATATAGCTCTAAGCTCATAAAGAAATAACCAATCTTCATTTTATGACCTGCTTTTGTTTGTAATTGATTATTACATTAAAAGGAGAAATAACATGACCTAAATAATATTTTTCAAGATACTATTTTAAAAAATTATACTTTTATGTTTTCATTTAGAGCATATTTTTATTAAATATTATATCACCAGAATTGTAACTAAGCTATAACTAAAACTGAGCTTTGGAACTAATTCTGCTTAGTTTGTTCTTTTGTTACAAGAATTTTTTTGTGTTGCTATTAAACAAAACATTACCAGCTACTTTGTGCCATTTTTTTATTGTTAAAATTTACCTCCAGTTAAAAATTCTGTATTAATCCTAATTAAATTTTAGTCTTGCATGTCTGCTAGTTTGAGTTTGTAACAATCATGTAAAAGAGGGTTTTAATTTGTAATTCCGAACGTGTTCAAAGTTAAAATAAAAGACCCACAGATTTACAGTGAAATTTTGTGCAAACAATTTTTTGCTTACCAAAATTGTTTTTCGATATAATTCCGCAAATTTATTTTACAATGCGTTTCTAGTTTTAAATGTTTTCTATTTACATAAGTTAAATCCCTTACACACAATCCATCAGCATGAACTATATTTCTGTTTTATGTGTGTTAAACATTTCAATGTAATATTGACAAGTTTATCACAATTCAGTGCCTAATGTAAAATTGATATTATTACTCACAAAAAGAGAAACAAAATTGAACTTAATACATGGTATTGAAAATTATTTTTTATCAATTATAAAATCACATAAATAAAAAAAAATGTGTCGAAATAAATACCAGTCAGCCTTTCCTTAAATATTTGTATATTTGGTGACTGTTTTACTTGTGTTGGTAAGTTATTAAATATTTTTAAACCTTCTACGAAAAGGGACTCTTACAGAGTGGATGTATGAAATTTATCTACAAAGTAACTCTCTTTGTTTCTTTACGTATAATTGATCATATCCGACCTTTTGACTAGAAATTTTGACATATATCTGGGCAGTAAGCCATTAGTCACTTTATAGATAAACGTTAAACAAGCAACATCTATAATTAGACTGACATCTAAAAATTTTAGCCTTTTTAGCATAATTTGAATGTTTGTATATCTATTGCACTTTAATAAAATACGCATGACTTTATTTTGTAGTATTTGTAATCTTTTTATATCTTCTTTAGTACACGAAATTAATATAGAAGCGCAATATGTGAAATGTGGGTAAATAATTGTATTGTATACTGTGTTTCTAGCCCAGCACCAAAGTTTACCAGATATTCTATGAAAAAAATTTTTTTCTCTAATTTTTTACATATATAATCAACGTGCTGGTTTAAGGTTAAATAAGTATCGTACACCCAGATATTTAATATTTTCTACTATTTCAATATTTTTATTGTCCATACTACTACTTAGGTTCTATTCCTTAAATATTTGGCAATTTTTACGACTTCCTAAAATCATCCATTTTGTTTTGGGCGAGTTTAATTTTAATTTTTTAAATTTGAGTCATTTAGCTAACATTTTTAATTCGTTACTCATAATCATAATTCTATGGTGATCTGACCCTATTACTGATAACATAGTATCATCTGCATATAGACTTACAAAACTATTAGTCAAATATTCGCTAACGTCATTTATATACAATAAAGAGAGTAACGGGCCAAGTACACTTCCTTGTGGCACTTCATATATTACTTCAACCTTATTTGATATATCCTTACCAATTTTTGTTTGTTGATACCGAGAATGTAAATAATTGTTTAACCACTGAAGTACTGAACCCGGTATTCCATATGATTAATATTTTTTTAACAGTTTACCCCTATCAACCATTTTAAACACCCTTATAATATAACACACATTATGTCATTGATAGTGTGGCCACCCAATTATTTTTAATATCACCAAACTGGTCAGAGAGGCGACACAACAGAGTAATATTTAAAAACGCTTCTTAACAGTCAAAATAATCTTTTTTATACTTATTTTTTTATTTTAAAGCTTGAAGAAAAAATAGTATATGTTACTAGGAGTAGAAGGTTGCTTATATATTTCGCCTAGTTTGCAGCGCAAAACACTGGGCTCAACAAATAATGATTACCTTCTACTCGTAGTAACATAATGTACTATTTTTTATTATAAAAACTGAGATCACATGAAAAGTCATTTTTGTTAAAAAATACGATGATTGAAGACCAAAGTTGATACCGTGTTATATCAATTAGATTTTTGAGTAAAATGCGATAAACTCTCTTGATCTGACTTTTTTTATTTAATTTTTGTTTTTAACTTTTGATGTTGGTTAAATAGGAATATTATCATTATATTTATTTGCTTAAAATTTCGTTTAAAAAAAAGTACTAACTTCTTAGAAAAAATATTGAAAATATACAAGAAGCAATTTTTCAAAAAAGTGCATGAAACCTTTATCCACTAAGGTCTTCGATTATTTGACTGTTGCAACCAATTTAAATCAAATTAATACATTTATCATTATCAAACATTACTCTTGCTTATTTCTTTTAGTTTATAAATTTTTGAGAGCCAAAATACAATTAAACTGTATATTTTATTTTAGATGATGATAAATTTTACCTACCAATCAAGAAATTTACAAGTATGATTTTATTTTCTCATAAATTATGAAATTGCTTTGATGTTCTTTCAATTCGAAACGTATTTCAATTTAATGATCCATTTTATGAATTTCATTCACAATAAACCATTTGTGATATTCATAATTTTTCTAAGAGATCTGCATTGGAGGAAACAGTATATATATTGAAATGTTAAACTATTATGTTTTCGGAAGTTTCGTTATTACTTTTGGCCAAATACCAAAACTATACTTGCAAGATTGCGATGCATATAATAAAATTTAGTTGAGATGAAAAATCGACTGAAATGTTGTATTAAACGTTTCATTTTATCTGTAATAATTCGTTGGTGTTTATAGTCTTAATATGGATTAAATAACGATAAGTTGATTTTATCGTTATTAGAAGAGAGTAATAAAACTTATATATATTTAGAGTGAGTTTGGAACGTCTCAATTATCTCGAAAACGGCTTGCAAGAATTTACATTGTTGTCAGATCTTCCGTTTTTCTGGAAATATAATGAATTTTGTTATTTCAAATGGATAACCTTGTATATTTTTTTCTTTTTGAAGTTCTTAAAAAATACTGAATATTATTTATGTAATATTCCCTATACCTAAATACCATAATAAAATATTCAGCATTTCTTAAGGACTTCGAAATGAAAAAATATACAGGGTGATCCGTTTGGAATTTTTCTAGAAATGATCATGTTTGAAAGTAAAATATTCTATTATAATCATTTCTGATTAATTTTTACTGATTTCATTTGTTAATCTGACCTTTTTTTCTTTCTTCCTTAGTAAATAAAAACAGTTACAATGATATTTTATACATATTTTGAACCTGTTTTAGAATCTATACAATTTTTTAGTTTTATACCAATATTATGAAAAATATTACAAAATTCTTGCCATACGTACAATTTAATAATTTCCTACTAACATGTAGTAGTACATTATTTTATATACTTTTTTCATTTACCACTATTAAACTAACTCCATTTCATATCTGACACTTTTTCAAAATTACTAAAAATTTTCTATAAATCTCTTTAATGAGGTGATAAATTTATTCTACACTGAACATAAAAATATTCCAGATTATTTAACCACATATGCTAATGATTTTGGAAAATTTATAAAGTTTTTCCATGGAGTCTCTCGTCAGATTACAAGAAAAATTATTTGTTTTATAATATAATCACATTTAAATAATATCCACAAAAATTTTAATATTCCAGACAATAGATTTCATAATAACGTTAATATTTGGTAATATGATCTGACTTTTAGTGGCGATACATATTATATATTTTACTAAAATTATTTAATCAAATCAATTTTGGCATTTTATTCTCCAAATTCCTTAGATTCAGGTTTATTAATAGTACTATAGGACATCTCCTTACAATACATAATAAAAAGATGTTTATAAAACAACTACTTCAAATATTGTCAGAGATATAGTTAAAATACATCTTACTGACAAAGATAAAAATATTATTTAGAGAAAAACAAGTGTGTAGTTTACAGTGACATTTTTTTGTCACGTCATGTCAAGTTAATTTTTGTAAGTTGAATAAAACATTATTAGTACTACTCGTATTATTTGACGAATCGTTTTGTACTGATAATGTTGAACAACTAACAATTATCATTATAGCGAGTGTTAATTAAATAAGTAGCTCTCTTCTGATCTAGTCAAACTAAAATTAACATAAAAGTTTTATAGTTACTAGAGAGCGTTAGTCAACTGTTTTCCCATTCACTGGAGACAAAAATTAAAATAAAATTCGCTCTGCTTCTATGGTAACAATTTTATGATCATTACATTTCAAGATTTTGTTTAAATTACAAAATTAACATAAATAACATCAAAATATTGTTTAGATTTCAAATAACTAGAATTAACCTAAATAACATAAAAATAGTGTTTAGATCTCAAATAACTAATATTAACCTAAATAACATCAAAATATAATTTAAAATTGGAACAAGTAAAATTAACATAAATAAATAAAAAGAAAAACGAAAGATATTTAAACTTTTTCGTTTTACTTCACCTTTAAATTTTAAAATTTAACATTTGTGACGTCCAATAAACCAAATAAAGAGTTGACATCTCACTGACTTTAATAAAAGTTGTTTCTATTGTATTATTAAGTGTATTTGTGTTCGGTTTCGATGAGGTGTTTTGCGTAATGTATCTTATCTGGTTGTTTTAATCTATAAGCTCTTAAGTGCTCACAGTAGCATATGTTAAAATTTCTTAATGTCTGGTCCAGATAGAGGGCGTTACAATCCGGACAATTTAGTTTGTAAGTACCTGATTTTGTAAATTTATTAGGTTGTACACTAAAAATTGAAATTGTCAAAATCAAATATTGAGAATTTTCAGTTTATAAAATATTTTATAAATACCTAGAAAATTAATTTTCAAATGGAACTGGTAACTTCAATGAAATGAGCAGATTGTGAACATATATGGGAAATTTATCATTGATTCTAGTTTCTGAGTATTGAAAGAGAACTTCTGACTATCGGAGACGGTTTGGGGTTTTTTCGGATATAAAAGCTCCAGCTCGTCGGAAAGGGTTAGGGTTTTTTTTTCTAAAATTCCACTTATCGGCGCGGGCAGGGACTTTTTCGCTGATACTAGCTTTTTAATTGTTCTTTGATGGCTGTTGAGAAAATTTTACTCGGTAGGCGATTAAATATAGAGACGTATTAAGGAGGATAGAAGATAATCTATTGTAATATTATATTTTGTTATGGAAGAGAAAATTTTGTTTTTAATACGAATACCAATTATCGAGGATAAAATAAAATTTATAAATTTTGTTGAATGCTCTTTGTATATTTTCTATTAGATTTATGTTGGTTCAACAATGATTTCAAGGTGGGTTCAGTTTTCATTTCACTATAATAACCCAATCTTAATATTTCTTACAACTAATTACTGGTCTCTCTTTTGAAATATGTCAACCATAGACGAGAAAATTATTCACCTTCTCAATAAAATGATGGTTATGAACAAGCATTAGCGTGAAAATTCTTGAAATTATTATTTTCATATCACTCAAGAAAATCCATTCATGTCACAGTTAAGTATTTTATCTAATTTTATATTACTATTATTTGTAAATTTGTTTTTATAACAATTTATGTGTTTAAAAAATGTTTATCCTTTTTTAAGGTCATGCAAGTTCCATAAAAATGTAATTAATTGACACCGAAATATCTCTAAAAGATATATCGAATAAAAGTAACAAATTAGAGTCACTAAATTCAATTAATTTAGTTTTTTAGGTTATCAAATAAATGTTTACAATCTACTTTTTTTTAGTTTGTTCTAACTTCAAAGATGTGCTCTAGGTAAGTGAAAATTTGAAGAAAAATTATCGAAAATCTGACGCACAGCAGACTATTTTATTAAAATTTGACATTCTTTAATAAATATGTTAAAAATTACAATAAATTACCAATTTACAATACTTGAAAAGTCTTAATTACTATTATTTACAAGGATATGATAATATTCCAATAAAATTTGATCTTGTTTTCCTTAAATTATGTAAAATAAAACATCGCTTAATAACTTTTTATATGAGATTTTTGTTCAGCAGTAACATAATTTTCTCAATTTTTTCATTTAGGATTTTGTAAAATTTTAAAATTAACTTGATTATCCATTCAAATTTAGTTAAATTCGTAATGGTGTTCATATGTATTTTTAATGTCGCAATTAGTTTCGAAAGGTAATTCAGGATTCCATTTTAATGAAATATTCATGAATAGTTCATTCATGTATTCAACTATACCCAAATTTACGAACGCTTTCAAGAATGTGCTTTTACAAGTTCATCAACTTAGTGTTAAATAAGTGGTTTAACTAATTAAACCGTTCCTAGTAATTCGGTTTTGGGCGGCATTAATGTTTTAGTCTCTTATCCAAAAAATAAATTGAGTATTGGTAATTCATTGAATTTGTCGAGAGCTACTTTTCAAATAAGCCATTTTTTCGAAAAATATTTGAGCTTATTTTTTCATCAAAATCTCAATTTTTTAGATGCAAATATAACTTTTCAAAAAATCTGTTTTCGGATTGAGTTGTGCCTTATTTATCCTTATTTGGTCTAAATATAAAATAGGATTTGGTTCTAATATATTTTCTTTTCCAATAAATAGTTTCTTGGCTTTCAATCAGGATCAATTTTCTAAAATCTTCTGCAATTTAATTATTTGTCAACGATTTAATACGCGGCTTAATTTGCTCAAATTACCCGCTTAAAAAATAGTTTGGACTTGATTTTCTTTATAAGCACTCAATTTTAGCCATCCAAAAATAAATGGTAAACTGAGTTTTTAATAATTTTTTTAAAAGGACGAAGAAACGCTGTAATTACATTTAAAACATGACGTGATTTAACAACTTAAGTGAAACTGACATGCAATTAGTGTAAAAAAATCTAGTTAACAAAAAATGTATCAAAAGAATCTCTCCTATATTCTAATAGAAGGCATTAAGAAAGTATTTAACCTAAAAGAAGGAAAAAAGATCAACCTTTTAAAAAACAAAAGAAAAATACTTGCTTCAAAATATTTTATTTATGATTTTACTTAAAAGACATTAAAAATGCTTAGAAATCGCATATAAAAATGTTAAACCTGGCTTTAAAATACTCGATTCACGGTTTCTTTTAAAAAAAGACTTAAATCTCATTTCAAAAAATCTCGAAAGTTACTGAATTTATGGTTTCTTGAACAACATTAAAAAGACTTAAATTTGGTTTGAAATAGGATTAAACTTACTTTCAACTAGTTGATTTACTATTTAGCTTAGAAACATAAAAAATACTTAAAATTGTCTTTAAAAGCTCTAAATTTTCTTTTAAATGCTTGATTAACGATTCTTTAGAAAAAATATTAAAAAAGACTTAAACATTGCTGAAAAAAGCTCGAAATTTGATTTAAAATACTCGATTTATGATTTTTCTTAAAAAATATTACAAAAAAGGCTTAAAACTTATTTTAAAAAATCTCTAAACTTACGAATTTATGGTTTTTAGAACGACATTAAAAAAATTTAAATCTCGCTTGAAATAGAATTAAACTTACTTTCAACTAGTTGATTTACTATTTTGTTTAAAAACATAAAAAAATACTTTAACATTTATTTAAAAGCTCTAAATTTTCTTTAAACTGCTTGATTTACGATTCGTTAGAAAAAATATTAAAAAGTACTTAAACATTGCAGAAAAAAGCTCGAAATTTGCTTTAAAATACTTGATTTACGATTTTTCTTAAAGAATATTACAAAAAAAACTTAAACCTTACTTAAAAAATCTGGAAACTAACTTTAAAATATTAAATTTATGGTTTTTTGAACAACATTATAAATGCTTAAATCTCGCTTGAAATAGGATTAAACTTACTTTCAACTAGTTGATTTACTTTCTTGCTTAAAAAATAAAAAATACTTTTAACATTTATTTAAAAGCTCGAAATTTTCTTTAAACTACTTGATTTGCGAATCGTAAAAAAAAAACATTAAAAAACACTTAAATATTGCTGAAAAAAGATCGAAATTTGCCTAGAATAAACAATCCCCAACTAAATAATTTAAAGAAATATTTCCCAAACTGTAAATAAAGACGAAAAACAAAATTAATCCAACTTAACTAATATTGAACTCATTTTTTTAACCAAAAAGGATAACTCCAAGTTGTCTAAAAAATCCAAAACGTGGGGAGTTATTGATTCAAAAATTCAGATCTTTCCTCTTAATAAAAAAGATCGAAAAATAAACAAAAAAATGTTAGTGCTTTAAAAGTGCCTTCCATGAATAGAATTAAATGACAAAATTCAAAATTTTTGAAGATTCCCCTACTATTTTGAAAATTAGGCAACTTCGTGGAGCAGTGACATAATTGTAAAATTAAATACTACCTCGATGACATGTATGTTTCGACGAAAATAAATTACATCACCCCATCGGAAAATAAATTTCGCCTCTAAGTTTATTTCATTTTGTAGATTAACTATCTCTTACACTCTTATATTAGAGCGTTTCTCAGTGACAAGATTAATTTGACAGGCTGTAGCACAGAACACTTGAAGAATTTTATAAAGTAGCTAATTCAACAAGTCCCCAAAGTCACTCTTTGGGGCTCAAGAAATTTCACTAAAGTTAAGTATTTATGTTGTGTAATAGCTCGAGTTCATCGCGTACCCGGTTTCACGGTCTGGAATAACTGGAACAAAAGTTTCGTGCTTTTGATTGAGAAGATGAGGTAGTCAGGAATAAATCTCTGACAGAGATTGTTTTAGCTTGTAGAACAGAAATTGAATTTCGCGTTTCTGCGTGAGTTATTACCGAGTCCGTGTATAAATTGTGATTAAGATATGGTTTTGGGAGTTAAAACTCTAGGTATTATTTGATTTTTAATAGTATATATTTATTAACTTAATTTTGAGTTTAATACAACTGCTATAATTTTGAATATTCACACATTTTTAGACGGAATTAATGCTCGAGGAATAATTATGCTCGCTAGTTTGTAATTGCGTATTATATTTCCAGTCACTTGTAAAATGCTGTTTACAGCTCATGTTATTTAATATCCTATTAGAGACAATTTATAGAGATGTAGCCATGCAAATGTTATTTATTCTGTTGGGATCGTCTGGTATTTACATTAAATATTGTTTTGGTGTTTTTGAATGATAACCTTACCTAATCTCTTGTAGTTTATAAAGAAGATTAAACAAAAGTGTTTATCAAATACGAATACATTTATGAAATATTGCTCGAATTAATATGGAAAAATCTTTATATAATTCCTTTCTGTATGTATCCTATTCATTATTAAAAATAACATGAACATCTACCGTTCAATATTTAATTTTCTTAAAAGAAGTATATTTGGGAATGATGTGAGAAATACAGGTAATATTTATGTCGTACAGCAGAAATTATTAATAATATTTTGACTGCATATAATTATAAGAATAAAATTTTCTCTGTTGCAAGGAAACTTGGTACAAGCTTGTCTGAAGGTAGAAAATATATTCATTGAAATCGTAAATTACCTTCATGACTTTTTGCATAAGTATAGAATATTTACAAAAAGTAAATCGGGAATATACAAAGGATAACATAGCATGCAATATCTAATCCAAAAATAGTAAAAGATAAATCAAAACTGCTTTGAATAACATCAAAATCTCCTTCTAAAAATGTTTCCAAAATTTCATTTATTTTCTCCTAAAAATCGATCCCCATTGGTTTTACAAAAATATTCATTATTAATTTATATTCACCATGATTAGAACAACAAACAAAATTTTATTTTTCCAAATGAAATTAAACCATGAAAAAATAAACTTATTGACCGGTAAAACTTAATTAAATCACTGAACGATTTAATACGCGCCGTAATCGGATAAAAGTGTCTTTGGCTTTTTAATTATTTAAAAAAGAATGTGTATAGTTTAGATTATTTCAAATTATGTACGTAAGAAATTTGTTTAGGTTTTACTCTTTACAGCATTCAATTTCAGTCTTCCAAAAATAAATGGTATACTGAGTTTTCAAGAAATATGTTGAAAAGTACGAAAAAGCACTTATTATACAATATTTACATGTTTTATATGAGTACTCGTACCTAGTTCGATTTCACTTTGAACAAATTCTCACTTTCACTGCTTAAATTTATAATTTAAAATTCTCGGACTAATAGTACATTTCAAAGAGTTTTTAATTTTCTATTCGGTGACTTAATTAAGCTTAAATTTGCTTCATTACAATACGAGTTTAATTTAATTTAAAATTTGAAATAAGTTAAAGAGTCAAAGCAACACGGCACTGGTTTATTAATTGGATTACATTCTTTTATTACTTACTTAATTGATCAGCTGCTCAAAATGTTCTCTATTGGCTTCCTAAAACAACTATTTTTAGTTGGTTGTTCTGGTGATTGAAGTACATATTTCTCTAAAATCCGTCGACTTACATTAGAATTATTTCTTTAGATTTAACGTAACACCAAAGAGAAATCTGAGAGCCTAAGATCCGGTGATCTTGGATCTTTTAAAGTAAATTTTTCTGTAAACAAATGATGTTAGAAAAAAAATTATTAGAATATTTCAGTGCAAATGACACCATATAAAAAGATGCATTTTTGTTCTTTTGAAATGTCAACTCTTATTAGATATATTAGAGTAATAAATATCGTATATTTTTCAACTACTTTTAACTAAAACGGAAATGAACTGAAAGCAAAAATTAAGTGTCGCTTTTTCTAATTAGTTAATATTAAAATTTATATGTAAATTAAGTGAGTACACAAACTACACTAGTTAACTAGAGAGTAGAAACCTCTTTCAAATGAGCAAATAACCGACCACTGTAACTATTTAAATTTCGAAACGGGGGGTTACTACCTTGTGGTTAAAATTTGGACGATTTTTTCTTTTTTTTTTCTTTTCTTTTTTAGTTCAAAGAGTTTTCACCGTTATATGTGTGAAGTTATTTCATTTTCGTTATTTCTTATCTCCATTTCTTTCGGTTTCTTGTTGCTATTTTATTGTTTTCCCATTGGATACCTCTTTACTCCACTGATACTTTAATTGACTTTATTCATGTTTTGGCTTTCCCCTTTGTTTTTATTCCTTTACTTCTGCTTCTAACACTCTTTTGGGTTATCTTTCATTGATATTTCATTTCTACTTCTGTTTCTTCGTGTTTTCTGTTTTATTTTCCTCAGAAATCGCATTTCTATAGCATTTATTCTATTCTTTTAAGTGTCTGTGCTTCACTGCATAATTGTTGGTCTTAAAATTTTTGTTTAAAAAACAAGTTAAAATAATATTCAACTCTCAATAGTACATCCTGTACATTCTCCAAAATAACTTTATGCATATATTTTTGCCGTTCGCAATTTTTACTTCAACCAATCAATATTTCGCTAATTTACCCAACAAAAATTGACCAATGAAAACTGCCCTCTCCGAGCTCAGCATTAACGAATAAAACTTCATCACCCTCAACAGCCCGTAGTCTCATTTTTACCCTTATTAATGCAGAGGGATAAGCCAAAAAGAGTCGTACTGTAAAATCAGATTAATACGTATTAACGTGTTTTTACATAAACTTTATAAAAACTTATTCTTCAAATCTATAAACCAGGTGTGCAAGGTACTGGTATGAATGTTGAACGATAAGTTTTACGATATGATTACGCTAAACTGAAACATAAAAGCCAATGTTCGTAATGTAACGTAAGAGTCGCTAAAAAGTCACTGAGCGATGCACACACTCACTCTCCGCTTAAAAATTGATTCTGTTAAGTTGTTCATCTCCCTTCTCTTAATTTGAAGTATAAATTGTCACCTAAAAGTTTAAGTTTAAATATTTAATGATTTTTGAGACCATATATGTAAAATTGAGTTCAGTTTTAAGTTCTGATAAGTGAATCAGTGACGATTTTGTGCCAAATATTATGTAAAACAATCAAAGAACTATCATTATAGTATTTGTTAAATGTAAAGTTTTAACTTCGATATCTTTATTAAAGTTGTTAAAACATAAATGAGTTTATCATTTATTTCATTGGATGGAATTGATGAAATAGCAGATAGAATTTATGTATAGGTATTCCCTTAAAAATAGAGTTCATTTTTGAATAACAATTAGTTTTACTATGCATAAAAATTCTACAATTCTACAACCTGTGCTTTTATGTTCTTTGGCATTTCTTTTCTTCCCAAAAAATTTGATTTCATCATATTAAACATTTTTCCTGTTTTTCCTATTCTTTCGTTTGTGTCATTTAAGGGAGTCGCGGGGTCACACTTGCGATTCTTTCTGTATTCCACTGACCCTTGTAGCGATACTGACTTCGAAAACAAATTAAACTGATAACTTGGTAAAATTCGCCTGGTGTGCTCGGATGTTGTAAACAGCCACTTCCCGACCGCAATGGCAATTTCGCTACAGGACAAATAGCTTCCAGGTTCTTAGTTAATCCGAGACGAAGCAGGACTTAAAGCTTCTGCTTGTTGGGAAGTTTCGTTATTTGAGGTTATTAAAATTCAATAGAGGGGATACTGAAGCCGTACTTATTAAAATATTGGAAATAGGATCGTGAACTTTCAGAAGTAATGTATAGATTACTTAATATGTATAGAAGTATCTGAGGTAATTAAAGGAATGATTTTTCTAAATATAAATGTGTGGTTTATAGATTGAAGGGGGAGATATTGAGCCATATTTAGGTTGACTGGAAAAGTTACACTCTCACCAATGCTAATATTCTTTAAACTTTTTCAAAATGGCTTTCTCTATTTTTTTATCCATTGGTGGATTCTTCTTATTCAATTTATTTCAAAAATGTGTTGTATAATATGACATTTAAAGTAATTATTTTATGAGCGTTGTTTAATGCAAAAATTGCTCTTCATTCAAAGAAAAATAATTTACAAAGAGTTCAAAATTGTTAATAAAATTATAGATTTTCTAAAAAAAAATGCGACTCTTAATTCAAAAAGCACGAATTTAATCAACTATAGGCCTTTATTTAGGAATCTCCAATAACATAAAATAGGTTATAAATATATATATATAAATATATATATATATATATATATGTCCAAAAATACAATGTCTCATACAAAATGTTCAAACGCAATGGAAAAAAGTTACACTCTTCTCCAAAAATGCTAGTTTTAATGTCAAAATACAAATATAATCAAAAAATTGCTCTTCATTCAAAAACCTGGAATTATAAAAATAGAAAATTATAAAAACATATTGCAAAAGTTTCAAACTTGATAGAAAAAAATGTTAGATTTTCCAAAAAAAGAATCCAATTTTTAATGCAAAAACATAAAGTTAATCAATTATTTGTTTTGATTTACGAATCCTGGATTAAGATAAAGTAAGTTATAGAAATATATGGAAAAACCCGATTTCTTATCCAAAAAGTTCAAATTTGATGAAAAAAGTAAATTTTTTAAAAAAGGCTTGTTGTAGTACAAACAATAGAAATTTAATAAAAAAATACTCTTAATTGGAAAACCTGGAATTATAAAAAATAGCAAATTATAAAAATAATTTCTAATCCAAACGGTTCAAATGAACAAAACAATGGTTTTTAAAATAATATAAAATCATATAAAATATATGATTTTTAATTCAAAGCATACATTTAATCAACAAAAATATATCAAATTCTCTAAAAATGTTTGTTACCATGTGACACATCAATCAATCGATTATGTGTTTTGCGGCAACATCGAAATATTAATTTATTCATTTTAATGCTTCTTTCTTTTATATTGTTAAAAACAAAACATATATGAATAGTGGAAAAAATGATGTCTTTTTTTTTGTTTTAAAAGTTCTCTATATTTTACTTCAAATGTAATTATATTTTATTATTCATTCGTCTCAATTTATCGGTGGTAAAAATAGTTATTTACGAAAACCTTTCACATAATCTATATTTTATATAATTACGAATGCATTTCCTGTAATTACATTTTTATTTAAGCGAATTTTACAATTTTTTTTTCCTTCTTCGCTAAATATATTTTGAGAAAGAGTTTGAGATAATATATTATTACTGAAGTATTTTCTTTTCCAAATATATGTTTTTCTTCTTATTATTAATTTTTATTTTCACAATATAAAACTTCATGCAAACCTTACGTGTAGGTACATACGTACACAAGCAAATGTCCAGACTGTTGTTTTTTTAATTATTAAATATATTAATTCCCAGTTCGAGTTTAAAAAAAATTACAATTTGAAAATAATTAAAGTGCGAATATTTTGATTTCGTAGTTATAATTCTAATCCATTTATTTATATTATATTATATTTTGTGCTCACCATAGGGTAGTCATTTATTCCGAAACTCTATCATTTAATGGAATGCAGAATGAATTTTTGTTACATAAAAAAACACACTGAGATAAAACAGCGTAATTTCCATTTTTTTTTTCTCCGGGATTTCAAATATTGGATAGAATCGATTTTTGAATGCAACCGGATTACGTGGGGGTGGATATTTATTTGTTTGAATTTGCGGAGGAGTATCTACCTAGTTTGAGATAAATATGTAAAGGGTAATGATACGGTTCATTCGCCAGTTTCTCTTTATCTATTCAGTCAGATTGTCGCATTTATTCAACGTTTCTGCGAAACTGCCGCGAGTTAGAAAGGCTTTCCAGATAGTAACATCGATTACGTGAGTTTCTTGTTGTCTGAGTTAGAATAATATCTAATCAGTTGGATGGTGTTTTCCATCCTTATTTTAGTACCCAAAGGAAGGAATTTATTTATAACACGTTGTTTTAATTAATTTAAGATGAATTCAGATTCCAAACGTTTGTTGTAAGCGACAGTAAAAGAATATTATACTAATTAATAAAGAAGCTTTGTTCATAAAATAGATATATTAACAGTGATAGAAAAGTAACCGCATAATTTGGGATGGAAAGGAATAGAATCAGGGAGAATATGTTGAAAAAGGAGAGGTAGACCCTGTAAAAATTGAGAGGATAAAATTTGAAGAAATCGGAAAAGGAAAAGGTAATTAAAATTAAAATAAAGTGATCAGGAGGAGAAGAGTGAAAAAAGAGAAGCAGGAAAAATTAGGAGGATAAAATTGGAGAAATTGGAAAAAGAAAAGGGAACTGAAAGGTTAAGACAGTAGCAGAATCAAGCAGAGAAGGTTGAAAAAAGAGAAGTAAGAAAAACTGCGACGATAAAATTACAGAATTAGGAAAAAATCATTGGATTGATAAAAAAAATCGGTTAAAAAATTCAAGCAGACCGAGGAAAAATTGGGAGGATAATATTACAAAAATCGGAAAAGGAAAAGATAATTAAAACGATAAAAAGTAATAAAATTATAAAGAGAAGGCTAAAACAAGACAAACAGGAAATATTGGACGGATAATATTGCAAAAATTGGAAAAAGAAAAGGTAAATGAAATGTTAAAAAAGTAATAAAATCAGGAAAAGTAGGCTAAGGAAGAAGAAGCAGAACGCGAAAACATTTGGAGAATAAAATTGTAGAAATTTGAAAAAGAAGAGGTAACTGAAACGTTGAAACAGTAACAGAATGGGGCAGAGAAAAAAGAGAAGTAAGAAAAATTGGGAGAATAAAATTGCAGAAATTAGGAAAAAAAGATTATTGAAATTATAAAAAAGAAATACAATCCGGAAGAGTAGGCAAAAAAAGTAGAAGTATACCGAGGAATAGTTAGGAGGATAAAATTGCAGAAATCGGAAAAAAAATGTAACTCAAATAGTAATACAATCAAGAAGAGAAAGTTGGAAAAAAAAGAAGCAGGAAAAAGTTGAAATTTTCAAAGAGACAAAGAGTAATAGAATCAGAAAGAGAGGATGAAAGAAGGAGAAGCAGACCGAGGAAAAATTAGGAGAATAAAATTGCAGAAATAGGGAAATAGAAAAGTAATTGATATGTTTAAAAAGTAACAGAATCGGGAGGAATAGGCAAAAGAAAGGAGAAGCAGACCAATGACAAAATGGAGCTAAAATTGCAGAAATAAGCATAAGAAAATTTTATTGAAGTGTTTAAAAAGAAATACAATCAGGAAGAGTAGGCAAAAGAAGAAGAGGTAAATCAAGGAAAAACTGGGAGGACAAAATGGTAGAAATGGGAAAAACAGAAGTTAAAGACAAGGATGCGTAATAGAATAAAACTAGGAAATCCGATACACTTGTAAGGTATTAAAACTGATAGAAAAGGATTTTAAAATAGTTACTTATAATTTCCAGAAGTACTTTTAAAAAAGCTGTAACGTCTCAATAAAAATTCTTCACATGACAAATCTTTTTAAAACCTGAGTTTCCATTCGATTCTGTTGAATTGATTTACCATCCTATCTTGAGGTACCTGCTGGTTAACTCATTTTTTAAATAATAATCATAACTAATATACAATGAAACCTCCATTTACACACAAACTTTTTATAACTTTTTTTTTATTTTTGCATTTTATAAACGTTTTGGACAAATGACAACATTTATTGATTCCACCATTTAATCAAAACTCCAATCCTTTTAATTAAACAAAAAAACCCACCTCTTGATTACTTTTTAACGGACTGCCATGTTTGCTAATCACCAACCTCCTTCGTTGGGGTTCTCGACTTAGTCCATAATCCGGAATGACACACTTCCTGCCGTTGGACGGGAAAAACTCCATACATCTCGTCGAATTTACTTTCTCCGAAATGTATGTGTGACTTCCAGGGATCTATAAATAATTATATTAGTATTCCAGAGGGATACAAAGCGCGCTGCACGTACCTAATACTAGTTTAATTGTTTTAGTATTTGGGTTTATTACTGTAGGATAGAGGCTTTCGTTTCAAGATTTCAAAAAATATTAAATACATTTTAAATATCTCGAATAAAGAGTAAAATCCAAAATCTAATTTCAAAAGTGAGTAATGATAAAGATAGACAACAGTGGGATGTATTTTATGAAATTAGTGCCCCGAGTTTTTGGAGTAACTGAATTTAGTTGATTTTGTTTAGTAATTTTATAAATAATATTCAGATTTAAAAGGTAGTATCAAAATGTATTATAAAAAAATCAAAAATTAGGCAAAAATATCAAATATTACATAAAAAATCCAAAATAAAACTAATTAAACTTAATTTTTTTAAAACAATAAACACATCGATATACAAAAATCTCAGGGTGGTTCCTTTTATTAAATCATCAAATTATGATTATAATTTTCTTTTGATATAAAGAAAGAAGAACATTTTATTAATTAAAATCAATTAACAAAAAATATTCGACTACAGATCAATAAAAAAAAAATCAAGCATCTCTCTACTATTCTTGATTTTACGTGAGGTTTTGTTTACAAACTAATAAAACTACAATAAATTATGAATCCAAATCATTTGTATGAGCTGTCAAAATGAAACTTTTTCAACTAATAAATACTTTTATAATTTAATAATTTATATTGCTTAACGTATTCTTAATTTTATGAAGACATATTTCATGAATTTGTCACAATATTTTTTATTATAATACATTTAACTATAAATCCTAATAAGTTAAACTAATGGTTTACTTATCTTTATTCTAGTTTAGAATATTTTATAGCTGTATATTTATAAGGAATCTTCTTTCTAGAGAAGTATTTTACTTTTTATTAATATGCCATAACGACAAGGCAAATAAGGTATAAAATTTTACATTTACATTTACAAATAAATTCTAAATAGTTAGATGATAGGAGAACATCAAAGTGGAAGCAAGAAAGGGTGTTTTGTTATCGACCTGATATTCCCTTTGCCGCAAACACAAAGAATATTTTATGAGTAGTATCTGCAAATACATGCCTTTATCGATTTTAAATTAACATATGATTCAGGCTTAAGGGATAATTGAGTTATCAATTCCACAAAAAAATGTAAGTTAAATTAATATTAAATAATCCATGGTTATGCTGCTAACACCGTCAACTATTGTTAATATTAATATTCTCTAATTTTCTAGTTCTTGTGATTTATAATCACATTAGTTATATGTATATTTAACCAAAAGAAGACAAAATCCTTCAAATTTCTGAAAAAAGTGGTCATCTAGTACGTAGGCTCTCTGTTTTTTCATTTTTCCAGATGTTTATTTCCAATGTGAGTAGAGAAAAAATATATTTATCATAATAAGCCATCGAGATACTCTTACCA
The DNA here is from genome assembly GCA_951812935.1 of Hermaeophaga mercurialis. NCBI lineage: Eukaryota > Metazoa > Arthropoda > Insecta > Coleoptera > Chrysomelidae > Hermaeophaga > Hermaeophaga mercurialis. The sequence goes on from OX638358.1 coordinate 33,929,324, forward strand.
GGTAAACCTTAAGTAAAATAGAGATGAAATGGACATAGTGAAGATGAAAGAATTGTAATATTTTACTAAATTATTTGTAAAGCAACGCTCAAACAAAGCCGAGGAGTGTTGTGGCATAGTAATAGTGTTATGTCTGATTAATCTTGAGGATAGATTTTCTAAAAATAATTTTTTCATATAATTAAAAGGGAGCTTTAGATTTAAGTAACCGATATATAAAAACAAGGAAATTTAATTCGAAAACATGATTAATTTTTAACCGTCTAATTTGAGAAAAATAAGGTGCAATATGGTCATATTTCCTTCGATTAAAAACAAATCTGCAACATGTATTTTGAATATGTTACAATTGATTTGTGGATTCCTGGTCTAAGCAAGGGTAGTAAACAATATTGCAATAATTTAAAAATGAAAGAACTAAGGTTTCGCTTACTTTTTTACGCATTTTAAAATTTATTATATGTTTATTGACATAAAACATACCTATTCTCATATAACACTTTTGAAACAGTGAACTTATATAACGTTTAGATCATAATGACTGATGTATAATCAGACCTAAATTTTTTGCTTCTTCCGACAAATTTATTGCAACACCATCTAATTCGAATTGTATCGAATTCTGAATATTTAATTTTTAATATTCACTACAAAATAGAACAGCGGTTGTCTTGGATGGATTTATTGTTAAATTGTATGCTTTGGAGAAATGATATATTAGAGTTAGATCACTATTTATAGATTCATTTGCAGCTGGGATATTCGATGGGTCAAAACAATGAATCAATTGTGTGTCATCTGCATATAGCTGTACTGCACACTCATTTGGCAAATCTCAAGTATAGAGTAAAAACAGTAAAGGACCTAAAATGGATCCTTGTGGTACGCCTGATACTATAAATTTAGGCAGGAAGATCAGTTCTTCTAAGGAATTCACGATATCGAGTAAGAGTTTCTGAAAGAGAAAGAATTGCATTTACTCATAGCAGAAAAGGAAAGTGCCCCCCCATAATAAAAAAATTAGATAGCAACATATTGACCTTCCAAATCAAACTTTGAATGACTCTTACTCCAGTCCTTAGGCAATAAAAAAGAACAAGAACCCATTATCAATGGGGAAGTCAGAACAAAAATTAAAGCATCACACATCAAACTGATAAGAATGAAGAAGAGACATCGATAAAAATAGGATTAAGACAAGAATTTGCTGTCTCAAATAAGTAAGAAGTAGTTCTTGCTTCCAATACTAGTAAAAACGTGACAGTGATATAGCTCAGAAAAATATTCATATCCCCAATAATAGTTACTGAAAATATTAAAAATTACAAAGGATTGATGGACACAATGATAAAGTCATTAATACTAATAGGTTTAAAGTGCAATATATTGAAACAGAATTAATAATGTACATTTTTTGTTGAAACAGTTTTGCGGTCCTATCATTCAAATGTAATTAAACATTTAAGTTGTTTTGTTTTTTTAAATAAACAAAAAAGTTTTAAACTTGAACCATGAGAAAACAAAAAAAAATGTAAACAAATATGTGCCGAAATCTACAGGTGTGGTTTAGATTATTAAATCAACTTAAATAGGTTTTAAAATAAAACTTATATGGAATTACAAGCATTGATTTAAATATTAACAATTTAGTTCTAAATTGAATAGACATGTGATTAAACCGTCATTAAATAATTATCAAATAAACCAACTATCTTGTGTTTAACAACTTTAGAACCGATTGTACAATTCTATAGATGCTTGTATAAATAAATCAGGTCTTTTCTTTAATTAAACTTTGGCATAATTAGTGGCAAATCATTTTCAGTAATTGATTATTGACTTTAGGCAGATTTTGTTGTATAATTCTGAACAGAGAAACTCCTCCTTTCTGGAAAATTCGACTTTGTTGTTGTCCCGAACACAACTTGAAGAGTTACTTGGCCAAAACAAATCCATAAGTAAACACACAAACTTTTTAAATCACTTTCACTTTTGTTTGAAGTTATAACCGACCAAAACAAGTTTTCAATCTAAAAGGGTTGAGAATGAACCATTAAATGATGTAATTGCTATGAAATTCAAAATGGAAAAGATATTACTAATTTTTAATCACTTTTAAAGGTAAGGGTTTATTTATAAGTTCTCTAAATTAAAGTAGACCAAAGATTTTAGCAAACATTTGAAGTGAACTGTATTATATCTAAAATGGAAGAGAGTTCGTCAAATTTACATCCTTTTTGTAATTTTTCAAAATCAACGACTGTAATTTATGATTTGATATTTCTTAAACTCAAATTTCATATAAAATTAGTTTTCTAAATTAGTTTTCTTTCTATTTTTTAATAAAACATATAAATACATAAAATGAGACTTTATACTTTCTTTTTTAATCTGAAGCGAATAATTTGCATTTGTATTTTAAATTAATTAAGTATCGATGTTTTTAAATCGGCTATAAATTTTAATCAAATAATATAATTACATAAATTAATTAATTTACCCTTTTCAATATAAATTTTAACTCAAAAACAGAATTAACAATAAAATGAATGTTCAATTTTAAATTAATAATCGCATATAATGCTAGAGTCAATATCTAATTTAAGCTTAATTAAACACTAATTGTTGAATTTAGACCAAAATTTAAAATGTCGTACATATAAACTTATTATGATTTACAAACAAATTGCTTTTAATTTCAAATATTTCATTAAATTCAATGATTCAGTTATTAATAAATTGTCTCTAGTAAGCTTATATAGTGTTATACTATAATATAGTATATCTACTGTTTGTATACTATGACACACTAAAATTCATTTTTATTATATTAAAATAGAAAATTTGTCAGGAAATCTCCATTAAATTAAAGGAACTAAATAATATTTGAAAGAACATGAAAATTAAAATTAATAACTCTAACAAGGTAATTCTTGCGCATAGATGTAGATAAATTATTAGAAATTTTCAATAAACGTACAAAATAAAGATAAAACGAGCAAGTATATTTTTACAATACAACTTCTTTTAATGGATATAATTTATTACTTCGAATAAAACGGTTCCATTTTATGATTGTTATTTAATGGGTAATAAATCAAAGTGAACGTTATTCAAATAAAAATAGACACTAATCGTCGATAGAATTTACATAACGTTCCATGAAAAAAATTTTGTTTGCTTCAAACGGACTCCTGGATCATATTTAAGTATTTTGGTTTATTGAACACAATTTTATGTAATTTGGAGAATTATACATATTTATGGATGAGGTATAAAAACAAGGAATAAAAATGTCTTTTAAAAAAAAGTCAGCTGTTATCGAAATATTATTTACCGAAAAGCAACTAGAGCCGGCAACACCGATAACTCAATCAGGTATAAACAATGGTTTTTTAAACGTTCTAAATATATATTCTTATTTTAGAACACCAAGATATTTAGAATTGTCGATTACAGGGGATGTATAAGAGTGAAAAATGTATTCTCGGCAATTATTACACGATTCGAACGATTTTTTAATTACTTTCCAACAATCTTTGGGACACTGATACAAAACATCGCGGATTAAATTTTTTCAGATCATCTGATATTCTTGATTTGAATCAAATGACATTTTTCACTGAATTATTGAAACTACTTTATCAAACGATAAACTTAAACTGATTAAACGATCTGAATCATCTGCAAACTAAGACAATTTTATGATCCATCGGGTAGATATTCACTGGTTATATGACACATTTTTAGTAAAAGTGTGAGGTGTTGCCACTTATAAATTTTCGCGTAAACTAGTGATATTAGAAAACATTTTTATAGAATATTTTATTGCAAATGACACGTTCTACATACCATTTAAAAATATACATTATTAGAAATATTCATAGCTTGAAATGTTCTTATATAGTAGATGTAAAATTGGAAGTTATTTATTTTTGATGATATTCTGACCACATATCAACATTAATTTAATGAACAAGCAAATCCATAGTAAATTAGATACGGACCAAATGTTATGGCTAATAACTGGCGCAAACGTTTCAGTGGAATTTCCAATCCCTCCCGATAAACATGTCAACGGAGACCAAATTTAAACAGGTGGATATGCATATAAAGCCGTTCAAGTTCAGTGAAACCAGTAACCCAAATTCATCCCTTCTGTCGACAAAAAAGAGCCGAAGTAGATTTATCCCTGTCAGAACGACGGCTGAAACAGTCATGTTGAAAATATTAAAACACCACTCAACAAATTTAACATATATTATTATACATACAGGATGACTACTTTTTATTAAGAATAGATAAATGGTTGGAGATATTGCATGTTTAGATACCAAATAAAATTATTAAAAGTATTTCATTTTTCATCACGTGACCAATCAAATTCAATTAGTTCAATCACGCCATATAAAGAGACCAATTCTATCATCCTTTCTACAAGATAAAATTCGAAAACACTCATACCATCTCATAGTGTAGGTTGAACCAGGCAAGTGAAAATGCTGGCAAATTTATATGGTCAATTAGTAACGATATTGTTCACTTTGTCATCTCTGATTTCCTCACACCAGTAATTTTAACAAGGCGCCAATAGCAAAAGTTTAAACAGTGAAGTGAATTCCACATATGCGGTTAACTATAAATATTGCAAAATATTATATACAAGTGTTTCTTTAACTTTATTTCAACTAATCTAAACAATACAGTTCATTCTTCCCTTTTAGTAAATGAAACACGAGTTTTTCCGATTACGTTCCATATTAAATTGTTCGCTATAAACAGTGCCTTCGCAAACAATGAAAAAATATGACATACAAATAATGGCATTACAAGAAACCGAGCAGAAAGATAGGGAAATCATAAACATAGGAGAATATACGATGTTTAATAGTGGATCAAAAGATAAAAGACTGGCTTCCTTGTGAGCAAAGAATGGAAAAACCGAGTTGTAGATTTCAAGCCATTCAATCATAGATTATGTGCACTAAGAGTAAGAAGAGAATATAAAAGATAACTTTAATAAATGGGCATAGATCGACAATACATAAGACAAAAAAATGTTATTTTGTAAAGAACTGAGCAGGAGATTAGCAAGTGATTGGAGTGCCAAAGTAGATAGTAAAGAATGTTATATTGAAAATATCAAATTTTATCATAAGGAGATCCACAAAGCTACAGGAATTTCCCCAGAATCAAATTGACCATATTCTAGTAGAATCCAAACACAGAAGAAGCGTAAGAAATTATCCTGGAGCCGACATAAACATTTTTTAGTTATTATGGTAATTCAACAAGAAATCCTAAAAGAAATTAAACCCACACAGTATAACATAAAAGAACTGGAGAATACCAATGTACAAAAACGTTTTGAAGTAGAGATAAAAAAAATACTGCAACAGCAAACACAACTATAGGATATAGAGGAAAGAAATAAAGCAAGATTGAAAATTGTAAATGAAGAAACTGATGAAAATAACAGCTTTTAAGAAAATAAGAGGAATTGCTAGAAGAATATGGAAAAACAACAAAAGAAAGTAACTGGATATGAGGCTAACTAATCTTGAAGAATGATACAGAAACAATGAAATTAGAAGCTGCATTCTAACAAATTGGTAATATTGAATCTTATATATAGATTTTGGAAGCATGTGAATTCTTGTAATAGAATTCATTGACGAATATCAAGCATGAAGGTTTATCAGTTGATAACCGTACTGTATTAAGAAAAAATAGTACTTACTTGATTCTGAACTATATATTAGGGTCAGCATTTTAATAATTTAACAATAAAATATAAAAAACAAGTAAACTAATAGGTAACATTAAATTCCTGAATGGAATGATTATTAATCTTCACCAAGTTCATTAATAATGAGATTATGATATGTATTACTAAATGGCTAATTTAGAAAAATATCGGGCAAGTTATAAGTTATTCAAAATAATACTAATCTAATGTTAATCGCATAATTAGATTACCATTTGAGAGAGAGTTAAACTTCAAGTGATTTTACAAAATCACTTTTCCTGAATCTATTTAATTTTGTCTCTAAATCTTTACTTTCTTTGAGTATAGATTTTTCGAATATTAAACCTAGTTTATATATAGTCATTAATGACAATAATAATAATAATAATAAAAACCTTTATTGATCCATTTCGACAAATAAAATTTATAGGACAATACACAAATATTGAGCGATCAATACAATAAAGTAGGTAAAATGAAATAAAAAATCTAACATACATAAACTGCAATTCCCAGTCATATAAATAATTTTTTTTTGGACCTTGTAGTTTTAAAGCAACTATTATTCAAGTCTGTCATGCCTAAAATACTAATTTCTTATAAAGTTTATATATTCAAAAAAAATCTGCAAGAGTGGATTTCTTACCTTTTTCCTAGTGACTGTCAAGCAATAAAGCCTCTCAAATTTAAAGAAAATTACTAAATTATAAATTATAAAACATATGAAAAAGTAGAGTAAATTGAGCTTTTTATACGATTGTCCTCCAACTAATCTGTAGAAAAAACTACTAAATTGAAAAAATTAAATGTATATTGATCCTGAGTTACACAAAAAAATTAAACAAGAAATATGATAATTCCAGATGTGGGATTTTCTTCCAGCTGCCAACTAGGCTTCCAAGATATATAAATGAACTCTCAGATACTAAATTATCAGAAACAGCTTGTTAACAGACCTTCAAAGTCCAAAAATTGGCTCCTAGGTACCCACTGGGACAATTTGAATGATGTCCAGAACAAAACAAAAAGGTAAAATCAAAATACTAAACAAAATGGAAATAGAAGTAATATCTGCTGGTTCAAATTAAGCAGTGTTTCTCTCAAAATCAACAGAAGTTCATCTTCTTTTTTAAAAAACATTTAATTAATTTCCAAAAACTAGAAAAAAAATTAAAAGATTTTAAAAATAAAAAATTATTAAATGTGAAATATAATATGGCTGATATGATAGTTTCATAACAACCTCGTGTTCTAAATATTTTAAATTCATGTTCTTCCATATGATCAAAATAACAATTTAAAGTAACGAGGCGAAATTTAATATATTAAAATATATACATACTCCAATCCTTTACATGTTTATGAATACATAATAGAGGGAAGTTTCGGCTTTTAATAGTTCTGATCAATAGACATATCTAATATATTATCCATTTGAGAAATCTTACCGAGTTACAATTCCGGACAAGAATGTCTTTACAGTGGAAAACCCGCAAAAACCTTCAACTTCTCGTTCAGTTTTCAGCAATGCGTCCCATATTCCCCGTACAAAATAAAATCCCAAAACTAATAGGTTTTCTGTTTGAGGGTCAATTTGTACGATTCAGTAATAAGATTTTGTTTCCAAATACAAATCCAACATCTGCTAAACACTTTAGATTCAAAATATCTTTTACATATTTTCTTATGTTTTTATGAAGTTTTTGAACAATAACATTTATACATTTGAAAATAAATCTAAGTACCACAACATTCCAGATTTTTTAAAAGATTACTAAAAGTTCTAAATTTTTGGTGGTTTTTTTACTTCTTTTAGCACTAAAGTCTGGTCTGGCGTCTATTGATCCAGTTACTGTATGTGTCCTAATTTAAGACTTTTAGCTCCCTGTTTGACTCGTTTTAAAAAATTATTTCATCCATGAAAATATATGGTGTATCTATACCTTACAAATTTTATGCGTAGTTCGAACCCTAATAGGAGAATTGTTCTGCCAACCGTAAATAATTGAGATCCCCATTTCGCATTAGTATCGAAAACTGACGGTAACGATTGAACTAGATTTCAGTGTTAAATAAGTGACTGAACTGGGGCACGCCATCCCATAGGAAAATTAGTTAATGTGACAGTTTCACAGCTTCGAGCGCAATATTGATCATTATACCCACTCATTAATTTAGATTTTGCCAATGTCGACCAAACCTATCAGCGGAGATCTTACAAACGCTCGCCGTGGGTGATGATATATTGGCAAAATTGGGTTGTGTTTTATCACTGTCCGTCTGTTTAGTCGATCGCTCTCTGACAAATCAAAGGCATTTGTCATTTTCAGGAATTTAGTGTTTCCATCGAAGATAAAAAAGTAAAAAATGTATCTTTCCATTTTAGATCTTTTTTAGAAGTTATTATTAACACTGTAATTTATTTTAAATCTAAATTACATAAAAAAACTTAAGCAAAAAATCATTTGAAATTATTAATAAGAAATTAATTTTTTGATCTTTTAAAACGAAACTAGTCAAATATTCTTCTATTTCTCGCAATACCCTAAAAGGGCGTTGGATTTTCTTGTTTTATTCTTTCACCTATCATTTCCATTCTATTCGGTACATTCTATTATGTTTTTGTATGTAGATTTTTCTTTTATCATTATTCTTCCTTCTATTGTCAATTATCATTAACTGACTTTAGTGTTGACATCCATTTTTTTAGCTTTCATTTCTTCCACCTATATTTTTATTAGTTTTTGCGCTCTTAATTCCTTATATATACTTTCAATGACTCTTACGATCTTTAGTTGTACATTTAGTTGTAATAGTGTTTTTTTTTAAATTCTGTTGACTGTATCGAATGCTACTCTTAAATCTATGAATGTTAAAAACATTTCCTTATTTTGTTCTATTTCTCTTTCTATGTTGTCATTAGTCTAATTTCCGGGTCGATATGTTGCTTGTTCTTCTTCTCTTGTTTGTCCTATTAACTTTCTTAATATTTTTTCAATAATTTTTGGGTATACTACTTAAGGTAAGCATATCGCTTTACAATTATTACAGTTGCTATAGTCACTTTTTTCGGGACTTAAGATTTATCATCTGATATTGTTTCTTCTTTCCATGCTTTCCTATATTTTTCTAGTAAATTATTTTCAAAGACAGGCAAGACTGACAGATTTTAATAGGTAAGCGTAAACAACTTCACATCACAAATATTTCAACCAACATTAATAATTTTCTTTTTGGTTATTATTATATAGGTATTGAGTCTAAAGGGTAATCTACAATAATTCAACTTCCCGGGATTATTTTTTCATTCAATACATTTTAAGTATTTCTTTATTTCATATTCCTCCAAAAAATCAAGTTCTTCTTTCTTGTCAGTTACATGTAGTATTTTCACTGTTGTTTCCATTATGTTAATAAATGTAGGTTTGTGTTTAGTGTCAATGAGATGGTTTGCGTAATGTGACTTATCTGGTTATTTTAATCTATAAGCTCGCAAGTGTTCACAGTACCATATGTTAAAATTTATAAGGGTCTCGCCAAGATAGATGGCATTACAATCCGATTAATTTAGTTTATAATACCCGATTTTAAAAAAATGGCGGGACATAAAGTGGCTTCTCAACCTTTGTAAGGATGTCAGGACATATAGAAGAAAAGCAAAAAGAGAAAGAGAGAAGAAGACAGCGAGATCGAAATAAGTGGACCAGGAAATAATACAATGAAAAGGGAAAAAATTCCAGTCGATTATAAAAAGAATTTGATAATATCTTTTTGGAAAAAAGGGGAGAGATCAAATTACTAAAGCACAATCTCCAACAAAAATAGACAAAATAGAAAATAAATTATAGGAAGACCAGTCAGCATGTACCAAAAATAGAAGAAAACGTAGACTAGAAAATAATTTGATTAACAGAATTAGTGAAATAGAACTGAAACGGGAAAAATATAATAAAATGAAGCAACTGGCTTAAGGTATGATGAAAGTTGATAAATGGATCCAACAAACTCAACGCATGAAAATTCAAATGTTCAAAATTCAAATGAATAAAATTATTTTTGTAGAAGTTTTCATTTTTTTAGCTATAATAATAATAATAATAATAATAATAATAATAATAATAATAATAATAATAATAATTAAAAACCTAGATCTTAGTTTATCATAATGAACTCAGTGAAAGAATAGAAGAAGGAAACAAAATTAAAAAACCATTATAATAACAGCTTCTACAATAACCACTTTCACAATATTTAAAATGACATAAACAAATAATAAATGTGAATAGATAAAGAAGAAGTTCCGTTTAACTGGCATTTAAATATTTTTTTATTCATTGGTGTGTAGAACAGAATAGAGCTTGGCAATGTATACATTTTTATTGGAAAGCGATAACATAGTCCATTTACGAATTCCATTATATTTATATGTGCATTCGTATATCGGAGTTTATTATTCCTCTTTGATTTCTATATTAAATTTTCAAACAATACTGTCGAATCGATTGTGATTGTTTAGCAAACTAACAATTGTTAAATACAAGGAAAATAGTAATAGTAATAATAATTTCAGTTATCACTATAGATACGACAGTTTTTCTGGGATTTTGTCCTTCATCGTATTAATCCTACAAAAACAAAACAACAAAAATTTTTTGGACGAAAAGGCAAGAAACAATTTTAGAACGCAATTTTATTTAATAATTCACAAACAATGAATTCAATTTAAACCAAGTTCGCTTGTTATTCAAGAACGTTCTCTCTGTATAAATCATTTGGCTAGGAAAATATTAAAAACGCATATCTCGTCTTTTGAAAGAAAAATAGAAAATGAGAAAAGTTTTACATCAATCGATGCGCAGTATGCTTTTCATTTCAGTAAAAGTTTCCCCAATTAAAAAGTACATTTTCCAAGTCGGTCATACAGAAATGAAGATTTTTCTATCCAGCTTTTTGGAAACGCAATTATACCATAATGGAAAGACAAACCAGATAAATTTCAAACATAAAAACTCCGAGGATAAAGTTATGTCATTTATAATTCCATTAATATTATTTTATAGAAAAAGTAATATATCTAACGAAGAAAACAAGTCAAGGCTTTAAAAGTTATATTTACTTTAAGGCAAAAATATGGACATTTCTGTGTGTATTACTGACAAAAAGTATCAATATTCTAATGTTTGCGAATGAACAGGTAAAGCCCTAAAGGCTGAAAGGACCTTGAAACTTTATAGGAAATTGGTCATCTTAAATGTATTGACTTTATGTGTATTGGAAAAGTTTGAAATAAGAAAAGTTTTACAAAAAGCAACTTCGACACTTTTTCGGTAGTATTGGAAGAAGCTCCGGATTAAAGTTACTTTTTACACAAACATTTGTATATATTTTGACGTCACTTATATACAGAATGAGTAAACAAAAAAGCAATTACACATTAATATCTTGACGCAACGATTTATTTATAAATGTAAGTAATAAAATGATGAATAATAAATATGGATTTCTTTCGTTTCTATATAAATTTACTCGAAATTCCGAAAGTATTATTGAACACAATGTCCCAAGGACAAAGGATACTTGTCAATATGCCGGTAGTAATAAAAAAATTTGCGTTATTTTTCTATCTCTCTGTCATTATATAGTTTTTATTAGATATTTCAGTCACACGTTTACGATTCCTTTATCCAATTTTCTTTTAAGAAATATAATACAAAACTGGATTAAAGAGTTTATGTAAGTACTTTATTATGTTTACTACATTAGTTCGTCCAATATTTATAACATCGCTTTTAGTGTAGATTAAACCAGATATATATATATATATATATATGATGGGGTGGTTAATGTTATGTACACGGTACAAAAAAACAAAACGAAGTTTAATGTCATTCACCGAATTTGTTTAGGAATAATACCGACGAATTATATTTACTTTTGTAGATAAAAGTAACTATTTTATAATATACGGTAATATACAAATAATACAATATTTTTAAAATCGTAGTAAGGCCAGTAGTGTATTCAACCTTTTTGTTCTTTATTTAAAAACAAAAAATAAAACTTACTGTTCAAATTCTTTAGAATTGATAAAAAACTATTTTAGAATCATTTTAGAACAATACGTATCATTCTATAAATATTTCAAACGGTTCTATTTAAATTGCTACTAAGCTAAAACCGTTATAATGGTTCTAAAACTATTTCAGAACGATTCCAACAGTTTAAACTCACAAACTCATTCAAGGATAATTCTCTTTAGGTTCTTAATAATTCAAACTCTTTATAATTGATACAAAACTATTTTAATTAATAATCGTATCATTTAGGATTATAAAACTTTTTATAAACGGTTCTATTTGAATTTCTAGTAATCTAGAATCATTATGATAGTTCTAAAACTATACGCAAATGATTCCAAGAGTTTTGGCTCATAAAATTATTTATTTCTTTAGGTTTTTAATGATTCAAATTCTCTACAGTTGACAGAAAACTATTTTAGAATGATCTTATAACAATTAGTATCATTCTACAATTGTAAAACTATTCCAGAACGGTCCCTCTTGAATTGCTCCTAAGTTAGAGTCGAAATTGAAAACTAAGAAGTAAAGAGATACCAAAAAATACAAAGTAAGTTAAAAAATAAAAATATAAGAAGAAAATACAATGAAACTCTAAATGTCTATAGGTGAGGAGAAAATAAAAAAAATAGAGGAGAATAAAGAAAAGAAGGGATTTCCCTGTAGTAGATCTAAATTTTCCGTGTAACCAAAACAGTAATTAATTTTATTATTTTCAATAAATATGATCCATCGTTCAATAACGATAATTAATAACAAATTTAATAAATGTTCTGTACAATTTGGTTTATGGTTACTAATTATTAGTTTTAATCCATACGCTTGGAGGTATTTTAATTATCCATATATTAATAGTTTTACTGGCTTCTGCCGCCAATATCAGTAATGTATTTTTTCCGGATTTAAAACGTACTAAATTGCAATTCCCAATAAAAAAAGGAGTAAGACAGGGCTGCATACTGTCACCAATGCTTTTTAACCTGTATGTAGAAAGAGCGTTTCAGGAGGCACTCACGGAAAGCAGCTTAGGAATTAAAGTAAACGGCATCCACATCAACAACATCAGATACGCGGATGACACGGTAATCTTAGCTGACTCAGAAGATGATTTACAAGCAATATTGAAAGCCGTAAATGATGCAAGCTGTGCTCGGGGTCTGAAAATAAATGCTGCCAAAACCAAAATTATGACAATTTCTAAAAACATCCTGCCAAAGTGCAAAATAACCATCGATGGCATGCACATAGAACAGGTACAGAAATTCAAATATCTGGGCTGCTACCTGAATGAGAAATGGGACCCGGAGATAGAGATCAAATGCCGCATAGAACAGGCGAGAGCCGTATTTATATCCCTACGTACGTTCTTAGTCGACCACAGACTAGATATTAAATTAAGATTCAGGATGATAAAATGTTATGTGTGGTCTGTTCTCCTATATGGTACCGAAACGTGGACTCTGAAGGCTGCTTCGATGAACAGACTCGAGGCATTTGAAATGTGGACCCTTCGCCGTATGCTTAAAATATCATGGGTAGAGAGAGTCAGTAACGAAGAGGTCATAAGAAGAGCAAAACTAAAAGATAGGGAACTGCTCGAGATCATCAAGAAGAGAAAGATCTCGTATTTTGGACACATCATGAGAGGTGACCGGTATGAGTTTCAGCGTCTGATATTGGAGGGAAAAGTGGAAGGTAAAAGAGGCATTGGCCGTAAGAGATTATCTTGGTTACGCAACATCCGGCAATGGACTGGAATTCACGACTTTGGTGCGCTTAGAGACGCTGCGAATAACAGATATATATAAAGTTTGGAGGACGCCTACGCAGTAAACTGCACGGCACTCAAAGAAGAAGAAGAAATTGCAATTAAATACTATAAAAACTTTTTGATGATGCTGAATTAACATTATTTTGAAAACTTTCTATTTTACTGTTAAATCTCTAATCATTTTCTGACAGAAATATTTCGTTGTATGGGTTAAATGCATCAATTTATCTATTCTATTCTATATTAATTCAATGTTCTTCTATACCAAAATTGCGAACTAAGAAGATCAATAGCTTGTGTGGATCAGTTTTCCCAAAAATGTTTTATTAACTACTTTATCTTTCCATCTGGTGATCTCCGTTTTCGCTTTATACATTTCCAATTCTGCTTTCCATCTTGTTATTGGTCTTGCTCATTTATTCCCACAGAGTGAGCTGATGAGAATTAGCTTCCGATTTCTATCTAAAGCATTCTCTGAGCATATTTATTTTAATTATTGAAGGAGAAGAAATGGAAATAGATGAAAGAAGTCTATAAAAGGACAATAAATAATGTAAATAAAAAAACTTCTAAGCTTTATTGTTATTTATGAAGCAACGATTATGTATGTTTTGTCATAAGGATTCCAATGTTATTCTGGAGGCGGAATATTTTGAATAACAATAAATTCCAAATAATGTAAAAGTAGGTACTAATATTCTGACTATGATTTAATCAATGATTTTCCCTCTATTCCCTATCTCTTATAACTATCAAATTCGGATAATCTGGAAATTCGATATCAGCTGAAGCTCTAAATCACGAATTCCATGAAATAATTCGGCGCTAGCCATTTCCTTTGTTATGGTCTCATTAAATATTCAATAGAAACAGCACGAAAGGGTCAAACCTGTGAATATAACAAAATTTAATATACATAGTTTAGTCGACATCATGTTGTTAATCGGTAAATATGAATGAAGTTATCCTAATTAAACCTCCTGTTTAAGGAATGACTAATATTCTTGTCTGCATGTTCAAAATAGTGAATCATATTGGATGTCTATTGTAATTGCAAGTTTGAAAGGTTTAAAATTTATATTTTGCTTTTTGCCAAAAATTGGCACACCAAAATCTAATATACTAGTTTATTAACAAAAATTTAATGATCCATAAATTAATACTTAATAATAATAATTTATTCCAAAACAACTATATGATTATTTTTTTTTAATTCCTTTATTTTGAATTACATTAATCATACGAAATAAATCCGGCATATAAGTTTTTCAAATTTTCAAATAAAATTCCTGTTACAATATGTAATAATTCTTTCTTTTCTGGTAAAAATAATGGCATTTAATTTTGGTTAAATAACATTTAAAATTTCTTCTTCATAATATTTTCCGAATAGAATAACTAATTTATAAGGTTGAAATACTGAAACGTTTATTACCAATTACATGTGTGTATTTGAAATCGTATTCAATCAAAAACGAAAGTTAACTTTTCAGGAAAACAATGGGTAACCTTTTTTCTTCTTCCTTTACTTCTCACGGCTATCGATCAAGGTAAAACGGAGAGATTACATTTAACCTGGTATCAAGAGAACTTCTCACAATATAGGGGAAACTTTTGTTGAGCTATAAGAAACGATAAATGGGCAGGAATATGCGAACAAAGAAATATTTTCATTCATTCATTTCCCTTTTTTTGTAATTTGTGGAGATCATTCAAGTTGAACACGAAAAGGGAAAAATAGATGTAATGAATCGTTATTTACTGAGATTTCTTAAATAAGAAATGTTCCTAGAATTAATATCTCCTAACAAAATGATATATTTATACAGTATATACATAAAGTGTGGAATAAATTCATTTTAAGCTAAATTTTGAGGAAAAATCCTGAGACAAGACAGTTTTTGATTTTAATTTAATGTATTTTCACATAACAGTGAAATATACAGGGTAAACCAATTGTGAGTAACGATGTCATCGACAATTTTTTAAGTGGCACTCCTTGTATATATTTTTTTTTAGATTATCACGACGATTACAAAAATATATCATACTTGTGTTCGGTAATTAACAGTTTTGTAGATACGATAATTTTAAAATTAATACCGGCAAACCTTTGGTTTCCATTATTGTAAAAACTTGTCAGATTTAAAGTTTATATATAAAATAAAGGATTAAAATAAAATAATTAGACCCTATTTTTTTGACGGAACTGTAAACAGCCAACTTATCTGCAATTTTTAATGATCTGTTTGATTCCAACTTCAATGAATTTATTCCCTAGTGTAAACATTCCCGGAAATATCGATGAAAGTCTGTGATATCAATAAGATGGGGCGTCGACACATTATGCAGCAGCCGCCGTTCGAACATATCTTGACGAAATTTTCCCCAATAAGTGGATCGGTAGACGAGGACCCATTGAGTGGCCACCAAGGTCACCGGATCTCACACCATTAGAATTCTTTTTGTGGGGTCATCTAAAAAAATGTTGTGTATAAAAGTAAACCCGATGACATAAATGATTTAAAAGATAGAATAAAGCAAGAAATAAATAACATTTCGTAGGAAACCAATAACAAAGTTCAGCAGGAATTTATTAATCGCTTAGGATACTGTCAAGCACAAGAAAGAAGACAATTCGAACACTTACTGTGGTTTATTGTGTGGCAATTTATTGTTGTATTATTTTGTTATTTTAATTTAATTAAAAGTATTTAAAAATACAAATTTTAATATTATTGTATCTTCAGAACAATTAATTACCGAACACAAGTATGATATGTTTTTGGAATCGTCTTGAAATTTGCAATCTAAAAAAAATAAAATATAGACAGTGTGCCATTTAAAAAAAATGTCGATCACATCGTTACACACAAATGATTTACCCTGTATATTTCATTGTTATGTAAAAATACAGTAAATTAAAATCAAAAACCGACTTGTTTCAGTATTTTTCCTCAAAATTGTTTATTTAGCTTAAAATGAATTTATTCCATACTTTTTGCACACACAGTATATCGTAAAAGAATCATTTATGTGGATTTAGATTTTAGTTGTGAAATATAATAAATAATTGTCATTAAACTGCCAATAAATAATTTATTGGTTCAATAAACTAGCTCTAAGATTGGATGATACTAGCAAACAAATCAGGTAAAAAATTATTTTCTCTAATTATATTTTTGGCCTAATTGGACAATCAAATTACCATTCTAATAATACTAATTTATTAATTTACCCTTTTCGAATATAAATTTACTCTCGTATACATAATTAACAATAAAGTAATTGTTCAAATTTAAATTAATAACCTCATATGATGCTAGACTCAATATCTAAAATTCTAAGTTTAGTTAAATACTTTTAAAGAAACTTATGCTATACCTCAAAAATTAGCTTATATTTGAACTTACTAGTCAGAATTTACAAACAAATTATTTTTAATTTCATATATCTAGACTCATAAACTTGTTTTAATTTATGAAAAACTCAATTCTAATCATTATTTTGTTTTATAATTCAGAATCATTATCATATTTGTTTATTTAATACTGGAAAATATTTATAAATATTCTCTCAAATTTCATTAGTTATGACATAAATTCCGTTAGAATATATTTGTTTGTCTAATTTGTCATATTTCAAATGTTTCGTATGCCTCCTAAATTTTTAATTAATATTTATATTTCAATATAATCAACTGGAAAATGAATAAAAAAGAATTAATGATGTGTCAAACAATTCTATGGCGAACATAATTATTATTTTTAATTAAATTACTGTGATTTTCTATTGCGTAAAACAACCCTTTAAAAAGTCTATCAAAAAATTAATTGGTTTACATCATATAACAAAAATGTCCGCTAGATAATGGGAACATCGATTTGACAACAAATTTAAAAAATAAAATAAAAAATTGTTGCTGTCAGCTCTGTACGGGAAAGATTATTTGTATTTTTTTCAAATTTTATGTGATTTACTTTTTTAAGTTGTTGGAAAATGTACATTTTTTATAAGTATTTCTATTCTAAATTGCAAAACTTAAATTTTAGCACCATTCACAAAGTCCATCCAATATAAGTACTAAATGTTGTAAATGGACATTTATATATTTTATGCACCTCGTATAATCCCTTGATATCTGAGGTAGTGAAGTTCTGTCAGCCAAATTAAGTCGTCTCAATCAACCGCACACTCATTTATAAGTATTTGACTGAGTTTCTATGGTCGTAAATAATTGTCTTTCTAAGTTCTCAAGCATTCGCACGTATGAGTGATTATTTTCTTAAAATGTTAATTATTCTTTTCTTTAAAAATATGGAGTTTTGGAGACCCTAGCTAAATAGTATTATATCGCAAGATCACGAAATTTTACAAACAAGTAATGACAATGATGTACTTAAAATTAAAGATTTACACTTACAAACGTAACAAATGTTGTTTTAAATATATTCGAGTATATAAAAAAGAAGATAGTGTGAAATCGGACAATGATGTAATTAAAAGAATTTCAGAACTAACAAAAATAAATGAGCACGTCAAAAAAAAGAAGTTAAGAATAATGTATTATCCTTACAACCCATTATTATTACAGGTATTTTTATTTATTTTTAATATTGCAATGGAAGCAGTTATCTTTAATTTGGTTTTAAGAATGTTTTTTATTGTTCGTTTAAAGTTAATTTTTAACCTGCTTTCAATTATTTTTAACATCATCAAAGGTTTTTGTTTAGTAAAATTGGTTACTTAAGAAAATAACTGTGATAGTTCCAAGCCCGGAGAAAGAAAAATAATTTAATAAGACAATCAAAAAATTAAAAATCATTGCTACTAACAGCAACACTTTGTGCACAGTTCACTTTTCTAAAAATTTACTTGGGCAATGATTATTTTTTAGTGATGTACTTTTTGTATGTATTTCATCATGAAAAATAATTAAATTTTCTTGCACAAACTAGACTGGGCCAATTTCATGGAGTGAGAATATGTCTGGTAACAATAAAAAACAAAACAAAAACGTACAAAATGTTTCAACTTCAAAACAAAACAAAAATATTTCATTTATTAAAAAAAACTAAAAGAGGATTACATTTATTACCCTATGTATATGGTCCTTCATTTATGTGAATAACAAATTTATGTAGATACTTAAGCACCTACGCCCATGGATCTTCTTTGTTTCTTGGATTTTTATGAGCTTTTTTAAGGTTTTGCAATTTAGAATAGAAATACTAATACTCACTATCCTTCGACTACATTAATATTTTAAACAAAATGTTGGTTTAAAGTAACTTTCTGAAACTAAGTTACTAATTTTCTTCTCTAAAATGTTACTAATCCTTACAAATACCCTTAAAGTACGTTAATCCTTGAAGGTTTGATGGCCTTTTAGGGCAAAACAAACGCAACCCCTTGCGGAATTATATTTATCGTTTGGTTTTTAGTGTAATTAACTCCAAATATTTACTGTCCTTTATACTTGATAATACGGTTCATCAATCCAATTATAGTTAATTAAAGGGAGGTGAACACGCGAAGTGGTTGACAATGTTTTATCAGGTACAATGTACGGTTACTTCGGCTGTCAAATACAAGCCGATATCGACAAATTAACTGCACTTTGTGCTTGTTATATGCAAAATTTTGGTTCGTTGAAATTTTGCGCGCGAATAATATCGGCCATTATTTTTGTGAATTGGTTGTTTCGCAGTATAATTCAATTTTAATTATACTAATTTGATTGTTCATCTCTTTTATCCGTTCCCTACTCACGTGCACTATGGCAAATTAATTGAATTTAATAAACAAAAATGTTTTACCAAATTCATTAATTTTCTCTCTGATTTTATGAAATTTAAAAACTAAATGTTTTCCTGCAAAAAGCAATCTACAGTTTCTCTGTATTTAAATGATATGTAAAGCAAAAATTATTTCGTTGTCACTTTCCACAATACTTTCAGTAGGATTTTGTAGTATATTTAAAATTAATTTTCATCGCATTAAGTCTTAATTTAAAAATATTTTCCTTAATTAAAATATTTTTATTTAAAGTCCATTAAATAAATAAAGACTTTATTTAGGAATTGAGATTTTAAACTGAATTTTTTACAAAAATGCTATTTAAAATCTAACTTGAAGGCTAGGGGTGAGGATAATATTCTTATTAGATATAAAAATGGTGTTCCACAGATTGTAAAAAGGTAATGGGGGGTTGTATTCACAATCAATTATCAGTGTATTACCAAAACGTGCATGGTTTAAGAACTAAATTAGCAGATTTAAAAAAGTTCATTTTGTGCGGTGACTGTCATGTTATAATTTTTGTAGAAACTTGGCTGCACAACAGTTTCTCGGACTTAGAATTAGGGTTTCAAAATTATAATGTGGTGGTATGTTAATAGTAATAAAAAATAATATTTATGCTGAAAAAGTTGATATCCCTAGGGTTGACATACAACAAATTTTTGTCTCAGTGAATGTAAATGGTCAGCATGCATTTCATTTTTGGAAGTCTTTAGATTCCACCTTCAACTAGTAACAGTGAGTATGAGGAGCATTGTGGTTCTGTTGAATTTGTATTGAACAATTATCCTAATTTCATTGCAAAGTCTGAGAATGATTATGTCCAAGATTGTTCCTCATTTTGGGCTTATATTCATAGTAAAACTGGACAATCTAGAATTCCGGGAGCTATGAAAGATAATGATGGCATTTACGAATCCCGCAAGCGATAGTGGATGCTTTTGCCAGATTCTTTAGTAGTGTTTATGTAGATTCAACAGATCAATAAATTAATTTAGATATTTTTGTCAATACTTTAAATTTAAGATTAATTGGTGAAAATGATGTTCTTGCAGCAAAAAAAAGCTAAAAGATAAGTTAACTGTGGTGTTGACCTTTTTCCTAGCTTCAATGTCAAGGATTGTATTTGATTTCTATTAGAACCGCTTTTATTTTTATTTAATCTGATTCTACAAACCTCTAATTTCCCAACTAAATGGAAGACTGCAAAAGTATGTCCAATCCACAAAAAAGGTGATAAATAAGCGATATTTGATGCTTTTGCCAGATTCTTTAGTAGTGTTTATGTAGATTCAATGGATCAACCGTTTGAAAATGATGTTAATTTAGATATTTTTGTCAATACTTTAAATTTAAAATTAATTGGTGAAAATGATGTTCTTGCAGCAAAAAAAGCTAAAAGATAAGTTAACTGTGGTGTTGACCTTTTTCCTAGCTTCAATGTCAAGGATTGTATTTGATTTCTATTAGAACCGCTTTTATTTTTATTTAATCTGATTCTACAAACCAACTAAATAGAAGACTGCAAGAGTATGTCCAATCCACAAAAAAGGTAATAAATCTACAATTGAAAATTATCGTGCTGTTTCAATTCTTTGCAATTTTTGAAACATATTAGAAATTTTATTTATAAAAATATTAGATCTTGCCTTAACCAATTTATTTGCAATAAGTTAGATGATCGTGGATAAGTGGATGTCACTTATTTAGATTTTAGAAAAGTTTTTGACCAAATTAACCATTATGTATTAATGGATAAATTACGCCGTTTTGGATTTACTAAACACTTATTGAAGTTTTTTGAATCCTATTTGAGCAACCGGTTCCAGTACGTTGAATACTTGGGATTTAAATCATTCTCTTATTATTATTATTTCTTATATTTAATAATGATATAACAAAAATAATATCAGTGACTCATTTAATCTTTGCTGATGACATTAAGGTTTATATATCAATTTATAACATAAATGATTATTTTCATATACAGTCAGTGTTAGAGGACGGTTTACAATGGTGCAATATCAATAAATTATATTTAAATCATCTAAGTGTCAAGTAGTATCATTTACAAGAAATTTGAATTTGATTCAATTTGATTATACACTTGATGGAACAATCAAACATATAGGTAATGAATAGAAAAGTGCACACAAGCAATATAAAAAGGTTAGAACTCAAGAATCTTATCAAGTTTTTTCTGATTTATGGCTGCAATATAAACAATAAAATGACATTTGTTATAGGAACTATCTGAAAAACCTTAAAACTAATCCTAAAAGTTTCTGGAAATATGTCAATGACATAAAGAAAACTAATACTTCATTCTCAACTATGTCATATGATAATGTTACTTCTATAGATGATTCTGAAATTGTCAATTTATTTGCAAGTTATTTCTCTTCTCTTCTGGACCTGATGGCATTCACCTTTATTTGCTTCAAAAATGTGTATGTACTTTAACGAAACCTCTTTTTCTGATCTTTAATTTATTAGTAAACTCAGTATTATTTCCTCAATTCTGGAAGAACAGCTTTCTTAAATCAATTTACAAAAAGGGTCCGCGTGATCATGTGCAAAATTATCGTGTCGTTTATTTGCAGTTGTAGATACTAAACTTATTTGATAATATTATATCTGAATATTTAACATAGGATTGTAAACAGCTTATTATTGAACAACAGCATGGTTTCTCGAAAGGTAGCTCCACTAATACCAATCTACTTTTGTATCAGGATTACATTACCAGGGCTATGGAAAATAGAGTTCAGGTTGACTCTGCCTATACAGACTTTTCGAAAGCCTTTGATGGGCTAAATTGAGAACTTATGGTATTGATAGAAATCTGCTGCACTGATTCTTTGTGAAAGAACTCACTTTGTTAAGTATGGTAACTGTATATCTAAGCCTATTCAAGTAACATCTGGGGTTCCACAGGGATCACATATGGGTCCTTTTTTGTTTAACCTTTTCGATAACGAAATTTATCTAATTATCTCGGAATCTCAGTTTCTTATGTTTACCGATGACTTTAAGTTTATATAAAGTCGTCACCTATTCATTCACAGCAGCAGCAAAATGATTTAAATAATCTTGAGCACTGGTGTGTTGTTATCAGACTTGAATATTAACACAAGTGTCATGTATTTACTTTTTCTATGAAAAAGGTTAAATTATTTTATTAAGGGCGTAATATTGGATAGTTTTGTAAGTGTGAAGGATTTGGGTACTATTTTTGATTCTAGATTAATGTTTAACCTTCATATTAACAGTGTTATATCTCGTTCATTGAAAATGTTGGGATTTGTTTATAGAGTATCCGTGGATTTGTGTGGTGATGTATTTAAAGAGCTTTATTTCTCAGTGGTTTTCTCAATATTGGAATATAACTCGGTTATTTAGAATCCTAACTATGAAATTTATATAAATGCTTTGCAGAGGGTACAGAATGAGTTTCTAAGAATTCATGCTTATAAAATGGGTTTTTCAAGGAATGAATACACATGTGATTGTTAAATACAACGTCACTCGAACGTAGACGTCTTGAATTTGATTTGCATTTCCTTTTTGGTATTATTAATGGTAGAATATCTTTCTCTGAAATTTTGGATTGGTTCTCTTTCAGCGTTAAGAATAGAAAGACACGTGCAACTGAGTTATTTGAAGTTCCGTTTCATAATAGTACTTATGGTCAAAATGAGTCTAACTATAATAGCAAAAATTGCCAACACAAAAAGTATTCAGGTGGATTATTTTCATTAATCTTTTCAGTCATTTAAAACATGTATAAAAAGACTTTAAATCATTGTGTTGTAATTTGTGCTTGATTTGTGAAATTAATATGTTTGTCATGCGCTATTTGCTAACGTTGTTTATTATGATGTTTGTTTTATATTGTTTTTGTGTATACATATATAAGGGTAATATTTTTCTCTCTACTTTTGTAAATAAAATAAATAAATACATTAAGACTTAAAATATAACTTATAAAATGGATTTTAAATTAGTTTTTTATTGTATAAAATCTTAATTTAAAAATGTATCCCTTAAGTATTTAAATTTTCTCAACAAAGAAAACTTCGACGGATAAGTCGATTAAAATAAACAAAGCCTTTATATAGGAAATAAGGTTTAAAGATTTTTTTAAAAAATTTAAATTTTTATTCGATTCTTATGGCTGCAAATTAAGATTTTATACTTTTTTTTTATTTTTTTTTACAAAAATTTAATTAATAAATTAAAAATTTAAGGTTGTGAACTAAGATTTTACATTTAAAATTAAAATTGCATATTAAATCAATTTTAATGATTTAAAGTTCAAATTGACAAATATTTTTCCCAATAAAAGTTTTTATTTAAAATTGTATCACGAAGTAAAACCTCGAAGATTAAATTAAATTGAACCTTTATGTAGGAATTGAGACATTAACTTGAGTTTTTTACGAAAATTCAATTTAGATTCGAAATTTATGGCTTAAAGTTAAGATTTTTTACTTAAAATTTAGCTTTATAAACATTAAAATTGATTTAGCTTAATTTTCATTGTATAAAATCTTAATTTAAAAATGTTTTGCTTAATTGAAATCTTTTTATTTAAAGTTGTATAGGAAATAAAATTTATTATTTATTACAATTGAAGTCCATTAAAATAAATTATGCATTTAGAATTGAGATTTTAAAATGATTTTTTTTTCAAAAATTAGAATTTAGAAACAAATTTATAGGTGTAAATTAAGATTTTAAATTTATAAATTGCGGTGAGAAAATCTGAACAAATACTTTACTGTTGTTGAGTGTCACAAGTTAAATTTAAAATGTATCTTAACGATTTAAATTGCATTAATATGGCAACAACTATTCGAGTACTTCATTAAAATAATTATATTTTCGTAAAAAAATATTTTTGCTTGGTATCCACTTTTATGAAGGTCTCATTTTTTCTGTATCATTAAACCGTTTTAGTCATAATAATTTAGAAATACAAATAGAGACAAACATGCATTTATATTGGCTGTTTAAAAGTAGTACCGGAGGTTATTTTCCTAATAATACTCTCATTTAAAATTTATTATATGATACCTGATAATCGTTTTGTTTGTTGATATCAACAACAAAATAAATATTGAAAAAGTGTTATGTTTATTGTTGGTTTAAGAAATATGAGGTCACTAAAATCTATCAGTAAGTAGATACATTTAGTTTTTGAATATAAGTTTTATTGATATTGAAAATTCAAATAGTTTACGAATATTTAACAAATAATAATAACTATTATGTATTAACTTATTTTATCGTAATATCAGTAACATTAACAATGCAAATCTGTAGAAAAGCAAATTCATTTCTACAGAGGCAACGAGGAAATATTATTTTATTTATCATCCTTTTATTTACCTCTCTGAAAAAACAATAATATTAAGCCTCGTTTTTTATACATAATTTAATGAATTTAGTAGAAAAACATATCCTAAGGGATGGTTTACCGTCTGAGTAATAAATTACATTTCAAACTTTTATAAAGCCAAATAATTTTAATAAGTGATTTTGAAGTTTTAATATATTTCCTGGCTCGCCTTATCGCGGCGATTTAACATCTAAAGAGAAATTAATATCAATTTTACATCAATTACCTACCAACTTCTGTAATTTCGAACTTTTGTAAATTCACGACAAAAGACGACTTACGAACTCAGAACGACAAACGAAATTGGAATGTGATTGAAAATGCGGGAATTTCGAAAGAATGTATAATTATTTTTTTTTGTACGAAAATTCCGCAACGTCAGATAATTAAAGACCATCTGGAGATTTCATAAGTCTACCAGGTGGAATTAATTTTGTTAGAAGAGGAATCAATAACATCGGATTCACTCATTTCGTGTTCATTAAAAGAAATTATTTTGATGAGTACTTCCAATATTAATTTGCTGAGTTAATTTTTCGTTAAATGATTTATTTTCCTCTACTTACACATATCTCTTCAGCAGGTTGCTCCCTCGTCCTTTTAAATATTTGTCAAATATATTATAATCATATTATAAGTGTTCAAGAAGATTTATGAGAGGAAAAGGAATTGAAAAAGAGAATATAATTAAAGAGAAAAGAAGAGAAGGTAAAAGGGAATGTAAGGTAAAGAAAAACAGAACAGATCAGAAGATGTAGTAAAATAAAAGTAGTAAGATAAAAATTATAAAAAGAGGGGAACACAATTTAGACTATTTCTTCTTGTACGTTAGTACAAGAAATTATGGTATCATTTATTTAAATGTGCCTAATTTAATATGAAAGAAGTTTCGTCGATAAGAAAAGAGAAAAGGTATTAATTTTTTGTATTTATTTTGCCACGTCACGTGTACTTGAATCATTTGTTTGGTGATTTCTTTTGGCCTTCCAAACCCTTGGGTCGTGCTAATTACAAAAGGGCACTTTCACCAACTCACAGTATGGCCCTTCACCATGGCACGCACGGCCCTTAGCCATGCGGTAATAAAAGGGATTAATAAAAATTACTAAATAATTCAGCAAACGGCCACCTTCACCATGTCACAGATAAAAGGGGCCCGCTCCTGGATAAAGGCGCTGTTTCCCTAAAGTTTGTAAGTCAAGTAAGAGACCACAAGTTCGGCAATAATTACAATGTAATAATAATAAAAAAAGTACTCAAAAATTTTTAACAATTATATAAAAATGATAAGAAAGAGTGCTTATCAGGGGATGCTCTTAAGGGGAACCACGGCTCTTATGGTACTTAAATAATGCTTATGTTCAAAAAATACCTAAATTGATTAATTAACAGCAATGTTAAACAAACTGTCTTAGTATCAAATTACTAATTTTTTGCAAAATTTGTTTTAATTTACTTTTGATGTGAAAGAAACAATTAAAACATTAGCAAAACATAGGCGTTGTGTTTCATTTTTAAGAGGTGTTGCACTTATTGCAATTATTTAAGACTTTTTTTTGCAAAAACGGTAAAAATATCGAAAAAAAATAATGGATGTAGTCCAGTAAATAAAGGCCGGGAAACCCTGGAACCTGGACATAAAGTCGCGTGCAATTTTTTTTTCTCAACTTGTAGGTAAATACGGGTACATTAACTTCTGAAAATATGTCCTTCGGGAGATGAGTGGAGGGGGCCGGAAAATGGCCAGAAACCCCGAAAATCCGGTTTTTGGCCGATATCTCCCGAAATATGACACTTAGAGAAGTGGGCTTAGGCTAGAAATGAAGAGCAGTCGATTATCTACAAAAACGGTTCTTATCATTTTTGTCAAAAATTTAACCGTTTTCGAGATAACCACCCCTAACCGTAGCCTGGTCTCGGAAAGCACGCTCCGTGAATGCATTCTTTTTTTTTTTTTTTTTTTTTTTTTTTTTTTTTTTTTTTTTTTTCTGGAATATTGAAAAATCTAGCCAAAGTTCGTTTTTCCTCGATATTTTACCCTCCTTATCAATCTATTCATATTTTTTTTAATCAAGAGTAGTTTCACCGAATCCTTTTGGATAATGAAGCTATGATAGGCGACGAATGTATTCCGTAAGAATCAATCAATAATTTTTGTGTATTTTTATAAACAACGCGTTCTTCTTGGGACGTTTTTTTTTTGTATTTTCGGAGTTTTTGAAAATGCCTAGGTCTATCGATAATTGATAAATAATTAAGAGCCATATTGGGGATCAATGCACATTATTTGAAAGCTGAAAATGTTCCCTTATCGATGGCTTTTTTATTTTTCTAAAAATTGTTCAGTTTCCCGGAAAATTGAGAAAATTCTCACCTCGATGAAAAATCTACGTTTCTTTTTTTGGCAGATATCTGTATCGTATAAATGTGTCCCCCTTACAACAAAAATCGACGTGTTTCAGCATTTCCTTAAAATCTAATGAATACTGCCAAATATCTGGGTGAACTGTTTTCTATGGCCCGCTCTGTAGATATAAATATATATCAGCAAGTTGTACCTACGGGAGAAAGGTCTGACAACACTGTAGCCTGAGTGGAGTGTAACTACACGAGAATACGTGATACACTGACTAGAATTTTATGAGGATTGTTCAGTGTCTGTTCGGAACGTGTCCTGGGAGAAAACTGCAGGAATGTTTAATTGACTTGTTATTTTTGGTGTCTATATAAACAAATGTGTATTAAGATTATTTAGATTAAATTCAGAAGCAATTTCCATGTTTATTATTTCATGACTCACACTACAGTGTTTATTCATCTGGTATTATTTTAATTGTATATTTTTAAAATTATAGATCCTTATGTATTTTTATTTGTTTTAAACAGTTTTCACGAAAAAATAACGAACAAAAAATCATTTATTACCGGCCCGACTTGACAGAAACAACATAAAAGTTTTCAGTTCTTGGAAAGGAGCAGTTTAGAAGAAAACTTGATGTTTTGAATGGATTGTCCATTACCAATTTTACAACAAACTCGCTTATTAAAGAATCATTACAACAACGAAACTATTTCTTCCCAAAAATCCACTTTACCACATTTGAGCTCAATGGAGAACCTTCTTCATATTTAATTAAAATAAGAAAGAAATAAAATAATTATTTAAATAAATATGTGATTTTATTTTTTGGGCTTTTCCGTAAAAATTAATTAATTTAATTAGTTGGCACTTTCTGACATATGCAAGTAAATTCCATAATAATTTTACATTGCAATGCTTCCGTTTTAGAAATATTTGAGTCTGAATTAAAAAATACTCCAAATGGACAATTTTCTCTGCGGCTTTCAAAAATATTTAAAAAATATCTTCTTGTTTGAATGAAACTGTTCAAAGTATCCATCCAAATCATTTCTTTCTCGGCAATATTTCTATGAAAGACGCCAAACAAAATAATCCTGGTCTTTTTTCTTCTGCGCGGTTATCATTTGTCCATTCTCCAGAATTTCCGGTATTGCGGCCGCTCCATTGTTGTATAACAAATGAAATTCGGTCTATTATCCAAAAATGGCGATGTAGTAGAAATAATGTAGTGGAAAACGTTGATGACTCACTCAGTACAGAACTGGGATTTCTGTAATATCCGGATCAAGAATTTCATATAGATGAAAGAGAGTTGTGTGAAGTTTCGAGGAACTTCTTTTAGAGTTAATCGTTAACCGTAATCGTTTAGACATCAAACAGAATGCGATTCTAAAACTGGGTTGCGGGATTACAACAAATAAATACATGATACCAAATTGGAAATCATGATTCGAGTTAAAACGCAATATTTTATTGATTCTATAAAACGTAATTTTCTGGGAAATCGAAGAACGAATTTCTTTATATCATATATATATTTTTCTCTAAATAGATATGCCATCTGCGTTGTCTTCGTGTCAGGTGTAGACAGAGAAAAATTTAACGAACTGTGAAAATCAAAAGGACTTGGTTGATTTGTCAATCAAACTCGTTTTCGCAACTTCTGCTAAATCGGTTCATTCAAACAGAAATAAAATGGACAATTTGTTTGGTTCTTGCACATCTAAATAAATGCTTAACGAACGGTCCACGAATAGCAGAAAAATAGTTTCCTGTTAATTTTTAGATATATCAATTTGTAGATAAGTAAAAAAATCTCCAGTCCCAGAACAAAATTATTTAGGATTATTTTTTAAATTTAATATACAGGGTGTCCTCGAAAATAATGCATATTTTTAAAAGGTATGTAGAACAACAAAATATTCTAATAAAATTTATTTCTAATATCATTAGTTTACACAAAAATTCACTTTAAACATTTACTCGACGTGGTAACATATCACATTTTTATTAAAAATGTGTGTCATGTAACCAAGGAGTATATACCTGATGAATCATAAAATTGTGTTAGTTTGCAGATGTTTCGGATCGTTTAATCGTTTCAAGTTTATCGTTTGGTCACGTAGTTTCAATAGTTCAGTGAAAAATAGAATTGTATTTAATCAAGAATATCACGATATGTTAATTAATCTAATCCGCGATGTTTTGTATCAGTATCCCAAAGATTGATGGAAGTAGAGAATTGCCTAAAAAAAGTAGAGGTAGAAATCGTTCGGATTTGTAATTATTGCCGAGAATACATTTTTGACCCTTCTACATTTCCTATTATCGACCATTATAAATATATTGGTGTACTAAAATAAAAACTTATTTTTAGAACGTTTAAAAAACCATTGTTTATACTTGACTGAGTTATCAGTGTTCCCGGCTGCAGTTGTTTTTCAGAAAATAATATTTGGTAGATCTAAACTATATATAGATATTTTTATTTCTCCTACGTTTTTACACCTCATCCACAAATATGCACATTATTTTCGCATATTGGTATTTGATGAACAACAATCCCTTTTTTTTCTTCTTTTAACACCAATCTTTTGATAGCAATCCATCCAAATATATATTTAACCACCCGTCTCTTCTTCATTCTACTTTAGTGATTGTAACTGCTCTAAATAAACGATCGTGAGAAAAAGGTTCTAAACTCTACTGGTTTTACGTCGGTAAAAGATTGGTATAGTCCCAGTCTTGTTTTTTGCCAAAATAATGATTTGGGAGCGAGCGGGACTAGAGACAAATCACACAAAATTGCCGCGACTTGGTTTTTTCCTGGTTTTAGAGCTAAATTGAATTCCGTTTTTATATTGTTTTTCTGGATATTGGCTCGAATAACTGTAGACAGGTCATAGACGAGACTGGAAAATATGAACAGGCATTTGTTTAGCTTGAAAATATCGTGACGCAAAATATAATTTCAGATTTGAATCGTTAAAACCAAAAAAAGTCGTGTCTTTTATATTTTTACTAAAATAAAGTTAATACAAAAATGTATATTAAATAAAAAACTTAGTGACGATGTTATTTTTGTCAAAAAAATATAATATTTAAAAAGCCAATTGGGAGTCCTGTTTGAAACATCTTTTTTTCGTAATAAAAGTTTTTATAATATCAAAAAAGATAAATGTTTTATTAAATTAACTGTTTCTATCCTTACTTTGAGGTTTCTATGAATTATAAATATAAATGATAAATTATACTTGTCTTGAATTTCCAGTTTTCCAAAACTTTTGTAAAATATATTGTGACTCGCTTTTTGCACTTTCGTGCTTGATTTCCCATTATAAGCAATAATATTCTTCATTTTCTATAAAATTGGTTAATATTATATAGTTAGACTAACAAGTAATCTAAAATTATTGAACTTCCCAGAATTAATTATTCATCCAATACTATATACTGAGGATATTTTAGGTTTCTTGTCACTTATATGAAGTATTTCTACTGTTTTACAATTTTGAAAATTTATTAATTTTAAGTTTTACATTTAATAAAAATGAACATACATTATTATTTAATTTTGAAAGATATTACAGAAGATGTTATCCGAGATACATTGTTTGATGGTTTATTTGAAATATATTCAATTTTTATAATAGTTGATCAATAAAAGGAGGAAAAGTTGCGATTAACCCAAAGAAAACCGATCGAACAAAATTATTTTTATCTCACCGTTATTTTCTCTTCATTTCAGATCTTTTGTATTAATTTTGTTATTTGTTTTGAATGCCAATTTCATCAGCACATTTTTGTAAGTTATTATTTTTCTTCTTCTTCTTATTGTGCCCATCTTTGTGCTTTTTCTTGAGGAATACCTATTAATCTGTTTTCTCTTTTGTCCATTTTAATAGTTTGCTCATGTATTCTCTATATTTGCATTTCTTATCACCTTCGGCAAATATTTTAGGCTAAGAAAGTGGTCGGTGTTTACATTATTAATAAAAAAAAATAATTGTATTATTTTAATTCAGCTTTTATTGAGGTTTTTTGGTCGAAGAAATTCTTTCGTATTTAATAAAATTGATAAACAGACAAAACAAAAAAGAAAAGCTAATTTGTAACTGTGTAACTATTAGTAAGTTATTATATTTTATATCTTTATAGTAGCCTTATAAAAATGTTTATATGTTCTAATATAATCATAATTATTTTGTTTCTTTTTTTTTACTTATACTGATAAATATTAGTGTTACTAATCTAACAATTAAATTTTTCTAACAAATAATTCAATTTCGTATTGCTAAGTAATTAAAAGCTATAGAAAAAAATAGAACAAACCTAACCTTTGGTTTAATAACAATTAGTCGTTTCATCATATAAATATAATCATCAAATTGAGCGGCCTAAAATTGAGCACTCTAAAACCTATTTCGATATTGAATAATCAACATATTTTTTATTAAAAATTGTTGGTGGAAGCTTAATTTGTTTATTAATATAGCGCCTTTCGACATCGATGTTGTAAATATCATCAACCTTTTCAGTTATAGCTGCTTCCACCCACGGATTCCCTAAATTTCCCGTGGGTTCAAATATCTTGGCTTAGTTGGAACGTTGAGTAAATAACGTTTCTAGCAACATCATCAAAGCAGATGGAGTACGATGGGAAAAATTGGTCACTGGTCAATATAAATCCTACTTCTATTTTTCTTGATTTCGTTCCAACAGATATTGGAAATAAGTCTTACAAGAATAATAATTCGTTTTTAGAAACTGTATTAAAAATTATATTTAGTTTGTGGTTCTCCAGAGCCACAAATTCGTTAAAAATGAAAATTTAATTCTAAATCACTAATTTTAATATGTTCCATGAGTTAACAATAATTGATGGGCTATGTTACATTTTTTAAGATAATGGAATTACACAATTTTTACAAAATAGCTTTATTTTTACCATTTCATTTTAGTTTTCACTAAAATACTTTCGTACTACTAACGAAGGTTAAGAATAAAACATTTTTAGTGAAATTCTGAACTTAGCTAATGGCGGTTATGATTGTTAGTCAATAAAAAATCTCAAAAAAATAACCTAATCTAAGTTAATCTAACGTAAACTACCCAGCCTACCAAACTTAACAACCTAACCTAACACAAACTGTATAACCTAACATACCATAACCCTAACCAAACTTAACCTAACTTAACCTAACCTAATCTAACAAAACATAACATAACCTAACTTAACCTTAAAAGGATTAATTGCATCCTACACTGTTATTTGTTGCAGATATAATTATTTTAGGAAATTGGTAAATTAATTAAAGTGTTTGTTTTATTTTTAGTTGCAAAGTAAAAAAATTTCTTTAGAAACTCTGCGCTGCTGTCAATCTGTTACCTAATAAATTAAATATACAAAGAAATTTTATGGAATGATAAACATTATTTGATTTAATCTATTAGCTTAATTCTTAATTAACTACTTATTGGATTTATTTAATTTTTTATAAATATTTTAAAACTAAATAAATTACTTTTCTACAAATTGTGCCCTTTTGTGGCCTTTTTTTTCTTTTATCCCCACACAAAGTAACCAAATTTATTTTCCTGGATCATTTTTGTAAATAAATGACAGGATAAAATGTTTTTCTTGTGATAAAATAAAGGGCCCAGTTAAATTAGGAATCATCCAACCAAATTTGAAGAGTTACTTTAGATGTTTTTCGTTCCCAAGGCATTTTCTCTCGAAACATTGACGAAAACATATTTCTCTAAGAAATTTGCCAACTTTATTCCATATTAAGTAGTAAAACTGTTTCAGTTTTAAAACAAATTTAAAAAAAAATAAACTTGTAACTTGTTCTGTTATAATTATCACAGATTGAGATATTGTTAAAAGAATTAAATCGCTAAACAAAAAAAGTAACCGACGTTTTAAAAAAGTAGAACAAAATACTTATAAAATATACAAATGACTACAATATGTAAACAAAATCATGAATATTAAAAAACTATTGGTTTATTAGTACAATCTCCAAGTAAAACACATAGATCAACAAATATATTTATCATATTCCATATTGAACATTCCAATAATAAAAAAAATGGCCTTTCATTCTTTCAACGATATATAAACAAACTGAGTCAAATAAAGAACTCATAAACTCATTCCATTGAATGTTTTTTATCCAACTCCATCAAATTCATCGACCTAACGAAAGAGTTAATTCAAGTGAAATGTTTTTTCGTTCCCAAGGCATTTACATAGACACGTTCATAAGCACGTTTTTTTTGGTATTTGTCAGTAATTTTGAATTCTCAGTGGAATTCACAGAACGATGAACTTCACTTGGAAAATATCAACAAAACTGTACTCAGAAGTATGTATTTAATGATAATAATAAATACAAATAAGGCTAATGGAAATCTCAAATTAGCAAGACGAGGAAATGATATTGATGGCTAAAGTAAAATGTGAACCGGTATCAGAATAAGACCAAGGAAAGTTCAATGTAAAATATTTTCTATATTAATTATTCAAATTTAATAATATTGGAAGCGATTTGGTGGCTGTTTTAATTATTATGTGCCAATATTGTTTTATCCTAGATCGTATCAAAAACGAAGACATTTAATTGAATTAGATTATCACGACTAAGATTTTTTCCTATTGAAAACTTTGGTTGGTTTAAGTCCAGTTAAGAAAAATCAGTATTATTTCATCTGCCAAACTTTCGGCACATTTATTCGGCCATCATTAGGGTTTCTACAAGGAATATAACCATTTACAAATCGTCAAATATTACAACTTCCAAAAAAAAAATTAAATTTTAAAAATCTAAATAAATTACAATTTACAAGAAAACATTAAAATTTAAAAATCTTTCGTATCGAATCGAACTATTCAAACTAAAGGTGTAAAACAGTTGTATATAATGAATTTTTTTAAATACATTTCAAGGAATCAAAATACAATATATATAAACAGAAATTTTTTCAAACATTTTCTAAATACAGCCTTGTGCATGTTTCTGTACTTGAATGAGTATTGACAAAGAAAATAAAAAAAAATCGTAAGTTTTATTAATTAAAATCTTAGACTTAAAGAAAAAAATGTCGCGAATTTTACTTTTACTATTTCCTCTTCTTTTCAAAGAAATATATATTGTTACGGGGGAGTTAAATTATAATTATGATTATGTTGTGCCTCACGTTGCGCTGCTTGTGCATTATAATTATGCCCGGTATAAATGACTTTAACCTCAAGTGGAGTTCAAATAAAGAATATGGTTTCAACAATATAATTATTTCTATTTATTTTGAATCTGTCACTTGATGACCTTTGACCCAAATAAAAAATTTCACACCTTAATTGTCCAAATGTTCCAAAAAATGTCCAAATTTGGGGTAAGGTTTATTTACTTCTGTTGGTAACAATATTGTCTTTTTTTTTGTGATTTACCTTTTTTAGGTTAAAAACTTTATGATTATGTTTTCAAGTTAACTTTATAATGATAAATAACTGAATACTTCAGTTGTACACTATCAGGTAATATTAATAAATTCAATGTGATTATTATTAAGTTTTTTAAGACAATTTAAATTTTTCATTTACAAACTTGTTTTCTCTTTCAACGCACAAACAGAAGAGAGCTCGGTCAAATACCAACAGGCGTATATCGAAACCTTAGCATACTTTCTGTCTTTTTTTTTTAGTTTTGACACCTAATAATCTAAACTTCAAATAAATTATCGATTACAAATTACAACAATATAAATGTTTACTCATTTTTTATTATATCTAAAGAATTAACTACTTATAATTAAAATATGGTGTTTTTACTTGGCATCTTGGCATCATAATTTATTAAATTAATTGTTTCAACTCTTAATTTGTGGAAATTATTCATAATAAATATGGAAAGATAAATAATATTTATCTTGAATTTTAATAGTCTTCCAAAGCGTTTTAATATATATTCAAGTCTACCTAGGTTTCGGTATCTGACAATACAATTTTCCAAGAAAGAAAGAAGTTCTTTCTTTGAAATATAAATTTAAGTAGTAATAATTAGTTATATGATGAAAAGTGAATTATAGAGAAAACAGGAAAACGACATGTACACGATGTAATATTTGTATATATAAGTGTTTTTTATCCATTTTTAATAAATTTGCTCAATTCCAGCATTTATTTATTGCCTGTAACTATTTTTTGGGCGAGTTGGATTAATTAATAAGAACTATGCATTCATTAAAAATTTTTTGACGAACCCTATACAACATTTTATGTATAATATCTACCCTACTTGTTATTTTTTTTTTATCCTATCGGAAAAATTATCGTCTGATTGACGCCAATACGCTTACAAAATAATGTACATTTCGTTGCTCTATCATTATGGAACGTGTATTTACAAATACCTTTTTTTCTTCAATTATCTCCTACGAATACAAACTGAGAAACAACAAACAAGGCTTTAAACGAACAAAAAATGAGAATGTAAATATTTACCTCGGTAATCAATTATCCCTGCAGGATAGAACCCGTGCTCAATTTTCTCAAAATTAAAGCCTATTCAGGAACGCCAGCAAATCGGTGATAACAATTACAGAATTTTAACAACGAAATTAGAGCATTCACTCAATTGCTAACAAATTGCCTTATTTTCTTGCTTATTCCTTTGAATCGAGAAATTCGCGATTTGTTTTATCATAATATTGTTCCAAGTATCTACTCAGGAAAAATCGATATCAAATTCTCTTTTATGGTAATGTCAAAGAGACATCTAATTAAATTTTAAATAAGAAAAATGAAATTAAAAACATAAAAGTAAGAAAAAAAGAGAACTAATTAAATGACGCTTAGAATATCATCAAAGTTGGCATGTGATGTATAAGAATTGCGGCAGTCTAATTACAATAAACTATTCAGTAACTGTATCATAAACTTAATATGTGCATTTTATTCTGGATATTTGAAAGAATTCAATTAGATTTAATACTAAGAAACATACATGTTAACAATTATTTATTATTAACATAAATAAAACACATTTCTTAATATATGTTCCATAAATTTTCTAATTATTCCAAATCGTTATTCTTAAAAGTAAAATAACAAATATGACTTAATTCTCAAATTTGACATTGACAGAACTGACTTTGACAGAATTTACATTGACAGAATTGAAATTGTCAGAATTGACTTTGTAAAATTTGGCTTTCACTTATTTGACGTTGACAGATTTAATTTTGACAGATTTAATTTTGACAGATTTGTCACATGCGCGTACCTGATTCTCAATACTAGTAACCTTAAAATGAACAGAAATAGAAGAATAAATCTCAGATTTTCTTATAGAAATTTAAATTAAGAAAAAGTCGATTATGCGGTGAACTTTAGCAGCCCACTTACTAACCTCTATAAATATAGTTAACTTTTAATCACCGTTAAAATAAAGAGCAAAATGGCTCAATTTCCTAAATAGCTTCCGAAAATTGAACTCTTGCAGAATGTGGTTCATCACGAGCACAGCAAGAAAATGGGTTCATTAATTGCGGACTAATTGGATTTTGGATATTTATATTTTTCTAAAATCATTTTTGTGGAATGAAATTCTTTAATTAAATAAAACCGAAGTTTTGAGATTACGGAAACTCTGTCGATGTTTTCTTTACAAACAAATTTGAAATAGGGAATGAGTTATCGATTTATTTGCCCGTTCTTTTGGATCCTGGCGAAGATTCCTGGAAGTGTTTTAATATTTTATGCAATAGCTTAAAATATTTTCAAACTTTAATGCTGAAATAAAAAGGAAGTAGATATCGATGAAACAATGTTGAATATTATTTAAATTGAAAAGTAGTTTAAACTCGGTATTGCATGTTTCCATTTCGTCGATAAAGTTAATAAATATATTTTCATCATAAAATTATTCAATATTTTATTATAAATTTTTATATATTTATTGATTTCCATTAAACATCATAATACAATTGTCGAATAACGGGAGCACCAGAACATAAAAACAAGGCAGACATCATTTCTGAAATATCGTAGGATCCAGTCACTATTTTCTTCAAAGACGTAAAATAATTTTATTATAGAAGTCTGTTTTTTCACTTTACACACTTTTCTTGACAGACATCTTTCCAACGAACCTTTTTAAAAAATGATTCGACTCTTCTCTCGTCTCTTAGTATTTCCATTTCAATAAAAAATGATTGATAGCTATACAAGATTCAGCATAATTTAATTTTAATAGTAAATACGACATTCTCTAAAAAATAAAAAATCGATAGATACCTGTTTCTAAATTCGGTGTAAAGATTCGGTATGTCAAGTATATAGGACTGATATATTAGATAACGGAATATGGATGTAACGTACGTATATTGGAATTAATCAACTTATTTACAATACAGTACATTGGGGATACATCCAGACAGGACAGAATCAGAAGAATGATATTAGGAAGCGAAAGTACTGCAAGGATTGGTTCGATTCTCAATGCAATAACAGCGAGAAGCACTCAGCTATGCCTAATCACAAAACAAGATGAACAACATTCACGAATGGTGCCTGAGATGAAAAATCTTCCTCAACCATGATAAAAGTCAAGCAGTATTCTTTAAGAAAATAAATAGACCGAACTAACATCGGATGACCCGAGAGATTGTACTACCGAATAAAATATAAGAATTATGATCCTGAAGACAAAAACGCTGCTGACACAATCCATAATAATCCCCAAAACATCATCTTAACCTAGAACTAAAAGAACTACAATACGACTATACTAGAGAAAACTATCAAAGAGCAAACATTTGCTGTCCTTTTATGTCTAGAATTTCTATCCACTTCTCTTTTATTTTTCAATTCTTCTGCCTTGCAGATCTTTCTGTTGGAGGCCTGGAATGAAAGGATAATCTTCATCTATTCATATATTTGTGCCTTTTAAGCTTTCAGTAATTTTTAATATCAATAACTTCACGGTTTCTTTGGTTAATTTTACCAGTACTGCTATTTTCTTTCTCTATTCTAGTTTCCAATTCTTTTTACTTCAACGATGCCTTCTTATCAATGGTCATTCCCGTTTCTCCTTTTATAGTACATATTTTCTCCTTTATTTTACCTCCTCATTTTCATCATTCTCATCTCCAATGCCTTTTAGGATCAAACTTTTCTTCCTGTCTGCCTTTCTAGCTTCTTTATCCTCTTCTTTTGAGCTTCTACCTTAATTTTTTATTCTCTTCTTTCATGACATGCATTTCTGAAGCATAATTATCCAAGTTGTCATTCATATTCGTTATATTTGTATTTATTTGTTATAACATTTCTTTTATTCTTTTGATATCGCATAATTTTTCTTCTTGGTTTTTTAACAACGAGATGAGAACGCTACTAGAAGAACAGAAGATCATCCTTACCTAGAACTAAGAAAAATGACGGATAATACAAGAGAGGATTACCAAAGAGATATCTGGCTAAGCAAACACTGTTTTTTTATGTCTAGAATTTCCATCCATTTCTCTTTCATTTTCCTATTCTTTTACATTGTAGATCTCGTTATTGACTTTACTTATGGCATCATTTCTTCGTGAACATCTTCATCTATCCATATATTTACGCCTTTTAAACTTTTGCTATTTTTTAATATCATATACCAGTATTCGTATTTTCTTCTCTGTATTGTAGTTTCTAATTCTTCTTACTTTATCTTCTTATCAATAATGATTCCCATTTCGTTTATTATTTTCCTTTCCTTTCCATCATTCCCATCTCCAGTAACTTTCAGGATGAGATTTTTCTTCTTTATCTCCCTTTCAAGCTTCTCTATCCCCTCCTTTTGAAATGTAACCTCTTCTCTTAATTTAGTATTCTCTTTTTTCATGATCTTCATTTCTTAAGTATAAATATCAATTTTATTATTCATCTGCATTAAATATGTATTTAATTGCTATTTCTTCTATTCTTGTCATATAACGTTTTTTCTCTCTATTTCATTACTTGTCTTGATCGACCAAGCAACTAGAAGAGTGTATAGATCAGGAGATGGATGGAAATGTAGATTAATAAAGGACCAAACAACTATACAGGAGGTGCAACACATAAAGAACAATATGCAAAAGAAATGAAGACAAGAGTACATAGAAGATGGCATGTAGATAATCACAGGCTAGTGTAAACAACTGGTTAGCTCCTACCCTCAACCCAATGATTAGGAAAACCAAGGTATAAGAATTGGTAAGAAGAAATCAGAGATTAGTAGATAGTTTCCTTGTCTTTTACTTGAGATACTAAAAGAGAAGACAATCAAAGCAAGAAGACCCAGGACGTCAACTAATTTGTGTATATGTGTAACAATAATTTTTAGGTCCATCATGCTCCTCGTATCATCCTTCACGATATTTAACTTTCGATACACTGACGAAATTTGAGGCTAAATTGCTAACAATATATCCTTTTATCCTTTTTAATATCTTTATTCTGGCTGTTTATACTCAACCGGTTCCCTTTCAATGCCCAAATTTCAAAGGAGACAAAGAATTTATGAACAAAAGTTCCTTGCAGACATAACCGCAAGCTAATTTCGATAGCGAGAAGACTGTTTATATCGGTAACTTTGTACCCTCCACGCCTACAAGTTCAAGTGGGTAGCGCCCCGTGTTAATTTCCTTATTATATTTCGCTCTTGCGTTTTATCTGGAAAATCTCATTTTATTAGGACGGAAAATAAATATTGTCACTGGAAAATGATAATTTTTTTTGTTAAAATGTTAAAATCGGTTTTGTTGTTCAAATATCGTTATTTTTCTTAACAAAACTAACTTGGCGGTGTTTATTTTAGCGGTTTTAAATACTGTCGATAAAAAATTTCACCAGGAGGTTTGTGAGAGAAGCTACCTAGGAAGATGAAGCGTTAATGTGCTAGCAGACCCTCTTGGATGTTCAACTAGGAAAACAGAAAATGAAAAACGAAGTAGTATCAAAGAGAATTAAAAATTTAATATGCAAAAAGAATGAACATACAATGTTATGTACTTTCGTGAAGACATTGTTTCTTCAGTTATGAGAAATATTATTGAATTTATTCATTCAAGTCGTTAGTAGTTTTTTTATTATTGTTATACCTTTTTTATGCGAACACCTTGCTTATTGTAAAAAAAATCTATTTGAGGTAGGAAAATTGCAGTCATTTTTGTCATTTTTGGATTCAGCACACAAAAAACATCATATGCTTTAAAAATATTTCATGCTGATGAAAAAAATTTTTCACAGAACTGTATTATTGAAGTAAAAACTCAAAGAGAGTGTCAAAAAATGAGGAAGACTAAAGTATTCATAAATGTCATAGATGAGAATATTATGCATCATAAAATATGATAAACGCTGCAATAATTTATTTCCTCAGCCGAGACGGCATTTAAACTGATGTTTATAACTAACGTCGAAATTTCATCAATTGTCGAATTATTTTGAATTGGATGGTCTCACGTATTTCCATTTTCTAACTCCAATTTACCAAATATTTTTATTATTATATTATTAAGTATTTTATCGTTCAGAATTTTTCTTTACTCTAATTTATTTTTAAAATAAAAATTTATTTATTGATTTGTATGAATTATTTTTACAACAAATATCTAATAAAGTTCTTAACAGATTGAAATTTGTACTTCAAAGCTTTCATTTTATTAGTATAATTTTAACAGAAACATTCTATTTAAATCTAAATTACAGGCATTATTTAATTAAGACGATTTTAAATATGTATAGTAAAACTCCATTAAATCAATAGTGAGTCATGTTAGATTCACGTAAAATGCATAATAAAAGAGGCCATAAACTGTGTACAAATACTTTCAAACAAATTTCAGTTTTTTACCATTGTTTACTTTTAAAATCCACAACAAATAATCAATAAATTCGTTAAAAGTTCATAGAATAACTATTAATAAACATTTGTGACACCACAGGAGGGTCTTTTTTAAAGAACCGTTTACGCATTATGATCACATGATTCAAGGTTAGTCACTCTCGGCCAATCCCCTATTGTTCCGACAGTTCAAAATTGTCGATAATATTTTCTGACGTTTATGCTTTTTTTATGCTTCACGATAACACTCAACCTCATGATACTACAAGTAAAAAGAAAACTTTCGATCTAAATTACTGAATCATCCACCACACCGCCCCGATTTAGCACCATCAAACATTTATCTTTCACCAAAATTTAAGGAATTCTTAAAGGAAAGCGTTTAGAAAATGAAAAATTTAATAATTAAATGGCTTTTTTTAAAGAGGACATTCAAAAGGTTATGCCACGATTTAACAAGGGTTAGGTTAGTAAATTACTAATATAAAATATATCGAAAAGTAGAAAAATGTTTATATTATTATTTCCAGTACGCTCATAAACAATATTATCCTAAAGCGGTTCTTACTTAAATAACAACCCTCGTACCTTCTCAACAGATCTGGATAATCTCTTAGAAAATTACATAACGGTCTTTTTTCAAGAAATTTCACAGACTTGATCTAGAATCTGATTAAAAAGACAAAATTAGGTTTTCCACAAGATTAAAAATGTTATTTATGTCCCTTAGAAAACATAAAGAAACATACTCTGACAATATTTCCTTCGGTCCTATAACTCAACTTCTTCAAAGACCAACTTATAAATATAAATTTTGTTAGAAAAATTGAATTGAAT
Source organism: Hermaeophaga mercurialis (assembly GCA_951812935.1). Taxonomy (NCBI): domain Eukaryota; kingdom Metazoa; phylum Arthropoda; class Insecta; order Coleoptera; family Chrysomelidae; genus Hermaeophaga; species Hermaeophaga mercurialis. The sequence continues at coordinate 33,971,200 of OX638358.1, forward strand.
ACTACAATTTGACTGCTTAAATAGGAAAAAATTGTATCATTATCAAGATGAATTAACGGTTTTTTTAACATCAAAATGTTTAGTATAATAAATAAATAAACATTATTTCTTTATTTTTATGTTTTATTTGTTAATAACAAATTGAAACTCTTTTAACGTTTATTGTTTTATAATAAATGCTCTTTATGATGTAATAAAATTTATTACAAGTCATTTCGGTAACGCAACGACATTATCAACTTCTTTATTGGAATACGGACATATAACATTCTCTTAATTATTTTTTAAACTTTCATTATCTTAATACAGTATCGTAACCATAAACTAAAAGTGAGAAACTTTTACACTTTAAAGTAAAACTGTTTCTTTTTGTTCATTATTCAGACAAAAAGTATTTTATAGATAAAGATTTAATAAAAAAATAATTTTTATGTTAAAATAAATACATATGTTAAAAAAAAGGAGCAAGTCCAATTATTATTTTAAAAATAAAAAGATAAAATATACTTATCTGAATTTGCACAGTCTTCCAAAGCGTTTTAAAATATATTCAAATCGACCCAGGTTTCGGTACATGAAATACCATTTTTCCAGTTTGACAGATATTTTAAACTTAAATAATTTCATGTCATAAACCTGACAACCAATCATTATTAAGCAATATTTTGATTTTTCTAAAAATATATTTGGTTAGTATTATTTAGTTCAAAAGGTGATCAAAGATAATTGAACTTCCCAGGTTTAGTTGTTTATTTAATACTGTATATTGAGGATATTTTAGGTGTTATTATTTTCTTGATTATAATTTGTCTTTTTGCATTTAAACATAACATTGCAAATAAAACACATCAGATATTAAAACAGAAAAAAGCTGAATCAAAGAACAATTTATAAAGTTATATTAATTATAATAATTTCTCAAAATATTTTAAGGTCAAACGAGAAAGCGTCGCGCGTCATACCTGTCAATGTCAAAACTCTCAGCATCAAATCTGTCAATGTCAAACCTGTCAATGTCAAACCTGTCATGATCAAACCTGGCAATGTCAAACCTGTCAGTATCAAACTTGTCAGTAGCAAATCTGTCAATATCAAACTTATCAATGTTAAATATAAATGATAAACCTATCAGTGTCACATCTGTCAACCTATAGCTTTATGATGTTACCTTGAAATATAACAAAATGTGCAGAATGAACCTTAAATTTTCTTATAGCAATTTACATGGGGATAAATAATTTTGGTTGAGAACCGGGGCAGCCTATGCACTATTTCGCATTAAAATTTTCATATAAATATTTTTTTAAATAAATAAACAAACTTTTGCTAGTTAACATTATTTCACTGTAGTCTTTATTACTAAGAAAAAATGTTAATTATTAATACAACAATCATTAAAAGTAATTAGTTGAAGGAATTAGAACTTTTTCCATTTTAACGAAAATCTCTCATATAAGTATATAAGTATATTTCGTATAAGGAGTTAATAAGTGTAAATACGAGAATAATTCAAATTGTTTTAAATCCAAATTATTCTGTCATTAAGGACAAAATTCAAAAAATAAATTGGTATGGAACGAGAAAACCCAATCAAAATTTTCGTCAGAACTAAAATAAACCCCAATTTTCACATTAATAATTGGAAATCAACTTTTTCATTTAAATCCGTACAAGGAACGAGAATACCGCAGAAAATGAGAAAAAACCGCTTTGTGATTCTAAGGCTTTAATTTCATAAGCGTAGGACCTTCATTTTAATAAAAAATACGTGAGAGAATTGTTTTTCTCGGGAGCTTTTGGAAAATATAAAGTAATTATATCAAAATTTACTGTATTTTAAAAAAATTCAACTAAAAATATAATATTAGAAAATTTGTAATTCAAAACAAAATTTACAAATAATTTACATTCACTATTGATTAGTTAAACAAGCGATCCGTGTTTGATGAATGCAAAATCTCCAGAAACACCTAAAAACAACCCGAGCTACTTGTAAAGGTTAAAAACTTCAGGAGAAACGTGTCTAACCCTAAAGTGGGTTTTCCGTAACTTAATTTGCATAAAATGAATATTAATATACGCACATAGCAATGAAAGGAAAAACAAGTTTTTTTCACCTAATTCCACATCATATTTATTCATATTTTAATTACTAAAATTACTTTTGAACTAATTTCATTATTTTAAGAAATAAAATTAATCAAAAAGTGGATCAACCGAATCAAATGCACCCTTAAAGTCTACAAACCGCAAAATAAATAAAACAAGACCGAATTATGTGGATTAATAACAGCCAATTATACTAATCACCAAAAGTAGTGGTAGTCCAAAAACCGACCCTTGAAGAACTTCATATTTGCTGCATTTAATACGATATTCTATTAGTATCAATAGATGCGAAACATGCTTATTAAAAGTATATGTTTAGAATTAATTATATTTATGTCAAAAATGATCATGCAAACTTTTGTTAATATATCGAACGTTAAAATGTAGTTTTAACAAAATTGTTGGTTGAAGTCTGCTCCTGAAACGTTTGAACGAACATCCAAATACATTATGCGATATTTAATTAAAACTTGCAATTTACAAAATGCGCATTGGCATTAGTTTTTACTCAATTTTGTAAAGTTGAGAAGTTCTGTCAACAGAAAAGCGGAATTGCATGTTAAATACTGTTTTTGGGTCAGAGCGTTAGTTTAGGTTTCATTAAACATTATTCGAGATAGTTGACATTCCACAACTAGAAAATACAAATTTAGAAGCATTAAGTTTAAATACAATGCAATGTTGCAACAATGATGCGAGAAAATAATTAAAGTTGTTTTTTATGTTTTGCTTGAATAGTTAAGTTGTTTAATTTCTGTTAATGATTTTTCTAAATAAATGAATTACCAATTGGGAATAATTTAATAAACAAATATTATTTAAGACGAATTTCATAATTGCACACTATTTTTAAAGTAGGTGTTAATTACTAGATTAGTTATAGAGGTGATAAAATGTCTCCATCACTTTCGAATAGTCGTTTTCCTATTACTTCGTTCCAGTTATTCAAAACCAAATGAATTTTAAATAGCAAAATTTAATTAATCATTAAAATTTCTTTGCACTTCTTGTTTAGTATAACAATAAAACAAACAAATCTCCATCTCACTCTTATACTAATTATCTCTTTCTTAGTATGTACAGGTACATCATATCTTAAGAGCCAACATCATCACGTGACTTTTCTGACTAAAAAAATTTGCTTCCTTATAGATCATATAGTCCATATAGACCCACAAACAATCTAATTATTAGCACATCTCCTTTCTTCCGATTTGATTTCATGAAACAAAGAGAGAAACGAATACAATTTCAACAAGACTACTTTGGCAACATAGCTTTACCACTAGAATACAGGATAACAAATAAAAATTGAATTTATCAAAATAAAAATTTCGATAATATACAGCAACCCAAAAATTAGCAATAGACATTTGAACTGCATTAATTAAAACTACATATTACTTTTTAGCAACTATTAAGTAAAAAGCAATTACCTATTATTAATGGCATTCAACGCTCTTTTCCGAGAACTCACTCGTTTATGCGACAAAAGTCTTTTGTGACTTTTATCATTCATGCAAGTATGCTCCATGATTTCTTAAGTTTAACTCAAATCATTTACAATTTTCGTAAACGGTACTGTAAAAATAATAATTCAAATTTACCAGTATGTAAAATTTAGTTTTACTCTTAAGCGGTTGAAGTTAAAAAAAAAGTTGCATTAAAACTTAAATTACAATATCTGCATGATGGGGGGACGTATTCCTTTTTTTGTTTGGATAGTTTTTTTCATTTTGTCCGATTTTTAAAATGTTTTTAAAAAAAGGAATACGTCCTCACCTTTGGTATGAATGTCCGCAACTATCAGTTTTTGAATTATCTCATTATCTCAAACCGCTTTCGAAATATTTGAAACTTACGATTTTATGCGGTATCGTTGCCTCTTAAAAAGCAATATTTAAAAATCGCCGGTAAAAGTATCACATACAAAAAATCACGAAACCCTCAGTCAATCATGAACTCTAGGCCGAAAAACATCTCGTAAAAATCCTTACTCCCCCATCAATTTTGAACCGAAGCATATCAAAAATCTTTGTTCTAAACAACAAAGTTAAACAAAAAAAAGTTACAAATAAGTGTTTTCGAAGTAAAAAATAGTAGGAACAAAGAAACCAGAATTATAAGTGCAACTGTATTTTTATTGATTATTAAGCTTTCTATGTTTGGAACACTTTATTAATCTATGAATTATTGATAAAACCAGAATGAATATGATGTCCTGAAATTGATTTTCTGAACCTTTAAGCTAAGAATTCTTCAAAAAACTAGTAACTTGACCAGTCTACAAAACCAAAAATTAAGAAATATTCATATTTCTTCACAAATTGAGTCGCTTATCCTCTAGTGTCTTATTGATATTGTCGTTCGAAGTTTTCCTTATTCGTTTGCCGTTCCTCCTTTAATCTTTATCTCTCATTTTTCATACGTATTTCACTTTCCCTTCGTCATGCATTCGGCAAATGTGACAAAATCATTTGAGTTTATTGATTTTTTCTAAATCTTATTTTATTCTTAGTCGTTTTTTAATGTCTTTGCTTCCTGTTCTATCTGTCTTTATCAGTTTTTCTTTTTCTTATGAATTTCATTTCATATGCTTCAATTTTTAATCTGATACCCAGAATTCACTTCTAAAGGTCAGTATTAAGCCAAAAAATATCTCGTAGACTTTTACTTGTATGTGCTTCAAGAAAAGTTACTAGTTTTGCGTATCCTTATCCTGTTGTACGATTCTGGTTATATGTTACTATTCTCGTCGATTATAACACGAAAGTATTTAATGAAGCTCACTTCTGGTATTTTTCTGTTGTTGAAACAGTTATCAACTGTTCTTGTATTTCTACTTATGGTCATCCCGTTTGTTTTTCCAATATTGATTTTGAGTGAATATTCCTTATTATATATACGAAAATCTGGAAAACCACCACATGAAGTCAAAATGTCATTTACCAGTAATTCCTAACTTATTTGAAAAACTGTTGCTCTAACTACTTCTACTACTGGTAATCAAAAATTAAATAGTCCTCCACTTTTGATAAAAAATTGATTAGTTCCATATGAAAACAAAGCCAAATACTCAAATACTTTAGTATGATACCAAATGCCAATTTGAAAGAACCTGTTAAAAAAAAAGATTAGTCTAATTTTAAAATGTGAATCTCAAGACGCTTACACTTTTTGTAAAAACTTTTTTTCGTAACTTCAATAATAGCGGACTAATCCAGCTTTGCCACACTAATGCTTCACCCTGTATATACAATGCTGTAGACACAAAACTATAATTCGTCACATTTAGATTAGGATATTTGATTCCAACAAACTTAAGCTTTAGTAAAAGTGTTCCATTTCCATAAAAAAATAGGATATCTAAAGCTGATAAAAATTCATTGGAGCGAACTATCAGCCAGTATTGTCTGGTTATGAATTAATATTTTTTATTGCAATATTTGCCATTTTATTAAATTAAACCGCTTACAGATCTTAAAATACATTAGTGTAGGTACTTTTTAAATTTAAAATTAACTTTTGCTAGCAATTTTTATAGTAAATATGGAAAGATAAATAATACTTATCTTGAATTTCCACAGTTTCAATATGTATTCAGGTCTACCTAGGTTTCGGTATCTGACAATACCATTCAAGACAGATAGTTTGAACGTAAATAAATTTTATGTCATAAACCTGACAACCAATCAGTATTAAGCAATATTCACCTTTTTCTAAAAATATAATTGGTTTATATTATTTACTTCAAAAATCTATGATCTAAGATATTTGAACTTCCCAGGTTTAGTTGTTCATTCAATACTGTATATTGAGGATATTTTAGATGTTTCTTTATTTCTATTTCTCCAAAAAATCTATTATTAAGTGTAGTTTTGTGTTTAGTGTCAATGAGGTGTTTTGCATAATGTGACTTATCTGGTTATTTTAATCTAGAAGCTCTAAAATGCTTATAAATACCTGATTTTAAAAATTTATTAATTTTAGGTTTCACATTTAATAAAAATGAACGTATATTATTTCTTACTTTAAAAGATATTGCAGAAAACGTTGTACGAGGTATAATTTTTGATATTTTGTTTGAAATGTCTACAAAATATAAAATTGTTCTGTATAACCCGTCATCTTTAGGTTGTTTCGGAAAGATCAAGTTAACGGCAACCTTCTATTCCTTTTCATTAATCAACCTATTTATTAGATGTATTGGATAAATATTCTACAATATTTTTTAAAGTATTGGAATCAAAAACCCCAATCTTAATAAATATAAGAAAATATCTTAATATTATCTTAAGATGGTTTTAACCCACAACGTAACTTGATTAATAGAAATTAAAGGGGGGTAGTGAAACAATAACAATGTATTTATCTATGAATAAAAACAATATTAGAATAACTTCTTTAAATAACTACAACATTTAATCGCAGGGGTAGGCACTATCACCGACTCGATCCTAAGAGAACCCAAACTTGATTTCTTAATCACTTTTAATTTTCAAACCAACACTTAATAAATTTGATGACCCTAAACACAAAATAAGATCTATGTACATAGCGATATTTAACTAAATCCCTATATATACTATCGTAACAATAATTTTATCCCATAAATAGTATCCCCTCTGCATAAACACCTGCGTTGAAATAATCATTACATTATTTAAATTATAAACCTTATTGCTAATAAATTTCAAATACGTGAAGATAACTTAGTACATACATACAAATATGTTCTAATAAAACCAATTTCCGGTTGGGTTTCACAAACATAGCGATTTGTGTTTAAAATCTTGAACGCTCTTCTAACTGATGAAAACCAAAAGACTAATTTATTGCCGTGAAAACCGGGAAAACGTTTATTTAACCAGTGGTCGAATTAAAAGCTCGAGGTAGTTTGTGTTTAATTTTGTTGTTGCTGTAAAGGAAATAAATGTAAATATTAGGGTTCAAAGGAAATTATTACTGGTGTAATGATCAAATATTAATAAATAAAAGCATTCCAACTTTATATAAACACTAGAAACGAAGTTTAAAATTTTATAATGTGTATTCGGTAATTAGTGCATCTAATTTGCAGAAAAAAATAAAAAGACTTGGTATGTACAAAGAAAAAAGTTAAAATCACATAACAATAATTAAAATATATATTATATATTCGTCTCTTTTTTCTTTTGTCTTTTCCAAAACCAGAATTTATAGTTTCATGCATGTTTTTCATTCTTTTTTGTTTCTAGCTAAATGGTTTAATTCCTTGACCGTTTTAGCTCTTATTTTTTATTTTTTATTTGCTCTCTCCATATTTTCCTTGTTCCACCAAGAAGAAGATCCTTTACTTGATATTTTCTAATTAAAGACATAAGAGAAATGTAACACATTTTATTAACGATCCACTCCAAAAAATAATGAAAATTAAACACTATTACCAATGAGAACTTGAGGATTAGAACAGATCAACGACAGATTGGAAATACAATTCAAAATAGAAAATAGAATTGAATTGACCAAACACTTTGGAAAAATAATGGTGACATAATCAAACAGACATATTAAACTGAATCATAATTGGAGTGATAAATTGAGAAAATCCAGTAACTACATGGAAAAGAGTGATAGAGAACAAATACAATACGATTGGAGATAGAGAGGGAGATTATCAATGATGGTTAAAAATCAAGAAGAATGGAAACATTTCGTTTATATCTTATGCTCTGAATGGAATTACAAGAACGAGCATATATATGAACTCCAAGGATTCTGAGAGCTCATTGAAAGTTTAGTCTTGCCAATGATCGTTTAGTTTCTAACAAAATTTCGGCCAAATCACATTTGTGATTTTCAGGTCTTGTTTGCCAGCTTTCTGGTTACGCTTCTTATTATTCTTCGTAGCTTATATAGTATTAAAACATGAATGCAATTGGTTAGTTGTGCTTATTGTTTCAAGTCATGGTTCATTTGTAAATGTAGTATTTTCTTGAGTTGTAGACTTTTTGAAACTATTTGATTTAAACTGTTATAGGGCGCCATATTTAAAGAGCTCTAGCTCCCTTAGGAAGCATTTTTGGATTAGACGATATATGTGAAAACCACATAAAATTAGTTCCAGAGTTTGTAGTTTTTTTCTGTAAAGTGACTTTCTGGGCACCGTATAATATATACTATTTTTATTTGGACATATGGGAGGCACTACTTGAATACCTCAAGAAGACTCACCCTCTAATTCTAACTTAGATTTGAAGTAGAATCAAACCAATAATAACCATTTCTTAAGAAGAAAGATAATGGAAATTTGAGCCAAACAATGCACCTGAAATCAACAAATTCAAGTCTCAATCTTCAGTCAAACCACCACCCAGAGCAACTTCAGTGAGTAATGACATAGAGAGTAACGAAGACAAAACCACTAAACTCCGTCATATTTTGCAACATAATGGCTTTAGCAAACAAATCATCAACAAAGAATAATAAACCATAAGAAGAAAAAGAGGACCCCATGACCAAAACAAATTTACCATACATAAATAACACTAAGGTAGTCAGAATTGTAGGAAAAACATTATCAAAACCACATTCACAACATACAAGAAAATGAGTACAGTACAGAAAACTGAAATACCATTAAAGAACCAAAATAATTATGGGATTCCTTGTATGGATTGTGATAAAACGTACACTGAACATACAAACAGAAGGGTTAACATCAGAAGACACAAAAATGAAAATGACGCACAAAAAGGTGACAAAACTTCATCCTTGACACAATATATAAAAACGACAGTTCAAATCATAGACTTCAGTAACACCAAACTAATAGCCAACATTGAATCCCTATAACGAAGAATTAGAAGAGAATGTATTAAGATAATTTAAACACAAGAAATGAAAGCCAGAGTTTGTCTACCACATGGATGCCTGGAAAAACTGACCAAAAAAAAATCAATAAACACGTCCGCAGCTCAGACCAACAATACGCAACCGTGTTCATAACCTTCCAAGTGCAGCAAATAACATGAAACAGAAGACGACTGTTACCTAAAAACTGAAGATAGCATGTATGATCTTGCTGAAACATCATCTAACCACCAAACAGTCGATACAGGCAAGGAAACCTGTAAACCAGAAATAACACAGATACCTGAAAGAAACTATAAACTATATTATTGTTTAGCATTATTTCAATAATAACTATATCTGATATATTTTATGTGTGGGTGTTATTTTGGTATACACTTACGTATCGTTTAATCCGATCAATATTATATCGATATTGTTACCGGCCATTCCGCATACGAAAGAAATTTTAGATTATTTTTTAGCAAGATTAAAATCAGTCTTAGAATATCCATTGTACTAGGTTAAGCTGTAATATTGAGTTTTCATATCTATTTTAAAGAACAAATGACAAAAGTACATATTTTATTTTAAGATGTAAATCTCTTCCGTAAGTAGCAATTTTTGAGTGTTTATAAGCGCTAAACTTAATGGCATTATTACAAGAAAAACGCTAGGAAATGAGAATACATTTAGGACTAAGGAGTTAACAAGTATTCAATAATGAGATTCACCCTATGGCCTTATTGGAATGGAATATTTTTCGAAATCATTAAAAATAGGCAATAAATATTATGTCCCAAGCTGAATATCGAAAAAAATAATGTATACTAATACCTTGATTTTCGTTATCTGACATTTTATTTTTTCATAGTTTATGTATTTAGTAAAATATATTATACAATTTCAAGGTACTATTTAACATATATTAATTAGATAGGAGCTTCCATAACAAAGCAGCACTGTTAATATGCAAAACATTCATAGCAAAAGTAAAATGTATGAATAAGTCTATAAATATCACCGTGAACACTTTCTTAATTATTTATTTTTGTTTCAGTTCCCGTTACTTCCCGAAGTAAATGAATCCACCTGGTAACCAAAAACCAACAGCTCGAACGAATACGTAAATTAAATAAACTCCAAACACCGTAAATATTGTTAATCCAATGGCAAACAAGACATACTTGTGCTTTTGCTAGGTCAAAATAAATTTAACCTGGGCGTGTTCCGTGTTAAATACAGTGAGCGCGTGAAAATTAAAATTTCTCTCTATCAATATATTTTTGTGAATGTGGAAAAAAATATCGTCTATGATCGTCTTGTTGTGGTAAAATTTTCCGCGTGATTTCATTTTGGTGAAATATGGGCTGTGAACTGGGAAAGCTGGCAGGAAGAGGGCACTCGGACAATAATGGGAAATTTGACGACGTGGGGCCCCCCACGCAGCCACCCGCAGTGGATTCGAGACTGCCCTTGACGGCTAAGCAGAAGTACAGCATGTTGGCTTCATGGAAAGGGATCAGCAGAGCTATGGAGAGCACCGGCGTTTGTATGTTCTTGAAGTAAGTTTATTTATGTAGTTTGTATCAAAAAAAAGCACAAGTGATTAATTGGTGCAAAGAAAATTTACAAAACACCCTGTTTCTCAGTAAGGAAAATCGACAACATTTGATGATTAATTGGTGATCGCTAGGGTATATATTTTTTAATGTTGTAAAAACCGTCTTTATCTTTGGTTTTTCTTTGAAAATAATCAAGTCGAAAAAATTTTACCGAAACTTTATTATTTACTCACTGTCAAAATCATTTTTTCATGTACGCTATGATCTTTTAAATGCGAACATGTATATTCAAATAACATTTCTTCCTCCTTTGGTAAGACTCTTCACACATCCTCTTAACTTGTAGGTAATTTGTAGATTTCCATTGGAGGTCTTTTTAGTATTCCACTCTTTGCCTTCACATTTACTATTCTTACTATTTTGTCACGCCCAGAATAAGTTTTAATAACTTTTCCCATTAAACCACTTTTAGTTTCTTCTTTTAACCAAATAATTTTAGCTTTTTTATTGCTTTTTCGGCTTGTGGTGTTTTTGTAATACTTGGGAATAATATTTCCGTTTCCGTTTCTGGCACTACATATTGAACCATATATTTTGTGAAGCTAGATTACGTTTTAAAATTAACTTCTTAAAAAGGTGAGTTATCTGCTTCAAAGGAGCGGCTAAAATTCAGTTAATTGTTTCAACTCTTACTTTACGGAAATTATTCATAATACATTGGAAAGATAAATAATACTTATCTTGAATTTCCACAGGCTACCAAAGCGTTTTAATATGTATTCATGTCTACATAGGTTTCGGTATTTGACAATACCATTTTCCAAAGCGTTTTAGTATATTTAAATCTCTTCCTAGGTTTCGGTACCTGACATTTTTCAAGATAGAAAGAAGTTTGACAGGTCTTTTTTTTTTTCATTGGCCAAGTCTTCAATTTCTATCAAAATGATTAATTGTATTTCTACTTTTGGACATTTTTCTATAAGAATTTCTTTTTATTGAATATATCTAGTGTGGTGTAGTAGGAAGGTTAAATTTTCTATTTATTTTATTTAGTGTCATATGTCTTTATATGTCATTCAGTTCTAATCTTTTATATTTTTAATAAGTTCTCTATTTGCTCCGTGAAAATTTGTGCCGTTGTCTAAGAAAAATCTGTTTAATAGTCCGTCTTCTTCCCATTAATATAATAAACAGTATTACAATGCTTAAACTATACGCAACAGGTAAAGATTATGCCTTCTTCCCAGTTACTTTAGCTCAAAATAATACATCCCTATTTCTAGTTCAATTAGTTTAGCTTTTCTATTCCTACAGAACTGGCAACGTCTTATTACATTTTTGATCCAGAACAACTTTTGTTTTAATTCATTCAATAGAAATTCTGTTCGGTATTAAAACTTTTCCTATGGTTATCTTCGATAAATAAAATTAATGTTCTACGTCTAAAATTATCGGATTTTTCGAATTAAAATATTCTTTAAATCGTTATATAGTCTGACCTTTGAATAAAGTACACTATGTTCATCCATAACATTCTGTAAATTCTATTGTTTTTACTAATATTCTTCTTCTTTCCATTCTTGATATCATTTATTTCTTCTTCTTGTACCAACTAATTTATGCATGCACGATTTCTTTTTACGTTAACTCTTGCATATCTACTGTTTTCTTTACCATTTTCCTGATATTACTTTCCCACATCATTCACGATTTTGTTTTCTTGTCTTAATTGCTTTAATAGTTTTAAAAATCTAAATACCCAAGAAGTACTTGTAAGAATGGATAATTTAGAAAATATTCTCTCCATACCATACCATCGATTGATTTCTAACTTCGGAATTAATTCTTGCAATTCGAGTATGCATTTTTCCCAGTATTGATTTAATTTTAATTTCCAAGTTTCCTGTATATTGATTTTAATCGTAATCATAATGTTACTAATAAATGCCAGTAGATCAACAACTGGCATACAAATTTCAATAACTCTATCATAATGGGATTTATTTTCCTAAATATCTTTGTTAACTTTTATAAAAATATGTTGTAGATATCAACTTAGGAAATCATTTTGAACCTAAAACTATCACTGTATTGCTGGTTTGGTTGGATGGTGCTTTCCGTTTCATAGATTGTGCTCTTAAATTTTCAAGGATTTCTTTTAATATTCTTCTGAATTCTCTTTAGTATTTTTATTTTTTGCAACCATTTCTAGAACATCGGCTCCCTTTCCCTCTCCATAAGAACCTGAACTGTCTGGTCCTCTGTTCTTATTTGTACCTGGTGAAATACTTCCTTTATGTCACCAGAAAATGCAATTTTATTTTACCTGAATTTCATTAAAACTCTTATCAAAAGTCTAAGTAAATACATTGGCTGCAACATCAGATACAAAGGTTGCTATTAGGTCAATAAATACTAAGACGAGTTTCCCTCTGCTATAAATTCTTCTCTTTTTTTTTATCGTTTGTTCCTCTTTCATTTCCATTTCTATGAATTTTCTCCATTATCTTTGTATATGTTATCCTGTTTAAATGTTTAATTATTGACAAAAGATTTTTTTCCGACCTGCTAAAACCGCCAAAGTTCGATCTTTATGTACTAAATTGAAAATAAAAGTTCGAAACTTTTGTGCGGGATTTTTTTTAGCAAAGTTTTTTCATTTCCTCGCATTTTTTCATTCGGTCCAATGATTATGGCGGATTTAATGTTTAACTTTCAAAGTTTCTTTGTCAGTTTCGATTCGAAAATTTATTTTTTTGTTTGGAATTTATGATGATGTATTTAGTTCCGTTAGGAAATTTAATTTTAATTTTAATTGGTTTAATGATTGGAAAAAGAGGAGTGAAAGATAATCTATTGTTTTGTTTTCGTGTTCTAAATGAGCTGCATAATGGGTTTTATATGAATCAAAATAAATAAATGTCTTGTAATATAATTAAACAATTACTAATTACTATAAATATTATTTTAAGTGGAAATGGGTGAGCTCGAAATATGAAGATTTAACCAAAACATTTAGTGAGGTACAGGATATTTTATTTCAACAATTAAAAATGTTTAATATACAAAAAGATAATATCAAAAGTGCTAAAGCTAAAGGAAAAAATAATTTTTAAATAAAACATCAGTAGATCAGTAAGAATCCATAATTTATTTTAAGTGGATTACATCTTCATATTTTGAGCTCAATATGTCCCAGTTAAAATATTGACAATTTTTAATGAATCACCCTATATACTATCTATAAATCTTTTTTTATATTGCTTGCAAATTATCGTTATTCTGAAATAAAATTCCTGAAAAGACAAAAATTCGATTAGACAGTCTCAGAAACGAACGGATCAGGTCTGAATTTCAGATTAAGCCAATTTTACAATGATTTACAATAGAGAAAAAATAAAATAGTCAATGGATGAATATAAACAGATATATGAAAAGCCAAAATTCAACTAAAGAGAAAATAAGAATTGATGAAAAAGATGAAAATCGATTAGAGAAGAAGGAAAACCATAGAAAAAAGCGAAAGAAATGCTTTAAAACCAAATGATTTTGTTTTCCTACTCAACAAAAAGTTATAAACACAGTTTCTGGTAGAAATTTGCACGCTTTCCTAAAATAAATAGAAAAGTGTGCAATGGTTGTTTTTATTGCATACATTTAGGTGTTGCACTTAATAATTCATTTTTAAGATTAAAGTCGTTATATTTTATTCAGGGATGAGCCAGCACTCCTCTCGGTGATCTTATGGATTTTAACCACGAACCGAGTTTATGGTATTTTGTAGTCCAAAAAGAAAGAATTTCTTCCATGACCCCAACTTTCTATCTATACAAGGTGTACTTTAAAATCAACCTTAAAGTTTATATCCATTCATCAACATAAAGTAGTTAATTGTCTTAATATGATATTTTATACAATAATTAAATATCCTAATTTTTATACAGGATAGTCGCCAATAGAATATGTAAGTTATATTTATTTATATATTGAATATTTCTGATCAAAATATCTATTCAATTAATACATTTTTCATTAGTAATGTAAGTACTCAAAGTAGGTATAAGTGAGCCAATTAAATTAATTAACGAATTACCATGGATAAAATTTAAATAAAATACAAATGAAATTGGCAAAAATGGGTTGCATATATAGCTTAAAATAACAACAAGAATATAGAAAAATCCATTAAAAATTCAATCAAATTACACAACATTACCAAATCTGAATATAACCTGCAGTTATAATTTCCTTCTCCACTTAAACTTCTTAATTCTTTCTAAAAACTTCTCTAATCCCTGTAATTAATGATGAAAAATAAGTGTCATTTAAATATTGTAACATTGTTACGCTCATATGACTGTCATAATACTCATAATGCTTCATTTGGTGTCATAAAAATTAAATTAGCAAGATTTTTCAACATGAACATGTTAATAGTTTCAATAAAGAAAAAGAAAAGTTAGATATTCTATTCTAGAAAAGAAACAGATCCAAAACTAAAAAAATATATTTTATTTTTATTATCACTCACGAATTACGATGCATTCTTCAGTTACAAAATATATTTATCCAGCATTTCTTTGAAAGGATCCCTATTTTTATATTCTTCATCCTTTCCGTAACTATTACTGTTTAATATCAACTGATTTTAAAGAACGACTAATTTTATTTGACGAATGTAATATTTTCAAATAAAATAGGAGTTTTCATAATATGTTACATACAAAATTTTAACTTATCCCGTTTTAAAATAGAGAGTTGGGGTGTTAAAAATGCAATAACGCTCCGTCCAAATAAATTGAACATAATCAGCTAATTTAGTCATACAATCAATAATATCCAGTAAATCAAAAGCAGGTATGAAGAACATATATAAAAAATCTGAAAGATGGTATGAAGAGAAAGTAGTAAAAAAATGTTTGTCAAAAGGTTCTGTTCCCGTACTTCAAAGCTATAACTATAAAACATTTACAGTATAGAGTACCTTGTCAATGTTGAAGGTAGAATTAAATGTAAAAAGTAACAATGACATCGAAATATATACTACTTGAGTAGCATTTTTGAAATAAAGATCTGCAGGTTTCACGCAAAAATCTATGATTTTTACAAGAGAGAACATTGAAATTTTTATTAAAGAAGCAAAGCTATAATGACACTCTTGAAATAAAGAGTTATTTGTTCAGTTACATAAAAATCCATTATATAACTAGTGATGTAATGAATGAGACAGTTATGAAAAATGTGAAGATTCTAAACGTCGAAAATGCATTTAAAATTTGACAATTCTTAACAAGGTTAGATAAATATTTCCATATTTTCTAGTCCTTTTCAATAAAAATATTAAAAAGACTCCGTTTAATTTATTGCTTGAATGGAGAGAATAGAATGTTTTACGAAAAGGAACGATAGACACTTATCAAAAACAACTCAGTTTACCATTCATTTACTATCAGTAATTAATGGCATTCGTGAAGGTCCAGCTTCTGTTGATTTTAGTCTTGCTTGTGTGGTATTGGTACTAGTGGTAGTGCTTCCAAATAATTCTTTATCTACAGCTCTAAGTGATTCAAATAATACAATTTTATTTTTTAACTTACCAACAGAATTAACGCAAGAGTTATTAGGGTCTATAAAAATTAGAATAGATCAGCTTTAGATTATAACTCACATTAAAAGTTACCTGTTCGTCTATTTTTAAATGAATTTGTTTCTTGGAATGTATGTCTCCATATTAGCTAAAACTACCTTCTGCGGCGGCAGATGTTAAACTCAAAGATGCTTTGTAGTATTTTAGGCTGAGCAGAACGATGTGAGTTCCTATGATAGAATTCATTCACTGATATGATGCATAGAAATTCCTCAGCCAATAGCAACACTGTATTAATTAAAAAAATTGCCACTTACCAGTTTAATCTACTATTAGCTCTGATGCTAGAGAACACCCATTATAAGGATAAATTTATCATGAATAAGGTTACACAATCGACATAATATAATAAATCTAACTCTTCTAAATTTTTGTTCCGACGATGGATATAATAAAATATAAAAAGAAACAAAAGTAAATAAACAAGGTAAGTAATTTTTATTAAACCTCGCTGAGTTCATTAATAATCAGATACCGGACAATTTGGAACTTACTAAAAAAAATGCATAACTAGAGCCTTTTGGAAACGAGGGTTAAACCTCAACTGATTTCAAAAATGTACTTTTTCCTGAATCTTTCTAATTTAGGCGCTAAATTTGCTAGCAATATTAGTAATTTTTTAACTACCTATGTGCCTATTAACTTCTTAATAACTCTAACTATATTCTTCTGCGTTGAAGAAGGTATTTACAGAGAATGATTTTGTCTGAACTTCAACAACGCAACCCAATATTTCTACATCAATTTCAACTATAAATGTAATGGTTTGAGGGGTCAATTTGTAAGATCTAGTAATAAACATTTTTTCCAGGTAAAAATTCCCAACATCAGTTTTGCACTTAGTTTCAAATATTTAGAAAATAAGGTTTACTATAACTTCCAAATTTTTATGGCTATTTTACAGAGGCTGATCTATTATTTATTATTTGCAGATTCTTAAATAAATACATTTGCAAACATCCTGAGTTGCTTCTTAAACAAATAATATTTTCCAATACTTCAATTTCATTGATATTTGAAAATAGTGTGCATTTATTGCAAAATTTGCAATCAAATGCTCTTATTCTATTTGGAATATTTTCTTCTTTTCGTATCTGACATCATAATGCAACTCTTTTTTTTTCTACTCATTTTCTGGATAAAAATGAATCTATCACAAGAGAAATAAGGAGATTGTTAATGTTGTATTTCATGTACTGTAATGAACCATATTCATGCACGACTCAAATGAATGAAATAATACATCAATAAAATATATTTGGCTAAATAATACATGTAATCTTTTTAACATTTTTGCATAATTTTTAACGCAATGTTTTGAAGTTCAACAAGTTTATTACATAGTAGACAGGATTGTTCAATATTCATAATGGCAATCAAAAGTCCAATAAACATAATATAAAAAAAGCATAAATTTATTTATTCCGTTTGATTAAAATACTCAGAAAACGAATGTTCCGTAACCATCTTAACAATATAATCTGATAAAACTTTGAACTCGTTTACTATTTCTTCTTTTAAACCTTTTAAAACCACCATTGCTTTTTTAATTATAACACACTCATTATGTTCGCATTCGTCGTTTACGATTTCCTTTAAACTTGTTTCGACTGATTCGAGCGCTTTAAGGAAATCAGGACCTAGATTTTTAATAATTTTTTTAATTCTCCTTTCGTTTTTTTCCAATAAATATTGAAACGCACAACCTTGGTCATTGCCACATTTTGCTGTGAGTGCTTTACTTTTCCTAACAAATGGGTTAAAAAGTGTAGCAAAGGTGCTTGAATATTTGTGAACAACACTACCCAGCTCTTCTTCAATAACGTCAGTGAAGATATCGTAGTCTTTTGACTGTTCTAGTTGGTCAATTTGTTTGGGATCAAATACTTTGTGTAGGAAATTAGAAATTATTTCGTTTATGTCACCTTCTATTAGAGCTTTTATACCTTCAGGACCTTTTTTAAATAATTCTTTCGTAGAAGACGATATTTCTTCTTGGATTTTCTTTACGTCTGTACAATTGGTGAAGCGTACGCAAGCGTTAGAGTCTTCGTCAAAAAATTGGGCGTTTTCACAAGGACAATTGTCTTTATAGCTCGGTTGGGCATCAGTTATGTTGGTTAGGTTAGGACATTTTCTACATCCTAGAAAAAAATAATATATAAATATGTATTTGATAAAATAATAAATTTCTAGTTAGATAATTCAAGTGTATAAAACCCGAAGATCATCCATTTATCAAATGTGTCTAACAACAGAATTATTATTAACATTTGATGAATGATTTGTTTTGGCTGTTTTAGCTGGGTTAGCTATGTTAGCTCTAACTCTCAGGTAATCTGAAATGTAAAGGTGAGACCCCGTCTTCCACTGCTCACACCACTTTCTTACTAAAGCTTCGAGCAGGTCCTCCTAAGACCTCCAGGTTGAAAATAATAAATATTTTTTGACCTGATATTTTTCTATAAGAATCTTAATTGCTGGGTTTAAAACTATATACAGGGTTTGCAAAAACTATTAGCTAATAGTACAGAATAATTTAAAAAATCTACTTATAGAGACGATATCAGGCCGTTAATCATGCTAATAGAGTTACAATAGAAAAACGATGGAAATCTTTAATTTTATTTTAAAATTTAAACATGATTTGAAAGTGTCAAATATTCTGTCGAATACCTAGAAAAAAATTAAGAGTGGGTAAGCAACTAATGATTTATTGAGAGGAAACGCCAAGAGTAAATAAAACGCGAATAAATTAATTAACACAATAAACAATGAATTTATGTAAAAAATATCATTTACAATTTGTGTTAGCTGTTTTGAGACAAATGACTGTTTTGACCTTAATAGTTTTATGTAAATATATTTTGATATTACGAGGTTATTGCCACGAGTTCTTATATTTCTCGCCTTAAGTACTTATTGATTGATGACATGACAAAATGCGTAATACTTAATAATTTTTTTTTTAAATAAGAGATAATATAGGTTCAGTTTCATTAAATATAAAACATAAAATTAATAAATTTTCAAAATCTGGTATTTACAAACTAAATTGTCCGGATTGTAACGCCATCTATGTAGACCAGACGTTAAGAAATTTTAACATACGCTACTGTGAGCAATTAAGAGCTTATAGATTAAAACAACCAGATAAGTCACATTACGCAAAACACCACATTGACTTCAAACACAAACCTACACTTAATATCACAATGGAAACAACAGTGGAAATACTTCATATAAGTGACAAGAAAAAATAACTTGATTTTTTAGAGGAATATGAAATAAAAAAACACCTAAAATATCATGCAGTATTGAATGAACAACTAAACTTGGGAAGTTCAATTATCTTAGATCACCTTTTCAACTAAATAATACTAACCAAATATATTTTTAGAAAAAGTAGAACATTGCTTAATAATGATTAGTAGTCATGTTTATGACATGAAATTTATTTACGTTTTTTAAAAAGATTTGTCAAATTTTAATCTGTCTTGAGAATGGTATTGTCATATACCGAAACCTAGGTAGACCTTAATATATATGAAACCGCTTTGGAAGACTCTGGAAATTCAAAATAAGTATCATTTATCTTTCCATATTTAAAAAAAATCTATTTATAGAGAATTTTTATTGATTTATTGAGCGTAATCACGAGCAGTAAAATGACACATTGAACAATGAATTTAGGTGAAAAATAAAATTTACAATTTGAGTTAGATGTTTTTAAGACAAATGCTTGTTTTGAACTTGACTGTTTTATATAAATAAACTTTGATATTACAAAGTTATTGCCCCGAATTCTTAGATTACTCGCCTTAGGTGCTTGTTGATTGCTGACATGACAAATTCTTAGTTAATCAGAAAGCTTACATCTTCCGCCCCTATTCTATTCATAATATAACAAATTCTGGCCAACTTTAGCTTTTTAATTTTTTTTTAATGAAAGTAATGAGAACGACTTTGTATAATAAATTCGGTTTCACGGAATAGATTAGAAATTTTGAGATGGCAACGAATGCAACTTGGTTATTAACTAAAAAATATTGGATTACTGAAGAGAATTTATAAAAAGTATTTATTTTTATGGTAAATTTGTAGGGTTTTGCTACCGTAACATTCTTTGAAGAAAAATAATGAATAGCTTAAAAAATAGACTGGATGTCTCAATATTCTAATATACTGAATAACTGAAACAATCATTGATTTGGCATTTAGAGTGTCACGTTTTCGCTGCTAAAGAATACTCGATGAAAATAGAGGTAAAAAGTATCTGTAGTTCGAATTTAGAATCGTTCTGAGAACGCAAAAGGTTTTATTCGTATTTCATCTTTAGATACACAATAAAAGTGCGTACACCGACAATAAATAATGAAATTATTCTCTGGGAAATTGCACGTAGTATCTGATAGTCAAATGAAAGAAATATGCTTATAAGAGATTTTTAATAATAAAAATTGATTCCTTCTAAAACATAATTTAAGTATTCGTATAAAAGTATCTAAAATACTTAAAAATAGAATATTGGAATCGTTTTCATTCTTATTATTGTGTGTTTTGCCTCAGAAACCATTCATTCAATCGATTCACTATACTTGATGCTTTATTAAAATCTGAAGTGGAATTATTGTAATTTTCATTTTATCATCTGTTTTCCGTTATAACAGGGAGACTTCCAGTAGATATTTCATTGGAAGTGAAAATTTAGTAAACAACAACTAGTAACGTCGATAAATTATAGAAATTTCAAAGCATACACTCATGCTGTGAAAGCTTGAACTTGAACCATATTACAATCAAGGGGAGGAAGGGTCGATGTTTTAAATTAAAAAGAAATAATAATTGTTAAGTTGCAAGAAATTATTAACTAAAACTAAGGGAAGGATTATTAAGAGAAAAATAATGAGTGGCCTATGGTAATAGTTCAAAGAATTTTCAATGAGAGCGCTTCCTGGATTCGTAACTTTTGAGGTGGAGATGGCTGAGATATTTTTGATTAAATGCAGTAAATCTGGATAAAGCTTAACTTAAGAAGAGTAATTTTGTTCGTTAAAACAAAAATAATTACAAAAGTGGGATAATTTTGAACACTAAAAACAAAATTCGCGCCAGGAAGAATCGATACGATTGACATAATTAAATTTTACATCGCATTTTAATCTTTATTAAGCATTTATTAAATAGGAGTTCAAAATGAAACAGAATGATAATTAGAAAGAATTTAATAAGATCAAAAGGGTTCAATTAATTAACATTTTTTCATTACAGGGTATTATAAATTAAATTAAATCCCCCACTATTATTAGTTATAATTAGAGATTAAATTAGATTATTTACAACAGTGCCGCAACTGTTATAGCGTGTTCTGTTTTAATAAAAGTAAAGGAAGCAAAATATTTTTTAATATCGATAAGATCTGGAAGTCTCAGTACTTTAAACTTAATAATAATCAGCAGAAAAAGAGAAGAGATAAGATCAAGGACGAAGTTGAGTCTATTTATAAAATTTATCTTGCTATGATATCCGCAGGAACTTTATTAGCTTCAACCTGGCAAATTTATTCGTTATTAAGACCGGGAGGGAGCCAAAAATTGACCCATTTACAGTGGCGTATCCCCCTATAAAATTTGATAAACTATAATTAAAATACTCTAACAGGGCTACTACTTTACCCTTTCTAAATGCAATATGCTTTGTTTGAAATTTCTTTTAGTTAATGTATATAAAAACATTTGTTTTATTTCATGGACATTTTAGTAAAAATTATGTGTACGCCACTGTTGATTTTTCTGTTAGATATGAACTTTTCTCGAGGGTGGCCTAATAATGTAATAAAGACCCTTAGGGTTGACAAAATGGCGCTGCTGGAGATTTAAAAAAATGAAGAGGCCAATGAAAAAAGATTGAACATGATATTGTCGCGAACTGCGAAGAAATTGATATAACCAGCTCAGTTTCTTTCAGATTTAGCATTAATTTTATATAAAAAATCAGATATTAAAAATATTGTGATAATACCTATTCAGAAAAAATAATAAGTTTTATAAGAAATGGATTGGCATTATTTTGATTATACATTGTTCATGTGAAATCTCAACTTGTCTAATAAATCGTTTCGCTGATGGGATTAATCTATCAATATTGATTAATTATAGAGGATGCTTTAATAAAATCAGAAATGAAATGATGCAGGTCTCATTTTATCATTTATTTGCTGTTGCAACAGGGAGATCCTCAGTAGGTATTTTATTGGAAACAAAAATTTAGGGGCGATTTAAGTGGTTAAAAACATGTGCTTAAAATTTTAGGAAGTATTTCAGTTCAGTTAAATTTTGAAATATTTTGCTGTTATATTAAGAAAAATATCTGATATCTGATTTTCAGATGGTTTTTCAATAAAAGAAACTAATTTTTAATAAAAGACTAACAAAGCCAAAAATTTAAATATTAGGAAATGTAATAGGGAAACAGCTACTTGTCAAATTAATCATCCACACAATGAGAATATTTCATAAAAAAAACTCGAGGACCCGACAATTTTTAATTTTAACTGTAATTTCGCACTTAAATTGTACAGATTTTTTTATTTTCACATCGTACTACAGGTTGAAAATACCATTTTTTAAATAAATAACATTTATTTTCAAAACAAATATACATATGATATTGCTGCACTTAGTTTACACTTTTTATATTTTTTTATGGTTTCCCTCTTTAATTTTTATGATTTTCATTCAAAATAACTCTCAACTTCAAATCAATCAATTCCAACTGCTTCACCATACTTTTTGTGATTTTTTGGAAACCAAAATCATCAACAGTCTCGTCGATTTTCTTGTTGGTTTTGTTATGAAGAATATTTTCGCAATCGCCCATGATGCATTTTTTGCAGTGATTCCTTTCTTCAAAAAATTCAACCGTGCTCTTGTAACTTAAGCAACGTGCTTCAGCTTCACTGCAAATATTGAATTCGTACTTACAATTTTCCAAAGGTAATACAGAAAATACTTTGACCCATACATTGTCCGTGGTTACTAATCGATACACTATAAATTGTTGACTTTTATGTAAAAGCAAAACAACTGTTATTTTACTTTTCTCCAACGGTTCGTCGAAAGATAAAACTAAATTATCGTTGAACACGTTCTTTTTGTGTTTGAGTAAACAATGTTCGTTCAAGCTAGCGATGCTGACAGTTTCTTCGCAAGTCCAGGAAACAGGACATTTTAGAGTCCTGTGAGAACAAGTCAATTCGTGTTTTTCAACTTCACCCCATTGCAAAACTTCCTTACACTCGCGATACGTGCATGGGAAGGATGAAAGTTCGGCCAGTTTTTCGAAAATCGTGTTTCTTACTGCTAGATCAGTTTTGACATTCTGACATCTTCCACATTTGTGTTGTAGAGCGTCTTTGCTGATGGTTACAATCGGTTGTACTGTTAAAAATGCCTTACAAAGGCTGCACTTTAGAGCTTTTATAGTTTCTAATGGAACTGAAGCTGACATCCTTGTAAATCTAAAAATAATTGAATATTTATTAAAATAGTTTTATTGTCTAATTAAGAATAATAAAAATAATAAATTATGAAATTTTGAAGTAACAAAAGACTTTCCACCGCGATATGTGGAAGTATTTTCACGAGAACAAAATTTGACTACTTGAGCAGTTACACTTTGGGCAAATAAAATAAATAAAGCAACCCGTTTTTTCGCTCTAAACTGCTTCTATTTCCTACAATTATCGCATTTACTTTAAAAAAAACAGGGTATCTAAATAAGAGAGGTACGCGGCCATACCTTGGAAATTATTTATCGTACAGCTTTAGGAAAAAAATCTACATTAAAAGCGCCAAAAAGAAATCTTTGGAAATTATTCTCATGTTTGTAATTCAATCATGAAGTGGCGTAACTGCTACACTAAATAGAAAACGTAACATTTTTCTATATTTGATGGTATACTATATTTTTTTTTAAATCTTGGTGAAATTCTGCACTTTTTTATCTGTCACTTTTTTTTCTGAAATGTGAAATAAAGAGGTAGAGAGAAGAGCAACTTCTTTATAAATTAATATTAAAAATCTCCAAACGGCTCAGTCAAACTGAATTGTAATTTAGTTCCTACATGAGTTGCAAAAAATTTTCTTAATATATTAATTTTTTTCAAAAAATTCTTATGGATCCGTATGAATTTTTAAAATTGCAAAACAAAGTGGAAACCGCAGGTCGATATCCTTCTTTGTTTCGGAAATATCATAAAAAAAATCAATAAAGATCAGTAAATATTAAGCTACCCTCGTATATTTTTATGCAAATCAAATGTAACATTCATGTTTGTCATCTAAAAAATATTGTTAAGTTATTGGTTCTGTCGAGGGCTCGACTCATACGTGAAAATGTTGTTTAATTTCTGCACAGCATTATGGCGCTTCCATTATTAATGCAAAGCGACTAACAGTTAGTTTTTCGTGTTGTGTACTGAAAATACAACAAGGAGGTATAAATAATTTCACGTATAAAGAATTTATTCCCACGCGAACAAACCGTATACGATTAGTTACTTTGCATCAACATTGGAAATACAATAGGTACTTACAAATAGAAAATGGCCTAAAACAACAACTAATTAAGTGATTGCCACTTTTATGGCTTTAATCCGATAGTTAACTTTCTACAAATTATTATTATATACTTTAAAAGTAAAATTATAATAATATGGTTGTCATCTCAAATGTTCCATCACATAAAGCCATAAAAATGGCACTCACTTAATTAGTTGTTGATTTTTAGCCATTTTCTGTTTGTTATTAAATTAAACAACATTTCACTTAGTAGTCGAATCCCTTTAGCGACCGAACCAACAACTTAACAATATTTTTCAAATGACAAAGCATGAATGTTAAAGTCATTTCAAGATATTTCGTTGACTTACCATCTGCTTGGAGAGTACTATCAGTTAATCTTGTAAATTCGTCATTTTAAAGTAAAGAACAACAGGATCGTACTTGAATGTCTGCCAGGAATTTAGTGACTAGTGATGCCCAAGCGCTGATATTTAATTTTTCAAAAAAAATTTTTTAACCAAGGACACCACATATTACTTTCACAATCAAATGTTTACAATAAAATAAAATTCAGTTTCAAAATAATCCTACAGTAACCCCAACTTTCTCTTCGAGCAATACAATTATTAAGGGTTTAAATAACATCCTGTACTAATTTGCTTGGATTAACGACCACCTACCGAGGGATTTACTAATAGTTCTCTGAATGCAAGTGGCAGGTCAACGAAATATCTTGAAATGATTTGCATAAAAATGTACGAGGGTACCTCAATAAATATTTATCTCTGTTTATTTTATTTTTTTGATGATATCTCCGAAACAAAGAAAGATGTCCATCTGCAAATTTCCGCTGTTTTAAAGGTCACGTCCACCTTGTTTAACGCAATTTTAAAAATTCATACAATGTGTCGCCGGTTCAGTTTGACTCAGCCGTTTCACATTATTAATCATTTTCTAGAAAGAAGTTGACCCTCTCTCTACCACCTTTTTTACATTTCAGAGAAAAACTCTCAAAAAAATAAGCATAATTTCACTTTGAAAAAAATTTAAAATGTTATGTATTACTATTTAGTGCAATAGTTACAAACCTGAAAATAAGTTAACTAGTTTCCAAGGTATGGTCGCGTACCTCTTATTTAAACAATCTGTACATGTATACATGTAAACCACCTCTAGAACTTTTGAACTCTAACAGATTTTTTTGCCCAGCGGTAGAGTAATTACAAGTAAGACAAGATTAAATTTTCCAATATTATGTATATTTCCAGAATATTATTTTGAGATTAAAACTCTCTCATTTTGAAAATTTCTATAATACTAGGAGATTGTATATTTTGCAATTAGTACGAAAATTTTATTAATTTACTGTAATCATCTACTCACTCATGCAACCAAATTCTGCCCTCGTGAAAATTTGTTTTCAAAATAAAAAGGATATTTTTCCTGATTAAATCAATTTTTCTATCCCTTTTGGTCATAAATACTTTCAGCACTTTGTAATTAAATTATATTTACTAGTATATCTTATTGTTTATCAATTCTTTCTTACCCTTACCCATTGAGTTTGTTATAATTTGTGAAACAGGATCTGTAGTTACTCATTTTTAATCACACAAGAAATAAGAGTATATTAATATTTAAACTTACTGAAACAAAATTTATGTAACTATGGAATAACATGTACTAAACGAGTATAATAATTTTTTACTGGAAAAAATGACATTTAATCTACAGGAAATTATAAATTAAATAAAGGTCGTGTATTGTGTTTTGATGATTTGTCAAGCGGTGCTTATTTTTTAATTATATATTAAGTATTAAGAAACTATTTACAAACTTATCTATACGTATTTCAATACATAGTTTTATAAATCTAAACAAATTTAAAAAATCCTTAGTAATGTGGGGAAAATTATTAATTATTTTTCTTCATAACTTTTAAAATATTAAATTAACGTAAAAACATTTACTGAATTTTACATGGCTTATGAGAATCAAATTTTTAATTTTATTTTACAAAATATTAACTAATACAAATTTAAACAATTATTCAAATCATGTTATATAAAATGTTACACTACAAGGTGAGTCAAAACCAATGATTAAAAAATAATCTAATCTCTAATTATAGAGACCCATAACTTGGAAAAACCGTTCCTAATGATTCATTGTAAGTATACACTGCATCCCTAAAAATTATATAATTTCGTTACATTAGATTTCTATGAAACGTAAGGTAAACTTTTCTTATTTATATAATACATGTGTAATTATAATTAAGGATACAGAAAAATTTTTACTTGTACTTACCTGTTCTTAAATCCACCTAGTAAATACTTATACTATAAAGTATGACTGCTCGTAAACTAATTCACAAATATCAATATAGGTAATCTCATGATGTACATAATAGATAAAAATGTGAAAATAGATAAATAAAACAATATATGTTATCGAGAATGTTGAAAATTTGATCAGTTCGTATAAATTTTACAATCTTATCTCTTTATATTCTACAATTGGCACAATATATCTAATTATTAATTACACAACACCTGATTCACCAAATTGATCATATCAATGACTTCCATCTTCTACAATTTTAGATCCAGAATAAAAGAACTCACTCGATATTTATTACAAAATTCTTCACCAGAAAACAACTCAAAAAAAAAGTGTAATAGAAACATTAAATATAAAAAGTCTAGAAAATCATAGTGAAGAAGCCAATAAAAATTCAACAAATCTAAATAATTGTTACAAGAGGATAAAGGAACGAATTTTCTTTTAAAAGTGAATTGCTTAAATTGGACCATGCTATAACTTCTTCAGAGGTAGATTTTTATAACACAAAAAAATGTGACATGAAAGCTTTGTCTTTAATGTACTTTTCCTCAGATAGGCTTTTATTTAACTTTTGACATTTAATACAAATTAATTATTGAATTGTCAGTGTTTTGCTTACCCGTCGAAAAAATGAAAGTGGAGCAAAGATATGCGATAAAATTTTGTGTTCGGTTGGGTAAAACACCAACTGAAACTTTTGTAATGATTAAAAGTGCAGATCCAGAAAATAGTTTATCACGATGTAGAGTGGCATAAGAAGTTTAAAGACGGTTGTGAATCAGTTGAAGATGAACCTAGTCCTGGTCAACCACAAACTGCGCGAAGTGATACAAAAATTACAGAAATTAACGACTTGATACAAAATGATCGCCGGATTGTCATAAAACGAATTTCTGACATTGTTAATTTGTCTTTCGGTTCCACTCAAAAAATTATTCATGAAGATTTAGGGTACCGGAAAGTCGCAGCAAGATGGATTCCAAAAGTGATGACCGATGAACAAAAAGCTAATCGAGTGACAATTTGTCAGCAGTGGAAAAGACAACTGCAACGTAATCCACAGTTTTTAAATAATGTGGTTACATGTGACGAAAGTTGGTTTTATCATTACGATCCTGAATTGAAGCCTCAAAGTATGTAATGGAAGCATGAAGGCAGCCCAAGACCGCAGAAGGCCAAAACTGTTAAAATCGCTGGTAAAGTGATTATTTTTATAAATGTGGCGTTATTTTCGATCATATTGTACCTAAAGGAAATACAGTAACTGGGAAGTACTATTTTAACGTTCTTCGAGGACCCTTATAGGCAAAATTAAAGAAAAAAAGATCGCTTTATCAAGACTTTGGGTTGGATGCTGTATCATGACAATGCTCCGGTTCACAGATCAGTGATTTGTCAACGAACAATTGAAGAATTAGGGGTAGAAAGTATGGTTCACCCCCCTACTCTCCCGACCTTCCTCCATGAGACTTCCGTTTGTTTCGTGAAGTCAAAAAAGAATTGAGAGGTCGAAGATTTGAGTCGGATTTAGAGCTCAACAACGCTGTGATGGGTATACTTAACAGACTATTAAAAAATGCTTTCTCAGAAGTTTATGACATGTGGATAAAGCGATGGGATAAGTGCATTGAATAGAATGAAGAGTAGTTTGAAGGATAATTGTTGAAGTTTTTTAAATAAATGTTTCATTGTTATACTATAGCACCAATTTCATTATTTTCTGATACATCCTCATAAGTTACAACATGTATACAAGCAGTAATCAGAAATATATTTTCTACTTTATATACATATGTATACAGATAAGTATATGTAAGACATAAATATCTTTTTTCAGGAAAGCACATAACATTGCATACTTTATTAGATAACCTTAAAGAAAAACAGACATTCACTGGATATTATAATCTAATTTGTTGCAATTTGATTTCCAAACTATATTTCCTACGTTCACCTACTATTTTCAGTATGTTGCGACTGTACAGTAAATTTAAATACGTCATCAATGACGCGGATTGTTTGGTACCAGGTATATTTTAGTCTGTTGGGAAATATATTGGCACTCCAATCAATACACAAGCTATTTTGTTCTTTTTACCTTGGTAAAGTTCTGTTTTCAGGAGTATATAACTTAAATGTCCATTCCAATTTTTTAGTATTTTAGTCACCAACCTCGAGGAACTGAAAGTTTAGTTTATGGAAAAAGGGAACTTCTTCTTTTATTATTGTATATTCAAGAATATTTGACAAATTTAGTTGTAATAATGGAGATTTAGCTTAAATTCCTGTAATTTGTGAGTTCTTGCATTGTCAAATGGATGCCGAAAATACACATTTGCGTGAAAGCGATGTTTCCAAATCTTTAGAAACATTGAATCTATACAGAAATATAAATAAATATGGATAAAATATTGCACTTAAATAGAGATTTACTTGAGACTAGCGATTCACAATTTTAGTTTGGTTTTAGAAATAACGAGAAGATTAAAAAACCACTGTTACTTTTACCAGAAATTTGAACTGAAATTGTCTAGAAATATTTTTTGGTCAAAATAGAAACAGTCGTCGTAAAGCAAGAAGTCCAACATTTTGTATTTTGTTGAACAATTAATAACAATTTTACCTGAAATATTTTGAACAGTGATAAGGCACGAATTGCCTAAAATATTTTAACAAAATATTATACTCAGATATTACTTTTAATTAATTTTAAATTTTAAATTATTTGATACATCCAGTTAATAAATTATAGCTTTAGGAGTTCAAACTAAAGATTATATTTAAATTCAAAGACTCCAGAAGGCAATTATTGAAATAATGTTTGTGAATATCTTTTTTGAAAATATACATTTGCAGTTTTTTATACGACAGACTAATATAATAAATGTACTATTGTACATGTTGCAAAAAAATAAATATTGAAAAAGAACAATTGTATATATTACATAATATATTTTTTAATATTTTAATATGCTAGGAAATAAATATGTTCAATACTTTAATGATAGGAGATAATTTAGGAAATATATTGTAAAGATTTTAATAAGAAAATGTTATAGGTATATTTACATGTATGATTGAAAATTCATAATACTATTAAATTCGGCAATAAAGCGAATTAAATACAATATTACAAATATTGCAACAGACTAAAATAAAATATTCGCAATTATGAATTTCATTTTAGCCTCACTTCGTACTATAAAAGTATTTCAAAGTAATTGGGAGTAGGCAAGAGCAGAGCCAATCAAGACCAGAGCCAGGCAGACCAGAGCCAGGCAGACCAGAGCCAGGCAGACCAGAGCCTCTTAATTTCTTATCATATTTTTCGTATAACTGGGTGCGATAGGTTGAACTAGATTAACAACAAATAATGTTTAGGATGAAAATTTCGTCAATCCAAAATGGAAATAAGGTCTAAGCACGAACACTCATAAAGTTTTTGCTTCAAAACAGACTAACATATTATTAGCAAAGTAAGTACTGTTAAGGTCGAGATTCCAGTTTGTCACACACAAACTAGTTTACAGCGTTCTCATATCCCAATCTAGTTCATACACTATATCAAAACCTGAGCCTGGCCAAATAATTTAGTTGTGAATACCATTAAATGAGTTAATTACATACTGGACCATGAATCATGAATAGAATGTTCCTATTAAATCGACTGATTTAATTGGTTAAATGTACGTAAAACATATTCGATATATTTCTACATCTGTTAAGTAGAAGAGATATTTAGTATGACGTTTATCAAATGTAGTTACTGGAATGAAACTACTATCTGCTACTACGACCTTAAAATAATACAATAAATCCAACTGACCTAGTTTGAAAGTCGCGTTGTTTATTCAGCTGGATCTCATCTATGCAGGCCCTGCGAACAGGTGGTTGTAGATTATCCTCATCTCACAGAATATATCGAACCGTGTACGGGACCTGTCGCCCTATATATAAATTGAATACATTCCGTGACATGTACATATTCTCTTTTTCCTATTTAGTTGAGAAAAGTTTGGTTAGTATCGAGTTATTCTATTCTTTTCTTGAAGTTTGTTGCCGTATCTATATAATTTGAGAACACATTGAATTTTATAAATGTAAATGATAAAATATACTGTGTTGTATTAATTATATAAATGCATGATAGTTACAAATTATTATAGTGAAACAAATTTTATTGTTGAGCGGCAAATTTAAAAAAATTTTAATTTATTCATCTATACTTCACCGACTGTTCTATTATAAACTTATATTTGAATCTCTGGTAGAACACGAGATATCACTCAGGGGTGGTTCAAAAATTTTGTTGATTTATATGTAGGAACGTTGGGTTAGAGTCAACAGTTATTAACGACAGACAAATCAAAACGAAAATCAATTTATTGCAAATAAAGAAAAATCTCAATGTGTTTGAAAAGTGCAAAATGATTAAAGTCAACATTCAAAGGTAAGTCAACAATTTTTTTTTATTTCTTTAAAGATATACCATAATTGTGATTAAAAAAATCATTCCCAACTTCAAATGTATGGTTGTATGGTCAACCTTCAAATTAATCTAATGTAACAAATATTAATTATTACTTACATACAATTAAATACGTTGATATCAGACAAAAAATGAAAATTTGTGATGAATTTAAATCACGTTTTTGTTGATAGAGTGACTTCCTTAATCACGCTAAAACATATAAATAATTTAAAAAAATTCTAAAAAATGTTTATAAATTGTTCATGTTTAAATCAAATTATCAAAGTTATTGAATTAAACGAAAATTCCTCCTTTACTAAAGGTATGTTACTTAATATATCTTTTTCATAAAAACACTGTTTTCCAAGCACTGTTCTTAAATGAGACAATTTTCTGGGCTCAATTTCACAAAAACACTAGCACAAAACTTTATACATACTTGTATGTATTAAATACAAGTATTCACAACTTATTTCCATTATATTTAATTTCACTAACAATTTTTTCTTTTTAGATCTCAAACAACTTGTAAAATTGCAATTGCGAAACTGCAACTGCATTGGCGAAAACTATAATGGCGGACTGTGGATCCGCAAAGTTATTTATAGTAAATTAAAGTTTTCAAAAATCACCTCATGGGGTTTGTTACATAATTTCCAAATTTACCCTCTACTGGGTCTTAAATTTATTAAGATCTAATTCCAAAATTGGGAGCTAAGTCAAATATTCCTTTACAACATAAGTCTGAGATGATTTATCAATTCTCTGAAAATTTGGTCATTTAATTTTGCTCCTAAAAATTTTCTTCTGGCAAAATTTATTTTTATTAAATTTTCCAAAGTATAAGCTAATTTATAATCATATATATACTGAATAAGATTCTTTGAATTTTCTCTAAAGTTTTAATACCTTTTCTCACTGTTTATCTTTGAATTTAAAGATTAAAATTTTCAGAATCGTGTTATTATCTATATAGTGAGACATGCTATGGTGTATATTTTTCAAATTAGAACAGACACCTCTTACGTACCTCTAAACCTTATCTATAGCTTCATTACACGATCTGTGTACATTTACTTTTCCCTATACATGTATTTTTCCTCATTATTTAGTGTAGAAGTTGATATGATTCATACCTTTTTACTTTAACTAATATTTAATTATTTAAGAGGTTTATTCTATGTATTTTGATTCTCTAATAATGTCCCTCTAACTATATCCCATTAATACTCCTTTTCATTCAATAACTTACTGAAATTTTTCTTTATTTTTAGGTGCTCCTATAGGAAATAGCCCTCCTTCAAGACACTACTACGACTCTAATACTCAGTGTTGACTATTTGATTTCTGTTTTAACATCTCTAACTATATTGCTGTCAATTAATACTTCACAATACTTATTTTAAAATTCCACGATTTTCCAAAAATTTCAAAGCATATTTTATCTTTTATTTTTGTAACCATTACGATTAAAGAATATTCGAGAAAGACTTAAGCAATTGCAGATGAAACATCAATTAGCTTCTCAAATTATTTGGTTTAACCAAGAATGCTTAAGAATGAAATTAACACCAAAATTTATAAACTTAAAATTTTAAAACCGCCATAAACTGAAAAGTGAATGAGACAAGATAATTGGGTTAAAAGTAGAATCTAGGAAGTGGTTTAAAATAAGATACTTTTTAGATCACATCAAATTGAACTTAATATTCTTGATAATCAGATACAAAACTAATTAGACCTGTGGTTTCCTATATCAATACACCGAATAATAAATTAGCAAAATGACTCACTTAGACTTTAAGTAATTACGATTATATATCAAAATAATAAATTTAATATACATAAATTAAAATAAAACACAGAATTTGTTTCATATAATGTTATTAACAGGTTTTCAAAAATCCCTCCATCTAAATTCTTAGAATAAAAAAATATTAACCAAGTTTTAATTATAAATTGCTTAATCAAAATAACTCTAATCTTGATGATAAATGTTATATTCAAAATGAAGAATTACCGATGGGTAGTGGAATATTACCAATTTTAGCAAATATTTTTATGAATAATTTGGAACAAAAAATTTTGATTCAAATATTTCTCAAACTGTATCGTTTTAGTAAAAATAAGCTAATAATGTTTTGGCTAGTTTTGCAGCTAGTGATTGATAATTAAATAATTTTTAAATTTTATTGATAACTTGACGAAAACAACACAATAAATTTATTCGATGTAACTATCAAAATTCAATGATTTTAAAATGGAAATTAATATAATAAAACAATTATTTACCTCTAATAACTATTCGCTACATCTAATGAACAGGTTGATCAGTAATAAAGAAGAAAATATTGTCATTAACCTTATATTTCCAAAAAAACCTAAAGAACTCAAATCCAAAAAATATATCTCGAGAAATATATTTTAAAGTAAAGAATAAAGTAGATTCATTTTTAAAAAATGTAAAAACAAAAATGAAATAATCAGATGTTTATATCAGCCAGACCCTTAGAAATTTTGAAATCAGATATAGTGAATATTTACAAGTTTATAGATTAAAACCAAATAAGTCACATTATATAAAATATCTCATTGACACTAAACACAAACCTACACTTAACAAAACAATAGAAACAACAATGGAAATCCTTGATATATGCCATAAGAAGCAAAAACTTGATTTTTGAGAGAATTTGAAATAAAGAGACATCTACGATATAAATAAAATGGACGATCTCATGTTTTATTAAAGCTAGAAGAATGACGTAAGATTCTTAAAAATTCATGGGATACATAACTTAGATAAAGGATAAACAGGAGCTAATCTAAGTGAAAAACTGATCGACTAAAAATGAGCATATTAATGTTTAATACATTTTAACCTAATCTACTCAGAGTATATTCTTTGTAAAAGCATTTTAATTAGAACTAAAAACATCTCCTACATCCTAACGGTTATTAATTAAATAAATTTCGCAAAATTATAACCCGATCCTAAATAAACGATAAGAAATAATTAATATAAAATATACACCAAGCCATTGTAGCTAAACAACTTCGTTAATACAATTTATCCCGGGCCCAGAATAAGTAGAGAAGTATTTCAATAAAAGTTGGTGAACTGTTGAAAAGTTAAATGTTTTGTTTGCGTTAGATCTCAGTTAAATCTTCGTTTCGAATTCCACGCATAAACTGAAAGCTCTTAAACATTGTTACAGTTACGGGTTTCTAGCAGATAACTGTTTACTTTATGAAATTTATAATCCTATCAGGGCAGGTTATATTTTTGATCCTAAAAAGTTAAGCAAAGTTCAAAAATAAGGAAAATTAATTATTCCAGAGAAAATATTTCTAAAGAATTTTTTTGCTCAAATAAATAACATTGATTAAATAGTTGCCAACTAGAATTTATTTACAGCCAATGAATTTGGTTGAAATAATCGATTAATTGTGTCTGAAAGTTAAACATTGAATTATTATAAAATAATATTTCAAATAATAGTTAAAATATTTAGTGTAATAAACAAGTAATTGAGTCAACTAAATTGATTACTACGGACAACAGAACAAATTATTTTAAACAGTATTAATTAAATTATATGTAATAGCCACAAAAGTAATAATAATAATCTTCCAATAACATTTTGAATTTTTAAATATATACCTAGGTTTCGGTATCTGACAATATATTGAGGATATTTTAGGTGTTTCTTTATTTCATATTCCCCCAAAAAATCAAGTTCTTCTTTCTTGTCTCTTATATGAAGTACTTCCACTGTTGTTACCATTGTTGTATTATGAAGTAATTATACTGTTGTTTCCATTGTTGTATTAAGTGTCGGTTTGTGTTTGGTGTCAATAAGGTATTTTGCGTAACGTGACTTATCTGGTTGTTTTAATGTATAAGCTCTTAATTGCTCACAGTAGCGTATGTTAAAATTTCTTAATGTCTGGCCAAGATAAATGGCGTTACAATCAGGACAATTTAGTTTATAAATACCCGATTTTGAAAATTTATTAATTTTAGTTTTACATTTAATAATAATGAACCTACATTATTTCTTACTTTCAAAGATATTTTAGGAGATATACTTTTGTTTGAAATATCTCCAAAATATGTAATCGTTATTTAAAATATACCATTGAATTAATTCTTTATTTTATTATATTCGCTCTTTATTATAGGAAAACACAATAAAATACATGTTATAAAATATTTTTATCAAATTCAGTAATTTCTATAATCTGCAATTTATTTGTCTTTCATAATTTGTAGTTCGGTTTATTATTATTAAAAGTGATTTTCGAATTATTTATACACCAAATTTAAATTTAGAAATCTGTAAAAAAATTTAAATCCTGCGTAAGATTGACTGGGATATAAACATTTGATTCCCAACGTTTACACAACTTATTTTAAAAAACTAATACTGCTTTAGCTGATCTAAATTTTTTTACCAAATTAATTTTTAACTGCCGGTTATAATAAAATAATGAAATAAATATATTTTATATATATATATTATTATCTGGAATGTGAAAATGAATTTATAATCATTTATTCCGTTTTATTTATTACATTCGTAAGTTAATACATTTAAAAGTTATTACAATTACCTTTAAACCGACTTGTTCTAATTTATTATAATCCAACTTCATCAACTATAGATATAAATAATAGCCATATGTACTTAACATTACGACATTTACTTTTTAACCAAATTTAATGCATTAATCAATGAAATATTAAACAAAACTCCAACAAAAGTGCTTAAAAGCGAAATTAGTTATAAAACAATAATAAAATATAGTAATTTCACAAAAAGTAAATAATAGCAGTGCAATAAGCAAATAATTATTTTATTATTACTATAATTATTATTATTGTTTAAATTGTAATTTGATCGATCATTATTTTATGTTTCTTTAGGTATTACCTACTATGGTTTTTGTTCTTTTTGTTTTTATTATGCTATTTTTTTATTCTTATTTAATAGTTCCATATTGTATTGTAAGTTTTTCTTAGACTGCTATTCAGCTTTCAAAAATATACAGTACACAGGGCGTTCCATTAACCAGGTACCGGCATTGCTAGACTTAATTGAATCACCTTGTATAATAACGACATTATGTTATTTAATAAGTTGTTTCCATACTGTATATTTGATTATTGGTATATTATTTTATCTCATACATATCATATGTTTTTCTTATTTTTTTACAAATATTAAGTCCTACCCCCTAATTTAACATCTTCTATTTTTGCTTCTTAATGATCTTTTCTTCTTTCAACTAATATACTTACTAAAATTTAATATTATAATCAATAATATTCCATCTTAACCCTCTGAATATAATAAATTTCAATTCAACTTCAAAGTTTGTGTAGTAAATCTACAAGTGTTTTTTTTGTCAAACAGGACCTGCTACTTTAATTCTTTGGGAAGTGAAAGGAAAACATACACAAAGTATAAAAAAAATAGTGTTACATGGGGGACGTTAATCAATACTCAAAATCAATAACACCCTATATCTCTGTTATAACTAATGTAAAAACTATTATTTAGTTTTTTTAACTCCAATTACCCATAGAAGAAAGACGTAGTACGTACTAAATATAGTAATTTACTTTTAAAAATGAACTATACTTATTCTTTTATCCATTACGTCCAAGGGGTATTAAATTTACATGTACGTGGCTCTTGCGGTAGTAAAAAATAGAAAGATAGTAAGTTAAGTTTTAAACTCAGATTAATCAAGGACCGTTAACTTTAACCACAAATTTTATTTACTTAGCTTTAGATTACGTTATTTATATCAAATATACAATAACTAGAATCCCTTTTTAAAAGCGAATTTAGTAATCGATTTCTTTTCACGTATAATGAATCCAACTCTGAAAGCAATTAACTTTATTTTATAAATATTGGAAATACTAAAAGGCCAGGGCATTTCCTGTGTAAACCAAGAAATATTTATTTTTATTCTATATTTTTAGATTACTTACGATTTTCGGTGGCACAATGTAAACAGTAAAAAAATGTAAATAACAGAAAAACTGTCTTAAGTATTTGAACACTCATTCTGCCGAACTATTTTCACTGAAATAAGTGACTCATTTTTCCCAAATAGTTCTTTTCCGAAAAAACGTGACTAATGATTTTATTGTAAAAGTATATCTACTTGTATATATTTTATCAGCAATTATTTTTTTAAATATTAATATTGTTGCCTAACAAATTGATCATAAATTTTCTACATTTTACTCGAACTATATTATTATTCATTTAAAAAAAAAACAAAGCCAATTTCCTTTAATCTAATATTGTAAATTATTTCTACTTGTTAAATTAACTCAGCGATTAATAATCGTATGTAACCAGATTACGGAAATGTTGATAATAGAGTAAATTCCGGTATTACAGTTCTAAATCGAGAGTTAATTCGCTTTATAGAATGAAATCATTAATTTGCAGTGTTTGACAATATCATCAATTTAATCCTTTCATCACAAATTCGTATACGTTCTTAGCTATAAATCTAACCGTAAAATGAGAAATTAGATACTGTAAATTAACTCCTTTATGGAGAGTGGCTTTGAAGATTTTCCTCTTCACTTTTTTATGGAAAACGAAACCAGCAGATTTTCGTTCCAGTTTCCTGAGGGCGAATAGTAATAGGAATAAATATAAAAGTAAAAGGGTTAAATAGCTTGAATGTGTATTAATATTTTTTTATTTATTAGCAAAAAATATCAACCATTTAGGTTATAACAACTTTATAGTTGGAGAATTAGGGTACAGGATATTTTACATTATTTAAATACAATAGTAAATATAATCACGTCCCCCTTGTATAAGGGGGCTTAATAATTGTGTAACGAGGTAATAAGATATAAATTCAATATCGATAATAATTTATTCCAACAAAAAATGAAATGATTAATAAACAAATAGCAAACAATATCATAGTTAATACTCTTAATTTAGTCATTTGTCTCCCCTCAATGGGATCGTTTAGTATTTGTATTAAATATTGTTTTGATGTTCTTGAAATATAACCTTGCCTAGTTTATACAGAAGGTTAAGCAAATCAGCACGTATGCAACACAAATATTTACTACTCAAAATGATTATCAAATGCGAATAATTTTATGTTATATATTAACATCTTTTAAATACAGTGTTGGGATAAAGTATGAAACCAAGTAAATATCTTTAAAATGAAACGTACGATATTTATGAAATTAGTGCAAGTAAGTGTAATGGGGCAAAATACATCTGATGTACATTTTTTTGTTAATAATATATTTCCGGTTTAACCGGAAATATCCTCAACTTTTTTTATTTAAATGGAACATCCTATATATTTTTCATTACCTTTAAAATAAGGTGAAACTCAACAGTGGCAAAAATTTTGGGGTTGTCACCCCCTAAAGAAACTCCCCAGTGTATGAAACTTTTAAACCATCTTAAAATGTAGTTTTTATGGCCCTTTAGTGATCTCCAAATTTTCAGATTTTTTCTTCACTCGTTAGAAACTTATGGCTCCGCCCCGGGACTTTTGGGTAACCCTGTATACATTTATATATGTAAAGATATGTACAGATATATGTAATTGTAATTATTGGTTATATCGAGCGGTTGCAAGTAGAATATTACGATAAATTTGTTAATGAATATGAAACGGGTTGAATTAATCAGCCGATATCTGTACTGTATTATCGAGGAAAATTTACACTTACCAGATTCTAATAGTTTCAGGCTTGGAGATCCGATTCTGGGTGACGTCCGGTATATATGTATAATTATCACTGATAGGTCACTCAATTAACAAAAGAAAATAAGTTGATAAAGATTATCCATTTTCTCAAATGTGGTATTGGGGATTAGCAACAATCAAAACATCAATATCTTTACCACAAAATTATTTTTAATTTCGCAAAGTTAAATACATTTAGTGACGAGAAGTTTCGGCTTAAGAAAGCCATCTTCACGTCTAAAATTACAATGAAAAATGTTATAAGTTATAACATAATACAAACATTAATTAATTCACTTTTTAAACATTTTACTTATAATTTTATTTTATGTTTAAATTCACATTTGATTATTACTGTTACTAGGGATCCTATATTTGGTAAATTGTAAGTTTCCTTCATTGTTTTTATTATATTATTATTATTATAACGCATTTCATTGTAATTTTAGACATGAAGATGGCTTAATAGGCCGAAACTAGTAGTCACTCAATGTATTTAACGTTGTGAAATTAAAAACAAATTTGTGGTAAAGATATTGAAGTTTTGATTGTTTCTAAAAGAAACTAAACAGAAATTTTCCAAAATTATTTATTGTGCGAAGAATATATTAAAATTAGAATAAAATATATGAAAGAAACAACAAATTAACAATAGAGACGAAATTTTGAACAATTATTACCCTTACCGAGTTCGTTAGTAAACCAATTAGATTCTATCGACTAACTCAGGCAAAATTCAGACAAACTATTGCTTAAAAAAAATTCAAAATGGGTACGATGATATTTATGCGCGAGACTACTTTTCCGGACTTTTAGGACTAATATTGCTTTTACACATTTTATAAATTTCGGTTTATTAAAGAACTTCGGCTTTTTACAAATCTAACAATATCCTGTTTGAAAATTTTGCAACGGGGTAACAAATCTAAGCGACAGCTGTTTACCAAAATAAAAAATAAATAAAAAAATGTATATAAACTTAAAACAAACAAATAAATAAATAAACACGTCAATGTCAGGGTGAGTTCAAAATATAAAATAAATTATTATTTCTAATTACAAACGACTGATTTAAAAACTAATTATAAATATAAACTAACCGCAATTAAATTTGACACATTTCAACAAACTCTTACGAAATATCTTTATTTGAGTAAACAAACTCTCATGTATATTAATTAATCAATCTAGGAAATTGGGTTTTCAACAATAAACGATGTGAACTGTACCATGTCCAAAACGAAAGAGAGCGAGTCAAAATTTTGAAAATCATAACCTTCAAGAACTATAATTTATTATTTGACATTTATTAAACTTAATTTTTAAATATTCGGGATTATTATATAAAATATGTTTCCACCTTAAATAAATATAAAAGATAAATCTTTAGATTTTATTTTTTAATCTGGAATGAAAATTTTCACACTTGAATTTTAAATTAACTAAGAATTCTGGAATTTTATAAATAGATGTTCCAAAATGTATATTGTAGTTTTCACTAATTTCTATAAAATTAGCTATTAATTACAATTAAATAATATGTCCACAGACTATCTACAAATTTTTTAAATAATTTATTTTGGTATATTCTATAATATCAATAACATATATAGCGAAATTAGTAACAGATATGTAACCCCAATAATTTTGAAAAAATGTATAAAAAAATTTCTTAATTATAATGTTAATCAGCATTGTGCCTTACCACACTAATGCGGTAAAGTATGTCACTAACATTCGTACAAATATCATGTTTGACACTGTTGATTGATGATTCTATGTGAAAATGGGTTACGGCATTTCTTTTCGATTTTTAAAATATAAAACAAAAATAAGAAAGAATCGAATAAAACGGTAAACCAATACCATTACATATTTAAAATAATTTGTAAAAATTCAATATTAAACTGCAAAGAAAAAATTAATATAATGTTATTTGTAAAGAAATAATTAAAAGGAATTCAATTCATTATCATATTTTTTTTATAAAATAAAATAGAATAAATTACAAAGTAGAGATAAAAAAATCTTTAATTGGTATTAATAGTGAAACATAGGATCGTCATAGCAATCGTAGCAATCATCTGATTGTATGTTGAGAGCATGGAACTTCAATTGGTCTAACAAATGGTCTCTGCCATAATCAACATGACCAAAGTCTAAAAGAAAAAAATGTTTAATAAAAATAAATAAATAAATACCAGGTAATCAATTATATTTTTCCAGTTTGTAATAATAATAAATAGTTAAATAGAGTTAGCTACAAATGTTTGCAATTGTCATTGTGATTTTCTTTTAATTTTCCAAAATTTTCCTTTTTTGAATTTAAATAAACCAATTTTCTCAAATTAAACCCTCTTTAGGTACGTATTTACTTAGTTACTCAATTTGTTTTAGAATTTGTCTCATCATTGCTTTCTATTCTTGGAGTTCTTACTTATATAAACTCTTTTAAT
Source organism: Hermaeophaga mercurialis (assembly GCA_951812935.1). NCBI lineage: Eukaryota > Metazoa > Arthropoda > Insecta > Coleoptera > Chrysomelidae > Hermaeophaga > Hermaeophaga mercurialis. The sequence goes on from OX638358.1 coordinate 34,012,950, forward strand.
TACTGTTAGTGCTCTCTTTGATATATAATTTATTTAGTCTTTTATCCATACTTTCTCTTTTATTGCTATTTCTTCTTCTATCATCAATAATCAATAATCTCTTCATATTGCTAACACCAATTATAGTGTTGAACTTTCGGATAAATTAGACTATCCACCATAAATGTTTTGTTTAATTTAATCATTGAGTAAAAATATAAAAAATTAATACAACAAAAATGTACAAAATATATTGTTTTTACCTTTTTTATCCAACATTATCTTAAGTAATGGTCCTAGATCATCACCTCCGTGTTTAATTACTTTTCCCTTTTCTAATAACAGAGGAAGTAGCTTCGCAAGCTCTGCAACCTCTACAAAGAAAATGAATAAAAAATTAACATCTCAAAGAATCCTGCCGGGGAATTATTAAATTAGCAAGCTCATTAATTTAAATATGCACTCTAATTACATTCTTTTATGTCATATTAAACTTCTTAAAAGTATAAATTTAATTTATTTCAAGAATATGCAAGCAAGCGTTAGTTGGAAAAATGGTAATAAAAATTTTAATTTTTAATTTTAGTTTGAAAATGCTTAGAATTGCAAGAAATAAATATAATAAATAAATATAAAATAACAACTTTTATATTTCAGTGTAGAATATTAAAGTAGAACGACAAGAATCTAATTTCATTACAAGAAACAATTTTTTTGCAGTAGTTGATTATTATTGAATAAATCTTAGTTTAAAGAGCTTAAAGTCCACCATAAAAGCAATCTATATGATTAAAATCTGACATAATATCTTGGAGGCCATCTTTGTTGATCACCACGATATATTAAATTCTAAAAGGTTTATCATTAACACTAAACAGAATAGCAAAAAGAAATTCATTTAAATAAAATCAAGTCTACAAGTAAACGTAGCAACTGAGCTAAAGCAATAACCCATATTACAAAAAGTATCCACTTGAAATAAGAAAGTTGGTGGAAGATAAAAGGTCAGCAATACGGCGATGGTAAAATTATCCAGTTGAAATAAGAAACTTAGACAAAGATAAAAGGCCAGCATAGCGACGACGGAAACAAACACGTGACCAAATGATAAATTTAAATAATAATAAAACGTGAAACACCCAAATTAGAAAATGAATCTGTGAAATTATTCTTAACTAATGTAACAGAAACAGTCAACTCCAATTATTTGTTATATTAATATTATTACTATAAGCTCTTACCCAAGCCTTTACAAAGTTCCCAAAGATGTTCATCAATATCGAATATCCCATGTCCCAACCCAAGATGTTCTAATTTGTCTTTGCCTAATAACACAGGCAACACTTTGCCTAACTCCGCTGCCTCTAAAATATACACAATATTAAAATGCAGTTAAATAAATGGATTTTACAATGCTTACTAAATCCTTTAAGAAGCGCCCAAACTGAGTCATCAAAATCGAACAAACCATGATCGTGATCTAATGAGTGTGGTAATGAATGCCCACTTGATCCAGAGATTAGAGAAGTATCAAGAGTAGCTTTTTTTGAAGCTAGCAATAGTGGTAATAACTTTGTAAGTTCTGCTGATCCTAAAAAAAGTATCTTATAATTAGTGTTGACGACAAAATAAGACTTACTTGTACCTCCTAAATCATGATCATGGTGGTGTAAATCTAATTTTCCTTTTTCCAATAATATTGGTAGCAGAGGTAACAGAAGATTAGCTTCGTGCCCATCTATATAATACATATGATTATAATTGTAGATGTTTAAATTAATATTAAACTTACTTAGTCCTTTAAAGAAATCCCAAACAGAATGATCTAGATTAAAAGGCTTATCGTGGCCTAAGAATAGTGGTAATAATTTAGCAGCTTCCATTGCCTCTACAATTAAACAATAATTAAATTATTCATTGCCTTAATAGCTTTAAGACTCACCGAGTCCTTTGATAATATTCCATAGACCGTCATCTAGATGGAAAGTGTCTTCAGTCAATTTTCCTTTAGCTAATAGTAGTGGAAGAAGTTTAAGCAATCCTGTGGACCAAAATTTAAAAATAAATTATGTGGTATGCTTTTAGGATAAAGTGGTATATTAAAATTACAACTCACCATGATCTCCATCACCCAAAGGTAATCCAGATGAATGAGATTGGTGAAGTAATTTTGTCTTCAATAATAACAATGGTAAAAGCTCTAGTAGTTCTTTAGAGCCTAAAAAATAGAAATTAAATGTAAAATAAGGTTCTTTTGCTTTGAATAAAAAAGTATTAGTGCTTTGTTGAAATATTGCTAAGAATTCAATTTTTGGCATGAACTTTGAAAAATACAAGTTCCCTTTAGAAACTTCAAACACTAGCTTTATTTGAACTTATCTTCTTAAAACTGATTACAGAAATGTACATCCTAAACAAGAAAGGAAAATCTATGAGGGAGAGATTGAAAAAAGTGCATAGAACAGCACCCAAAAATAAATAGAACAATAGAGAAAAAAATGACTGAACCAAATGGAAAGAAGACAAAAAAAAGAAAACATATGTCATTTACTGAAAAATGAAGATTCTAAACAGAATATAATCAGAAAAACTTGCAATAATAATAGATAACATCCAGTCTTACCCAATCCTTTAAATAAACCCCAGAGTCCATCATCAATGTCAAATACGTCATGATCCAAAAGATCCAATTTATCGTGATCGAATAATTTTGCCTTGACCAGCAACGATGGTAAAAGTTTTTTAAATTCTGCAGCTTCTAAAAATTAAATGTGGGATAATTTCATGTTTTAAAATTCTTAATTAGAAACTTACCAAGCCCTTTAGCGTGTTGCCATAATTTGTCGTCAAAATCTATGTCTATATCAATCAAATCTTTGCCCTTATGAGCTAGAAGTTTAGAAAGTAATAAATCTTTAGAACCTTAAAATGAAATTGCATTAAATTGTATTCAAAGAAAACTTAGAATTTGGTTACCCATATCATGACCTATTTTTTTATTTATTCCATGCTCTAGATCCAGGTCGTGGTAGGAAAGTTTTTCCAATATTTTCAGAATATCATCGTTGTGGCCGTAGTCATCAAAAGTGGCTAAAAACATTCTTTTGGTTCTTAACAGGCAATTAAAAATATTTAATAACTATTACTGTTCAAAAAAAATACAATTATATATACAAGGCAAACCATAAACAACCGGTCAAATTGTAACTGCTGTTTCGTAAGACAAAAATATTTTTTGATAATAATGAATCCAATAGATTCGTTTTTTGCATAGATAAAATTACTGAAAAAGTTGAATTTTTGTTTATATAATACTAATAAACTATTTTTTTTTACTTTTTCAACTTTAGCTCCCTATATGTCAATAAGTGAACTTAGATCTATTTATATTAAGTGAAATATAAATTTATTTATTTATATTATTTTTATAAATCAAGTATTTTTTAAAATATAGTCTTCAAAATTAATTGAGATAACTCAATTTTTTATTTAATATGAAAATGCTAAATTAATGAGATGCAGATGTACATCTGCATACTAATTTACTTAAATTTAAAGTATTCTTATTTGTTTTTAAAAAATAGACACCCCCCTATTTATTTAACACCCTGTATCTTAATAAGCGAATTTAAACCCACTTTTATTAAGCAAGACATTTTTTTACCTTTATAATTTGCCCCAATCTTTATACCCTTTATAATTAAAAGTTATTTTAAAAGTAAAGCTATACTTTAACTTTAATATTTTAAGAACTATTACATGATTAATATTGTAATAATATTCACAAAATATTCTTATTGAAGGAGAACGAACGGGTGTTTCAATAAGATTGATTACCCCTTAATGAGTAAAGTTTGTTTCGTTGTTTAAATAATTATTTGTATGGTGAAAATTTCAATTTAATCAATTCAATAACTTATAAGTAGGTCTTTAATTATTTACCATCAAAATTGAAGGTAGAAAAGAGAGGCAAACGGGGGCGTTTTAACACTTTTCACAAAATTTTGAAAGACTGAAAAGTACCTGCTCTTAATAATATTTTAATTTATTAATTTACTATCATTCAAACTCAAAATATTTGGTTTAAGTAAATAAAAAAGTTGACAAAAATGTTTAAGCTTTTTAAAAAAAAATATGTAAAAATTAGATTTCAAATAGATTTTTATTTTTAAATCATCCTTACCCAGAGTATTTACCACTAATATCGTAACACAAACAATTATTAGTTTCCACATTATACTTTGAAGATCCTAACGCCTGTAATCGGACTCTTGTGCTAGGACAACGGCTTTCATCGTTATATAATCAAGAGGAGATAATTAAAAAAGTAACAATGTAACTTTAAACGATAGAGCACGTTGATTTAATCAAAAAGCAATTTTGGTTCTTAATTGGACACGTTTTATTTGTTTTTACAGAAAATAAACCATTAAAAATGGATTTTTATTAGAATTTTCTCTCTAGTACCAAGAATTATAGCAGGTGTTATGTCAATATTGTTCAAAATCACCCTAAGTTAAATAAAAATTTTAGCTTAAAATCACACTTTTCTTCAATTTTAAAAGTTATATTTTGCTTATACCTGATTGCCCAAGGATGAACGAGAATTATAAACAAAAATATTATTATTATTATTATTATTAATATTGTTAATTATTTAGTATTACAAATAAAACATGGCGTTAAGGTAACAAATGAAACTTTTAAATTTATAAATTTATTCAGCCGATCTTAATTAGTTCTTGGTACATAACGCCATATTTTCAAGGAATTCTTTAACTTTCCCTAATGATTTTTACATTTTCTTCTTCCAACTAATTTGTTCCAACCATAATCCTATATTTAGCTTATTTTTGAAAATCTCTACTCCGAATAAATTGGCTTTTTTTTCTAGACTTCTTGAATTTTTTTTCCAGCTCTACTGTCGTTTTTGTTATAAATATTGAGTCATCTGGTAAGCCAAACCCTGATGGTCATTGTCGTATATTGTTCCTTTTGTTTTTATTTTACTTTGTCTGATTATATTTTTTTGAAATGAATTGTAGTATGGAACAATTTTTTACCAACACTGTCGTTTGGATTTTTACTATTTTTCTAAGTGCTTAGTTACCCTTCAAATAAGCTTTCTACATTTTTTCCTTTCTGTTTACATTTGCGTTCATTCTTTTTTGGTCTTCATTATTTTATAAATTATATTATACAGAAAAATATTCCTTCTATCTCTTTACTATCTACTCGATGTCGCTTGACAAAACTCCTTTCTTACTTTGAAAAAACTGTTGATATTATTTCTTATTTCTTGACTTTATCTTCTATAAGTTTGTTTGAATTGATTAACACTTTTTCTAACAGTACATTTTTTTAAAAGTTAAAGGCCTTTTTAATGTTATTATATTTTTTCTATTTTCTGTGTTATCCTTCATTAAAAGCTCTCTTTCACTTTTCTGTTCCTTTGCTATCTCATAAGTTTCTCAACGAGTTAATCTTTTCTATAATTCTAGTTTTTTCATTAAGTGCTGTCGCTTCGGCAGCTTTGATGATGATTTTTTTTATTAATTCCCATATATCTTTAATATGTTCAACTTCAATGCATTTTCCTGCCCTTCTTTATTTTTTTTTAATTATACTTAATATTTATATTTTGTAATTTTCCCGCATCATATTTTTTTGTATTTTTCTCACTTTGTTCATTCCTGTTTTTAAAGTGAAATAAACTCATCCTACTTCTGCTATTCGCTTACTCCTCACGTTAGTAATTAAATTAAATTTAATAAAGGAGATACTTAAATTTTGTTTCTTTTCTTCAAGCTCGATAGTCTGCACTACCAAGTTTTGTTACATTTTTTGCATTATCATCTGTTATTTTATGTTTACTGTTTTTTTGATTACCCTATACATTCCTTCCTTCTCTGTTTTTAAATTGGAATCTTTTATCATATTTCTGCAATTTTGCACATAAGTATTATATACCTTTATTTTATTGATCATTCACTTTAGACATTCTTTCTGGCCTCTCAAAAAGGTGGTAAGTCTCTTAAAGAATATGACCACATTTAACTTAGTTAACTCTTGGTAGATCAAAACGGTCCATCTGGAATCCTAACTTCTGTTCATTTTCGTTGGTTTTCTGTCAACCAACATTAATATTAGTGGTTTTCAAAAGTTTCATAAGTCTGAGCTTGTGAAGGAAGTGATGACTAGGAACTCTCCATGAAGTTATGGATTTTAATTTGAAGGATCAAAGCAACAACATGGAGCTGGAAAATGAGTAAACTTTTCCCTCTTGTCACAATATTTCTATAAAAAACCATCTTTATTATCGAACTATGAACGCGAGAGTGGTACAATCATCCTCTGGCATATATAAACACCTGAAATCCAACCAGATTGAATTAAAACTGCTTGAGAACTGAAAACAAGCACTAAATCTTATCAGCATTAACTGGCACAGATGTAAATATCAGCAAACTGCTGGGTCAAGGATCATGGAAACACCGATATACAAGACTACTCGTCGTAACAAAATCCACGTTTCTAGCACTTCTGAAAAATCAATCTATACCAATACCATTCTTAATCTCTTATTATTATTTTTAATATTTTATCATTAAAATTCTGGTGATTTGGATACTACATGAATAAGATAAATTGATACCAATTGTGAACTGTCAATTATCTGATGCTGAAGACCAATCTATAGACCAGAATCTATATGTATGCTTTATCCAAATAAAAAAACAGTCTGTATTTTGGTAACAAGTCTTACAGGCGAAAATTCATTTATAATTTCATGTTATGGTGTTGTCCCACATCTACAGTTACAATTATTCATTTAACTCTTAAATACTTTTATTTAAATTGAATAAACTACTTTTACAATAAAAATAAAGTTAAAAGTATATTTAATATATATTGTAATCGTAATGATGAATACAAAGTTCTTCTTCTGGTTCTATTGGTAGATCCATTATTGGTGTAAAGTAATGACTATAATAATTTCCAAAATCAGTGTTAGAATGTTCTTGGTATGTTGTGTCTATTTTAATATCCTCTGTTGGATTTTCAATAAAATTATTCGTAATGGAAGGATGGAATTCATCTAAAATAAAAAATAAACATTCTTTTATATTTCATGAAAAAGTCATTTATTATTTCAGTATTTTCAATTGTAACAAAATATTCAAAAATAAATAAATAATTACCTTTTTCGCTGATTGTTGGATTTTCTAATAATTCCTCTATTTTATCAAATACATTATTAATAACTTCATAATTATGGTTCTTATTGCGATCAGAAGATAAAATGGGTGGGTCAATTTTGTTTTTATTTTCATTTTGTTTGGATAATTGATCTATTATATCAAATATATCTTTATCGCCATTTTTATTAAAGTTTTCTTGTATTTTGTCTTCATGTTTGTTGTGATTACTTAAAAGTTTCTTCAACGTTTCTAATTCGTAATTGGCTGGTTGTGCATATGTTTGTTCTAAGAGTTTTGCAATAATATTTTCTTTATTATTATTACTATTATGTTTTTTCTGTAGTTCCCTTTCGTGTAATAGTTTTGTTACAAATAGTTCTTTCTCTTTTTGTTTTAAATAACGCTCCTTTAAAATATTTTCGCCTATTTTTTTATGTATTAACGCCTCGGTTATAATTTTATGATATATTTCACTTTTTATAGAATCTACCATTATTTCTTTTTCTAATGCCAATATTTTAGAAAAAAGAATGTTGCTAAGGAAATCATGTAGTAAATTTTGGGAAATTTCTGTCTTTGCAAGTTCTCCTGTAATACTACTTCCAACTAAAAATTTTATCAAAGAATCTTTCGCTTTATGGGATATTATCAGAGATAAGTTTATACCATCTTCAAGATGATCAACCTTTTCAATGTTTTCTTCAAATATGTTTAAAGGCAAATATTTTTTAATGTCGAAAATTTTTGTTAACGGTAAATGTAATATGCTTTCCAATATCTTCTCAAAATCAGATGAACTTGCCAAATCATGTTTAAACAGATCTTTAAACTCCTTTTTCAAATGAAAAATTTCCTTTAAAGAGAGTCTCAATAGACTTTTTAAACTATTTTCATGTGTTCCAAAAAGTGTCTTCAAATTGTCCAAATTATTTTTATCAATGACATCTTTCAAAGACATTTCCAACAATTTTTTTGAAAAATCATTCTCACTCTCTTTGAAACATTTCATAAGTAAATATTTTAAAGAATCGTTTGTCAAAAATTCTTTTAAAGGAAGTTTTTCAATACTTTCAACAGTGGAACATTTTTCAAGTATCATTTGAAGAAATTTGTTTATTACTTTTTTCAAAACATCTTCAGGAGCAAAGTGATCATTTGTTTGGTGATCATTTATCCATTTCAACAAATCTTCAGATAAATGATCCTCTTCTTCGATTTTAACTATAGGATTTTCAAAGGTATCAGTTGGTTCTTTTTCTGATCCGTGAAAAATACGGTCTTCACCTTAAAGAAAATTTTAGTAATGGTTAAGGATTTTCAGGATGTAACGAGTTTTCTTACATGTAACTGTAGATTTATCGTCATTTTCAACTTCTTTTGATCCTGGAAGATGTTTGTGTTTTTTATGGCATCGCTTATGGTGCTTTTCTAAAATTTTGTTACTAATATTATTCAAATAATATAAATTATTGGTTAATAACGACTTTTTAAAGCATCCAAATTTTTGTTTTTATTAAATTATGTTAATAAACGAAACTCACTTTTTTTGTGTCCAGCGGTGATTTCATAAATAAGCAAAAGTAATATTAAATATTTTACCAGCTTCATGTTTTATTCGAATGAAATTTAAAACTTACATCGCTATAATGAGGTCAAACTTTTGAAATTACAGACATGCGAAATATTGGAAAGATAAAGCACGAAACACATGCAGTGGAAAATTTCTCTACGACCTGAAGCAAATTTTAATAAACACACAATTAATTTATTTAGTTAAAACCGCCTTTCTAAAGCAAAAAAAAATTAATTCGAATCTGTTGTTTGCCATAAAGTTTAGTCAATATAACGGAATCAAATTAAAATTGAAAAAATGTTTAATTGAAGCTACACAGAAACTGGGAACTTTCTATACATGAAAAAAAATATAACTGTAATAAAAAGAGTTTTATTAGTTTTATATATAAGCCTTCAAGAAATAATTTAAGGGGTTTATTGAACGCACAGATACTGTTAAATTGATATATCAATTTTTCATTAAAAAAAAATAAAATGATGCCCCTGTTTTATATTTTTTTCTGTGTCAATACTTAACAAGTATATTGTATATAGTATTAATTTTTTATTTATTTTTTAAATATTTTTATATCTCATGATTATTATTTTTTTATTCTCCCAGGGCGAGTTCAGAGCAAATATAAAATGTAATATTTATTTAGGGTGCAACAAATTAAATAATTTAACTTACAATAATGTAATTACAATATATATATTTTTTTTAATTAATATATATAAAAAAGTAAAAATACGTGACACTTCCGTAGATCCTTAGATACGGTCCTGTCTTGAATTCTTTAAGTAGTTTTATTTGTCAATTGTCATATGGAACACGTATAGTTCTTCTTCGAATGCAAATAGAAATAAAAATATTACAATGATCTTCTTGTAATTGGGAGCACTATCATTATTATCCTTTCTTAAGAGCTTATTACGTAAATGTTATTAACTGTTTATACTTATTTTAATGGATTAACACATGCCTAATTTCTAAGTTATGGATAACTTCAATAACGTGTTGAATATTTACATAAATCCTACACAATAATAAACAAAATAATTTTCAACCAAAATCAGGAATGCAAGTAAATACTTGTTCATCTCTTGTGATAAAATTAACACTTAAATAAATCTTATAAAAAAAATGTTGCTTTGGTTATGGTCAAATATTCTAAGTTTATTACACAATTATTAACAAATGGTGCATTGATTTTATACAATTTTTACGATGTTCACCCTTAGCAGGTCAAAAATTAAGTCTCCTTTGTCAAATTTTGACAGTCTATTTATAAATTTTGAGGTAACACCACTCTAACAAAACTAATATTAACAAAGTGTCCGACATTTTGAAGAATTTTACAATATTCCTACATTTAAACTTATTATTTCACTAATATCCTCTATGGTTAGTGATTCCTCTATTTCTTAATCACGTTTTTATTTTTTTATTTTCTTCCTCACAGATTTTCTTCTTCGACCGAACTATTTTAATAAATCATTACAATAATATCTCCATAGGTTCAGAGTCTGTAGTTTTCCTTCCATTATTTATCCTTGCGTATTTTTATAAAATTCTGATTTTGAATTGTAACGTCTTTGTTCTCTCTGTACCCTTTAGTACAATTCCTTATCTATTTTTATCGTTTTATTCTGTATCTCCCATGCATTTTTCTACATATTCCTCCATTTTCTTTTTTAGAAGTAATACTTATTTTCGTCTTAGTTTCTTATACTCTTATGATCTTTGTTGTATTTTTGTTTTTAATTTTTTTCCCTTAGTAAATATCTTTTGTATCTTCCCCTTTCTCCCTCTTCGACCAACTATTTTTTTTTGTTTTCTGTGGGACCTTCTGCTGCTTTTGTAGTTTGGCTTTAATTTCTCTCCACAATTCTTCTCTTCGTTTCTTTTATTAGTTTCAGCTATTCTGGTATACTCTTTCTGTTCTTCTTTTTTTAATCTTGACATTTGTTGCTGTCTCTTCTTTCCTCTTGTTTGCTTCTGCTACTGGGAGTTCTAGATTCATTTTTGCACACTAAAAAGTGCTCCGAATCAAAATCTAGGCCTATGTATGCTCGAATATATTTTATACATCGATGCTACTATATTTTCTCATTTAAAAAATCTGTTTTCGTTCATAGGCTGATGTTTACTGTGTTTTCCTATAACAGGGATTGCTATTTTTTTCTCCTAGTATAACATTGAAGTCGTAATTAGCGATTTTTTTCATATTCATGATATAATATTCATTTAATTATCTATTAAATAAGTAGTTATTAAAAATACATTGCCTTTGAAAATATACTTGTTTAATTTATACCAAATGCAATCATAATATATCAATTAGTGAAGATCCCTTTTCATTAAAAAAAGTTCCAAACCAGATTTGGTAAAATTAATTTGCTTATCTACCCCCATTCAGTTAATTACATTGGAACGCGTTTCTCTTCAGCAACCCGAATAGTTTCGTTTAAAGCTCCCAAATAGCTCTATAAATCAGCCCTTTCATGCAATGCTCACACTTTGATATATTCTTTCTTTAAGTCTATTTTTACCTTATCTAATTGTGTCTTTGACGGTGGTTGACATTAACTTCCGTCAAGGTTAAACTTTTACCGATGAAAGTATGTAGATAAGTTAGTTACCGAGAAATTTATAAGAAAATAAATAGAATTAATGTGACGCATTTATTGGAAAATGGAAATTTAAACGTGTACTAAGTTTAAAGTTGAAGATAGATTTTCCTGATGGCAATTTCTGGAAAATTGTTTGCGATACATAATTATATTTTGTTTTGTTATAATATACATGAGTAGGTGCCCATTGTAATATGTGTATGACACTGCACGTGATATTCTAATGGTTTTAGCCGAGCTGAAGCAAAAACTTGGTTCTTACAATAGATTGGTTAATGAAACAGATTGGATTGTATTAATAAGAAAAATTGGTACTGCCTTTAGAATATATAAGTATACTTACAGGTGACTCAAACACAAAGAAACTAACTGTACTTTTTCTCACTTATTTATTGAACGATGAAATGGAGAAAATTACAAGTAAAAATGAAGAACGAGTGAATTTACAGTACAACTAAATTATTGATTTGAAGAAATGTTAAGCCTCGCCGACTTCTTTAATAAATCGTTTGACTCTATTAACTAATTCAGAAAAGTGCATGCAAATTATAACAAAATTTAGCAAGACTGAAAACACGTGAATACGTAGGTACTTTTCGAGACGGATGTTAAACTACAACTGATTTCCGAATTCGTCTGATTTCCAAACTGAACTTTTCGCTCTACTTTTTACTTTTACAGATTTTTTATGACTTTCGGTTTGTTAAAGAGATTTCGGTCTTTACAAAACTAACCATAATACTCAGTTCGGAGAATTATTGAAGGGATAACAATTTGAGCGATATCTTTTTTTATTACAGAAAAAATCCTTCGAAAAAACCTTCCCAACTGTGCCCATTACTTCTAAATTAAAATTGTAAAACTCGTCTGTGGATGTTATTTAAAGCATTAACTTTTATTTCAGTATGAAATTTAACATCTGTTATTGATTTTGAAATTCATTGTATATTTTTCAGGAAAGAAGCCTTGAGAACCTTGTATTTAAAATAATTATAATTTTGAGGACGGCTTATTTTTTTGGCTATTACATTTTTAAATTAAAAAAAGGTCTCTAAATACTTTTATTGAAATATTCCTAGAAAAATAAAAATTACTAGCTTTCTAGATTTTATTTTGCGTTACAGAGGGGTCTATGTTACATTATAAATTGAATAACTAATAAAAGTAGCTTTCAAATGAAGTTTCACTTTATGTAACAGTTTTTTTATTCTGCTAGAGTTCGCTAAAATCAAAAGTAATACAAATAATGGTTATATTCTGAATTTTCTATAAAATTTTGGTTTTAATTATGTTTTATACTTAGGTATTAATCTTATTTAAATCATATTGGTTACAATAGCGAAAAATGTGTTTGCTATTTTTTTGTAAATAATTCCTAGCATAGAAAAATAATTTTCAACAACTCTATGTGTAATTGTGAAATTATCTAAAAAACTTTCTTAGATATAGATCAATTATGTGAAATACACAGTACGCAATTATATTTTTGTACCTTAAATATAATGCATGGACATTTAAAAACATTTTAAATATATTTTAATCTTTTTTAAAATCCAAATACCTTTCGATTTTCTCGTCTATGCGAAAATAATGCAGAAAAATTAGTTGGTTGATTATCTTTCAACAATCATCCTTCATTAATCTTCTTCAAGAGAAAAACAAAAGTCCGAGCGAAAACTTCAATTTCTTATAACTTTCTAGTTACCCTACTTACAAAGTTAGAAAGTTTTATAACTGCAAGCAAAAAATATCTTGAAAAATTTACACATTACATTTCTTTCTAGAGCGAAAATTCAACAAACAGAGTAGTTTGTTCCGTGACGGTAGTTTTCTATGTGGCATATATGTTTTTTCAAATAATTTTGAGCGCTGACGTTATTTTTGGAAGCTTGAAGAAGATAAAAAAATGATCGAAACGTTGCTAATAAATAAAAACCTCTTTTGGTGCTGTCCTAATACCGGAAAATTCCCAATTACTATTAATTTTTATGCAGTAACCTAAATCTCAATATTTTAATTCAATGCAAGTGATACAGATTCATATGTTCCCGATATACATTTCATTGATTTATTTGAAATGAGGCTGATGGCTATGAATCTCCAACTGAAAGGGAAATGAATATAGTTAACATTTTAATTCATTCAAATACAGTTATTTAGTTAATTATTGCAATATCTTATAAAATAGTTTTAGAAATCAGGAAAAAATACCATTAAAATAAACAGGATCAAAAATATCCTTTACCTGGGCAATAGCGACCACCAAAACTACTAAACAATATTACTACGCTCATTTTAAAATAAAATATAAACTCTCACTGCAAACAGTTTATTATACTTTGCGAAGTGGACATTTTCAGAATACATACCCTGTTAAATTAATTTTTATCTTTCTAGAATATTTTTATTTAGTAAATTACATGTATTAATTATTATTTCTGCATGCCATTGATAAGTTAATTATTAGGTTAAAAGCGTTATCAAACACGCAATTAATGGATTTTAATTTCCTTCCAAAATATATCCCATTAGGAATAATATTTTTTTTTAAATTTACCACGTAGCCCCTTCAGTTCTTAAGACCGCAGTAATAAAAGAAAGTAACGTTTAGGTTTTGAAAGAAGTTGTTGGTAGCACACACTGAAACAATAGATTTCAAACTGAATTGGTGCCAAGTTTTCTCTACAATACATTTCTTTTAATTTACATAATATATTTTTTATTTGCATAATTGTCTTTAGTTCTATAATAGAACAATCTAAATTAACGTTAGATTGCAACACTCAATTGACACTCAAGTATTCATGTAGATTATTTAGTATGGATTTGGTTATAATTTCTATTTCTATATTAAAGAGGTATTGACTCATTTTACCTGTCAAGATTATTTTTTACTCTTTTGGTTTAATTACATGTTATGAATTCAATAGGCTAATCATTGGATTTGTCATCTAGATAAATTTTCCTCACTTTACTCTTAATTAATTTATACGTTTATGATTAAAAATTATGAAATAGATACTGTAAGAGGTAATACCGAATGTTCTGTGACAAAGAATGTTTAATACATTTTTGAACACCATGCACATGGAAACTATCCAAGTAGCACATCAAGTTATAAACCAGTTTTTAAAGCAATTACAACTTTTTCCAAAAACTCATGATTAATATATATTGTAATACATTTTTATGGCACACATTTGCAACGTTTTTAAAGTAGTCACAGCAACTTTGTAATCGAAATTATACCTATTAATTATAAAAAAAGTTTACCTCTCTTATTTATATATAATATAATAACTTTTTTGCAGTAAGAGTTTATTATTAATTTAAAAATGTGTGTAGTAATTTTGGTGGTTGCCATTGCCCAGGTAAATCACAAGTGATTTTTTATCCTGTTCATTTTAATGGTATTTTTTCCTAATTTCTAAAACTTTTTTGTATGTTATTGCAACATAACTATATTATTGTATTTGAATGTATTAAAAGCATTAACAGTATATTCATTTCCCTTTCAGTTGACCAGCAAACAACTTATTGAGATTTATGGTCATGAGCCTCGCTTGAAATTAAAATAATGAAATTTATATCGAGAACATATGAATATGTGTCATGTGCATTAAATTAAAACAGTAAAATGCTCAATAGTTAGAGCAACGAACTTACAACTTTTTTGTTCAGGTCTCACCAAAGTTGTACTTTTTTAAAATTAATAAGCAATTTTCACATCATTTGTATCTTTCCCCTCTTGACCAGTCACTCTTGAACTCTCACACTGGTATTTTCAAAAACTTTTGTTATGCACATGAAGAAAATTGTAACATCATATTCAGAATTTGGTACATAAACGATAACAATATGAAAAATATTTTGGCGAATTTTTTTATCGAACATCCCCTTTTGCGAAATTCCTACTTTCGAAAAATAATTTTCAGCAACTTATATGTAAAACACATTGTTTAACCTGGGTGATAATTTCAGTAGTTCCTGATTTTTGTATCTTAAATATAACGTTGTATATTGAACATTTTATAATTAAAAAATATTTTAGTCAAAATATCTTTTAATCATTTTAAAAAATACAAATACCTTTCCATTTCCCCATCTTTGCAAAAATAAAACGGGAAAATAAATTAATTGGTTAGTTACCTTTCAACAATTATCCTTCATTTATCTTCTGTAAAAGAAAAACAAAAGCCCGAACGAAAACTTTTAACTTTTTATAACTTTCTAGTTTTGTGACTTAGAAAGTTAGAAAGTTTAACAACTGGAAGCAAAAAATATCGTGAAAAATTTACACCGCATTTCTTTCTACAGTGAAAATTCAACAAGTACTAAAAGACAATTTTTAAATAACCGCCGTTTTAAGTTCTGAAGTTATAAAAGAAGTTAAATAACATCTGGAATTTTAGTTAACAAATAAAATCCCATTTTTTATAAGTATTGAATAGAGAAATAAAATATCGAATATGTTTTGGTAAATGAGTTACGAGTGATAGTCGGATAAATTCTGGCAATCCTCCTTGTTTAAATTAGGGAGCTCTGCGGTGCCGTATGTCCAGAATCTGTCAGTTTTTTCCGATTGTTAAAATCTTTGTCCGTTTGTACACTAACGTGGTTATAAAGTTTAGAAACCTATGGAATAAATTCAAAAAAAAATACGTACTGTGATTTATTATGACTTTCGTTGTGGTTTAACAGAACAACAATATAAGGAAAGTTTAATTTTTCATTTGGTAGTGAAATTCTGTCAAAAGTGACGCTATATCACTAGTTTCAAAAATTCAAATTTGCTCGTGTTTCTGTTGAGTATGAACAAAGGAAAGAATGTCCATCAACATCAGTTGTTGCTGAAAATATTAATACTGTAGGTCCACTTATTGAAGAAGATACGATGAAATTCAGGCATCTTTGCACATTTCTTGAACCTCAATATATTCCATTTTGCAAACTCATTTAGGGAGGGAACTTTGTTTTCAATGTATGCCAAATAATTTATCCCTAACTCAATAAATGATTTCATGTTTGGTCACCAAAGCTAATTAAGAGACTACAGTTGTTGTAAAAGATCGTCGAACAGAAAATTTTGTATGATATACAACAGTACGTAACAAACCGTAAGCGTGCAATTATTTTGCATCATAATAATGCAATATCCCACCCATTCCATAGTCCTCATTTGGTATCAAGTGACTTTTTTACTTTTCTTACAATTAAAAAAAAAAGCGCGATCAACGCTTTCCTGCCCTGAAGAAGCAGTAAAGCACACACTTTAAACATACCAATTTTGAATGGTATATATAATACATATAAACACTCCTAATAGGGTTGTATCCTTAAAGTTTTCTAGGTTCGCTGTGAGGGGTGAATTAATACCCATCATTTCAAAATTTTACCGCTTATTTTTATTTCCATTCTCTTTAAATATTCCTCTATTTACTTCAGCTACTTAGATCGGGATTTTCCACATATTCTCCTTCCTCTTGGTTCCCATTGTAGCATTGAGTAAGTTATTGCACTCTCATTTCTTCTGCAAACATGGCCAAAGTCATTTTATTCTTTGTATCATATCTTTTCCCTTCAATTCTTTCAACATTTCTTGGTTCAACCACTGTTTGTATTGATTTTCATCAACTTTACTGGATCTAATATTGCTTTGATTATTATTCTTTATCTCTTTCTCTCTTTTCGTCATTGTCATAGTCTTACTCTAATCATCATTTATATTCTTATTATTGTTTCATAAATGTTAATTTTATTAGCTCTTTTCAATAATTTGCTATTCAGCAACATTTTGTGGCATGATAAGCTTTATTATTTGCTATTACTTTTTGGTCTATCTGTTTTTCGTTCTCCGTTAGTATTTAAACTTCTTTGGATCTCTTTTTTATTTGTAGATTATAACAATTTGTCCAGATTTCCATTCTTTTAAGAATTCGTTCCTCTCTTCATATTTTTCTGATTAGTTCCATTCGTATAGTTTACTGTACTTTATTAATTCCATATTTATTTTGTCTTTATCTCTTGTTTTTCCATTCCTATTTCTTTTAATAATCTCTATTATTTCAATTCTTATTGCTTCTTCCGGCTTGTATTATTCCACATACCCTTCAAGTTCTTTCTTCGTTTCGTCGTTGTATGAGAGGATTTCAGTTAGCAATTCTCGAAAATATTGCGGATTTTTTTCTCCTATTATCTTCCCAGGTTTATTTTTTATGCACTTTTTTTCTTAGCTATTACTAAATTTATTCAACTGGCAGTAGTGTTGTAGAATAACGCTTATGAAACGCATTGTATTAAGCGTGATTAAAGGTACCCCAAGATGCAAAGCATAAATATAAATAACACGATTTAAAAAATCATATAAAAAAATCATCAAGTCAGAAATGGAAATTTAACTTTCCTTAATAAAGTGGATAATCCTATTTCTTCCAAAATCAAAACTTTTAATTTATTGATATAGTAAACTTCGAAGCAAACGGCCAAACTCTATTATTTAATGAATCTAAGAGAATATTGCAGACCTGCAGCGCTATCAGAGTTCTATCTCAATAAATTATGCATACACAAAACTGCCACAATGAGGCTGCCTCATCATTTCCTTGTAAAGCCATGATAAAACTATAATAAAGCGAAACAACCTCCCTCTTAAATTTCACAACCCTTGCACGTTTTCGTCAGTCTTGCGAAAATAAGCCGAAGTGAAACAGGAACATTATGTCTAACAATGGCTCCTAAACTGGATAATACATTTTAATTCGACCCGAAGGATTCTGAGAAACGCCAGAGGCGGACTGAGGGACGCTTTGCTTAAGGGAATATTTACTTTAATTTTGGCAGATTCTCTTGGGGCACAATTTCATTGGTGTGTGTATTTTGCCTGTTTTCCGACTTGTTTATGATTAAAATAAATGGATGCGGGAGTATTTGTCTTTTATATTTACAAAGTGAAAATAGCCAGAAATGACCCAGATATTCCATATAAACACAATGTGAGCCGCGTATAACAAACAAACAATTCTAAATATGACGTTATTTTCTTTGCAGATTGTTCGAGGAGCACAGCGAACTCCTGAGTCTATTCGAAAAATTCAAAGAACTGAAAACCAAAGAAGAACAAGCCAATAGTTTAGAATTGCAAGAACACGCCGGCACCGTAATGAACACTCTGGATGAGGGGATTAAAGGGTTGGATGATCTGGATGCCTTTTTCGAGTATTTGCACCAAGTGGGCGCCTCGCATCGCAGGATACCTGGATTTAAAGTTGAATATTTTTGGGTATGTATTATCAGCAACAATTCAATACTCCTAAAAAATATTCCTTCAATCGATAATTGAAATGTGTAACAAAATATTGGACATCAGGAAATTTAGTAAGATTTTTAGCAACTTGTCCTATTTTTCCATAAACATTATCAACTAAATCGGTTTTGTTATACATTTTTGTGAGACGTTCTATTTTAATATGATATATGTACGTTTTCTCATATACTAACTGCCCTTTAATTTAATATTTGCTCATACTTTGTTTTTGATCAAATTCTTCTTTTCTTTGTCATTTTTGAGTCCAATAAAGTTCATCCAAAATTACTTGATCTAGTGTGTTGACATATTTGTCATAATGATCCAAATCAGCGCACTCAATGCGCATTAATAAATATTCATTCCATGAAAAGCCCCCGAACTGATTCCCTTACATTTATTCCAAAAATTGTGAGAATACCATCTGATTGGGCATTATAGGTCCCAGTAATGATTGATAAGTTATCAACAGTATCTAAGTTTTAGAAAACATTTCCACCAAAATCCCCTTCGTCAACTAGTTTCACATCAGTTTTATTATTATGTTCTAATTCTACTAGAGCGAAGTTCAAATCCAATTCAAAATTATTCCTTCAATTACTGAAAAATGCATTCAAATATCAGATAAGTTTACACCATGAAGCCTCTGCTTCTCCTCAACCAACTCAAATTCATCTTCACTACTCAAATCATTATGATCATTGATCTTTAGCAAAGTAATTTTCGAAAAACTGTTGATCCTTATAACTCACACCATTTCCATCTATAGCTATGCATTCAATTTTCTTAAAAACATAACAAAAATAAAACTAATGATAGTTACTGATCAAAAAATGAAAACTGTTAACCTTTTTGTCTCTTCCAAAAGAAAAGGAAGAAAAAGTACGTTAAGTCGAGGGAGTTGAAGATCTGTCGGCTACTCTAAATTTGAATTCTAGTAGATTTAGTTTTTTATAATAACCATTGACAAAAACTATAAACTTTTGAAAATGAAGTCTATGTTACTTCTTAATAATAACCAGAGGTCTTTTTATGAAGGGTCAACCTTTCCTCTTTAAATTTTTAGCCTGTTTCTGACCCGAAACTATTTTTATTTTATAATTAGGACTTGTAAAAAAGTATCATAATGCACCAAAAACGAAAAATATAATTTCTTTACCCCAATCACTTAATTTGCTACTCCGGCACGAGGTCCCTTTATACTTTCCTGCTTAAACTGCAGCATTATCTTTGTTATTGAAAAGATCACATTTCCCTTTCAAGTAGGTAAAAAGTCCAATGTCCAAAATTCCAAATCATAGGTCCTCTTCTGGTTTACTATTAGGAAATGGTAAGTACTCTGTCTGAAGTTGCAGAAAGAGTATCTCGTGCTTCTAATTGAGCAGCGCAGACATAAAAATCAGCAGATCATTTTGATTAATCTACCAATGGAGTTATTACAGTTTTCTGTAATTGGATAACTTTCGTTAAATTGTCTGGTTTTTAAATTTGAGCCTCCAGCAAATTTTAAAATGTATCCGTCTTCATTTTTATTAATATTACATATTTTTGAGTTCCATTCTTTTTGTTGTTCGGCCTTCTTATTCTTCCTTTCTGTCTGGTTATCTTTCTTAAAAAAATCTTAATAAAGTAAATTTTATTGCTCAGTACCGTATGGTATGGTTCCAGTTCTGACATATCTCTAAAGGATTTTTTAATACCAGCTCGATAGTTAATTTTCGAGACTTCTGATTCACAAGTAAGACAACAAATCCTTAGAAAATCCATTTTTGTATTTTTATTTTCTACTTTAACAGCATTTTCCCCAGTTATGATACCTAGATCTATATAAGGAAAATTTGGCTCTTGAGTAAATTTCCTCCAACTATTAGGATAATTTTACTTTTCACTTCACAAAAAGCATTTTTTTTAATTTATCTTCGTTTTCATTCTTTATTAGATCATATCTTAAGTTCTATTCTTTCTCTTGTAGTCCACTTTTCTTTCTTTCTGTCTATTTATCTTTCTAAAGAACCCTTAATGAGGTCAATTTTATTGCCTAACACTAATACAAACATTCTTTTAATTCTGACACTTGATACCTTAAGAGAACAAATCAATTTTATATTTTATCCAAAATAACAGATGTGTAGCACCAAAATATTCTCAGAAACAACAACGTATCATGCGCAATGAAAATGAGAATTTATAAAACAATTTTAAGACCAACATTGCTCTATGGTAGCGAGCATAGACTATGACGAAAAAGGGGCAAATGAAAATCTAAATATAAGAAATGTTGCCGAAATTTCTGAGAATAGATGATGATAATAGCAATGACAAGTATTTAATCTATTCAATAAACCCAAAGAAGTGAAGTGATTAAAGGCAAACCGTGAATGAGACATACAAGAATAATAGTAAAAGGGAGGGAAAAGGAAAAGAGTATTCAGGCATATGATCATCCACGATTTTTTTGCAAAAACGGTGTAAATATCGAAAAAAAATCGTGGATGATCATATGCTTTAATACTCCATGTAAATTGCCTTTCTAATGATGTGCCACACCTGGTATATTCCCTATTTAAAATTAACGGGTTGGGGTAGTGGAAGGGATGGGGGTCACAAATGGCAGATGTCTGTATCGTAAAAATGTGTCCCCCTTAGAACAAAGTCGACGTGTTTCAGCATTTCCTTAAAATCTAATGGAGAATGCCAAATATCGGGGTGGACTGTTTTCTGTGGCCCACTCTGTATGTATATTTCTATAATGTTTTTCCAAATCAAGTGAAAATATTACAACCTCTCAAAATTTCACGAAATTGTTTTTTATCTACAAAACCCATATTCCCTCTAGAAAAAATCAAAATCATATTTTATAGGGTTTTGTGTATGCCTTTGGAGGACGTGACACTCTCGCAGGATATTAATCACGGGGCCCCTTTCTGTGCACTGTATTTCTCTTTTATGTGACGAAAATAATCAAGCACTTGACGAACAGCGATATCTATTCTGTAGTGTTATTGAATCAGACATGGGTATCCTATTTACGAGAACGAGTATTCGTTATCGTCGGATTAATGCGATCCATTGTCTTTGACTATAAAAGTGTTACGAGCACATTCTTTATTGCAGGATTTTATTTGCACCTGAAACTAGGTTTTTGTATAAGGCAATTTATTTATATCTATAATCTATTTTATATTTTATATACACAGTATATACTTTTTCCTTTCCTCTATCGTATTGTATTCGGCGATTGTGGCCAAAACATCAAAACTGTTGGGTTTTTATTTTTCCCAACATTGATTTAATTCCCAGCAATTTTCTAATGTCTTCCTTTCAAATTCTATCTATCTTTGTAAATTCTTCAATTACTCTCAGTATTTTCGTTTCATACTCCTCAATGTTTCGTTTAAATCTATTAAATACTGTCTAGGTCTTATTTCCTTAGGTCAATATTAGGATAAAAATGGCCTCGTAGATATTTAGGATTCGTTTCATTTGTAAAGAGCACACCATGAATTTGCAACCGTTACATGCGCAGAAATAATTTGGTTTTATTTATCCTTGTGGCTCAGTAATGACCGTGTCACGCCACTGACGTAGCGAAGATTTATGTCTAAAGCTATGTTTGACATTGGAGGTTGTGTATTTGTAATCGTTTCTTTGTTAAATATTTGCGATTTTTCATTATTTTAAGACGTTACTTTGTTTATAAAATGCGTCTTTGTTTTATTTAATCTAAAATCATACCCGACAAAAACTTATTGGTGTAAAAGGAAAATTTAAGGCCGGTTATGACAATACGTTTGCGCAAACGCAGTAACTTCATGGTATACCCTTTACTAATGAAACAGATTCCACTTTTTGCTTCAGGGTTTCTGTTTGAAAAGTATTTTGTAGAATGCTTCATGTAAGTTGGTAGTTTTGTTTATTCTATGGTTGATTTCCTGTTTCATGTTGCTCTTCCCGAGTCTGTTGTAGAAATAGATTTCTGGGTCTCTAGTAATGCTCATCACTTGTATTATTTGATTAATAATTTTGAGTTTATATTCTTTCAATTTAATGCTCCATTATTTTATTCAGTCAGTTTTTTTGGGTGTTTGCATACAGGATAAGTAAATATGGTCTGTACTGCTTCCAGATTTTGTCTCTTAGTACATTTTGAAATGCTTTCTCTGAATTGGTGGATCCATACATTTTGTATAGCTTCTCTTCGGTTTCGAATGTTCGTTTTAATTTTATCTTAATATTACCTCTTCCTGTAAGTTGAAGGTTTTTTAGTTTACTGAAACTCTGTTTGTCGGTTTGCCTTCTGTACTAAAAAATGAACCTTTCGTTTCTAATCGAGTAATTTTGTTTTCATTTCTTTCGACGATGACCACATCGATTATTGATGTTTTATTCCTACTCTGTACTTCTGGTGTATATATTATGCATAACATAATCGATTGTTACTTAAAAATGGACTGTAGATAGTGAATTAGTATCATGTATGTATAAAATGTATGTGCTTAGTTTTGTAAGCAAATCCATTCCATCTAATAAATAGCTGATAAAATGATTTTTTAAACAATTTTAATGAAGATAAATATTTCCAAACATTTAAACTTAAATACTAATAGATGCAAGTTTTTTGAGTAGTATTCTTATTGATTGAATTGAATTTTCGCTGACTCAATTATCACAATTTAAAACTAAACTCAATTTTACATATGTGGTCTAAAGAGTCATTAAATACTAGAACTTAAACTTGGGGTGACAATTTATATTTTTAAATTATTTGAAGGGCGATGAACAACTTTGAGGAATCTGTTTTTCAATTTTTGTGGAGTATATTAGCAAAATGTTGATTGGCTGAAGTAAAAATTGCGAACGTGACAAATTACATGAATAAAATTATTTTGGAGAATATACAGAGTGTACTAGTGAGTTGAATATTATTTTAACTTGTTTCGATTATACCATCGTTTCTCCATATCTTCTTATGGATTCCTCGATAGCATTCGAATTGTTCTCGACACTTCCATGTAAGTCTCTTGCTATTTTTTCTATCTTAGTGTCCATCTGTTCTCTCTTTAAATATGAGGAAGGGACATTAATTTTCGAGACACGGGACGGAGTGTATTTTTTTTCGCTATAGGTCAAAAACAAAAATTTCGTTACACTACAAGATCACATGTTCTTTATTTCCAAATTCCTCCCAAGATGCTATTATTTTTTTAATTTTTCTCGTTTTGTACCTTTGGTCTCTCTTTTTTATTTTCGTTTAAGTTATAAGTAGTATTTCCAGAATCTTCTACTTTTCTTCACATTAGCTTTTATTTCTTAATTCATTCTTTATTTTTGTTGTGCTATAGCTTTCTATTGCTGCCTTCGTTATTATTTCTTTATATCCTATCTATACTTGTTTCACATTCATGTCTTGTGTGGCTTCTCTTGTATTTCCAATTTCAGTTTTCTTTGAGTACGGTATATTTCTTTTAGGTTTTTTTAATAAAATCTACTTATTTTAAATTAATTGTTTCAACCCTTAGTTCGTCGAAATTATAAATATGAAAAAAATAAGTATAATTTATCTTTTTCATATCTGCTTATTTTGTTGATTTTTTCAGTTTGTCGGTTAGTCTTCTATTGCGATTTTCTGAACTAAAAAATTAATAATGCTTTTGTCGTACCCTCTCTCGATTTTGATATTATGTAAAGTTCGTCAACGTGAAATCTTTGTGTGTCTACGTCACGTGACAGGTTTGACGCTGACAGATTTAGCGTTGACACATACTCTTGAAATGTAGCAAAATTGACAAATGAACCTTAGATTTTCTTGTAGAGATTTACATAGGAAAATGGGTGATTTTGTCGATTATTTATTTATAAAAATATATTTTTTTGTGATAATTTGCAGTTTTTAGACAGAAAACCACGTCCTCACTCTAAGAAATATGGTCTGGTTTTTGAGTGTAGCAAAAAAAACTTGAAATATTTCTTGAATATCATAACAACTTTTATATACCGAATAACTAATATCGTATTTTTGTTTCAGAAAATCGAGAAACCATTTCTAGGCGCCGTAGAACAAACCTTGGGAGATAGGTACACGGAAAACGTAGAAAATATTTATAAAATAACGATAAAATTTATAATAGAGACTCTGATAAAAGGTTACGATAACGCCAATAACGCCAACGCCCCCACGTGAAGTTCGCCCAACTGAATGTAATTAAAACCGTACTGCTAAAAATAATTATTTGACTTTTATATTTAGACCAAAACCAACCCCTGAGTGTATCATGTAAATATTTGTACGTGTGTATGTATTTATTTGATGTAAGACGTAGGTAGGTTTTAGGTACAAAATGCCAATTCAGTTAGAAGGAAAATGAATAAATACTTACCTAGAGAAACTCAATTACTACTGCCTGATCTAACAAAATCGATCAATATTCCTGTTTAATATATTAAAATTATTAGTTTAAAATTTCTTGACCAAGATGAAAATTATTCTTGCACAAATAGTAGGTATTGAATCTGGCATATACTTGCAATTTATTATTCTACAAATTTAAATTCAGAATAAAATGTTAGGATCAATATTTAGTGTGATTTACAAGTGTTACTTTACCCCACTAATAATTTTATGAAAAAATCTTAGAGAATCCAATGACGGTTCCATTTTACTTCCGATGATACACTTTATTATTAATAAAAATGTCATCCCAGATTTCAGCCCTTGAATGTTTTAAATAATAATCTGATAGTCAAAAAAATATACCTCATTGAATTTATTGAAAAATAAATTGTTTTTTCTTAAAATCTGTTTCTATATCTTTAGGATTAACTGGTGAACAAAATTTAAACTTTTTAGTAGTAATACATGACGTTCTTAGTAAAAATAAGAAGTTTTGTATTTTTATCACTCATTAAATTTATTCGTTTAATTTCACAGTTAATAATTGTCTACTTTGAATTAAACTATTGACAAACATTATTCCTAATGTGACTCTTTACGATTATATTTATGGTTTGAGATTTTTCTGGGGAACTTCCTTCCCTAGCGATATTTTTACAAAGGTTTGAGACGACCTTTCGTAGACAATAAGTTTTTCAACGGTTTGATACAATTAAACATAGGATACTTTTCTCAATACTTAAACTCTTTTAAATGAGAGATCAATCGACGCATCCCAGAATTCTCGGGAATATTTTTTCGTAAATGAGTTAATAAGTGGAGTAGCACTTTATCATTCCAAAATGTATATGATTTTATAAATGTGGGATTTTGATAGTTACAAGAATTTAACTTATGTCAATTGTAATATAAGGTAGTAAATCAAACATATGTTTAAGTTACATCTTTTGAAAGTACCGGAAAGATTTAATACTGCATCTTATAACAAACAATTGAGTTATAAACCTAGTTCATTTTAGTGCAGTAATGTAACTTTTTAAGATATTTTTATAAAAATTACTTGGTTCCATAAAAATATTTATAATCAATTAAATATCATTTTTCTTCTAACCTTATATTTTTTTTAAACTTTGTATTTAAAAAGCTGTTTACATGAACTAAATAATACCACTAACGCATTTTAAAATGAATAAGTTGGCAATAATAATCACTCGGAATGTGGTTTAATTTTAGATTTTACTATGGTCGCAGATTTCTAACTCCATTATATATTGATATTCAGATATCTATTGCCAAAGTAAATTTACCAACAAGCATCACCCCCTATTATAATAAAAATGTGATTGTCTAGGCTGAACTTTAAAAATTGTTTGTAGTAATTAAAATATCTTCTTCTTCTTTGTTTTCGAAACCCTAACTATTTTTCTTCTTTCTTCAAATACTTTTTACTTTGGTTAATTACCTATGCTTGTAGGGTTATATTAATTATGACTATTGCTGTTTGTAATATAATGAGTTCTTTCAAGCATTCAGCAAGTCCAACGATTTATGAATCGGCTGAGTTTCAAACAAATATGACCGCTGTAGCACAATAAAAACATTTACGTTTATGTAGTAGAAATGTAGACTAGCGCAATAAAGGATGAAATTTGATTACCAAGAAGCAATATTGACAGGAATAAAAAATGTTAACGCTCACCAGTGCTCGATCTAGGTTGACCCAATTTTCCATATTGGGCATTTATTGTATCAATACTTGACCAATGGAACACCTAGATACATCGTTAGTACATTGAAATTTATTGGCAGGTTAATATTGGCTCAGTATTACCTTTTTTGGCATAATATTGCGCCAACATTCCAATAACATGGCTTCAATTTGTACTTGTAAGAGCCAATTGCTGTTGCATTTGGTAATAATAGGCATGGTCATTTTTTTAATAAGTACCTCTTGTTTCTTAATACGAAGTTTTTGGTTTGGAACATTTTATGAATGAACAGTCTCTTAACAAAATAAAGGCATTTCACTATCTGGTGGTACTCCCAAGTGCTCCCAAATATAAATATTCTGGATCTATACATAATCCCACTGCAGTGACAACAATGTTTTCTTTGCTCTTGTTCATGTACTAGGGGAGCATTTTTAATTTAATGGATAGCAAATAACATTTATTAAAGAAAGTGACAGTTTTTCATTCGATATTCTTGTTTTTTTTAAATTAGAAGCAGTCAGCCTTCCAAAATTCTTTGTCGAAACCAACTATTACAATTGTTTTGTTCAACTCTAAATTCTTTCATTATGTCGTCTTGATATTTATACTGAAAGCAATTTTCTGAAACTGCCCTAAGCTGAAGGATTCATATTTTTTCTTATAGGTTTTTATAAGATTTGATGATCTTTAAATTATCTTGGGCTTTTCCTTTGGCAATTTCTAAGGCAAAAAGTTCAATAACTGTCATCAAAATTCATAAACTACTGGCTTCTTGAATATTTTTCTGTATATTAACAATTTCTTTTTTTGCCAAAGCTGGTACTTCTTTCTTAAACGAGGAACTGAGAAGTCCGCCAAAACTCATTAAATTTAATGGTTTATTATTCACTTTAGAAAAAATTACAACTTACCACTTTTCTTGATGTTTATAGTGGAACCAATTTTCTGAAGCTGCCTCAATCTGAAAGATTCATATTCTTTCTTAAGAAGGTTTTTATACGAATTGATGATCGTTAAGTTATCTTGGTCTTTTTCTTCAACAATTGCTGAAGCAAAAAGTTCAATAATTGAATATTTTGTCTGTATATTAACAATTTATTTTGTTGTCAAAGCTGGTACATCTGTCTTACACGAGGAAGTAATAAGTTTGTAAAAAATTATTAAATTTAATGGTATAGGATCCACTTTTAAAACAGTTGGAACTTCACCAAGTCATTCCTTGCATTTACAATGGGCTGCCTTTGGTCTACCATCTTGTTTACATAAAATCCATACATCTACTGGTAATAGATTAATGCTTTAGAAATGTTTCACCTAGAATAAATGAAAAAAGTTAAAGCTAAAATGAATATCTACTTATATTTATACGTTTATAATTAAAAAAGTGTCTTACCTTTCCACAACAATCATTTCGTCGATTTTTAAAGCTCTATATCCGCTAACAAACTGAACATCAATGTATTTGAATGCAGTTAAACGTTTGAAAGTTTTCATCGGTTGCTGTATGTATTACTTATTTATAGAACTAAATAAGTTTAAATATCCATATTATTACAGGAGAAAAGTCGATCAGCTATTTTGTTGGACTGCCCTATATAATTAATAATTAGAACCACAACTTCAATAAGATTTTGCAGATATACTTATTCCATTTCAATACGTTAGTAGGTAAAAAAAATCAAAAAGTAAATGTGAAAAGTATGTTTCGTGATCCTGGATCTACTAAAAATTCAGACATTTTTCAGTCGTGGGATCGTCTGTTAAGGGAAAAGGCTTAGAGTACTGGAAACAATCCGTCTTTCATCATTCACCCTGTATAATTCAAGCAAAATCACTTTGAATCAAGTAATACATTTGTATCCATGAAGGTGATTCACATTCTAATGTTTGGCTTCAAATTGACAGAGCTGTCTAAAGTGGTGCCGGGAAACAGTAACAAAGCCAACACAAAACACAAAGCTAATGGCTTCATGGTAGCCGAAGACGTTATTCAATTAAAAAAATTAAAAAAATAACCGACTTCCTTTTGACGCTACAGTTTTAATTATGACGTAACTAAGGCTATTTTTTTTTAAATATTCGTGAAAATAAAATTAAGTAAGTATAGAATAGTATATTGGCGTATATTTTTCAGAATAGCAAATATCAACAAAAATTTATTATCATACCTCTTTAAATTATCTGCCATAAAATTATTGTATAATTATTCCTTAACAATATTTATTCCTGCAATTCCTGCAACATGACTGGAGTTTTATCAATATCAGTATTTATACTGCCATTAATTCCATCTTGTAACCAGGATTTTAAGAAAGTACTTGTAACGTACTGGCTCTTAAAAATGTATTTTAAATATAAAGAAATTAACGACTCCCATAATAAAATTGAGCCGTCAACAGTATTGGATGGTCCTTCGATTGATTCTCAAAATAGTTCACACTTTCTTTTTATAGATTTATTACATAGTTAATTTTGTCATTGGGATTATGAGAAATGAAGAAGAAAAAATATTCCGACAGATGTAAAATTTTCTTTCTAATTTTCCTGAACGGTTTTTGAATTTTTGGTTTGATTTCTGAAGCTACAGCAATTTTTTTTTAAATCTAATAAGTATCTGAAACTTATTTTTATCAAATATTAAAGGATTACTATCCACTGACGATGATGTGACAAAATTAATTTGCCAAACTTTACCTAAACTGAAGTGGAAATCAACTGTAGTTTGAGCAAGTTCACAAGTGCATAAATTCAAATGTTTTTATCTTATAATCAATATTTTTTGTTGTAAATAAAATACAACCCACTGCCCTGTTTTACAATTTTAATAACAATAAAATTATTATACACTGCTTAGATAAATAAATAATGAAAATATCAGAGAATGAACTTGGACGCTAAAAATTGAATCAGATTAATGTTTTTATTATTTCCACTTCAGTTTATTCATTTTAAACATGTCACAAAGTAAATTGTTTAACAGACTGTATAATTTTTTATTTTGGTTAATGTGAAATGTTTATATTGTGAATGTTTCATCCGGTTGTTTTTGCACATAATCCATGTAATTTCCACACATTAGAAATTATTTTTATCATTTTAAATCGTCGTTTTTCAAGAAGTTGCAAATAAAATGTATGGAAAAATTATATTTTAAAAAACGGTAGTGTACTTATTTTTAATAATAGTCGTTTGTTGGAAGATTAAAATTATGTGATTTTATATTATTGATAGATTTGTGTATAAAACAATTAATTTTCGGAATTATACATTTTTTAAAATAGATATTTTTAGATTGTACGAAAGAATAAAGCTGACTGTAATTTCTTATTAAATGATGTTACCATTTCTCTGGCCAACATAAATGTTTAATTGTAAAAATTGTAAATTTACGTTATTGGATAAATGTACAATTATTGAAGATAAATATATAGTTATAATATTTTATATTTGTAATGATTGTATTATTTGTTAGAAATTAAATATGAATTAAAATGTTTTATTATTCCATAATGGTTACCCTTAAATAATTTTTAATAGCAAATGTATCGTGTAGTTGTTCCAGGGTGTAAATAAGCAATAAAAAAAGGACAAATAATTTTACTTAAAGATTTTTATTGTTTGGCGGAGAAGTACAATTAAAAATACAAGCTAGTAATAGAAAAACACGGAAAAAGTACGGCTAATTCCAAAAAGAAAAACCACTGGAAAATAAATAAGTAATAGAAAAGCGTAATGAAAACAATAGTATTTTAAAAAAGAAAAAATAGAAAAAGTAGTACAAAATGTTCAATAAATACAAAAAACCATCCAAGTAAAAATATTTTCATTTCCTCGCTTTACGACTGAAAATTTTAGATATAGATCACAATTCAAGAATTTATTTAAATAAGAAATATTTTTCCGTTTTTGAAAAATAAAGTAAACCCAGTATACAGAAAACTTATCAATTTGCAATTTAAATTTTATTCTGTATAGTCTTAAGAACCAAAAGATCTAGGTAGTTAATTCCTTTAAATTATTATCCACAATAGCATGTTTTGGATATCGGGAAATTAAAATGCAAATAAGTCAAAACATGTAATTAATTTTTAGTTTACGTGTTCGTTAAGGCTCTTACTCTTGGTAATTATCTTATCGAATAATTGCAAGCAAAAAAACTAATACATATAATTTTAGTACCTATTATAGTACTAAATAAAATTATTTTAGATAAAAATTAGTTAAACAGGGTATATATGCTGAAAATTTCCCCTTTGTAAAGCATTGTAAACTTTGCAGTGAGAGTTTATACTTTATTTGAAAATGATCATGATGAAATATTTTGTAGTAATTGGGGTCATCGCCATGGCACAGGTAAAATACAAAATTATTTTTTTTACTCTCACCATCTATTTTATTATTGTGTATGTAAAATTTTAATTGTATTAATTTCTATTTCAGCTAATTTTGGCAATAGAAAATCTTCCTGGACCAGGCCCCTACAGAGCAGACATTAGACATTAAATGATGAAAAAATCGTTGAATTAAACGAGTGAAATATATATGATTATTTTTTCAATTCCAAACTTTCATTCTTTTCAATTTAAAATATTTCCGATTGTGGTTATTTTTATTATTCAAATTTGGTACATAAAAATTTGCAAAAAATCAATTTAACTTCAAATAATGAAAGAAAAGTAAAAAAAAATGAATACAAGGAAAATTATTACTAATATTGGTATTTAGAATGGGGCACCACAAAAATCGCTTTCTGCCTAAAGAATGTTATTATATTATTATGTATAAAAAATTGAAATTTATTAAGCATGAACAAATATGACATTCTCATATTTCCAGTTCAACCAAGCACACAAAATATGAAACGATATTTTAATGAAATGGCTCTGGTCGTTCCGGGCTCCCAATAAATTAAGAAACGCTCTGATGTAACAGATGCAGCCACAATGAAATTAATAATTTTAAATATCAATTATTTATAATTTATAATTTAATAATTTAGTAAATTCTCATCTCCTGTCATTAAAATGTGCAATATACAGTGTGTGTATATATATAAAGTATGGATTAAATTAATTTTAAGCTAAACAAACAATTTTGAGGAAAAATCCTAAGACAGGTTGGTTTTTGATTTTAATTTAATGTATTTTTACATAACAATTAAATATACAGGGTAAACCATTTGTGAGTAACGATGTCATCGAAAAAATTACCTGTATATTTTATTTTTTTTTAGATTCCAAATTTCAAAACGAATCCAAAAATATATCATATTCGTTTGGTAATTAATAGTTTTTTGCAATCTAAAAAATATAAAATATACAGGGTGTGCCATTTAAAAAAACCGACTTGTCACAGGATTTTTCCTCAAAATTGTTGGTTTAGCTTAAAACGAATTTATTCCATACTTTATGTATACTGTATACATAAAATACATAAAAAATAATGGGTCTCAAGGAGTGCGAATTTAAACGTGTTTTTGTATTATTATTTTATTTACCGTTGCCATTCTATAAGTTCACACTGTATGTACTTTAACTGGTATACAGGGTCTGTCAATTATCTCCTTGTGAAGTCAAACTAATTGAGATATTAAAGAAAATCTGTAGTTTCAAACCTGCTAAGACTAGAAAGTGTTTTTCTAATACAGTATATTTCATGCACATGTTCGAATAATAACCATTTTATTATTCATTAAAAATCAGAATCCTAATATTTTAATAGAATTTCTAGACAGATAATAAGTTACTGCAATAAACCAAACCCCACTAAACAAAATAACAATATTTTCTTTGACACCTAACCACAAACAATTTAGAAATATCTAATTGATATCACAAATTTAGAGACATTCATTAGACATTCAGATAGCGACTTAATGTCGTGGATGTTTTGTGTATATATGTTAAATATCCACCATGGACTTAATATGA
This sequence comes from Hermaeophaga mercurialis, assembly GCA_951812935.1. Taxonomy (NCBI): domain Eukaryota; kingdom Metazoa; phylum Arthropoda; class Insecta; order Coleoptera; family Chrysomelidae; genus Hermaeophaga; species Hermaeophaga mercurialis. The sequence continues at coordinate 34,045,655 of OX638358.1, forward strand.
TTTTCTGATAAGCCCGGAAAACTCGTCATTTCTTGTCCCACAATAAGAATATTTGAGAGAAAATATTTAAAAATAACTGGTGAAAAAAGTATTCCAGCTGTTTGATTTTGTCGTAAAGGATTTAAAACCTAGTGGAAATTCTTTTGGAGCCTCAGCCACCACTCTCATCCCCCAACGTTCAATAGAGAAACGATAAAAGCGATAATATTAGCATTTTATCATCAGAAATAAATAATATACGTTGACGAACTTATTTTTTCAAAACTAATTATAAATTTTTTTAAGACATCTGTAATTTTCGGTCTAATTTGTTGGTTACAAATATAAGAAAATTATGCAAAATAACAAAAAATAATAAATTTATTATTGTTTTATTAAATATTAACCTTGTTTTTGTTGGAAAAATTCGCGACACTATGTTGAGCTACTTAGACCTTGGTACTACCTCTCTTCCTTCCCTACTGCTATTATTAATCTTAATAATATTAGAATACCAAAACATTCACTACAACTTTTATAATTTATTATTTGTCTCAGAAATATTCACATACAATTCTCGGCCTATTGTATTATTTGGCTAGCTTTTATTGTTGTAGCAGAGTATCTCAGTGGATTAACGTATGTCATAGCCGTAACCGTAATAGAAATTGATAATTTTATTTTAATGACCAAAACGTCCTCAAGTAATTGATATTTTATTTAAATAAAATTCAGTTTGTAGAAATTCGGTTATTTAGTTTTCGATGCACGTGAAAAATAGTAGTAACTGAAAATGGAAGTAATGTTTGAGTATTCACCAGTTAAAAAATTAAAAGTAGACAATTTGTCACTCAATGAAAAGAGAGTTATATTGAATATCTACAATATTTTAGACAGCATAATCCTTCAAATACTATTGAAAGTTAGACCAAAATTATTAAGTCGGCTTGGATGAATTTTTAAAAAATACAATTTGTAAGCTTGTTTACTCATTTTTTCTGTACAAGCAAATTCCAAAGTTTCACAAGCTATAACCGACGATGCTGATTTATCCACAATAAGCCGAGATAAACTGTGGAAAATATTACATGAATTTAACTTTAAATTTAAAAAATGGGCAGATACTCATTGCTAATTGATTATGAAAAAATTGTATGTTGGAAAGGAGAGGATCTTAGAAAAGTAAATCAAATGAGGACTGAAAATAAAAACATTCTCCATTTAGATGAAACACAGGTTAATGCCAAGCCATTGTGTAAGAAAAGTATGGCAAGGCAAAAATAAAAACTCATCTCAACAAGCGTTTTTACTACTGGTAATAAGAAACCTAGAAGAGGTAAAGATGGAAGAATATTTATTTATCATATAGACAGTACGATCAGTTTTTTTGAAAGTGGTTTACTTTTACTTGATTCAAAAAAGACTACTCCAGATTACTTGAAACTTTACCCACCACTAAATGAAAGAAAGGCGAAATTGCAACATCGTTAACTTCTAAAAATACAGCATTTGACGATACAATGCCGAAAGCATAATTATTGATCATTGTCAATAGATATAACCTAAATTACAAAAAGTATATTATTGAAGAAACTGCCAAAAAACGAAGAATTGAAATTATTCGCTTACCATCCTTCCAGTTAATCCAATAGAATTACTATGGGCTCAAGTAAAAAGTTACTTTGCTAGAAATGACACAACTTTTAAATTACCAGATGTTAAAAATGTATTCAATAAATCAATATCTGAAGTAACCTGAAGAATTGGCAAAAATGTATTAATGATGTTATAGAAATAGAAAAAATAATATGAGAGCTTAATAACATAATTGATATCTCTACAGAACCTGATATAATTTCTCTGGAATCAGATGACAAGTCTTCTGAAACAGAATGTGAGAATTCATAAATTTATTATTTATTATTAACGCCACATATTTCTGGCAATTTACTCCCTCTTAGCGATCAAATGTAGTATACATCAAAACTACCCCTTCTATATTTCTTCTAGTTTAAATGGTTCAGAGTAATAAAAATATTTTTTGAACATCAAAAACTTATAACCAATAAACAAGCCATAGAAAATAAACAACTTTGTTTGATAACGTTTTGTTCTTAGAAATTAACTTATCGAATAATTGCAAAAAAAACTAATCCATGTAATTTTCAGTATCTGTAATTATAGAGCATAAAATTATTTTAGAAAGATAAGAATTAATTAAACAGGGTATATATTCTGAAAAAATCCACTTCGAAAAGCATTGTAAATTTTTTGCAATGAAAATTTATACTTTATTTGAAAATGACCATGATGAAATATTATGTACTAATTGGGGTGGTCGCCATGGCACAGGTAAGACACAAGAGGGTTTATTTTACCCTGTTGGTATTAATATTATTTTTTCACTCTCGCAACACACTATTTTATTTTATCTGAATATATTAAAATTTTAATTGTGTTCATTTCTATTTCAGCTAATTTTGGCAATAGAAAATCTTCCTGGACCAGGCCCCTACAGAGCAGACATTAGACATTAAATGATGAAAAAATCATTGAATTAAACGAATGAAATGTATATGGTTTTTTTTTCCAATCCTAAACTATCATTTTTTTCAATTTAAAATATTTCCGATTGTGTTTATTTTTATTATTCAAAATTGGAATATAAAAATTTACATAAATCAATTTAACTTCAAAAAATTAAAGAAATGTAAAAAATTTGATTGATTGATTTCAACCATGAGCACAAAATACGAAATTTGAATGAAATGGCTATGGTCGTTCTGGGCTCCCAATCATTTGGTAATATCAATATCAATATTTTATTTTCAGAGAATGTTGCAGTATTTGTAAATTCGTATTTAATTTGTGTGATTTTCTTGCTAAATTCTCATCTCCTTTAAGTACATGTGAAAGATGTGATAGTATAACAAAGAGTAACAAAAACAGAATTAAAAAGGAAAGCATTTGATATATTTTATATTGTGCGCATAAAAAGTACATACAGGGTCGCCCAACGAAAACTTGGCATGGGGGTTTTGGACAATATTATAGTAGGAAAAGAAAAACGCTGGAACATGTCGATTTTTGTTCCGAAGGGGACCTTTTTCACGCTACTCTCTAAACAACGATATATAGTTTTTTAAATTTGGATAAATTATTTAAAAAAAAATTATTTTTTTCGGCAAATGAACCATGTACACATGGTTGAACTCGTATTGAAGAGAAGATTCCAAAAATGACTGAATATACAGGGTGATGTATTTAAAAAAAAGTGACTAATGATATCAGAGAAACGGCAAATCTAGCAAAATTTCAAATGTCAAACCTGGAATCTACGTATACCAAGTAGTAGTAGTAGTAGTAGGAGTATAAGGGCAGGGAGGCTAATGGCTGGCAAGTAGGCCTGTTCAGGCCCTTTTTGATATCCCCAATCTGCCCCCTCCTTTCTTCCTCACGTTTGCCCCTCCTCGAAACGCCTTGACCTTCTAATGAAGGTTAGGATGTCTTTCCATGAGAGGGCGTGTAGATTTTCCGCTTCAATCTGTTCGACACTAAAGATTTCTTTCCTCAGATGGCGGTAGACCTCACAGTTGCACAGATAGTGGAGGACGGTTTCCTCCTCCCCTCCACATTTCTGGCAGTCTGGGTCCTCCACTGCCCTGAACAAGGAGAGGTGTCTTTGGAGCCTGCAATGCCCAGTGAGGACTCCAACGATTTACCATAGTTGCTATCTGGTTCTTTCCAGCAGCCACCTGGTCCTTGTTAGATCTGGCCCGGCCATTGCCTGCTTGGCTTGTCTACATCCCCGACTGCCTTCCCAGGCCCTTCTTAACTCCTTTTGCGTCCACTCTTCAAGTAATGAAGAGGTTTGCGCTTTACTTATTCCTATTATTGGTTCACAAGGCTCCTTGCCAGCTCATCCGCCCTTCATTCCCCACGATCCCTCTTCTACACACTCCTGAACCAGAGCCATTCTGCTTCTGGGATGATAGACTGCCCTTAGAACTGCCTGACTGTCGCGGCAAATGCATATGCGTTGCTGCGGGTCCGCCTTTGCTTCCAGTTCCTCTGCCGCCTTTAATAAAGCGAATACTTCATATTGAAATACCGTGGAATGTTTTTCTAGAGCGTTGCTCTGCTGCATTCGTCTGGCCCATTTCCCTTGGCTGCTCTGTTAAAAACCCGTCTGGTGTCTTTTCTCAAAGATATGAGTTTTGCACTCCACCAGGGGGTCTTTTTAACCACTGTTGCCTTGAGAGGGCATGCTTCTTCAAAGCTGTCGACTATAGACGATGTGGTTGCCTCTACTTCTTTTTCGCATCCTGATGACGATGATGCCTCGGATTTCTGTTGCCTCCTCAGATGTGATTATCCATCCGTATCCCAAAATAGGCTTATCACATATTTTGTAGAATTCGGACTAGCAATTTACGAGATAATTGGCCCATTTCAAACTTTTGGCCCACTCTGTATATCTATGAGATATACATCTCTATATATTCCTTAAATTAACATATTTTTTATGTCATGTTATGTGACATAGATGGTTTTTAGAAGGTGTTTACATCAAATCCAATAAAATACAAAATCAAACCACATACAATTTTATTAAACGACAACTAGTTTCGAACCCTGAAGGTCATCTTCAGGTCTGAAAAGATTATAAAAAAACATCACAAATTTTTTTTATATAAAATAAAATAATAAACTTACCAGGTAAAACAACAATGTTAAAATTCAAAGTAAAAGAAGACTCTCACAATCTCTCCCAAAATGAACCAGAATTATACAACTAAATTAACATAATGCATGTGGTACAAAATAAAATAACAGTTATGGAACATATTTAGAGATATGTACAGTTTGAAAATTATTAAAACAATAAACGAAACAAAAAGTAATAATGTCAAACTAAAGGTTTTGCGAAAAACTAAAAACTCAAGTTTGGTATAAAAACTAGAAACAGGAACATGGAAAGACAAGAGTAGTAGTAGTTATGGATAACCTTCTGTTTCTTAACATTTTTTTTATTTACATCTAAAAGGTACAGATATCCTCTATTTTTCAACAAAATCACCATGTGCTCCTCCTCAAACCACTTATTTATGTAGTGAAGAAATAATAATCAAAAGGAGCCAAGTCAGGTCGATAGGGGGATGATTAATCACGTCCCTTACAACTTCGAGCAAAAAACGTGTTTAACCATCTGCCCTACAAACCTGACTGAGCCCATTTTGATTATCATATTTTCACCACATGAAAAAGTGATTTGGATCACAGCGCTTCGCTGACGAAAAAGAAACTCTGTGACAGGCTGGTTTAATTCACAGATGGTTGAGTTTTATGAAATTAAGAAGAATTTACATGTTGGTAATGTTGGTAAAACGCCATGGCAACTGCTTGAATGTACCTGGTAACTTTGTTGAAAAATAAAGAACAGCTGTAACAGATGCGGGTTTTTTTATTTACAGAGAAACGAGAGCTACTTTCGAAATTGCCCCGGTATTATTATTTTATTTAAATATATGAAAATGTTAACTGTATTCATTTCCATTTCAGCTGCTTTTGACATTAGCTGATGCTGATCCTGATACTTATTATCCAGTATAGACGTTGCGTAGTACACAAGCTTCAAGTTTTTGTATGAATCCTAAATTGTCTTTATTTTCAAATTTAAGTATTTTTCTTTATGTTGAAAGAAAAATTAAATAGATTATCCAACAATTCACTAATATTCATATTGTATAGAATTTCATCTATACAATAAAAAAATTTAATATTATTTTCTGTTCAAAATTGGAAGTGAGGAAAATCATCATTTTTTTCAGGGGTTTTTTATAACCTTTTATTACAATTTACAAGAATTATACATTTTTACTATGTATAAAAAGTGAAAAATGGACACAGATACTTACATTTATTTATTAAATAATATCGCATACAATAGATACATGTATTTCTAGAAATTAGAGTGTTTTAGAAATGTTTTAATATGTTATTATTTTTAACACAAGTAATCATTTTTCCTAATAACATTTGTTGGTAACCCTACTGGGTGATACTAAACTTTCCCAACGGTATCACTTTTATTCATAGTATTTCTAAATATACAAATAATCTTGAATCCATTGGCGTATTTTTACATAATGGTAATTACTTACATGGGCTAGCATAAAATAGTTAAATATTATACAAAAAGGATCTTCTGAGTGACCATAAGGAAAATATTATGTACTAAAAATAACAACATACAAAAAGTTTCAAAACTTACCAATCCTTAGAAATGCCTATATTGTGTGCGAGGTCATTTATACATTTTTAAAAACCCAATCAACAATAATCATACATATTTTCTGTGAACAATATAAAAAATAATCATAAGGGTGGGTAAATGACCTTAAATGTTAAGCAAACATAAACAAAAAGAAGAAGAAAAAGAAGAACGTTGTGGAGACTGACAGTTAACACATTGACAGTAATTATATGAATGTAAATATTGACGATTTAAATGGTTTTTATTATGAGTATAAGAAATGAATGATATTTGTAGAACTTGTCTGAGTACTTCAAACTTATCGTCTATAAAAGATTATGAAACTATAATAGAAAAAATTAATGTGTTAACCTCAATAAATGTAGGTAATTTGCGAAATAACTACCATTAAGTAAATAACTATTTAATTTGTAGATATCCTTAGATATTCCTAATTATCCTACGGCAATATGTAGTGATTGTGTGGATAAAGTCAATCAATTTTACTTGTTTCGAAAAATTATAATAAATGCAGATAATGAGTTACGAGAAAAAAGTCTATTATTAAATAATGAAATTAGGGATACAAAATCAGTAGATACAAAAAAGAAAACATATGACAAACATAAGAAAATAAAATCTACCAGAAAAAGAAAGAAAATACAGTCAAAAGTCATATCTACCTCTACCCCAGATGATATAAAAATTGAACCCACAGAAGATGATTCCTATTTAGATAGACTTGTTATTTGCGAATCTGAATCTAATGAAGATATTAAGAGTGTCAAAGAGGAAACGGAAAAACGTGAAGTAACAAATCTATTAAGCTGTAACAGATGTAACATATCATTCAATACTAAAAAAGAATTATGTAGCCACAAGCAATTGTACCATAAAAAATCAAAGTCTTTAGAGTGCATAGAGTGCAACACAACATTCAGTACTCCAACAGCTTTATTTAATCATAAAAGAAATCGCCACACTCCACCAGGTAAAAATAATCGGACTAAATAAATTTAGTTGTTAACAAGAAATACTTAAAATACAGCAATTCAAACAAATAATCGGGTGTGAAGGCATATAAGTGATGAAATAGAATATATCACCATACATAAATGTTTACCCAAATACCTACATTTTATAGTTAAAAAAATAGAAATGATCTACAGATGCACCTATTACCAACTCTTTCTGTCCCTGGCTGTTATTTTTACTATGTTCTCATTTTGATCTTTTGTTCTGTGACTTTGCCATTTATATAATTGATAAATAACTATAAGTACCTGAATTAAATGTTTTAATAATCATAAATGTTTACTTGAATTCATACATTCTCTAGTTTTAATAAAAGAATGTTATGATTGGAAAGCGTTTTGTAAGTCATTTGATTTGAGGAGTCCACAAATATCTTTTTTAGTATGATGTAAGCATAAACTTTCATTTCATACTATTTATAAACATTCACAAGAACCAAATAATCTCTCATAAAATAGTCTGCATGTGATCTTCCTGAGAAAAAGGACTCTTAGCTTCCAAAAATCCAAATTGTTTTTTTTTTGCATTTTCTAAACAAAATGCAACATTCGACGGTTCAAAACCTAAAATTTGGCTTAGTTATAGCATTTTGAAATTTCAGAATGAAAAACTATGTTTTGAAAAATATCCAAAATCGCAAATAGTCCTATCTTATAGCATTTTTTACCTAGATTTCAAATCTAAAAACAATTGAAAGTTGAACCATAAAACTTGATGTCTAGAAAAGGGACCGTTACTTCTCCATAAAAAATATAATGTAGGAAAATAAGAGCTCTTTTCCTGACGACTAAGGTAGCAATTTAAGTTATTAGTTAGTCTATGTCAAAAATTCATTTTTAATTTTTTTAATTATTAAAAATAAACATAGATTCCTAATAAGCGTAGTTTGTTACCAATTAAGTAGTTATATTAAATCATCATTTCTATATAAAGAATATTTTTATCAAAAATAAATTATTTAGAAAAAATTAAATGCAAGTAAAAACCAACTGAAGTAATTTCAAAAATAAATATTTTATTTTATAAAAAAAATTAATTCAAGTAAAAACCAAGGAAAAGCAAAAGGGGCCTTAACTTCTCCCATTTAACATGTATGGTAGAAGATCAAGGCCCTTTGAGTTGATAGAAGCTAAGAAAAATATTTTTTTTAATATTTTTCATCCCTCTTAGAATCAGTTGTTTAATGTTCAGGAAAAACTTGAAAACCCAAAAAATGCATTACAGTAGGGACTGTTTAATGAATAATTGTCCATATTGCAACTGGTGAGTACTTGACCCAAAATGGAACGATTTAAACTGAACCTCTCATTTCTGTCCAATTTGTTCATTAATCGTTCGTAGTACTTCTTTCTACATGATGGATCGTCTGCTGTTAGTACCCTGTTACAAATTAGAGAACAATATTTTCAACATTATTATAGTCTATTCCAGCCAACTGTATTGTATTTATTTCCTTAAAAGAAATGCTAAAAATTGTGAAAATATCATCCAGTACTTATTTATTTAGACCACAAGTATTATTGGCCGTTGAAGTCAGCTTATCAAGGAACTTTCCTAAATATACAATGATACAGGGTATTACTTTGTGCTGGGCTTACTTGAATCACGCTATATATTTCGATTTTCATTCTAAAAAGGTACAATTGAGTTTAAATGTGTCTTAGCGTTTTACAAAAATCTCTAAAATAAAAGCGAAAATAATTTTATTCCATAAGTGGTTTTCACACCCTATTTTGCTTAAACCGTAAACAATTATTACAGGATTGACCACTTTGCCATTTTAAACGAGTATAGAAAAACTGCCAAATCAAAAGAAATGTCAATTAATTTTGTTAATGTAAAGCCAGTTCTCCCCTTTAATATTTTAATAATTATTACTTTTATTCCGTTGTCTTGGGGTTTTACTTTTTAATTTTTAAATTATTTCTTCTACTTTTTTTTATCATCATGGCGAAAAATATATTATTATTATCGTCTTTTATTTTAACATTTAAATTTTGTCACAAAACAATAATATACTTTGATTACTGGACATTAATTTTCCATATAGCTTTTCAGTTACTTTGCAATATAAAGTAAATTAAAACTGTTAAAGCTTTTACATTCTATTTTAAATAACTTATCTTCGTGAAATCGATTTTCTTAATATTATAATTTTAAAAATGTGTAACTTTTTCTTAATTTCTTTTGATACCAGTTGTTTCATCTCGCTATTACATCCAGATATGTCATTATTGATTAATAAACGTTTATTAGAGTTTAATTTCTAAAAAGATATACATTATTATAAGTTCATGAAGTTTCCAAATAAAAATATTGTCCTGCATTTCAGGTATTTGTAGTATATGTGGGGTAATTGTTAGAGCAGATAATTTAAAAAAACATATTCAGAAGCACTCTGAAGGACCCGTTTCTTGTAAAATATGTTCAAAAATATTGAAAAATTCCGAATCGTTAAGAGGTCATCTCTTAATACACAAAGGAACTTCATTTGATTGTGAACAATGCGACAAGACGTTTAGACTAAAATCTGAGTACCATAGGCATTTGAAGAAACATATAGGTAAAAATAATAATTCTTTGTTGATGCCCAATTTTTATTTATATATTTTTCAGATCCTAATGTGCGAAAGAAAATGTGCGCAATATGCGGCAAACATGTGAGAGATCTTCAAAGGCACTTGTTTACACATACTGGAGAACGACCCTACATTTGTGTTCACTGCAATAAAGGGTTAACTAGTTCATACGCGCTTAAATTGCATATTAGGCAACACACAAATGAAAAACCATACATTTGCGAAGTTTGCAACAAAGCTTTTGCTCAAAAAATTTCCCTTTTAGGTCATCTTAAATCTAAAGTCCACAACGGTCAAGCAAAATAAATAAAACGGTTTATTTTGGCAATCAAGTATATTTTTATAAAGTACAAAAATCCGTAATTCTTTTATAATGTTTCGTCTATATTTAAAAGTTTATTTTCCCGCTGTTTAAATATTTTTCATTTAATCATTTGTAGTTAAACTTTTATTAAAAGCATTTTACTTGTGTGGTAATTACGCCAGTTGTCAGACATTTAAGAAATATTTTAGAAACCGATAAAAAATAATATTTCTTAAGGTACAATATTATTGTACGTATTGCAGTTTCAACATTTATTTCTTCGTTAACATACAGAGTAATCCAAAATTATCGAGCAATACTTCTAGGGGTAATATTCACCTAAAAATAAAGGTATCTTTTTATACACTTTTTCAAAAGCTCAACAATAAGGGCAAGACCAGGCCTCTAAAATAGTATAAAAAAATGTTTTTTTGAATAATCTTGAAACTCCCTAAAAAAAAAAGTTGAAATTCCAGACAAAGAAGCCTTGCATAAAGATACTTAATTTTATGTTATCGATCATTTCTCCCCTTCTGATTAAGGAGTAGTTTTTGGCGGTAAATATCACTGTTTACAACATATTTTTTTAAATATGTAAATATTTAAAAAAAGTTGGTAAGTAAGATTCCCTGGCCTTTTTACGCAAAAATGTACTGTTGATACGTTTAAATAAATAGCATCGTTTTCGACTAATTTAAAGTTAAAAGTAGATGTGCAATTTGCAAATTGTTATTAACCCATGTTAAATTTTTATCTTTATTTTCTAAATGGTATTGATGAAATTAAAAAGGACATAAAACTCGAAGTTATTAATGATTCACTCTATTCCACTTTTAGAATAGGAGAAATATTTTTTAATTTGCATTAATTTTTGAAAGTTATATTTATACTTACATATATGCATCCTTTTATCTCCCTCAACCAGTTAATTGTACTTATTTTTAAGATTAAACTGGCAACGTTAAGTAGTGTAGCAAATTATTGAGTTATGGATAAATATTAAGTGCAAATGGCCCAGAGACCCTCTATTAAAATATGGTATACTGAATACAATTTTCTGAAATAAATTACATACCCCTTTTTTTATTGCCATTTTCTATTTTATTTTTAATAAGATTAAGTATTGAATACAACAAGTTAATGCAAACTTGTTAATTATCTTGTAATTGGATAGATATGTTATTTAATGTTCCGTAAAAAAAAGGTTTTTAAACAAAAGTAGTATATATTAACTCTTAATGTATTGACATATTTTAATAATATACAAAAAGACAGCTTTATTCTTGTACAACTTAACTTCGTTTATTTATAATTTTACAATGAAGAACTTATGGAAAAAATTAACGTTACAATGAACTTTTATTCATTTTCCAACACAAGACGTTAATGAGCACAAGAATAAGGATGTTAAAGATTTCAATATCTACATCCACTAAAATTTTAAATAATACCAGTATTCCAGAAAAGAGTAAGAATGTGATCTACATATTTACAATACAAATTAAATTCTTTAGATAGGCTTGTAAAGCAGAGTAGTAACATATTTTTTTCTATATCTATGGGTAGCGCTCAACACCATGACTCCATCTTTAATTGACAAAGCATAGAGATGATTTAACATTACATGATTTGGTTCTGGCAATAGAGTCGGTTCACACTACAAAATAAAAAAATTATTTTTAGTTATTTCAATATTAATAAATTTTTTATGTTTGCCGCTAAACATATATACAGTTTTTTATACTTGGTTACACATACAAATTAATTAAGGAATGGGCGGAAGGAGATCAAGTTACAGCCTTAGAAAACAAGATCTGAAAACCATGCCAGAAAAACTCAACCAATATCACAATCATTGATTTTCTAAACTTAAATGCTCTGGAAGAATTGGATATTTCTACATGGTGGTGTTTGCTGCAATTTAAGTTAGGAAAACTAGTGATAAGAATAAGAAATCTCCCATCGGCGCCATAAAAATTCAATAAATAAAATTTTGTACAAACCATAAAATATTTGTATATACTGGCGATTTCAACAACACAGTAAATTTAATTTTTTAGTAAAAGTTATGTGCTATTCTTACTTTAAATTACTTTTTTATGCTTACATTGAGAAAATACAACTTATAAGTTACTTACTAACTATAAGTTAATTTTACGAATATATGTCTTAAAATTACCTGGTACATTACCAAGTTTAAACAAATAGATATTTTGTAAGTTTCATAACTTTGAGGTTATTGGCGAGAATAAAAATATAGTATAAAAAACTTATTTTTTATAAAATAAGGACTTATTTTAAATTAGTCATTCAGAAAATTTCCTTAACTTAGGCAGAAATCTGGAATCAAACCTTTAAAAAATTTCAATAAAAAATTCCTTACTGATAATGGCGTGTCCTTGTTTAGAATAACTTGCAATAAATGGGGTGGTAATATGGGAGGCCCATTTGGTTTTTCCCAGGGTTTATTTGGAGGGACGTCTTGTCCAAATTCCTTCTGGGAGTCATCTTTTGCATTCTCACTATCTTTTGCTAAAGCTTCAAATACCTACAATTATAATAGTTTTGTTTTTACATCAAAATACTTGTCAACTAAGACGATATTATCAGGAAAAAATGTCAATATGTAGTAAGATAACACCTTCACAGAAGATTTTTGAATTTGTCACTTTAATAATAAACTATATTAACTTACTTCCATATCGGATTTTTTGACAATAATAAGATTATTTTTAGTACCGCCATCATCTTCTACTATTTTATTTCCGGGGTCATTTTTCCATTCTCCATCTACAACGAATTTATACTGATGTTCACCTTCATAAAGATCAATTATTGCTACAAAATCTCCATAACTTTTCACCATAGGTATGGTCTCCCAATTAGAAAAAGTACCGCAAATACTGACATCTTTACCACCTCCTTCCCAACGAAACACAGTCGGAGTTTTTGAGGCATTTCTAGTAGGTTGAGTACCCTCTGAAACTGATGAGTAAAAATTGTTAAAAACGTAATTCTCTATTTAATTTACAATAATTAAGATTTTTATTTGAGAAACGTATTACCTGTGTTTGATCTGGGTCGAGTTAAGTCATACGGAAGAGCAGGCTTCGTAAAATAAGGCTCCTCTTCTTCCTGGGAACCCTGAAGTTGCAATTTATTTTCAGGTTTTTTGTCAAACGTAAATGCTTGTCCCTCTCTTGACGGTGACGCTGGGGCTGTTTCACCTACTTTTTGACGTTCTCGTGAGGCGCCACCACTTCCTGCATTACCCATTTTGTTAAATTAAATTATTTTCTAAATATAATAGTGTTTACTTTCCCATACTTTTATATCTTTTAGACCGAATGACATTAGTGACATTTGACAAATGACGCTTATTTCTATTTAAAATAAATAAACCTAAGCATTTTACTATCCTATTTTAAAATTTAAGTGGAAATAATAAAAAAAGTAATTTGTTTATCTAATCTGTTAAAATTAAATACGTTGTTAATATCCACTGGATTTGATAACGTCTCAAAAATTTGCCTAGGAATTTTTTTTGACATTTTAATCTGCCAAATGTCAATTTTTATGATCATCCTTCTTCATTTGTAAACATCTCATAATTTGAGGCTGATTTAATGCTTTACGACATATTTGTACGACAATTAAAAGCGTAAATTATAACAGGATCCGTATGACATTATTTATTTTAAAACTGGTAGTATTTTATCCTTGAACAAAACAACTTTATAGACATGCAAGTAATTTGTCCAGATAAAAGTCCATAGATTGCTGAATCATATCAAATGATAAGTTTGCAGAAATATTTCAAGAGTACCTAGCTACGTATTAAATGATATTAAAAGTGAGGTGAACAACTAGATGAATAGAATGACTACTAATGATAAAAAAATTGGAGAAATTAGTATACCTGTGCCCTGGGGCCATGTAGCAGGTAACATAGTCTTCCAAGTTTTCTTAATTACATTTTGAACAATACTTTTGGTGTGGATTCAAATCTACTGTATTTTAAAAACAAAAAAGATTAATTTTTCAATCAATATGATACGAGAATAACATTTACATACAAAATTATCTCAAAGCGGTAATTAATATCTGGAAAATTGATAAGTTAGGTCAACAACTGGTAAACACTTGATACTTTTATTGTGGAAATTGATATATGATTTATAAAAAAATGAAAACTCTTAATACACTTGCACTATAAATTGTACGTTTTTATAGTCCAAATTTTACATTTCATTTATGCTACTACTGCTCTGGAAAGATATATGCTTATATTATTACATAATTACACTTTACACACAAAGATGTAAACAACAAACAACTTTACTTGTTGATTTCATTATTGACTTAAGATTAATAAAATCTTTCTTATATTTGAACATATTAATACTTATTACTGGAATGATATTTTGAAATTTATGAAAAAGAACAAATTGAAAATGTTTCATTTAAAATAAATCCCCCGGTAACTTTTTCATACAAAATATTACATATTTAGCAATATTGGAAACATATATTTTGTGTTAGATCTATTATTATGTACCTGTCTTAATATTTAACCTTACCATGGTTTACATCAACTTTGTTACATTCAAAAACTTTGATTTTAACTTGTTATGTATTTTATTATTATGTGAAAAATAACAATATATAGCAAATCAATGTTTGTTTTTAATATTAGTGCTTAGGTGCAAATATCATCTTTTAAAAGCATTATAATGTCATATATGGCTAGAAAATTATACAGAGTGTGTATTAAATGTATACTAGCATGCCCTAAAGTCACCTCCTGGACAATGTGTCCTTAATATTTCAATTAAAACATGGGTTTCGAAGGTATTGTAATGCCCTATTCAATAAGCACTGGTTTGCTTTTGGATTTGATTTTTAGTTAATTTAGTTTGTTTGAGGTCGTTGTCTATTTTAACTGAGAAGGTAAATAGAAAATACATCAACTTGTAAACCAGAATCAAAATTATAAGTTGTTGCAAGGTTGAATAATAGACCATTAAAGTACCTTTAAAACAAGTTATTTATTATATTCATTAGGAAGCCTTTCTCCTTGGCAATAGAATAAAATAACTCAGAAATCTCCACATATATACAAGAGTTTTACTTAAATTCGTTTTTTACCAATATTCTTTCAACAACGATCATATATACACTATATTTAATAATAATGCGCCTAGTCTGCTCTTTGTGATTAACCTTATTGTGTCATAAATGTTTCTGGATATTTTATTTCTAAATTTTTATTATTTTGCTAAACCTATTTAATTATAATTATTTTGTTGTCGACTCTTGTTTCTCTTATCCACAACTTCTCTCTTATTACCTTATTGAAAGCCCTTTTTAAATATATAAATCGCGCTTAAATTTATTTTCCTGTTGTCTCAATTTTTCTTATCTTGGTTTTATATTTCGTTTCTTTATAAAGTAGATTTTTTCCTTAATATTATTACGATCCTTCTCTTTTTACCTTAACATTATTAAAACTTTTTCCCGGTATTCAGGAATCTGTTCTTTCCAAACTATTATACATTTTTAGATGTATTCTCATTTTGTAGCTCATCCAGATTCTTAAAAATTTCCGCAATAAATTTGTTCAGTCTTGCTGATTTGCCATTATTTAGTTCTATTATCTCTAGTTCAACTATTATATGAAATAATGGCATTCTTCAAATAAATGACTATTATATAGAACTAGCAGAAGTTACAAATTGGTATTATCAAATGAGGTACCATTTTACCTACACACACTGCATACATTGTGCATCATAAGTGTTTCGCTCCCATTTAATCATTACTTTATACAAAATGAAACACATTTATATTTCTTATCTAGTCATAAAATAAATATCAATTTTTCAAATAATTATTATCAATTACTGACAAAAATAGCCAGACTATCTTAAGTCACATTTCTTTTTCTAGCTAAAACTTGGGGTGATGAAAATAATCCACTAATTCTATGTGTTCATGGTGTGATGGACAATGCAGGATCATTTAACAGGCTTATGCCATATCTTCCACTTTCGTTTTTCTATGTTTGTATTGACTTACCTGGACATGGAAAATCTAGTCATTTTCCTCCTCACTTGCCGATACACACCTTAAATCATCTACTTGTGTACAAAGAAGCCACTAAGTATTTTAATAGGAAATTAATAATAATGGGGCACAGTTACGGAGGGCAGTTGGGATATTTATTTGCCCAGTTGTACCCAGAATGTGTTGAAAAGTTGATTATGTTGGATACTGTAACAATGTATCCGATAAACACAGATGTTTATATTCAATATTTAGAAGAAAGGATAGAGAGCCACTTGAAGATTAGTGATAATTTAAGAACAAAATCGCCACCAATATACACCCGAGAACAAGCATTAAATAAGTTAAGAAATGGAAGAAATTACACCAAAATAAAATTAGAAAGTGCGGAAGAATTGTTAGAAAGAGCTATCGAAAAGGAAGGTGACCTGTATAAATTTACTTTGGACCAGAGACAAAAAAATTTTATAAATCCTTTGAGAGATCATAGATATTTTATGGAAATGGCCTCAAAAAACCCAGTCAAATGCCCTGTATTAATCATATTAGGAAATAAAAATGGATTTCAGTTGAAAAT
The DNA here is from genome assembly GCA_951812935.1 of Hermaeophaga mercurialis. Taxonomy (NCBI): domain Eukaryota; kingdom Metazoa; phylum Arthropoda; class Insecta; order Coleoptera; family Chrysomelidae; genus Hermaeophaga; species Hermaeophaga mercurialis. The sequence goes on from OX638358.1 coordinate 34,062,451, forward strand.
TATGGAGCCCATTATACTTTTTTTTAAGAAATTCAAAAATATTAAGTTAGTAGAAGTTGATGGAGACCATGACGTTCACAATGATTACCCAGAAAGAGTAGTGCCTTATATTAATAAATTTTTATTATTCCAAAAAGGGAAGTTATGATATTATTAATTGGTTATAAATTGTTAATTTGTTGATATAATAAAAATATAAAAATATTATTGTATTTAATAAAATTATTTAGTACACAATAATAAAAACCTTGAATTACTCAAAAATTATTATAATGTAAAGCAAATATTGGCAGTGATGCCAAAAAGTAGAAAATTTCGACTTATTTTTTTAAATAGAAAGGCGACTCATCTGATACCTCATTTGAAGAACATTTTGATGATCCTATATTCATGACTATTTGACTTTGAAGTGTTGTCAAGTTAAAAGGTACAATGTATCACATTCTTTAACATAAAATATTAGTGCGGATTAACATATTTGATCCTGGTTTTTAAACTAATTTGGATAATATGAAGCTTTGAAAGGAATTTTCACATTTCAGTGTGTGCTTGCCAATTATGGTATCTTTGCTTACTTTCGAACCAAAAATATTAGTGAAAGTATAAGTAAAGCATTAATGTTGAATAGAGCATTAAAACCTTTTATATGAGGCATCACAAGAACCATCTTTCTTAAAAAATAACAAAATGACAACGTAATATGGATGGTGTTACGCAACGCCTTTGGATAGGGGTTAAAGTACCTTTAAAAGGAGGTATCACATGACTAATATCAAGTGCGTACAATAAGTGCTATTCCCATTGACTTAAAGTAAATATTTAAAAAGAAACCATCGACCAGAACTATTTGTATTTTTAACATTTAACGTTTTTTCTTAGATCAATCAATCATAGTTTTAACGCCTTGCACCAGGAGCAAATGGAGCAAAGCAGTAGCTTTCTATTATTTATCTTTGATTTAAAGAAATAAATAAAATAGGTTCAATACAGCGCAATATTACTTTTATTTATAAATTTTTTCATCATACCACACCACAAGTATTTTAGAAAACTAAGAAATACATATAATTTATTTGTTTTTAGCTAAAATATGGGGAGATGAGAAAGATCCTTTGGTACTATGCTTCCATGGACTTATGGATAATGCTGGTACTTTTGACCGGCTAATATCATTTTTACCAAATTCTTTTTATTATGTGTGTATCGATCTGCCAGGACATGGTAGATCTTCACATTTTCCTTCCCATTTGCCAATTAATACTTTAAACTATCTGATAGCTTATAGAATAATTGCCAATTATTTAAAACGAAAATTTATAATATTAGGGCATAGTTATGGTGGGCAAATAGGCTTTTTGTTTGCTCAGATATATCCAGAATTCGTCGAGAAACTTATAATGTTGGACGCTATTGGGTTGTTTCCAGTGTCGACCAAAAACGTGCAATTTTATCTGTCTAGGGTAATAGATACACATTTAGACATAGAGAAGAAATTGTCCGAAAAAGAACAACCCACATACACCCGAGAAGACGCTTTTAATAGATTATGGACAGGGCGAAGTTACGCTCCCATATCCAAGGAAAGCGCCCTGGCCCTTTTAGAAAGAGCTATAGAACCTGCGGGAGATGGAAACTACAAATTTACTTTAGATCAAAGGTTGAAAAATATTCTGAACCCTTTAAGAGATTTTAGGTTAGTGAAATTCAAAAGTTGTGTGCAAAGATGATGTTTACACAGCTGACGGATAACATTCAGTATAATGTTTATGTTTTTTAGATACACATTAGAAATGCTAAAACTTTATCCAGTTCGTTGTCGGGTTCTAATAATACTTGGAACAGAGTCCAGCGCGCAACAGGTTTTGTTTAGTTCTATAATTCAATATTTAAAAAGATTAAGAACCGTCCGAATTAAATATGCCGAAGGTAATCATGATGTCCACAATGATAAACCGGAACTAGTGGCACCACATGTAGTAAAATTTTTGTTATGGGAAAAAAATAAATTTTAACTGGAGATCAGAATTTTAGTATTACAAATTACATTACAAATTGCCCAGAACGAAAAACTTATTAAGAAAATTTTATATATCTTAATAAAGAAATATATATTTTGTTTTATTTTCAGTTTTCTTATATACGAATCTTATTTAATGCACAAAAAACTGAATTATATTCTCCAACTCTAATGTTGATTTTTGAAAAAACAAAAAATGTGTTTTTATTAGTAGTTTCTACTGCGCTTTTTTTTCAACTAATTGCAAGATTTGATAATATTTAATATCCAAAATATGCTATTTCCAAGTCAGCAGTGTTCAAACTAAGAATTTTAGATTAAGTTCGGACATCATTTAAATTTGCTTAATGAGCCGATTTCAAAAATTTAATTAAATATAGGGTGTTCCATTTTAAAAATATAGCCATGATAATATAGTTTGCACGATCCCCTTCACGTGATATTTTTTTATAAGTATAGAATCACTTGTAACTGACGTTTTTCATATTAGAAAAATTAGTGTTTTAAAATTAGCAGAATTAGTCAAATGAACAGCTATTTTAAAACCTTTCAAATAAAGTGCCACGTGATGTACTTACTCACTTAAAAAAATTGGGTACATGATGGTAACCTGAAGGGAGAGTCATTCAAAGCTCGAACCTTTTATGAAATAGCTATATAACAACTTTAAAAATCAGTCTGTCTCAGATTATGAAAGAAATGTTATAATTTTAATACTTTTAGTTATTATTAAATTTAATTACTTTTAAAAACGATGAAAAATTAGTTCTTTCTAATAATTCAAATTGTAAAACCCATTGGATTTCTGAGAATTACCAAAAACCATTCTAAGTAGAGTTTACATACCAAAGAGGTGCTTTTATGTGCTTGATTAAATTCATTTTGAAGTGCTAAAACCTGGGTAATCTGTGAAGACAGACCCTACTGTGGACAACTGGACCGAGTAAATCAATATTTAATTAAAAAGTGTCTAACGATTGTCAACAGAAAAGGGGTTATTCTGCAGTACGATAATATAATACAAATATTAGCTAAAATGAATTGGGTAGAATGTACTGCCTCAGCCACCATACTCGCCTCACATTGCACTACCAGATTTTCATTTACTCCAATCATTACAACACTTTCTAAATGACAAAAATTTACAAATCTCGATTATTTTAAAAATTGCCATCTCCGGTTATTGTTCTTAAAAAGAAATTGATTTCTATTGATCCGGCATTATAAATTTGCATGCAATATGGCAAAATATTGTTGATAAAACAGAGGATGGCAACGTAATTGATTGATAATAAAATCTTATTAAACATTTCTTTGCAAAAATCGTTGAGTGGAACTGTTCATATACTTTCACACCAGTAATTTAAACTGTATGAAATTTCTTATACTTAATGAATATATTTTATGTTCGCCAGGCACGAATTAACCCGCAGAAAGGCTCTTTTCCCTTATGAATAAGTTATCGACAAGCGAAAAAACAACTTAGTTTTCAAAGCCACGTTACTTAACGAAAGTAAATTTTTAGAAATCGTGCCTAGAATTTTAACAGAAAAAAATATTCAGTGAAATTCCCAAGTAGCTCCAATTTGTTAACAGTATGACAACATCCCAAAGTCCTGTTTCAAAAAGTCGAAGTGATTTAAACTTCATTATTAGAACATGAACATTGAACACATCACTTATCCGTTTCTACTCATTGAATTATAATTTGTTTAAAAAAAGCAACTAATAGAGCAAAAAAAATTGGAAACTGCCTCCCTTCAAGCACCACATATACTTTTTTGTTTTTGTTGTAAAAAAATATAAGTCACAAATTATTTATTTTCAGCTGGCTTTTTCATCTTTTTTCTTTAATAAAGAGAAACTGAAAAAAATTGCACCTATCGGCACGTTCTATCCCTTTTTTTTTCTCGTGATAAACTCATGTAAAAAGTTAAAGAAAGCAACCAAAAGATATTCAAACCTGAAAATTCAGTTTCCTTACACTATTATATAGAAATTATTGTCCGTTTTTTGAGGAAACAAATAATGGTGACGTTAACCATTTTCTATGTAGCATTTTTTGTACATCCCTTGTATCTTCCAATGTTTTATCACTTATTGTACTGGTATGACGGAGATCTCCAGCTGATTCTGATTAGTAAAAGTTTGGATGGCACATAGGTATATTTTGTAACGTATTAACCTTGTTTTAATATGAAAAAGAAATCATTATAAATCCGTTTAAAAAAATATAATATTCCGTAACATTTTATCGCAGAAGCAAGCACCTCGATCTTCAAAGGTATGATTTACTATAAAAATTCTTAATTAGGTAATTGTAAATAAAAATTATTACTTCACCATGGATTTACAAGAAAATATGAACCAGAGAAGGAATATAAAAGAATTCAACGTTCCTGCACCTTGGGGACATATTGCTGGTAAGTAATATCTACTATATTATCTAAAAACAAACATGTAATGCTCCATCATAATAAACTGGTTTTAGTTATTTATTCAAGCGTATTGGTATAACGCGCAAGATTACGAGGAGTGTTCGATTATTTACAACAAATACTAAATTGAGTTGTTCATTTCCAAGAGAGCTCCAAGATAACTTTTCAGAAATCGTAAAAACTATTCTATTTGTGATTGTGATATTCGTGCCTTTTTTTATTTCCAGAAAAAAAAAATTATATTTGGAAAATGTTTAATTGTATCATCGTGATCCTTGGGTTTTTTACTGTAAGAATCAATACTTATCTCATTTTTTGAAATACTAAAAATTTAGACACACTTTAGAAAAGGACGACTCATTTATAAACTCAACCAAATTCAAATGGACTAACTTAAAATGTAATAAAAGAAATTAAAAAAATACTGATATATTTTTGTTTATAAATGTGATCTAACAAAAATATAAATAAACTTAATTTCATTTAATTAGATCAGTGTTATATTAGCCCTAAATTTCATCCATATTTTTTTTACTTTTTGTCTGAAAATCTATAAATAAAAACGAAGAAAATTTACATGGAAAATTCGTCTGTTTTAAATAATAACTGTATTAAAATGGAATATTTCTTCTCGCTCTAGCAGATACGATATTCGGGCAACAATCATTATTGTAAAGAGTAATAAATTTCCCACAATATTTGCAAAAATTGATATGAAGTTATTTTCATCTATATCTTTTGTTTGACAAGGGTAATTATTCTACCCCTCTACACATCATACAGTCCAAAGTAAGGCATTACATCTTTAAAATAAGAAAATACTTTTGCTTTAATTATTTGTACAGAAACAACTGAACGAAATACGAAAAAATTTACCTCGCGTGTTAACATTTTTATGTATTTTGGTAAGAATATGTATGAGTATTTTATAACTAACAGCAAAATGTTTTTTTGCAAAGACCTTTCATTTCCTTATAAACTTGGTTGTGGTGTGTAATGCTCAAAAATACAAAACACACCTCAATTAAAACAATGTAAATTAACCTTTTACTTTTTTCTTTTTTTTTAGTAAAAGCATGGGGCAACGAAAATGACCCTCACGTATTAGTAATTCATGGACGAATGGACAATGCGGGTAGTTTTGACAACCTAATTCCTCTTCTACCTAACACGTTTTACTATATTTGTGTAGATTTGCCTGGTCATGGTAAATCCTCCCCATTTCCTGCCCATCTACTTATCCATTCTACAGACTACCTAATACCTTGCAAAATTCTTGTAGATTTTTTCAAAAAACAAAAATACATCATCTTGGCTCATAGTTATGGAGGTCAAGTGGTATTTCTGTTTGCCAGAGTCTTTCCTGAATGTGTAGAAAAAGTAATACTTTTAGAAGTTATCCCTTTTCAAACCATTGAAACTAAGCATGCTATTAAATATTTGCGAGGAACGCTAGAGACAACGATCAATACTCAGAAAAAATTAGAAAATAATATTCCGCCATCTTATACTTATGAAGAAGCTTTACGTAAATTAAGTAACACCAGATACAATGGAGAAACTTTAATAAAACAGGCGGCTGAACCGCTGTTAAAGAGAAGTTTGATAAATAAAGGTAACATGATTTTATTTAATGATATTCTGTCTATTATATATTTTTTTACAGGTGATGGAAAATATTATTTTTCTACAGATCAAAGAATGAAATCCTACATAAATCCGTTGCACGATATACAATATTCACTAGAAACATTTAAACATAATCCCATTACTGTCCCAATTTTAATGATATTTGCAAAATTAAATTACGTAGATAGAAAACAATTTAGCAAAATTCTAGAAAAAGTAGAATCCAATAAAAATGTGACCGTTTTATATGTAGACGGACATCACGATGTACATAATAATTATCCAGAAAGAGTAGCTGGATATGTTAATAAATTTTTGGTGGCACAAAAAGCTAAATTGTAAATGAATGATGGTTTTATGGGATGTTTTTTTGAATATCTTACAATTTGTTTACTATTAAGAGACGATGTGAAATAGGAAAAAATTGTAATGAACTATCTTAATAAAATTGATATCTCTTTTAAACAAAGAAATTATCAATACACTCCCTCCAACCTCCAAGAAAATATAGTTTAGATGTGTATAACTTCCAAGATAGCCCAAAAGACGTCATTGCGACGTCCTTCAGGTATTCAGGATGTATTTGGTTGATTTTAGGACGTCGCTAACATACCACAGGAATGTCCTGTAAGAACCTCCTTGGTACTTGTACTTACCAATGCTACTAAAACTACATACTAAGGAAGTCATTTGGAAGATTTTACAGACTTCAAAATGTCCTAGAATAGTATGACTACATTCTATTTTAACTTTAGGTCATTATGATTGAGAGATCGATCATTTGTAAATGGAGATAGCACAAGTCACATTTTTTAGATCAGTAACAAATTTACGAAACGTGATTTACTAAAATTTTGCAGCAGAAAAATCCGCAGACATGTGACGAAATTTTTTGCGATCACTACTTACTTTTTTAAAATAATCGCTTTATTTGGTTCAAATATTTGCATTTTAATAAATGAACAGTTTGACCTAAAGAATCTGGGTTGCCATTAGGTCCAGGTGAAATTTATACTAATTCTAGGATTCAAGAATATTTATTAAAATAAAAAAAAACATTTACAAATTGGTTCCTAATGATTGGATCTACCCTTACTGACTCCTATTTGTTCTTTCTCTTTCCATCTCAATATGTTTGATTGCCTTACAAAAAAAAATCAACTAACTTCATTTTCATTTTTTGTACATTTTTATTCATCTAATTAAATGACGATTTTTTTTTAACAAAAATTAGTGAACCAAAGAAAGAGTACACTAAAAGGAAGGTAGCTCATTTTTTTAATTTTAGCAAAAGTAGGGGGACACGTTTTAAATGTAGATTGCAATTCTGTCAAATTTATTGAATTATAACTGAATTGTAGAATTTAAACTATTGATCAAATGTCTTCATTGCTCGAATGCTCCAGTTTAATAATTTTGTCATATAACCTTCACTCTTCCATAATTCCAAAATATCATAAAATGTAGAAATTTGCAAATACTGAAACTAATCTTTTTGGGTACAACTTTATCGATCATTATTACCGTTTAAATTTGACCGATAAATAGTAAATGAAAGTAGCAATATTGATGAGATCTGAAAAAATAGCCAAGCAAGAAACTATTTTTTATTTCCAATGATGTGCTTTATCAAATTTACTTTTACTGAAAAATAATCTTTTGAGGTTTTAAAAATATTTTTTGGACAGTTTACAAAAAGGTTTTTCTCGCACGAACTATTGAAAAAAATTATCGCGTTCATATGGCATAACCAATAAAAAGAAAAACTGACAAAATGCGCGTTTGAAATTAAAAACAGGCCGATTTCAGAATTTTTTTTACTAAACTAGCGAGTTACTAAATAATGAATTTATTACATGGCCCTTGTATGTTCCAAAGTTTATCGTTTATCAATCATACAGGTATGACATGGAATTTGATCTGATTAGTAAGTTTTAATACAAGCAGTGTGGCTATATTTTGTAACCTGTTAACCTTGTTTATTGATCGGTAAAAATTTCGAATTAATAATAATCATATTAAAAAAATATAATTTAAATATTTAGTTATTTAAACATGGGATTTACTAAAAAAATTAACAGTTAGGTAATTGTAATTAAAATTATTATTCCATCATGAATTTACAAGAAAATATAAACCAGAGAAGGAATATAAAAGAATTCAACGTCCCTGCACCTTGGGGACACATTGCAAGTAAGTACTATAGTTTCATTTCAACAAAACATATTATGTTCCATAATATTGTGATTATAATTATTTGTACAAAAGTATCAGCATGATGCGAAATGTTACGAGACGCTTTCGATTATTTACAACGAACGATTAAATTATAATAATGTTCAAAAATAGAAAATATTGTTAAGTTAGTATGTACAGGGATCTAGTTAAACATCGCCCTGTACATAGAACTTATTTTTTGTTTAATATTTTCACCCCTGCGATTAAATGTGTTATTTGTTAACGGTGTAAGTTGTCCGAATCTTTTGCAAGTGTTGTTTTTATTCATAAATTGTTATTGTTTCACTCTGCCTCTTTAATTTCCAAAAACAAAGTTACGTAGTGGGTTAAAACCACCCTGAAAATAGTATTTAGATTCTTTCATGTATTTATTGAGAGAAAACAACCCAATACATAACAACATATTTTAATTCAAACAATGATAACAAGTAATCTTTTATATAATTTTTTTTTTTTTTTTAGTAAAAGCATGGGGCAACGAAAATGACCCTCACGTATTAGTAATTCACGGACAAATGGATAATGCGGGCAGCTTTGACAATCTAATTCCTCTTCTAACTAACACGTTTTACTATATTTGTGTAGATTTGCCTGGTAAATCCTCCCCATTTCCTGCCCATCTACTTATCAATTCTACAGACTACCTAATACTTTGCAAAATTGTGGTAGATTTTTTCAAAAAACAAAAATACACCTTCTTGGCTCATAGCTACGGAGGTCAAGTGGTATATCTGTTTGCCAGAGTTTTTCCAGATTGCGTAGAAAAAGTAATAATTCTAGATATTCCGCCTTTTCACACCATTCAAACTAAGGACACTATTAAAAGTTTGCGGGAAGCACTAGATACGTCCATTAAGATTCAGGAAAAAATGAAAAATAAGGAGCCGCCGTCTTATACTTATGAAGAAGCTTTATACAAATTTAGTAACACCAGATACTATGGAGAAATTTTACTAAAACATGCTGCTGAACCTCTGCTAAAGAGATGTTTGATAAATAAAGGTAACATGATTTTATTCAATGGCATTTTATTTATTACATAATTTTTGTTACAGGTGATGGAAAATATTATTTTTCTACCGATCCAAGAATGAAAGCGTTCATAAATCCGTTGCACGATATACAATATTCACTAGAAACATTTAAACATAATCCCATTACTGTCCCAATTTTAATGATATTTGCAAAATTAAATTACGTAGATAGAAAAATTTTTAGCAAGGTTCTAGAAAAATTAGAATCCAATAAAAATGTTACATTTGTATATGTAGACGGACATCACGATGTACATAATAATTATCCAGAAAGGGTAGCTGGATATGTTAATAAGTTTTTGCCGACACACAAAGCTAAAATGTAAATATTTTATGGTTTTATGGGAAGTTTTTTTTTACGATTTTATTAAGATATGCTGTGAAGTAGGAAAAATTTTTAATAAACTATTTTAATAAAATGTATGTCTTTTTTTTTAAACAAAAAAATTATTAACACTCTTCTCCAAGCTCCACAAATACAAGTCATTACAAATGATAGATTATTTATAAGTGGAGGCACATTTTTATTAATAAGAACCAAATTTACATGCGATTTACTAAACTTTAGCAACTCAAATATGATTATGAAAAGAATTGTATGGTGGAATTGTTTTAATCGATATATACCTCTATATCTTTATTTTAAATAATAAGTTATATCAAATTGACGTCTGATGTATAGATTTTTATATCTGCCTATAAATTCATATTATGTTTGTAATTATTCCCCGATGTCTAAATAAAACAGGGCCAAGACCATATATTTTAACGATTTATATACCAAAAGAAATAACATAAAAATCTTCATTTCACACAAATACTATCCGTAACGTGAAACGAGAAATTAAATTTGTATTTTGCCAAATTCTGCAAACCGGTGCTGTTTTTATTATTCGTAAATGATCACTAACGCCATTTGCACGAACATCCCTTAAACTTTTCTTTAACAAAGTGATACTTATTACTATGTCGAATTTGTTGTTAAGGTGTGTTTTGCTTTACTGTGTAGTAATCCTTACGTTTTATTCTACAATGAAAGATTACTTCAAAATATGATTTTTTTTCAGGTTGTTCCTAACAAACAAAATTTCATCGGGTCGACATAAGGTAAGTAAGGACATTAATGTAAAGAGAATTCGAGCATATGTATGAGTGTTTTTATTAGTTTAATTTTTTTAAATCACATTTTGAAATAATAAATTTTTTCTATAGAAATCATAATTTTGAGTGGTTTTCTATAAAATTATATTTTTTCGAAATATGAAGATATCAATTCTCAAAATATATTAACAATTTAATATCACTTACATGCTTTTAGTTGAAATATTTTTAGTAGCGGGTAACAATTTTTATGTTTTGGTTAATATTTTTTTAATTTTGAAATCAATTTGCTTTATTTTTATAGAGATAATACGTGATTATGGGATTAGATTAAAAAATTCGAAATAATATCACTTTTTTTCTAAAATCAATTTAAAAATCAAAATCTGTAATACTAAAGCCAACGGATCGTACTGCAAAATTTCTGAAGTAATCAAGTCAAGCTATATTTTGTAAAAATTAATAGCAAATTTGACTTTGTTGATTGATTTTTTTATATTAAATTTAAATGATCTAGTTGATGTGACGCTGTAAAATTACTGACCTGAAGTCCTAAATGAATTAAAGGTCTGTACTGAATTTTAAAATAAGATACCATGATATTATTGAAGAATTAAAAAATGATAGAAAAATTAAGCCACGCTGTGAGAAATAGCCATTACCAAGTTCTTATTTATGAAGATAATTTCATTCAAAATTCATCAAATAGTTAAAAAATAAAAGACGTTATTTGTATATAAACATATATATATATATATATTAATTAAATATAAAATTTCATATAGGTCCCGCTAGTTTGCATTTTTACACTAACACCATCTCCTAATTCTAATTCTTTTGGCTCGTTAAAGAAAAAGCAAGACTTTTTATAGTGCATGCTGTTTAAAGTCGAATAGATTATATCATCATAAAATTGTATATCGTACCAAAGCAGTAAAGCATTTGATACTCCACTTCTTGTCACTATTATATCCTTAGATTTTTCCCCATCTCCCTCCAATTGGAACTTCACAGGCGGAGAATGTTCCGTATACATTAATCGTTCTAAATTCGGATGTTCATGACCCTAAAAATATTTACATTAGTTTTATTACCAAAATTGCTCTAATAATATTCTTACCGAGTATTCGTTAATGATATCGGCAATTTTAAAATCTAAGAGATTCTCGTCATCAACCCTATTACAAAATTCGATATAAGTTGAACTAATTAATTGCACCATAACACTCAAAGTTTGCGGAATGTTTATAGACGTACTAATTTCGTTTTTCTTGAAATAGCAATTTTCCAACGACCCATCAATGTTGACAGTATCGAAAAAAAATATGCAAGTTTCTTGTCCTGCCGTTACTTCAAGTTCATTAACTATTACGAATCTTTCTTTGGGAATTTCATTCACGGATAAAACGTATTCAAAAAACGTTTTATCAGATTCTGTTTTTATGGGATGATAAACTATGGAACAATTATTTTTTGCTAGCAGAAAACCTAATAGAGGACATACATTGTTATCCACAACCTAAAATTATAGAAGATGTTAATTAAATGTTAACTTTTTCTCACTTTATATAAATTATCTTAGTAAATAATATTTTCTCAAAACAAAGCAATTTAGAAATGGAATAAATATAATTCATCACATTTGATATAAAAAAATTGTATTCAAATAGCCATATTTATTGACCGATTCCCAAAAACGAGATGACAATGAGTCTGGCATGCAGAACAACCAAAAACAGTTTGGATTGTAATAAACTTACTGTAAGATTTGTATTCCAAAATTTCTGTGTTAAAGCTGCTATACAACCAACTAGCTTTTGATCATTCAAAAATGTAACAACCTCTTTTGACACCTTAAAACAAGTGTGATTCCCAGCTTCAGTTTCAACTAAAGTGATGTTTAACCCACAATCTCGGACCATTACTTTAATCGTGATCATTGTTCCTTCTCCTACATGTACAGGATGATCTAAATAAATGATTGCTTGTTCCCAACAAGTAACTTGATCTTCATCTAAAGGGTTGTTTGTGATGGTTATGGTCTCGGTTAGATTCAAGTCAAACCAAACAGCAAACGCGTGTAATTCACCTAATGATAAGGATTATTTTGAATAATCATGTTTTAGTTTTTTTAATCCAACAATTACCTTCTTCTATGCATCTTAATTGTATTATTCTTTCATTTGATTCGTCATTTAAAATTTCCCTAATTTGTTCCAAGTTGTAAAAATCTATATCAAATACTTGATGAATATCGGTTATGTATTTAACGTCTCTTTCTAGTAGAGTTTCAGCCTCGTACGGTTCTAAATCGTATTCTGTTAAACACACATTTTCGAGGTTGAGCAATTGGAGCGATTTTTCCAACGTCCATTTGTGTTTTTTTATTAAATCTTGAGAACTTATACCTGAATAAAAATAAAAAATTATCAAAATACTTTGACTATATATGTGTTTATTAGAATATTTCAGCAATTTACACTATTTAAAGTTAGGTTAATTGTATTTGAATATTGTCTTTGGGTAATGGGTCAGAAAAAATATTTTGGAACCAGACATAATCGAAGGTAAAATGAAAAGTTTTAAAACTGAACTTCGTGATATTCCCAGATAGTAAAAGTTCATTAAAAAAGACCAAAAACATTAATTACCTCAATTAAAAATTACTTGACAACTCATATCCTAAGCCTTCTTCATCAAATAAAATGTAACAGTAGTATTAGTAACATTAGTATGGATAAACGCTCATTTAGGTATGAAATGTAATAAAAAAGTTGATTTAGTTAAAACTGCGAAAGAATAGGGACAAAAATTAGAATAATTCAAAAACCCATGTATAGATTATTTTCCGATAATTAAAAAATTGAAATTAAACCATAAATACATTGCATAACCAAACTTTAAACTATGTGATATCTGACAACAAAAAAAAAAGACACAAAACGTTGGGAGTATAAAGTAAATCGAGCACAAATTTCAAAAGATTTTCCAAATTTTTCAAAAAAGAAACAATTTCGGAAGGAATCAGAGCAGAGAAATCCAGAAAATAAATGATTCTTATCATGAGGTTTAAGATAGTCTTGGCACTGAACTTGTTCTTTGACAATAACTTGCCTTTGTCAAATTAATTTAAAGTAGTGCTTTATTGATTTTATTAAGTAGGTACTATAGTTGTTTTTTTTATTTTTTCGCGGTTTGATTAAGTTAAAAATTTACCTTTGCGTATTTTTTTGTTTTCAGATTTCAATGCAAAGTGTATCGACTTTGATTATACAATGTATTTATAATTTAATTTTAATTTTAACTTCAATAATATTCTGTTATTACATGATAAATAAGAGTAGACCTCGTGAAATAATATTATTATATTATTTCTACCTGTAACATATAATTTGGCCCCACATGGCACTATCTTATAATCTTCTTCAGTCCTTAATACTGTTGAAGCATGATATATTGTTTCCAAAGCTCTTTCACCAAACAATGCACAATCAAAAACTTCTGTAACCAGTAAGTTGCATTTATCAGGAGGTTCTGAAAAATAAAATTTTACACTTTCTGACAAATTTTTAAATCGTAACAATTTTATACCTTCAATATCTGTTGAATAACAATGAAGGACTTTAACATTAGTTATGTCATTTCTCTTCAATACATCTAAGCACATGTTATAAAGTTGTTTGTTTTCTTCAATAGCCACAACAGATGTTCCTGGCAGCTGGGCAGCTATTAGACTTAGTAATCCACAACCTGCCCCTAAGTCAATTACATTTCTGTAACTGTTTATAAGTAATTATTTATAGTATAGAGAATTTTTAATATTGTTTTTACTAACCATGTAATGTTAGTGGAAAGGTTCGTTAGGAATAACATTCTGAGCGTTCACTCATTAAGGGTACATTTGTGGCGACAAGAAACCAATTCTCTACTAAAAAGATAAACAACCCCAGTGGGTCCTGCCCTTGCAAGAAATTTGTAAATGATTGGAGGGGTCATATGTCATGGATTTCCAAATCTAGAAAATCCATTTACACAGGATTGTAGTGAGGGATAGCGGGCATTTAAATGCGTGAAATAATACTTTATGTCTTAAATGATATTACAAAATATGCAAAATGATTGGAACGGGAATCTTTAGTTTGCGCTTGAGTCTTGATCTATTTAGTACCAAATCAAAATACTTTACTTGAATTGTATTTCTCTGATGATGGTGATGACAGCAAAACGCACATTAAGTAAAGTAGTTTGATTTGTTATTCAGTGAATCAAGATTTAAGCAAAAGTAAATGAGGCACTTTCATTACTGGAAAAATAAAAGCTATTTGTATATAAAAATTATCACTTAATAGGCTCATAATATAAATACAAAACAAATAAAATTCTTGTTTGTTTTTAAAGAGTTTGCACAATAGCGTATATTTAATATTTAGAAACGACTGGGAATTGTGTTATTGTTTTTGAGATATTCACCTCTATCGACAGCAAATTTTGGGCTAATAAATTTTAGGATTCTATCAGACATAGTAAGAAAATATTTAGGAAAAATATATCTTCTCGCAGATACGGATGTTTGAGCTTTATAAAACCATAATAAAAACTGATTTTGAGTCTATCGTTTTTTTCTAAACGCAACTTTGATTGCACCAATGAACTAAATAGGAATTTTATTATAGCGTGTATATCCCCTTAAGTGAAGGCTAGAACGGATCTCAGCAGAACAAGCTATTGGATCTGAATAACTACAAAAAATTTCACACAGTAAAAAGGAGGTTGCCTGAAAGGATACTGTAGGTCTAAACCAATGAACAAGATCGAAATAAGGATGATAAAAAATCGTTAATTAAGCCTCAGTTTTAATAGGAAACCTTAATAACCTGCACAATAGGCTAAGAAGATAGATATCGATCTTTAAATACATAGAAGATTAGCGTAGATCTGCAAAGTTCATAGTGGGCCAAGAAAAAACCACTTAATAATTTGATCTAATCTACTAACTCATAATTTAATCTAATCTACTAACCCTTCTTCAACTAAGGAATTAATTGCTGCCTTGAATGCCATATTTCTTGATCTGTCATTTAACATCCTGAAGTGCCATCTTGGTATCTGATGCCATTTGACATGCATAAGATTAATTTCAGCAGGAAGATAATTCTTGTTTACTTTTACTGCTCTTTCAAGGTAACGACGTGCTATATCAATTTCGGATATTCTAAAAGATATATTGTAAATAAAACAAATATTAGATAGGTTGATGGTAACAAGAAGATATAATTTTTTTTACGTTTTTAAACAATGTTACTAATTTAGGTCAGTTTGTACTAGTATAAAGAAAAAATAATAAAAATGCATGTGAAAACATTACAAAATATAAGAAGTCTAATCTTATTTAAAAAAATATTTATAATTTCAACTAATAACGGATTCAATATATAGAGTGTTTCTAAGTAAAATGTAGATAAGTTAACTGTACATTCAGACAATTGAGAATCGCCTAATATTTTCAGTTGATTTACAATTAGGACAAAAACTTAAAAATCACTAGTTATGAAAACCTCAAATTTGGCTTTTTCATTACAGCAGAAACCAAATTTAATAAAATTCTGACTAAAATTCAGGTGTGGCTAATAGAAAATTTTAAAACGCAGAAAAAATTAATTTGGATTTAAAATTCTTCAAACTAGCGGATGTTGTTATAGAAGGTTTTTTCTTTTTATTCATTTATATACACTATATTTCCAAATACTGTATGATTTTATATATATATATATATATATATATATATATATATATATCGCAGTATCAATAATAAAAAAATTGCTTCAAAGCTTTTTAATTATTTAATATTACATGTTTTATTGCTTGTTTTATCAACTGTTAATAGTCACGTCAGCTTTTGAACTTAATTGTATGTTCTTGGAACAAAACAGGAATGTACCTGGCGATTCATTTAAGTTCAATTGAATCCCCAGTTATTATAAATTAAAACTCCTAGACCTACAATACTTATGGTCTAAATGAATAAGTACAGGGTGAAATTTTGAAATTCTTTAAAATTATTCCTTTAAAAAATAAACACATGATTTCATTTGGTTAACTGTATTACATTCAAATAAATGCTCAAAATGTTTCTAGGCTGTTAGAAAACTCCTCCATAACTTGATTTAAAGTGTGAGGTAAAATATTCCTTATTTCTTTTGTTATTCTTTCTATGAAATCTTTGTTGCATATATTTTATTATTTATATTATTATAAAATTTTACAATTACTTGGTGGTGTCCTGTTGAAACCAAACATTTCAATTTGGTTAGCTCATATTTAGGGCATTTGGTTCTAAATTTGCCAAAACAGGAACAACAAATATAATACACCAACTAAATTAATTGATTTGAAATTTAACGTCTTTGTTAATCTCTGAATTGTTTCGTACCTGGTTTTCACACTATAAGTACTGTGCTTAAAACAGAATGTTAATATATTTAGAATGTATTTGTCAAATCAAATTATTTTTTTACTTCTTAAAAATGTTACTTACTTGAACATATAAGCTCCTAAGTTGTTGAGTATAACGTAATTATTAGGAAATAGGTTCAATCCTTGAATATAACATTTCAAAAGTTCTTCTATGTTGGAAGTCTCTTCCAGTACGGCTCCAATTTTACACACAAGTTTTGTGAACACTGTTTGGACAGCAGCTGTAGAATCTGAAGGGTCGTTTAGGCTTTCAAAATAGAGGACAAAGTTTTCATAAGCTTCAGCATACTCATTTTTAACACACGCTTGTTTAGCCTTTTTTAGGTAGAATAAACTGTTGTGTTTCTTCTGGTTATCACCTAATCGAGGTACTCTTAAAGCCATTATGTGTCTTTTCACCTAATCTGAATTAGTTTGCATTTCCAAACATTTTTTATTAACTAATCATCTGTCAAGATTTTTTAGTAAATGTCAAAAACAACTGACTTGATTATTATAGATTTTGGACTACTCCTTTGTTGCAATCCCGTCCTTGGTAGCTATTTAATGCCACCGTAAAGGCCAGTTCTCTTTTAATTTTTAAAGTTGGTAGTCCTTTTTTTTGTTTTCTTAATTGACATTTGAATTGTAACGGTTGTGGTCCTTGTTTAATTTAAACAAATATAAATTCTATTTTTCGCATTTGTGTAGCAAGAACAGTTTCTTATAATGATAATGAATAGTAATGATCAAGTAAACACAAGTACTGAGATTACAAATCTAGTAAGAATAAAGATGATAAAGGCATTTGATGATATAGAGAGGAAGTTTGATAAGAATTTAACAGACTTAACATATCAAAGGGAGACAAATGAGATTAGGAAAAAACTACCAGTACTGTCGGAAATTGCAGATATAATTTCAAAAACACATGAGAACGTACCATACGATAAGTTAAAGGAATCTCATATCCGCATTAAAGACAACTTGAATGAAAAAAATATTCAATGTGTAAGTTTTTACTTCAACAATTACATTTCTGGTTATATTAATCTTTCATTTTTAGGAAGATTTAAAGCAAAAACTCAAACAATTAGAAACAAAAAAAGCAGAATATGAAATGCAAATTAGTGCTATCAAACAAAAAATATTACAAGGCAAACAAAAACATCTAAGAATGAGGTACATTTTGAAGTTTTGATCTTAATTCTATTGCATTCTTAAATATATTTTTGATTTTAGGAATGAAATTTTGATTTACAAGTTGCTTACCCATACAACATTTATGCATGCTTCAAAAAATGTGAAGGGATGTATCCTTTTTTCTAAAAAAAATTTATTTTGCAAAAATAATCTAACTGTAATTTTCCTTAATAAATATATTTAGATGTTATATGTGAAAAATGTAACCATATCTTAGATTTTAATCTGAACCCGCAAACATATTCTGCAGAAGAAATTACAAAAAAATTGTACTCCTATATAAATGCATCAGCGAGTTGTGCTTGTACACACCTAAATGTAACCTAAATGAATAATAATATTAGAAAAATAATTACAATATAATAAGACTTATATTTCTCATAAATTTGACTTTATGTGTACAAATCTATGGGAAATAATCTTTCATTTTCAAATTCTAAAAAATCCAATCCAACCATTTAATTTCTCATGTTACCGTATATTGCAAGATAAAGAGTTGAACTACTTATAAAAAATATTGTATTTATGAATTATTGTTGCGCTGGTTGTAATTACAAAAGCTAAAATAAATAAAACAAAAATTGTCACAGCTAAAATGGAGACTTGAAAAACAAGAATATATAGTGCATAGAAGATACCTGAAAAAAAAAATATTTTTTAAAGTTGAGAAAATATTTAATGGTTTTGTTACCTTTTGAAGCCAAAGCATTGCTAAGATCTAATACAATGGTTAAAGGCATTAATGCTGCAGCTGTTACAAATGGCAACAGTGTAACACAGAAACTGATTACCAGGGCTAATGTAGTAGCTGGTCTCTCTGCACTAAATGTTCTTAAACATGTTCTTAGCAGCCGTAAACATCTTTGGGACATATCTGAAATATAAAAAATAATAGTTGTTATTATAAAATCGCGTTACTTTGATATATTTGAATCAATCCTCCATGATTGTTGTATTTTACTAAAATAGTTATTTTTACATTTTATCTTATCTCTGTGAGAGTATGAATAAATAAACATTTATATTACTCACCAATTATCGTTATGATGTCCATATTTACTAAAATAGTACCTAACTCCAATATTCTTAAAAAAATTTGGAATAATCGACTTATAGTTTGACTTTGCTTATCTATTGCATAAACATGTCACAATTAAACAGTTTGAATTTCCTTTAAATCATTTATATGTGATATAACCAAAAGTTTACAAAGTGCAAAAAAATGAGGAGAAAAATAACATGATTGAAACATTAAAAAATGCTGCAGTTTGGACACATCGCTGTTAGTTAATGATAATTTGTTGTAAAATGCAATAAGTTGTTGTTTTATAATTGTTTTATTTGCTAATATATATTTCTCATTACACGGTTTGTAGTCAAAACATTATAACCTGTTTTTGATGTAGGTTTAAAAACAATTAGTATTTAAATTACATAAAGATAATTGTAGTACATTTTTGATTTGACTCATTCCATTGCGTATACAATAGTTATTTGTGTAACTACTTAGTTCAAAACATACACACGTTTGCAAATTAAAATATGCGCCGTAGGAAAACGTAAGAAAAAAATGTGTTGGCAAGGGTTGTAAGTTATTTGACTAATATGTCTCTTTCAACAACTATAGTTTATCATAGGAAGTTAATGAACAGTGTCCTGAATAATTTTATGGCGAAAATTAAAATTCATATTTATCAATTTATAAAAATTTGAAACATTTATAGATATAAGATACATACAGATCGTTTTCTATATAGTATTGAGCTATTGTAATAGTTTTTGTTTTCATTATTATAAAACTCACACTTCCCTTAATTTTGGAAAAAATGACATATTTTAGTGTTATAAAGCAAACTAATTTTAATTTCGGATTATTGAACAAGTTACAAGATTATGAAATTCGGTACAAAAACCGTTCTTAGAATTAAACAGGATGCTCATAAAAAATATTATATCTTAGATCCGCCTGAAAAAAGACAAAGACAATGAAGTATTTATATGGTTGATACCAAAAGAAGTTTTAATTTCTATCGATTGTGTTTCGGCCATATTAAAAGATTATGTAGCTAAAATAAATATATATTTTAATTTATCTGCGATGCATTTTTTGGGACGATGTCTGCACTATTTGAAAACTAGGTCTGAACATGTTAAAATGTGAAAATTAATAAGTGAAGAGACAGGGATGAAGAGGAAAATTTGTCTTATTTCGGTATCGAAAATAGCTTACAAGAAGAATTTGTAGATAAAAATTATTTAACAGTAGATCTATTTTTTAAACCGTATTTTTCGTTACATATATATGTAAATATTTTGTATAAAAATATCTTGTACTTTTTTTGTAAAAAGTATTTGTGCTTTATTAATTTTTATCTATACCTAAAATGTTAAACTCATTTTAGTGCCTATTGTAATGATACAAGGAAGTCTGTAATCATTTTTTAATACCTACTATTTGTCTACCTAACTTTTTACAGATATAGATATATTTAACTTCTTTAACGCCAAATTTTGAATTTTATTCCCAAATAGCTTAGTATTTTTTTCAGTCCGTACTACTCCGAGAGAAAATTAATGTGCCAACCCGTATATTTCTTGGAAGAAGTATCAATTTTTCACATTGGAACAAATACACTTATATTTCTACAATGAAACTTTGTACAGAAAATGTATCGTGTCTAGCCAAGAGGAAAGCTAAAAATAAGGCTAGTAGTAGTATTTTATATAACTTTTCAGTGTGGCCATTCGTTACAGAGTTGTAGGACGCTAAAGTCTGAAATTAAAATGGCTTTTTATTTATAGTTCTTAAAGCACTTTTTTTTTCATTTATCATGGTGAAGATTTTATTGGTAGATAATAGATTACACTTAAATGCGGATTCTTAGAATTAATAAAGTTTATGTACCCAACATTTTTATGCTTTTTATTGTTGTTTTATTTTTTAAGAATATACTAATCTATTATTAAAAGTATTCCTTTAATTTTTTCTTCTATCACCATATAGAATAGAATTGAAATTATATACAGGGTGGTCAAATGAAAACGAAACAGAGCCATTATCAGGAACTGCGTCAACGTTTTAAAAAAACGCAGAGACCCGTCGATTTTTGATCAAAGTGGGACACTTTTTTCCGGTATTTTTGACTTTGCTGCTTACACCTCCAAGCGAGGGTAACAATCACCCCAAAATATTTAAATGGCATTAGGGGTCAAGTAAGGCATCATTTTAAAGCTTCTTTAATTCTCTTTATAGCAGTCTTTAAATTTTAAAATTCGGCCTAATACTTTTTAATAAATTACATTTTAAAGTTTAAATTCTCTTTAGTTGTTTAATTACTTCTTAATTAAATTAAATGTTCAAATTTATGACTACCCGCGTCCATACAATAATAAAGATTTTGTTCGAAACGTTCTCGCACATTCCGAAGAATTTCCGGAGTGATTCAATGGCACTCCTCGACAATTCTTTGACGCAATTCTTCTAAAGAGGCTGGTTGTGTTTTGTAGATTTTACTTTTGAGGTATACCCACAAAAACAAATCAAGGGGCGACAAATCTGATGACCGTGGAGGCCATTCAATGCTGCTACCTCTTCTCCCAATCCAGTGCCGTGGAAAATGTTGGTCTAAATACTGACTCAAACAAATCATAATCAACAATCAAAGCATGATACCGAGGAGCACCGTCCTGTTAAAACATTAAATGATCTTCACTATGCTCTGTTGGTCATTTTCAATAATATCGGTCAAGGTAGGTATCAATTCCATCTTCCAGTAATTGCAAATACATTTCGTCAGTTAAATTACCAGTTAAAAAATATGGACCCACCAGTCGGTCACCGAAAATGCCAGTCTATACATTTAATTTTTGCGGTTGCTGTGTATGTACCTCCTGGAAAATGTTTGGGTTTGAATCAGACCAGTAGCGGCAATTATGACGATTTACGGTACCGTTCATAAAAAGCTGCATTCATCGGAGAAACAGATATTAAAAAGAAACTGTGCATCGTTTGCTACTCGCTCACTCATTATTTCGCAAAATTGCAATCGGCGGTCATAATCATCCTCATTAAGTTCGTGCACTAAATGTATTTTATACGGATGGAATTTGTTCTTCTTCAAAATGGTTTGAATGCTAATTGGATTGACCCCAGACACACATGCTAATTGCCTTGTACTTAACGTAGGATCTAGATGAACATGTCCCAAAATTGCAACTTCATTAGCTGTATTAACTATAGGCGGTCTATTTTCTCGTTATTTATTAGCTACATTGCCAGTCTCTTGAAATTTTTTCACTAACTCTAGAACATGCTCCCTACGGACCTGGTTATCTTGATAATTTTCATTAAATAACTGCACACTTATGTTCATAAAATAAAGCGAAATGATATCTACCCTTTCCGCAATGGAATAAACCATGGTATTTAATTTTCAAAAACACAATTAAACAAACCTTCGCTTCGATATACGAATCCACTAATTTCACGTTCTTTGTGTGTCCGTATCGTATCCATTTGTCTTTTACAAATGTGATAAAAAAATTGCAAAAACTATGCAAAGCAACAAAATCAACATTTAAACCATTGGCGTACTCAACGACCCATGTGTCATTTTCACTATTTTGACAAAAATGAAAAAAAATCCAATTTTAAAACTCTTATTAAAAACTAAAGTACATGATTTAAATTTTAAAATGTAATTTTTTAAAAAGAATCGCGCCGAATTTTAAAATTTAAAGAGAATTGAAAGGGCTTTAAAATGATGCCTTACTTAACCCTTATGCCATTTAAATATTTTGTGGTGATTGGTATCCTCGCTTGGAGGTGTAAGCAGCGAAGTCAAAAATACCGGAAAAAAGTGTCCCCCCTTTGATCAAAAATCGACGGGTCTCTGCGTTTTTTTAAAACGTTGACGCAGTTCCTGATAATGGCTCTGTTTCGTTATCGTTTAACCACTCTGTATATATAACTTATTCAATTTAATAGATTTTTAATAGTTTGTTATTCTAAAATCAATATGTATTCATGTGCAAAGCGATATAAAATTGAACTTTTCTTCAGTAATTTATTGTGTTGTGTCACAAGAGAACATTTTTCTTTTAAATGTTTGATGAATAGAATTGAACTGTTTAAAGGTTAAAAATGTCAAACAATTTTAAACCAGGAACATAATCCATAATTTCACAATGGTAATGCAAATGTGTGATGTATTTCGCAGTTTTACATAAAAGCCCATTTTTAGTTTTCATCTGTAGAACCCTACAACTCTGAGTCAAAAGACCATAAGTTAACAAGTTCATTAGTTTCCAAAGTATTGAATAATACATTATTTAAAATTTTAACATTTAGAATTATTTTGTTAAGGAACATGCAAAGCATAATCCAGCTTGTGCTAGATACATAAATAATTATTAAAAATAATTCCAAATGAAAGGTAGAAGTAACAAAGAAATTATATAAATAATACAAAAACATAGTTTACTTTGAATATAAATAATACATTTACATAGTAAAAAAATCAAATAATATAATTATATGATATTTATAATTAATGCATATTATCAGCAATATTACACATAATTCTGTCTAAAATATAACAAGGATCTTCATTATTATCAGACTTATCGTTTTTGTCATTGTTCATTATTAAGTCTGTTTCTATCAATATTTTGGAATCCAGGTCCATGGGTTCAGGTAAGCTCTGAATGGCTTGTTGAAGAATATCCATAACCTTATCCAAATGTTTTTGAAATCTAAAAAATAGTCACAAAATACAAATACAGACAAATAGAGAATAACAATTCTTTGTTACCTATTGGCAGTTTCAATTCTCTGCCTTTTTTGCAATTCCATCATTACTCTTAAGGTCTCTCTGGCTTGGTGGGGCCTAAATTCATTTAGTAAATGGTGAATGTGGATAAACAATAGACTCAAATCCTCAACTTTTTCTGCCCTTCGAGGAGAGTCTGGGCAATTTACTAATAAATCCAGTAAATCTAGAAAATTGGCCAGTAAAGATTGATTCAACTTTTTAAGTTCCCGTCTTCTATCGAAATGCAAAGGATACAGTCTTTTAATACCCTAAAAAGACATGACTTAAACATTGGTTTCTCGCAATTGCAATTCACTTACTTGACTTTCTAATGGTCTAATAATACTTTCTTCGGTGTTAAATGCATTGCCAAACATGTGATAAGTATCTTGTATTGGAGGAGGAGGTTTAGGGGCTCTTCCTCTCCTAATTGCTTCTTCTGTATATTGGCTTACATATTGCATCGGTGGTAGAGGTAGCGAACTGACTTGTATAGTATCGGAATTTGCCATTTTAATGTGTTTTAATTTTAAATGAAAGCTATGTATGTATAACGATCTTAATACTTAAATATTATAATATATATTTTATTTATTTATATATATACTATGTACTTTATCAATAACTGACAGTTCAGAGTATAGAGTACGTTCAGAATTTTAGACTACGTTCAGAAAATATCATTTGGTTTTGGGATCATTATTGTTACGATTTGTTGGATACATTTGTGGAACTGACCAATATTATATTATAAGTAATATTAATCCATAAAAACAATCGTTACCTGTATTTTGTACTTTAGCGTTATTAATGATAGTATATTAAATGTCGCCCTAAGGATAGACAACTATATGTACACTTTCGATGTATTCCTTGTTGCTTACACCTCATACCTACGCACTCAAATATAGTTCGTATATTGTGTGGGAAAAACCATATATGGAATAACATTTTTATTAATAACGTACCAAATATATGAATTAACATAAACGAGATCCAAGGAATTAAAAAACGTACAACCCATTAAATTTTTTCAGTATATTTTAATCGCATTCTAAAAGAATGACTCAAAGCGGTGTACCTCAAGGTTCTGGGTCTCATATTTTTTCTAATTTATATTTAGTCTTCAAAATTATATTTAACTAGATTATACTGAATTTTACAAGAATAATGATCAAACCAAAAATAGAAGAGGATATTTTTGAAGAATTAAATAATAATAATCTTAGTGACTGCAGTAAAACAAGTTAAGTATAAATTTGAATTTTTTTCATGAAATAAACACACATTTTTCAAGTTAGTTTCATTTATTAAATAAAATTCGTTGACTTTATTATAAAATATGTACAAAGGTATAAATGTCACAACATTAATTTTTACAAATAAAATTACAATAGTATGGCAAGAAAATTACAATAACTCCTTGATACAAGGCTAACAATTCGATTAAAAAGTCTTTTAGAATTCTAAAATTGCACACACGCTCAATTTACACATATTCTTCAGACGGTTTAGGGGCGTTTGTTAACCGCAACGAAGATGGTAACCTACCGTTAACAGAATCCGGTAACTCCGCGATATCTTTGAATACTCCAGCTAAACTCTCAAAGTTTGGCCCCCAATTTAGCAAATAGTCCCAACCTAGGGCGGTTGTTGGTGGTGAGCCGGTTCCCGGTCTGTACATTGGCCCCCCAATCTCGTCATCTGAAGCTACCAGAGTACTCATTGACCCTCTATACGAGGAATCAAAACCGTCATAAGAGGGTGGAGGTATGTTGCTTTTGTTGCCAGAGCTCGAATCATTCCTCCTGGATTCGGATTCGCTAGGTTTATACTTGTCTCCAGTTAAGCTGGCATTATCGTACTCTATTTCTGAACATGTAAAACTATCGTTACCACTCTCGTCAGTGGTGGTGCTACTATGGTGCGTTTCTGGCACTGGTGAATGGCGTAAGTGATTTAAATGGTTATTCCCGGCCCCTCGGGGTGCTTCACTGGAACTCGAAACCGCGTCGAGGGTGGATACTAAACTAGAAGTTCGGGGACGGGAATTCAGTCTTTCTATTTCTTCGGCGGTAAGCCCCATACCCGGCGACGCTGAGGTAACGGGCGGTGGGGCGCCTGCTTTCCTACTACTAGAACTTTGGCCGCTTATTTGTGACATTACGGGACTGTTCAAACTTCTTTCACTGTTACTGTGAAGAACGTCTTTGCCTACTCCTCCCGAACTGGAGGTCGTGGCTAATAAGGCACTTTGCAACGGCTTGCCACTAATATCGTGTAGTGTTAATATCCTCGGTTGTTGAGCACTCATTTCACTGCTCGGACTTAACCTAGCTAAAGGTGTGCTTTGATGAGGACGTGTACTGGGACTAGTAACAGGAGGCGCCCGGGGCGAAAACCCGGCTGGGTGATGAGGAGAATGCCGGTGCTGGCTTTGAGCTTGTCCTCCAGGATGCTTGTGATGGTATCCAGCAACTGGCGGCGGTGTGGCTTTATACTTTCTCACTCCTCCGGCTTCTCTGTAGCCTTTATAATGGTATACTATGTCTATATCCGATGGAGCTATCGAACTAGCATTTTCTAAATCGTAATGCTCGGGAATTTCGGAATTTAAATCGTTAGGAACGTGATCATGATTATGATTTGAAGTAGGAGGTATAGGAGGATGGTGTTCGTCTCTTATTGGAGGACCTTTACTCATTACCTCTCGTTCAATAATATCTGGTCTTTGTGGTCTTGGTAAATCACCTTGCAGTATATCTCTTTCCTTATACTTCTTTGACAATAATTCAGGTCCAACAAGAGGAAGTCCTCCTATACCTCGTATTACATCTCCATCTGTATGATAAGACATTGGGTTATCAGCACCGTGCATTACTCTGCTTAGAACGTTATCATTTGTTGCGTTGATACCATTAGATCCTAACATAGCGCCATTTCCGTTTTGTTTTGTTTGTATTCCCGAAGGACTATTCGACGTACTACCCTTTTCTTTGTACTGTTTTCTCAGTCTGAAGGCTACAAACGATACTAATATGGCAACAAGCAAAACGACGAAGAAAACAATTACAAGAGTAATTCCAATACTAAGAGGATCAGGTGCAGCTGCCGTTCCAACACCGATAGGCCCTTTACAATCTCTTAGCACCCTTCCTCGATAATGAATATCCGGAAATATCGATCCAGATCCATTAAACGGTTGAATTTCGTTGTTTATTGTAAAGTTTACGAAGCATCCTTCAAAGGCCTTTGGTGATAAATCATTGACATAATAATACTCAGGTGCTGCACCTCCTACAGAAAGATATGTCAAGTAAGGATCTAAGAAATCGTGTACGCCAGCTGTGTCAAGTTCATCGCCGAACTTTTCGTTATCCAAAATTATTCTAATACTTCGGCCACGTGTGTAAAGTGTAAGATTATGCCACACGCCGTCATAAACATTGTACGTGTCTGTCATATTGACAACTGATGAAAGTTTGCTAATATAATAAATCTGGCCATTGATTAATTCTAAAGAAGTGTAGTACTTGTTGCTAGTGGCGTAGAAAATGATTCCATTTTGTTGCACGGTCCGGAATATAATACTTATAGATTTTCCCACAAATTTAGAAGTAGTGTCTAAGTTCACGGGTGATCTAGTCCTTCTTTGTGGACTCCAAAATGTACTCCCTTTATAAATATTGTCCAAAAGTTGCATTCTTCTATGCTTCTTGGAAATAGAAAATTCAACGTAACCTCCATCACGTAGACTTATCGGTTCTAATGCTGAGTGACAATTTGGTGAGATCAGACCAGACCCACAGCGACAACTTATGGAGTTCCAGTGATCGATGCAGGTACCAAAACCGGAGCATAGGTCATTGGATGGTTTCTGGCAGGACCCTCTTTGAAGACATTTGTTTTGGATGCCTTCAGATGATAGTGGTTGACTTAAATTTAATTGTCGGCCGTTGATGGATACACTATGGACACATCCAACCAAATCGTCAGAGTGAACTTGGCCTGGTCGCTCTAATACTGGATCTGCGCTGATTAACCCTCCGATAAGAAGAGGTTGGTTGTTGAAGTTTAAAGTCCTGTAAGAAAAGAATATTGATTAAAAAAGTTTTTTAATAATTTAATTTATTGTGTGAACTTACCCACTGGGGCCTATTTCATCGGCATAACAAGTATGATCGCCTGGTCTACAATCTTCACAAACGTCTCCTTGCTCTGTACAACTTCCAACGCTCAAAGAAAGTACTCGTCCATTTCTCGTAGCGGTTATTTTATGCCAATTTCCGTTTGCTAAGTTATTGGTTTTGCCTCCCACTGTGACTGATGTTATGGCAGTTCTGGTGCCACCAAAAGAGAATACCGCTTTGCCATTAACAAGTTCGACAGCAACGAAATCACTTCTTCCTCCTGATTGGATCCCATAGTTGTATATTAGTAACGCATCGGGTTTGGTGGTCGCAAAAATGAAGGAAATATCATTGGTAGCAGCATCCAATGAAGGAAAACTCATGTAAGATAATTCTTGGAATCCAAAGGTTGCTTTCTCGCAATGTCGACCGTATCTTCCATCGACGCAACTACATTTGTAGCCTGGCTTCAAACTTACGCAAAGACCGTCATGTAAGCAAGGATTAGGGCGACAGGAATCGGCGAGAACTTCACATTGATTGCCTTTGTAACCAGATCTGCAGAGGCAAAAGAATGAAGAGCCATCTGGGCTTTCTCTACAAGATCCACCGTTTTGACAAGGATTGTCAAAGCAAGCATCGTCTTTTTGAGATTCACATTGACGACCATCTTTACCAGGAGGACATATGCAATGAAAGTTGAAGCCCTGTCTTCGGCACTGGCCACCATATTTGCATGGATTGGGCATACATGGATCTTGTCGTTTATTACATGTAAATCCTGCGAAACCGTCAGCACATTGGCATTTATATTCATGGGTTACTAATGGTGAAGTTAAAATTATATTTTGGCTTTCTGTTATTACTGTAGATTTCTTCACTGATACATTTTCTAAGCAGATACCCCCATTTTCGCAGGTGTTTTCATTGCAAGGTGTGTAGCCTATAATAATGTCGTTGATTTGAAAAATATTTGAAATAGCTTCGCGTTTACTTTGGATCTTTTCTGTGGTTTGGAATTTGTTGTTCTTGTACCCTTTATCATTTCTGATCGCTAGCATTATCTCAAGGTGACCGTCATCTTCATGTAAACTAAATAGTATAAGACTTTCATCAGAATTTAAAATTGTTTTAAGCGTATCCAATAATTTTCTGTAATATTGCGTTAAAAATGTTTCAGCTGCAAGATTTGCTATTCTAATGGTTACAGAATTTTCTATTGTTTGATTACTGAATGAAAGAAATTCGACTGTAACAGTTGAAACCACGTCGGAATGTTTACCATCGTTTCCTAATACAGAGAGAGAAAATCCCTGGCCTGGAGTTATCCTCGAAGTATGCAAGTTGCAACTGGAAGGAATGGATAGGATACCCAGATGTGAAGGTTGCAATATTTTACACTTGTAATCTCCAACAACATCAGGGTCATTAGGATGAACATCTGCGATTTTACCTAATGGATAGGAATTATTGTATGCGAAAACTAATACATGAACAGATCTAGAAGCTGAAGGACTATCATTTTCATCCTGGACCAGTATTTTAACGTTATGTCGAGATTTCATTTTTGGAATACCGCTATCTTCGACTTCTACTACGATATTCAATTCTGGTGTAATTTCTCTATCCAGTATTCTTGTTGTCAATATTGTTCCAGAATGTTTATCCAGTTTAACAAAATCGTTATGTTTTCCTCCAATAAGTTTGTATGTAAATGGAGCTCCATTTGGAGGGAGATCAGGATCTTTGGCTGATAGTACCATAACTTTAGTGTTTGGAGGTTTATTTTCTAAAACGTAACCCACAGGAGCTGGATCAAAAACTGGTCCGTTATCGTTGATATCTGTAACCTGTACTTTTACCATAGTTGTACCAGTTTGTGCTGGAATTCCGGTATCGATTGCACCCACGACTATTGAATACATCGAATTGGTTTCTCTATCGAGTATCCTAGAAGTTTGAATTTCCCCTGTTTGTGGATCTATTTTGAAAGCTTGTTCTATATTCCCGCCGATTATCGAATAACTAAATTGGTTATTCTGTGCCCTTACATCTTTATCTACAGCTTTGATTGATAATATTTTAGTTCCAACGATTGCGGCTTCAGATACTTCGGTTTCATAAATATTTTGCAAAAATTCTGGTGGATCATTACCATCTTGAACAGTTATTATCACTTGTGCTTCATCCGTATCGTTGCCTCTGATACCTCCTGCATTTTTAGCCATTACAGTAAGAACGATTCTACTTTGGGTTTCCCTGTCAAGATTTCTTGAAACCCTGATGGTACCAGTTTCGACATTAATGCTAAAACCTTTATCATTACTTGACCCTATTAAAAGGTAATATACTTTTCCGTCTTCACCTGCATCTTGGTCAGTTGCTTGAATAGTTCCGACTGGGGTACCAACTTCAGTAGATTCA
Organism: Hermaeophaga mercurialis; assembly: GCA_951812935.1. NCBI lineage: Eukaryota > Metazoa > Arthropoda > Insecta > Coleoptera > Chrysomelidae > Hermaeophaga > Hermaeophaga mercurialis. The sequence continues at coordinate 34,092,931 of OX638358.1, forward strand.
GAAACGTCAAAATGAAACACTGGTTGAATAAATCTGGGGTAGAATTCATTAACACCGGTGATGTGGATTTTACATTCAGTTGAATCAAACATAATAGAGTCGGGATTTGAAGCGACTATATTGAGAGTATACAAATTTTCGTCTTCATAATCGAAAGTAATTTTTGATTTTATTACACCGGTTGTTTTGTTAATTTCGAATATTTCTTTATCTGGTCCGTCAGAAATTGAATATTCTATGATGGCATTTTTGGGCGAATCGATGTCTGTCGCATGAACTTTGTGAACGAAACTACCAGAAGGTAAGTTCTCAGATAAATAAGCATCATAAGACGATTGGTTGAACATAGGAGAATTATCATTAATGTCGGTGAGTGTTATTGTCAACATAGCTGTGGTCCTACGGGGCATAAAACCAAGATCTTCTGCTGTAATATTTAAGTGGTATTCTTGAATAGTGTCGTAGTCTAGAGGTTGAAGAATTGTAACAGCGCCAGTTACAGTATCGACTGTAAATTCTTTTCTTTCATTTCCAGCGGATATACTGTACCTTATCATCCCATTAGGTCCTTGATCTCTATCGGAAGCACTGACGGTTAGAATTGTGGATCCTAATGGTTCGTTTTCAGGTACAATTACTTGATAACTCAAAGCTGTGAATATTGGACTGTGCTTGTTTTCTCCAGTGATGATTAACGTGACGGCTGTTTCCCTTTGTTGCGGAGGAATACCTTTATCCGTTGCTTTTATTCTAAGATTGTAGACAGTTCCAACGCCCGATAGTTTTTCGTTTAATTTTATCCAACCATTATTGCTATCGATATTGAAATGTTTCGAACCATTACCCCCTGTAATTGCATATTCTATCTCAGCGTTAACACCAACATCTAGATCATCTTTGGCTACTACTTTTAGAACTTCTTGTCCTTCTCTAGCATCTTTTGGTACCGGTGTAAGGTATTCTTGTTGTTCAAAGCTGGGAGCATTATTGTTTGCATCAACAACGTTAATTGTAACTAAACATTCTGAAGACATTGGCGGTTTGCCATTATCTGTAGCTAAAATCGTTAATGCGTAAGTATTTTCCGGTGAAGATTCCATTAGAGTGTACTTGTATCTGAGACTACGTTTGCTAAGTATTTCACCAGAAGCTGGATCTACAGTGAACAAATCGGAAGGTTGTTGCAAAGAGTAGCTTATTACGGAATTATGGCCTTGTTTGTCTCTATCGGTAGCTGCAACTTGCCCAACAAACACAACAGCTCGTTGTAGCTCTGGAAAATTAAAGCTGTAGTAAGAGTGTTCAAATTCTGGTGCGTTGTCATTCTGATCTTGTATGGTAATTGTTAGAGGCGTTTCGGACCTCCAGGCACCATCTACCGCGGTGACTTTAAGTATGTATTCATCTTGTTGTTCACGATCTAGATGACCTACTACAGTTACGTTTCCACTAATCGGATCAATTTTAAATTTATCTCCTGGATTTTCGGTAAAACTATAAGTAGCATTGGCGTTTTCTCCAATATCTTGATCCGAACTGGTGACCCGTATTACAAATGATCCGATTTCAGCATTTTCTGTTACATTAACGCTGAATAATCTAGTGAACCTCGGTGGATTATCGTTCTTATCCAAAATGGTAACAAGTACTGTTGCTGTTCCAGACAATTGTGGTAAACCTTGGTCAATAGCTTCCACTACTAATTCGTAATTTGGTATGTCTTCACGATCTAGTCGTGTGTTTGTGTAGATTTCTCCACTATCAGTGTCGATTTCAAAAGCGCCTTCAAAATCATCAAGAAGTTTGTACGTTATTTTTCCATTTTCTCCAGAATCCGTGTCTGTTGCTAAAACTTTGACTACTAGTAATGGAGGTGCTTCTTCTTCCATAACGGAAGCGTTGTAAAGTAAATTGTTCATTATTGGTGGATTATCATTTGCATCCGTAACATTGATGGTTAGTTGAAGAACGCTTCTTAAAGAAGGACTGTCGGAATCTTGAGCTTCAATCCAAACTTCGTATACGGGAGAGACTTCGTAGTCTAAACCACATCCAGCTATTTCAATGTCTCCACTGTTTCTGTCTATTTTCAAGGCTTCTCCGATGTTACCACCTGCGATTGCGTATCGTATTTCAGCAGCAGGTCCTTTCTTTGGTGAAGTGGCTTTGACTCTAGCTATAACTTTACCTTCTTCTACATTTTCAGCTAAAACGAATTTTGTTTTAGTCGGAGTAGCGAATTTAGGAAAGAAATGTCCCGGTTTGAGGAACACTCTTAGTTCGGTACTGGTTCTTCTTGAAGATGTGCCACCATCCACAGCATCAATTTGCAAATTGAAGACACTAGTTGAAGATCTTTGTAAATCGTATACAGCTTTGATCACCCCAGTATTTTCTTTGATGGTGAAATTTCGTGCATGTTCTCCGGTTAGTTGGTAGACGATTCTTGAATTAATACCAAAATCTTCGTCTATGGCTTTAGCACCGAATACGAATTGTCCAGCTTTGGTTTGGTCAGAAATATACACTTCGTATCTGCTGGAATCGAACGTTGGGGAATTATCATTTTCGTCAGCAACATTTATTGTTAAATTCACTGCTGTAGCTCTCGGTTCTGTTGCGGAACAGTCTTGAGCCATTAGAGTTAGAGAATAAGAACTGACTTCTTCTCTATCTAGATATACAGCGGTTGTTATAACTCCTGTATTTTGTTCTATTTTGAATCGTTCGACTTTGTCTCCGATGAGGCTGTAGCGAATTTTTCCATTCAATCCTATGTCTTTATCAGTTGCAATCGGGGTTAGTACCCAGGTGCCTGGAGGTAAGTTTTCCTTAATTATCGCGTGGTAGGATTGCCTTTTGAATTCTGGACTGTGGTCGTTTACATCTTGGACTACCACTCGAACCGTTCCGGTGCCTGTTAGTGGCGGTGAACCTAAAAAAAGAGAAATTATTAGTTATGTCAATTAAAAAACATAAATATTATTATGTGGTATTGGCATCATCTGTTGGTTATATATTCAATAGGAAAATGTAAATATGTATAAATGCGTATGTAATTTTATTAGTAAAATATAGTGAAATATCCCAGAGTTACTATATGGTAATGGTGGTTTCTACTAGATATGAACGATTTTTGTTGATATTTCATTTAGAGACAAAGTTTAATAAGCGAATGAAAGATGTAAAACACATAATACAAAACTTTATTTGATAAGTAAGGTGAAATCAAAATAATTATTGGGTAAGTAAATAAAAACTAAAATAAAATGAACTAAAGGTCAATGAAATTGACTTTTACGAGTAAACCATTTTTTTTATATGTAGAAATCGAATCAATAATTTCAATTAATCCAAATAGTGATTGATTATAGTGTTTTTATTTGGTAAATATTTCTTTTCCAATTCTATTTATTTTATACCTAAGTCAAATTATCGTTAATGATCATCAATGAATAATAATAAATATTAAATGTAATCTTAATGTAGTTGTCATTTAACTTGTTTCTTTTTTGGACTAATTAATATTAAATATATTTAATAATTAAATTAATGACACAAAATATTTGTGATAAAAAAAATCTATTTTATGCTAAGATAAAATTTGTACGAAATCATATATATTAATTAAATCTTTGCTAAAAGTTGATTTAATCGATTATATCCTTCGCCTTTCTTCATTCTTCACATGCTTGTCGATTGTTATTAACTATCGATTTTTCTTATTCTAAATCGATTCGCTAATCTCAAATTCGATCCATGATTTTGTTGAAGAAAAACATTTTCCTAATTGTCCATACCGATTATCATAGTTTCAATAGTTTTATCTGACATAATCTCACTTATGACCACACCATGAAATTCTTTTAAAACACGAACATTTTTTGTTTATTGCGGCACTATTGACTTAGTGTTCTTTGACAAACATTTCTCTTCATAAAATTTTTATTTACATTGGTATTTTAATTTTACAGTAAGATATATCCTTCAAATGTTATAACTTAGATGTACTTACTTCTTTTTTACTAAGCGCACATGGTTTTTTTAAACCTGCATTTCCAAGGCACCTTGTTCTTTAAAATTGATCAAAAACTGCCAAACTCGACTATACAGGGCTAATTAAAAGTTTTTTCCTCAACTTTTGAATGTATATCATGATATATAATTTTACAATTTTTACTAAATCCTTTAAAAATGATGTTTTCCCACTATTTTTACTATTATATGATGTGTTAAAGATAGTACATTGTCTGATTACATTTCATACCAGTCACTATCTAATTTCATCATATTTTTCTCAAAATCTAATATTATTTCATTGAATTGCCCTTTTCTTTTGTATGAAAACATTATATAAACAAATACTATTTCATTTAAAATGTATATTTTCCTTTAAACAACTTTACAACTAGTCAAAATCTATATTAATTTAAAAAAAACATGCTGAACATGTACAATGTACGCTTGTGATATGTAATAATTTTTTCCTATTTAAATTTTTTGTCAAGTTCTCTATTATAGCCGAATATAATAAAACAAATTCCATTTTATTATTATTAACCTGTTAGAAATATAAATTTATAAATAATGCGCATAAATTACGACACAAATGAAAGATAATTTAATCGTGATGTAGTGGCCTGTTGTCTATGAAGCATTGCCTGGCGTATCAGTCCATTCCGAAGGAGATTTCTCGATATGCTGGAATCCAATTTGTCGGCGGGCTGCGGGTTAAGAAGGGCGCGTTTACTAGGAAGCCCACAGCCACAGCTCGACTTTAGATATCTGCCTAAATCGAAAACCTCAATCAGCCATATCTAAGAAAGAACAACGTTCGTTTAACAGAGACAAGACAGATCGTGCTGCTTATGTATTGTTATACTTGCTTCAAGTTATTATAGATTTGACCCCGTCGGTTCAAGTACTCTCTCTTACTCTTTCTGTTTTTTTTAATCCCTCTAGCTGATTGCTATCACACTTATTTATCGGTCGGCTACAATGTTTTATTGTTCCATATTACACGACGTGGGTCGGTTGCATAACAACCGAAGACGGTTAGAAGCACTTTTAAATCTAACGAGCGTAATCAAATTTTTATTTAATCATACTCGTGCCCTGAATTTGCAAAAACTCTTATAATAAATAAACCGAGATGCCAGTTCTTCCGTTATTCCAAAACTATTTTCTTAATTATCTTTTTCTATAGTAACTTTTGACAAAAATATTTCAAATATCATTTTCGTTCTTCCTGTTTGTTCAATTGGTATCTTTGGGTGGCACAAATATTCGAAATAACTTTACGGTGCAATCTAAAACGCGCGGTACCTCTTAAGACAATTTTTATGGTCGATGCATTAACCGATGCTGATTTCTTCCTCGCCCTTTTAAATGGAAATGCTTTTTAAAAGCAAAAGTTGATTGAATGGGTATTGTTTATTTTTAGTGACCGGAATGAACTCTTAAAAGTTTCACAAATATTATTTAAAAGAAATGTCTCGCCCCCTCAATTTAAATAATGGACTTTAAAATAGGTGTATATGTTTTTCGTACTGAATTCATTCTATTTATTCTTTATTATTATAAAGCGTATTATTGAACACAATAAAGCAATAGACAATAGACAAAATCCAATACAACTGTTTTATTCATCTAGGAAAGACTTTCGGAATAAACAGAGTTATTTGGATAAGTTTAGAACACAGAAAAGTAACCATACCAGTGTCGCAGATAGTCAAGACTGGACAATTTTTAGAATTATTTATTAAGTATCGAACTTGTAGACAAAGTACATAAAGATATGAGCAAAAAGATGGACTATGAATAAAAAAAATATGTAGAAGAATATACCTATGAAGAAATAAGTAATTTCAAGGATGATCATTATCAATAAAAAACCAAAGAATAAATGAAAGTGAGCATATAATATAAGTGAGAAATAGAGCCTATTAGAAAAAATTAATGAAAAGTAAGATAAAATTAGACATTTATTAGAACATTCTTTATATAAGCACGTGGAAGAATAAACCTTACAAAGAAAGAGGAGGACAAATCGATAAACTTAAAAAAAACCAAAAGATGCACATATGAAGCAAAAAAAAAATAGATAAAGGAATACTTAAGCTTAATTCGAAAAATCTAAATCTATTATAGTTAAATAATATTTATTTTAAAATTGTCACTCTGTCTAGAATTGTCAAATCAACTCTGATATAAATAGTATTTAAATTTATCTAACTGGCCAGTAAAATATTTTTTTTATCAGGTTTTTGCCTTTAATTGCTGCAACACTTTGTTGAAGTGGGAATTCACTTACAAAATGAGTTCCCATAATCTGACATAGAAACTTTCTCTTTGGAAAATCCAAACTGTCAGCGTTTCAAATTATCAAATTATTATATGATTCAAATACTGTCGCTGATCATAAAAAAATACAAGACGTATATTTAGTTTTTCACTTAATAATGATAAAAAATTAAGTTAGTTTATTTAAGAACAGGTTTGTAAATTTTTCTAGTATACCAAAGTTCCATATACAAGGACGTGGTCTCTAAAAGGATTTTAAAGGTTCCAACCTATCAAAATTATATTCTATTTATAAAATTTCATAAAATAGAACTAAAAAATTCACGAAATACCCGTAGGAAAAATGTGTGTCAAAACTCTCTTACTCGATCCTAAATTTATAGCACTAACTCCTGGAAGGCCCTGTACAATAATTCTTTTAACACTATTCCCCACATTTCTCTCTCTCTCTCTCTCTTTCATTTTATTTGTCTTTTACTTCCTTAATTCATGACTGCAACTTGTACGTTTTCGATTTTTATTTAGTTTCCATTCGTAAATTAATTAGAGAAACAATTCCCATCCAAAAATCATCCTCGGCGACATGTTCACTTCCTGTGGTTTGCTGTTTCGCCTTTGCTGTAGAATTTTCAGATCAATTACATATTGATTTACGATGTTGGTTGCGACAAAGGCGACGCCTACGCCCATGTATTAGAAAAGGCATTAATACAATTGTAGCTTTAACACCACACACGTCGTACACATAAAATATGGAATTATCTTTGAGGTTTGTTGTTGAAATGGTTCTTTGATGAACGAGTGTTTCGTGTGTTTCAAATTCGAGTTTAGTCACCATTTTTTAAATACTTGAATGTTAAGTCACTTAATGACCATAGTTAACCGTTATCGTTATGGGTCAGGTCAGTTATTTATATTAAAACTGACTGTCTTTTGTTACAATATCATAAAGGGTGTTACAATAAGATAATCTTATGTGTAAAAGAAAAAACATGGAGTAACTTTGGAAACAAAATGGAAATAGACCGCTCAAGCAATCGGAAACTATTCTATAAAATTTTAAAATAATTCAAATTAGTGAAATCTGTAAATTAATATTAAGGAATAAAATGAAACTGGTGGAAATAATGTTCCAAGAATTATTACAACATCAAACACAGAGCGCCGAAGAACCCAAAAACCAAAATAATAATCAAGGAATGGAAATTGATGAAATAATAATTAAAGAATCGAGGAATATTATTAAAACGCTTAAATATGGAAAGACGCCAGGTAATGATAAACTCTCGGTTAAAATTAAAAAAAACTTAGAAGTAAGCCCCAAAATAATACATAATAAACTAAATAAAGCTTGGCATAAAGAAAAAATGCCGGAAAATTAGAGAATAGCGTTGATAACAATTATAAATAAAAAATGGAGACCAAAAACATCTATCATAAAAGTAGAAAAACAGGTAATAAATAATAGACTAAAACCAATATAAGAACCATAATTGCTAGAATCCCAAAGTGGAATCAGACCTGTGAGGAACCCTTACGGCCAAATTTTTGTAATAGACCAAAGAATAGAAAAACGACAACTACAAAATAAAAATCTTTATCTAGCTTTCGTATACATAGAAAAAACTTTCGACATAGTCTCCAGAATAAATGATAGAAAAGAAATCAAGTCTGGAATGAACAAAAAAATACCTAAAACTAAACATACCATCAAAACAACAAAAGATCAGAATATATGAAACATTAATACAACTCACTATATCTACCTTTCTAAATCCGTTTAGGAAAGAATTAATTTTTAAGGAATTTTCGAGAAACCAGTCGATTTTTAATAATATTTTCGAAAACTTTTCCAATTTTGCTTGAAAGAACTACAGGTCTACAACTCGAGGGATCATTAGGGTTTTGTGTTTATTTAAGAATGGGAATTACAAGTCGGTTTTCCATTGTTGTGGGACTTTTATTGAATTTTATTGAAAACAGAAATAACGGTTTCCAGGGCTACACTGAAAAAGTTCTTAATCGTAAAATAGGTGATGGAATCGAAACCAGTAATTATCTTTATTGCTTAGCTGAATTCTTTCATTGTAAAGTGTTGAGAGCCAAAATTACTGAAAACTTGAAGCACTGTATTGTGATTTTCCATAGGATTTTCCTATTGGATAGGATTAACAGAACGAAAATATTGGTCGAATATTCCTGGTAACTGTGGCCTTAAACTTGGCGTGGAAGACAAAATATCCTTTATATTACTGCTTCTGGAGGACCACATTATTTTTCAAAGTTTCCCTGTTTTTTATAAGCGATTTTTTCAGGAGGTGAGATGTGTACGGTAACTCAACTACTCAAGGTAGCCAGAGGTGAAACCCTTTATTTGTCAACTTTTAAACTAAATGTTCTTTTATTAATAATAAAAGCGAGTGTTTCTTGTAATTTGTATGGCATCGGCTTTTACTTCAAAAATAATCTTCATCTTGTTTTTATCTATCTTTTTGAACTATTTACTAAATAAAATAAGAAAAGAGTGTGAATTTCGTTTTCCTTAGGATAATAGACAATTATTAAACAATGTAAACTTATGCCGGGCATCTTAAAAGTCAAATGATATAGAGGTTATTAATTATTATCCACGATTTGATAATATATCGCTCATGGTTAACAGGTTGCTAAGCCAACGAATAAGACGATGACCACTCTTCTCTTTACTCCGTGCTAATGAACCATCGAAGCCGAATTTATCTGAACGAGTTTACATTGATGTGTTTCATGCACACAATAAACCACTATGAAAAGATTTTCATCTCTTTCTCGCTTATCGCACAGCGACGGACTCGTCTCCGGTCCATTTGAAAAATAAAAAAAGTATAACGTAAATTGGAAGAAGAAGAAGAAGAAAAAGCATTAGAAAAATAATAAAAGTACAGTGTCCTCAGGTTTTGCCTGGTTCTCGAAGTTCTTGTTGAAATTAGGTGTGATATTATAAAAAAGTAATAATTAAGAAACAGCATTCAGATATACTAACATCCACACCCATAATAAAAAAAGCTTTTTGAGAAAGAAGAGAAAAATCGGCCAAAGGAAGAGAAACAAAGTAAAAAGCCCAAAAAGCAATGGGGCAGAAAGTAAAGAGGAAGGTAAAGTGAGATTGACAGTAATGAAGACGATATTAATGAAAGTAAAATTGATGCTGATGAACTGGACGATCTTCCAATATTTTCCGAGAATGACCAATTCCTTATTTGTGGTGAATTTGGGAAATCAAAGCATACACTGACATAAAATTAATAGAAAAGTAGTAATGCCAGTCAGTTGAACTATAAAAAGTTATTCATAAAAAATCCAAACAGCCGTAAAACCCCAAAATGGACTCTTTCCCTTGAATTAATACACGAAAATTCTTTCTCTTTCTCCGAAAAAGATGCAAAAGCAAACCCCACTTTTTAATAACGACAAAAATACTTTAAAACAAACGAGCAAATCTAAGAAATTTTAAATTTGCAAAAGCCCGTTATTGCCAAAAAATAATAGATCTTGCGCTGACTGTTCTAGTTTCCAAAATGAGACTGTGTTGACTACTTCAGTTCCTACAGAAAACTGATTTTTTTTCTCTGATTTATCTACTCTCCCTCCCCCTAAAAAACATCTTTTACTTCTCAGTTTGTATTTTGCCAAATAAGGAATAATTTTATATGCAGTTTAATTAATTTTACTTTGTATTCATGTTCTCTAAACAATTATTGAAACCCGACCTCAATTTCCTTTAAAACTACGTATTTAGTATTTCTTTGTTTTCAGGTTTCAACACGAAGTGCGTCGATAGTTTAAACTTTGATTAGAGAATGTATTTGCGATCTAATTTCAATTTGAAACTTTTTATTTCTCTCTTAACTTCAATAATCTTCGATTGGCTGGCATGGTTTAAATCCTGACCTGGTTTATTTTCTTCTCTTTCTCTGTTATATGAGCTTGCAGTTCTCTTCCAAAGTGTGGCGCAAATGGGCGGGGAAAGAGTCACTCGAAATAATAACGGACTGGCAATCTAACGGAAATGGTTGGGGTTTTAAGTAACAGCCAATTGTATCATAACTTAAAATTTAATTGCTTCGAGGTAGTTACTAATTTTTTTTTAATTTAAACAACCTGTTTTTATAGGGCTTTTAAATTGTGTTTAAAGAGATTTTCAAAGACACGATGAAAATTTCGCACTTCATTTATAAAATAATGGAGTTGGAGATTTTATTGCTCGACTCTTTTATATCTTTTGTCATTAGTTACTGTATAATTAATTATATTTCTTAACTCATAATAGTGTGTCTAATTAAAATGAAATGATGGAATTTTAAAAATAGTTTTGAAGGA